>CM076408.1:8193435-8793435 GCA_038363315.1 Mugilogobius chulae
TTAGTCAAAAAAGCCATGAAATCGTTTCAAGTTTCAGGCTCCTGACGTCTGTCTGTCCGGTTCATACCTGATCCAAAACAGCTGCTCTTGTCTTGTGTTGTTGTTTAATCAAAGAAGTTTCCCCAGCTAACTAGACAGATAGAGTCTCTTTCTGCAAAAAAGTGACTTTGACCAATAATCTCTCTAGGATGTTCGCTGAGCCGACATGTGACGTCAAAATGGTTGGCAGAACCAGCTAGTTTCAGCTAGCTCTCATTGGTTTTCCCATTGGGATCTAATGCAAAATTAAAAAGCTTTCTTTTTGATGTAGGCTTTTTCTGAACAGTAGGAGCTTTATGGATTGCTCTTGTCAAACCAGTCAGCACACCAAGTCACAGCAAGAGACAAACAGCTTTTTTTCGTGTTTGTTCAGCTTGCCGCCAAAACATTTTAACTACTTCAGCCAACCAACGCACCACGTGATCACCATGTGACAACACACCGAACATCCCTATAAACAAGCACTCAAAATATTGTGCTTGTAAATTAATTATGTCAAGTTTGATTACTAATAGTATGGTTTGACAAGGACTTCCGCCTTCGTCAGTGTTTTCTCTTGTCCAATCATCGAGCCTAAAAGGGGGTCTGCTTCAGGGTGAAAGCAGGTCCAAAAGCGGCTTGCTTTGGACCAAGCAAGCCGGACAGAATAGGTTGCTTTGTTTAGTGGAAACAGCATAGGACCATACCAAGCCAATGGAAATAGTTTAAATTTACATGAGCGAATCGAACTTAACTTATTAACTTATTGTAAACCAGCCTTAGCTTTTTCTACCATGAACCACTCCTACAGCCTCCACTTCAAACCGCTCGCCGCTTCTCCATCATTTGTCTGTCGCGTAGTTTTGAAAAGAGAAAAAAAAATCACCATAATACTCTTTTCTTCTCACCTGTCACAACTATCAACGCAACTCAACGCATCTCACCCAAAATTCTGTGACGGAAGCATCAATTATTCATATTCACCGCCAGTAGAAAACTGCATGTGACCTAAATACACCTCAATTCAATTTAAAAAAAGGAGAGTGTACAGTCTAGATTCTTTAGACCGCTAATTGATGCTGATCCGGATTGTAGTAAGTGACGCGCCTCTCTCGTTTCTGGCGTCTTGAAAGGCAACTCCATGACAGGCAAAATCTTCATTAAAATACATGTTTTATTTCTTTCAACGTTAAAATCTGATTAGTATCAAAAGATAAAATCATACAAAGACCCCAGTCGTGGCGGTCAACAAACTTGTGCTTCCCGGATCACATCAGGAACACCTGAGTGTCGCAGGAGAGGGCCTGCCCCATATAGCCAAGCCCCCAGCACCTCCTTCTGGTCACACCCCTATACACACAGAGGGCATGGCTCCAACACTCCGGCCCCTATAATTGATCCTAACTCCCAAGAACAATTATATAACACACAAATAAGGAGACATGCTTTTAAATTATACACATTAACAATCTAGCCAATACCAAAAGAATTTTACCTCATTCAGCATTTACAGACGGACCATTTACTACCCATCCAAGAGCAGTCTTTATGGCGTAGGGTCCATTCTCCTGACTTGGAATCACATCCAAAGGCTCTAACAGCTTAGGCATATTACTCCCAATCAGCAGGTCTACTTTACCTCTGACTGGTGGAATTTTAACCTTAGAAAGATGTGGCCACAGAGCCAAGTCCTTCATATTTGCCAGATTGTCCGTGTTTACAGGCATCTTACTTTGTGTAAATACACGCGGTAGCTCATAGTAAATCTCAGTGTCCAGTCCAGACACCTTCAGGCCAGTCACAGAGTGGGTCGACACCACCCTTTCCTGCCCCATAGTCTGTAGGACAAACTGCGTTCTTTTTCCAGAAAGATTCAGTCTTTCCATTAGATCTTCAGAACAAAACGTTGTGGAGCTGCCAGGATCCAAAAAAGCATAAACGTCTATAACTTTGTCACACTGGCTAGATTTTACATGAACAGGGACAATGGGGAGAAAACAATTATTTCTACGGCCCAGTAAGACCACAAGTTTGAGAGGCAGCTGGCTCGCCTTCCTGTTCCAAACCCATGTGATTCCTTCTATTAATGTGAAGCACAACGTGATGAGATTTTCCGCAGATATCACAGGTGGGGATATTCTCACAGTCTCTTTTCTGGTGTCCAGGATAAAAACATCCAAAGCACAATTTTTTCTCCTTCAGAAAGCCAATCTTTTCGTTATAACCCTTTCCTTTAAACTGCGGGCAGTCCACTAGCAGGTGACTTTCTGAACAGGAAGCACAGGAACCAACACTCTCAGCTTCTACACCGCTATACTGTGCTGCTAGAGGTGCAACCGTGGTCGCAAAACTAGTCCCTCTGGCAGTGTTGGGCTGGGACCTTAATCTTGACCCCCCAAATTAGCAGATGAATCTGGAATACTGCCAAACACAGGATCCGACAAAATCTTCACCTGTCTCTCCACAAATGTCACAAGATCTTTAAAAGTGGCTCGTTGACTTGTGCCCTCCATTATGTCATATGCAACATTTCTCCATTGCTCCCTAAGCCGATGTGGTAATTTGGCCAGTATTGCCCTCATATTTGTTGGGATGTCTAAATCTTTCATGTAGTGCAAGTCCATCATAACATTACAACATGCGCGTAAAAAGAGTGCAAAGGACTGCAAAGCATCCACATCTTCTGATTTGATAACTGGCCAGGAAAATACTCTTCCCATGTATGCACTTGCAATTCTATGTTCGTCACCAAATGCTCTTGTAATAATTGTTTAGCACGTATAAAGCCACTTTCCGGTTCCATATGCAAGCAGCTACGTACCAGTTCTTTAGGAAGCCCTGTTGTGAATTGTTCCAAATAATACAGACAGTCTCCTTTGCTGGCTCGGGCCTCCACGCCTTGCTTAAATGCTCTACAAAAGGAAACATACTGCAAAGGGTCACCATTAAACACAGGAACATCTCTTGATGGCAATGACAGCAACAGTTGTTGTTTGATGAGAGCAGCAGTCATTTCATTCTGTTTCTCAAGTATTCTGCAAATGTCCCTTTGAGGCATCACCTGACCTGTGTTTACATAAGCCGTGGTCCTCGGTTCGACTGAAGGTATCCTCAAATGCTGGCGTATCGCAGGAGGAGACCAGGAAAAGGTTTCACCAGGCTTGTATTGTGTTGTTACTTTAAATTCATTAGCATTTGGATTTAAACATTTGGTAATGAGTTCAGCCTTCTCTCGGTCACAGTTGGACACTTTAGCATTAATAGACACTCTGGAGCCACCCTCATAAGATTCCAACACAGCTATTTTTGCTGCAGAAGCAGCCAATTTTGCATCCAACTCCAACTGCTCCTTTCTCCTTTTCAAATGTTGTTCTTGCTCCTCAATAGCATGTCTTTCTTTGAGAACCCTTGCCTCTTCAAGTAGAGCAGCCCTCTCAGCCTCAACTTGGATTAATGCTGTTGATGTGCTACTACACTGACTTGCACATGTGCTTTTTCGATCAGACATTTTACTGCACATAGATGCACTGTCATTAGGATTAATCTCATTATTTTCATCTTTAAAATCATCATAGTTAACATTCAAATTCAAAGATTCTGGACCAGCTAAATGTGCTTTAACATCAGAGATAAACACTTCATTTACCATCATTTTTGCTTTAAACCAGTCGTTATGCTTGTCTCTTTCAACGTCTGGTAACATGTCCATCACAGTATCATGAGCTGCTTTAGCATCTTCACATAAAATTAGAAGTTCATCGAGAATCCTTTGGACCTCTGCAATTTGACCCCTTTGAATAAACGCCTGTATAGTCTTTCTTAATTTGGCAGCCTTATTTAACTTAGTCTTTCTGATTTTTTGTAAATTCTCCAATTTGTCCACAAAGGCTTTAGCTGTCAACTTTATGGCTCTTCTTTCTTTAGGCCTAACTACACAGTCTGCGTCAATCTCTGTAGACTCGGCGTCAATCTGTGCCTGTCGCGTAAGGACGTCCTCTTTTCCATTACGCGCATCCATAGCTCTTTACGCAGCGTATGATCCTCGTGCGCAGCGCGGGCCAACCTCACAGACGCCAAACTGGTCCTCGGCGCATTGCCGGGGAATGCACCAAAATGTATCCAGATGAGCCGTTTCTCTCTCTAAACGATCCAGGTAGGGCAGCTCGCCAGTGCAGTCGAGCCCACGGAGAGACCCAACGCCGATTTCCTCATGTTTGTGTGTGCCAACTGTCCGACAACAAGACAGAGTCTGAAGCGAGTTTGTTGACTTGTGTACAGTCTAGATTCTTTAGACCGCTAATTGATGCTGATCCGGATTGTAGTAAGTGACGCGCCTCTCTCGTTTCTGGCGTCTTGAAAGGCAACTCCATGACAGGCAAAAATCTTCATTAAAATACATGTTTTATTTCTTTCAACGTTAAAATCTGATTAGTATCAAAAGATAAAATCATACAAAGACCCCAGTCGTGGCGGTCAACAAACTGTGTGCTTCCCGGATCACATCAGGAACACCTGAGTGTCGCAGGAGAGGGCCTGCCCCATATAGCCAAGCCCCCAGCACCTCCTTCTGGTCACACCCCTATACACACAGAGGGCATGGCTCCAACAGAGAGAGAGAAAAGAAGAAGAAGAGTGGAGGAGGAGCAAGGCATTACTTTCCCTGACACAAACTTGACAATGGAAATATACGGCTGCAGTCGGCGGATTTGTCTGCTCTGACGGGATTCACGGCTTTTCCGGATGAGGGATGTCTTTTTATGTAAATGTTGAAGAGATAATCCGTCAAAGTGTGAGTGATGTGATGGTTTTTTGCACAAGACAATAGACTGTACCTGTTTACAGACACGTGCCGCCGAGCTGTTGTGTGAAATGCATTTAAAAGACACTGCAAAAACTGTGTATAGGTTCACTGGAAAGTACAGTGCAGTTTACACCTTTTTTTTTTTCTCCTTTATTTATTGTACACCAAGGGAAATACAATATAACACATTACATGTTGCAATTTTACATTCATTCATTCATTTTCTACCGCTTAATCCCGTTAGGGGTCGCGGGTGACTGGAGCCTATCCCAGTGACTTTTGGGCCTTAGGCGGGGAACAGCCTGGACAGTGGCCAACTTGCCGCAGGGTTAGACAGACAAACATGCACTCTCTCATTCAATCACTAAGGGAAATTTACAGTGATGCCCAATTAACCTAAACATGCATGTTTTTGGAGGTGGGAGGAAACCGGAGTACCCGGAGAAAACCCACGGTGACACGGGGAGAACATGTAAACTCCACCCAGAGAGATCGTGAGATGTTGATATGGTCCGACCCGAGAGTCGAACCCACGACCTCCTTATTGGGAAGCCGGAGCTCTAACCACTTGGCTACCGTGCACCCTGCAATTTTACATTTGCAAACAAATAATAGACGACACAAAACAAACAAACATTCTAGCAGAAACAACAAATGCTAAACTGTTTAATTTAGGAATGGAAAAGTGATCAAAAACTTCGAAAATTGTAGCGATCAAATCGAAAGGCTAAAATCGATCGGTTTTCTCATGTAGCCACAGACTTAAATACACAGTTGTTGTAGTTGTATAATTCACACAATAATACAAGAATAGTCACAATGTTTGAAGAAACAAACCATGAACTTGTGCCAGACCTGACTGAATGTGCATAATGTTTCAATAACAAATGATGGACCTCCAAATATGGACACTAAATGTTACTGTTCAAATGTTGTTAAAACACACAAGTTCTGATAATAACAAAAGTGGCTTTGTTTAAATGTCATTTATTATGGTTTAATTTGTGTCTTAAAGCAGTGATAACAAAACAATGTTTATCCAGATAAACTAACAAAATCGAACAAAAATGAAAATAGTGGCTGCAAAATTAAAAACTGAATCGAATCATGACTTTAGTGAATCGTCTCATCCCTAGTTTAATTCCAAATTAAACAAATTGGAGTTTGGAAACAGTTCCAAACTCCAATTTTATTTCACTTCAGCTAAAAGATTAGCTATCACTGGACTGCAGACATTTCCCAAAAAGCAGGAAGTGTCGTCGTCCAATCAGCGAACAGAAGCCACGCAGTATGTTGGCCAGAACCAACTGGAGTTGTGATGGCAGACTGTGTAAGTTCTCAACCTTTGACCTTGTGTCAAATATTAACCCAAAACAGGCTGTTGATGCTTCATTGTAAATTAAATATCACAGAAGCAACCACTGACACACACGTTTATGCTTTATTTTCTGTAATACAAAACTACCAAAAAGATTGGTTCAATCAAAAAAGTCTGCAAATAAAGTCCAACGATGCCATGTCAGACGTGAAATGAAAACGACTGAAGCATCAGGCTAGAAGTCACCGCTGCAGAGCTGAAGGTGTTGGTAAAGTGGGACTGCAGACAGTGGTGAGTGCACATGCATGTTCCACCTCTGTGCACCAAGTGTAGCCTTATTATTAAGAGTTTTTTCAGTGAAGTCATAAAATTATATTTCATAGATAAACTGTGAATTTGGGTTTGGAAGAGATTGTTCCTGGTCTTTCTTTTATTTATTTTTGTTGATTTGTTTGTTCCAAGCCAATAAGCCCTAAGCACAAAATCTAAAACAAAATAAAAAATAAATCAATCACTTGACAAAAGTGCAAAGAGCTGAAATGATTTGCAAAGTATTTGTCACCTCTGCATGTTGTAATGTATGACACGGCGTCATCGCTGTGTCGTGTGTGCACAGCAAAAACTATATCTAGACCTGCTTAAATGACTTGGAATTAGAATTCAGATTTGAGCTGTTTCAACTGGATAAGATTTAACTGATTATGTAGGAGAACTTGACTTAAAATAAGAACAAACATTTACCAATGGGATAAGAACAGTTTTCTTAACCCATTGGCAAATAATTTGGCTTGAAATAAAAAGCAATATTTTGAAATTAGTTCAAAACACTTTGAAACAAGGAAAATAATCTATGTCTTTACAATAAATCGAGGTTAATTTAGTCAAAATGCTTGAAATTAGGTTTAAGGTTTAGGTTTGTAGAATCAGGCGACTTTAACTTGTCTTGAAATTCATTATTTGCAGTGTGACATGCTTTGTCTTTTTAGTTGTTATGTTCTGTTTTTTAGCTGTTGTGTTTTGTTGATTAAGTAAAAGTTTGTAATCACCTGGTGACAATAAAAAAATCCGTTTGGTCATTTGTGACTTGTGTGTGCGTGGCTTGTAACAGTGGAGCATGTTCTTTGCCATTTCGCAGCATTTCATTCTGTGACACTTCACAAGGTAAAGCATTACCTCTGTTTATAATTAGGTGTATTTTTATTGAGCTGGTTCTTTCAGATGAATTGAATGTAATGCTTTTTAAGACAATTTAAGGCCATCTTTATGCCAGAATCTATTCAGTGACTTTCAGTGGGAACCCTGTTGGAGGACAGTCTGATACAGTTCATGTTAACAAGTGTTTTGGAGTACAGAGCTACATTTGACTCTCTGCTTTAGCCGCTTTGGTCATATCTGAGTAATGTTCTCATCGCGACTGTATCAATCACTCCGTATTATGTGAGTGTAGTGGAGTTAGTCCTTTTAACCCTACGATGAACCTTAGCATGATCAGAATTCTGCTTACGTGAGGCGGCTGCAAACAGGAGCTGAAATATTCATGCCTGGGTAAGATGTGAAGCTGTGTGTCTCCCTTTGATAAGAGCGAGCTGGTACAGGTACTCCCTCCCCAGGGTGTGTGTGTGTTTGTGAGACTCTGTGTGTGTGTGAGGGGGGCACAGATGGGCTGAAGGGGGCTGACAGCTCCCATTAACCAGCGCTCTGACATGTCGGATGTGTTTTTTACACATACAACCTGTTAGTGAAGCACCGCAGGGCCTGTGCCTGCTGCGCTCTGTTTACCTACAGTAACAAGATGAGCTTTTGCTTCTACTGTACCTACTTGTTATGATCTTACTGTTTAAGCTCTGTAAATCATCTAAATCTGCTCATACATCAGTTTATATCTAAACATAAGACAATAGTGACGTAGCAACAAGTGAGAACAGTTTACACAAGGTTAGTGTTGCTTCTCTGGACCAGGAGAGAGCAATTATTTATTTTCAAATCCAGACAAGTGGAGGATTAAAGACACATTTCAGTAGATTATTGACCCTTTCCACGTGTCGTCACACTCTTCGAAGGAACATCCACTTCTCCATGATGGAGGCAAAAGTGCTGTCTGTGTGCATTACAGCAATGGAAACTTTGCTGAAAACTTGCCTGTTTCTAAGTTACTTTTATTGATTTCAAATGTAAGTTGGCTTTATTTTGTGCCCTAACAGACATGAGGTTGTAAGCCTAAACCTGTAGCTTTTTCATTTACATTTTGATGAAGAAGATGCCAGTGGGCGGCAGCAATAAATCCAAAGATCTGGAATCTCTCTAAGTTGTTACAGATTTGCAGTGAACTTTTTAAACAAGGTAAGTTAATGCTAATGTGGCTAACACTAGCCTCACATGATATACAGCTAAGTTACTGAAAACCAACCTCTTGTAGCTTTTAAATCCGCTCCAGTGGGCAAACTTGTACATTTTATTAAATCTGCAAACGTAGCAGGAGGAAGAGGGCATGGATCAGCTGCATTCATTATCTTGTTTAAATACCTTGCTTTGTGCGTCTAAAAGATGTCCTACTTCCACAGACAAATATGCTGAACATGCACTAGAAGCATCCATTGCTGTCTTTACCAAAAAATAAGAACATATGTATGTGAGTATTTGTCAGTTTTGCGCTCCTTGTAATGCTGCATACACACACTTGTGCTCTCCATCATGGCGCACCCACGTGATCAAGTGACGTAGGTTTAAATGGTCAATACGTTACTTTAATCTACTTCAGCACAGATGTACGGGTAATGATGCTATTGAGATGAAAGTTTACAGTGTTCCTTGTACAGTATGTCTTTCTATTTTTAAGATGTTTTTTCCAAAAACAAAATGTAAATTACTGATCTACATATATGACAGTTTATTCCTAAATACATAGACAAATGCAATAGGTTTTAATTGGAGAAGAAAGCACTTTTGCTGCCACAACAAATGGACCAAAATTAGTTTTGTATTTTCTCATAAATTACTTCTAATTATCTTTAGATGAAACGAGCATCTAACGTTTCTAGGTGAAGTTATTTAGCTCTTGTTTGAAAAATCGGAAGAAATGACTTCAAACCAAACTTCGCACAAACAAAGACATCATTTTGAATAAAGAACATTACTTTCATATGTGACAGCAGGATTGAACCCATTATTTTCAAACACAGATCCATTGTTCAAGCTGCATTTGTTGTTCGAACGACTTCACTTGATTCTCATTTTTGGTTAGCGCCGCAGCCCTCAGAGCGTACGACAGGGACACCCGCCTTCCCCTGAGCTTTTCTGTTCTGTTTTCGGCGGTTTCCAGGGTTTTCCTGCGGTCTGAACCCCCCGGTGGAGGTAGGAGCCGAGCGGAGGGCCACACCAGACCCTAACCCCGGATTTGAATGTGTCCCGTGGGATCGGACTACAAACGCGTTATTGTTGATTTCAATCCCTGGTTGTTTCATCTTGGACTTCACTCGAATCCAAATCACACGGAATTGGGTACATGCTTTGGTCTAATGTTGTAAATAATATGAGAAATGTCAACACCAAAGGATTGGGAACAAGGCGACGGATTCTTAGAAAGGCTTGTGTTCTTTGAGATGTTCTTGAAAGATGAACTCTGCATTTCTCTTGTCCCTTTTGCTATCTGTTGAGTGAGAAGAGGTAAGAATCTGATGTAATCCTTGGTTTTAAATGTATTTGTATCACCAATAACAACAATTATGCCTTATGTTTGACGGATGACAAATGACGGATTGGAAAGCGTGGGACCACTTTTCAATTCCAACATCAACTCGCCAGAAGTCAGGTTTTGCACATGTCACTGCAAAACAGGCGAGTTTGCACTAATATGTCCAAATAGGTTTGTAAACAGTAGATAGTTTTAGTTTTTACCCCATAAACACAGTTTGACAGTGAAAAAAGTTGATTCTGCATTTAGTTTCACTTTAATTATTTTAGTACGATTCAGCTACATCCCTACGTGGAACAAATGGGATGAGAAGAGACTATTTGCAGGTATTTACAGACCAGACTCTTTGGCTCACAGAAGCAAAGAGAAAGTGTGAGCAGTCACCTTAAGTCTCTCTCTCTCTGAAACCTTCAAGTCAAGTTAGAAATCTGGGGGTAATAATGGAATCAGACTTGAACTTTAACAACCACATTAAGTCAATAACATCAGCAGCTTTTTACCATCTAAAAAACATTGCCAAAATCTCAGGTATTGTGTCAAAGCCCGACTTGGAGAGACTTCTCTAAACATTTGTCTCCAGTAGGTTAGACTATTGTAATGGCCTTCTCACCGGCCTATCCAAATGAGCTGTAAAACAGCTCCAGTACATCCAGAATGCTGTTCGATTCCTGACCAGAACCAGGAAGTACCATCACATTAGACCTGTGCTTAGGTCTTTGCACTGACTTCCAGTGGCTCAGAGAATAGACTCTGCTCTGCTTGTGTTTAAGTCTCTCCATGGACTAGCACCAAAGTACATCTCTGACATGTTAGTGCCTTTTGAACCATCTCGGACTCTGAGGACCTCAGGACCCAGCCTCCTGCTGGTGCCAAAGTCAGGACTAAACACGGGGAATCAGCGTTTCAGTTTTATTCAGCTAAGATCTGAAACAGTTTTCCTGAAAATGTAAGACAAATAAATTAGCCTTGCCTTGCGTGCAGCACTGTGAAAATGGCCTTCTGCTACCGTATGTCATGCTCTTTTAGGCTAACTTCCAAACCCTATCATTATGTACTTATTAAACCTTGATCATCCTGGTTAAAAAATATGTGTTCATTATTAACCCCTTAGTAATGCCACACTAATATTGTGTTTTGTTTCAGAACTGCTTGGACTGTTCACTGGAGGAAGTGCACATATTTGACTGTATCGTCTCGTGGTTCTTGTTAAATTGAGTGTTTGTATGACTTTGAGGGGGAAGGGGCGACGAACCAACCAAGAAGAATAACAGCTCCTGACAAACAATATTGAGGATCTCGGTGTGAGGTGAGTGCGGTGCGGCTGTGCACACCAGCTCTCAGCAGGGGAGAGGGGAGAAAGAAGAGGGAGAGGGCCCCCCGGGTTCACCTGCAGACTGCTACGGCACAGGGAGAGGAGAGGGGGGGAAGAGGGGGACACCTGCAGACTGCTACTGCTGCAACGGTACAGAGAGAGAGGGAGAGAAGAGGGGGAGAAGGCCCCCCTGGTACACCTGCAGACTGCTACTGCTGGTTTCATGTACGGCACAGAGAGGGGAGGGTGAGGGGAGCAAAGCCAGACAACAATAGAGACTGTCTGTCAAAACATTATAGTAGTGATGCTAATAGAGGCTATAGGTGCCACAAAGAAATGCTCCTCATTTTTACACCGAACACAAAATTTACATTAAAAAAACAAGGCAAAACTTTCATTTTCGCTGTCATTTCACCAGCCCAGTCTCCGAAGAAAACGTGATGTACAACGAAACGTCAAAAATCCTTTTTTATGTAAATATGTTTCGAAAAGCCAAAACGTAAAATAACCACACATTTTGGTTGAAGTAACATGGCGATTTTTTCTTTGGGTTTTACGAGTAAATATTAACATACCCTAAGCCCCATCCCTGAAATTACCCATTTTAGTAACCTGAAGCCTAAACTTCCCCGTTAAACTGAAAGAAAATGTCGCCACGTGGCTTAAACCAAAATTTGTGGTTAATTTGTGGTTTTGTCTTTTCATTAACATATTGACATAACCTGGCCAGCCAGATGGTTTATCTCATGATATTTGTGAAGGTTAAGCAAATAAATGACTACGGGAGATATATTTGCTGTGCGGACCATCTCTCTTTTTTATAACAGTTTGCCTTCTCTGTCCTGCACGCTTTTTAGAATTTGGATGTGCGTGTTTTTTTCGACTATTTTCACAAACTCGAGATAAACCAACTGACCTTCCAGCAGCCCGACTGGTTTGGAGTCCGAACTGTGGTAGTTCGCCGAATCACATCAAAGCTGTGTGGTTTTGAGGCCCAATCACATTGTAGCAAGACGGGCTAGGATGGACTGTTAGCGCCGAGTCTGATTAAAGCTAAACAAAGATGGCTGCTCTTGTGGATGTACGTGTTTCTGCTGCTTTAGATGCGGTTTTAGCAGAAATACGGAGTCATTTCTTTTTGAAACAAGAGCAGTGTATGTGACACATACTTGTTCAATCCCATGCGGACATTGGATACCCCATTACGATTTGTTGCTGTGATTGGCTAAGCACAACCCAAGGTGCTTAACCAATCAGCTCGAAGTATTTCACTAAGCATCCTACCTTTTCCCCAAACGCTTTCAGCGAGTCAAGTCATTTTATTCATATAGCGCTTTTCTAGACACTCAAAGACTCTTTACAGACAAAGGCAGTTAAACAAAGTACATAAAAACTGTTAGTAATTACAACATTAATCAATCATTAAAAACAGATTTAAACAGATGGTTCTTGACATTTTTCCCAAAAATGGTGAGGTCGGTGCAGTCTCTGTCCCAGAGGGTGGGGCAGTGATGGAGAAGGTTCTGTTGCCCCAGGTTTGGAGCTTGGACCATATATACAATTACAAATCTAATTGTTTTTCATTTCCTGGTATCTATTTGTTTTGCATTTCCTGGTATCATTTGAGGTATGTACTTGTTCAAACTTTGTAAAAGCAGTTGTTTTCTTTCTAAGCAGATCCAACTAGTAGTTTGTAAGTTGTAAAATACAATGGACACAGTGCAGTCATGCTACGTTTGGATTGTGCAGTTTTCATGCCATGTCAGTGCTAAATATTAAAGAAGATGATTGGATCTTGCATAGGCAATAGCAACAAAAACTGACATTTTGCGTGCAGCCTAGTCGAAAGAGAGAAGCGATTTTAGCATTGTAGCACAAGTTCTGTTGGAAATTAAGAGAAAAGGCCCGATGTGTGTCCAGTCCATTAGTACAAACACTTTACGTAGCTGCCTACTCAGCAGCTTTAGCCTGTTTAAAACCACTTCACTTCACTTTAGCTGGTTTGTTTTCTGTTCATATGTTGGAAAGACAAAGAACCTAGTGGATAAAATCAGGATGCTAACTGTGGAGTGGAAAATGTACCACTCATGCCTAATTGTATCTGCATTTAGATAGAAACCATGTCATGTAAGAAAAAAAGTTGTGTTTGGATTGATTCATGCTTGTTTGACTCTCTTGACCTGTCCTACAGCTGATGCTCGAGTGCCCAGAAATGTCTGCTTTAACCTGCTTTTCATTTAATGAGTTTCCCACATCAGAAATTAAGTTAGCACTCTAGCAGAGCCAGACCTTCCTACTGTATATGCAGACTACTCAAGTTGCGTAGGGCCCTCCTTCTAAATTGAGACACGGCCACTTTAACTGTGTTGAGCTAAGACTGACAAAAGCAGAAACAGGTGTCTGATCATTCTCAGCACAGAGCGAAAAATCAAAGACTCTGAACAGTTTGGACAACAAATACATGTTCTGTACATCATAAGCTCTCAGCCAATCTTTATCTTGTGCCAATAGGACAAATATTTACTGAACTACGAACACATAAAGCTGATGTACTTAAACGTCTGCACGGCGAAACTTACCGCGGCAAAATACGGCGGATTTCTGCACATTTATGGTGAAACATTTCAAAAGCCACTTAAAACATGAGGCTGTTTGTTGTGAAAAGTTTCAGATGTTAGTATTTCTGTCCAAAAAGTCCAGCGCAATGATGCAGGTTATCAGCTGTTACAGCACATGAAAAAGGGAAAAAAGGCGGAGCTCACAGGGAGAGGGACAGGGCTCTGGCCCACTTGGAAACACTGACACCAAGTAAAACATGAAGAGGTGCAATAATATAATAATTATAAAATTATGCATAAATTTAAGATTTGTTTTCTCTAAAATAACCCACTCCAAATTTAGGGAAAATGCATCTGTTTTATTCAAAAGTTTCTGGACAGGATCTTACATTATCTTTTTAATGTGAGAAAAAGTATTTAGTTTACAATTATTTTTGTCTGTCGCTTTGTGTATAGTTATAAATTATAATGAAAAAGTAAATTTAAATGCTGCTTTGGATTGACTGATTAAGGTTCGTAGAAAAGACTGGAGGGCCCCCAAAAGGTTAGATCCGACTCTGCACTCTAGCCACTAGTTGCAAAGGAAATGACACAAAGAAAGCAATCAAACTGATCCTGCCTGACATGCTAATGCTGCAGAAATGCTCAAAACAAGTCTGGAAGACAAATTGTATGTACGGTTGGGTGTTGCCAAGAGCCTTCCGATATGACATGCATAACGATTCAGATTCAGAAAACTTTATTCGTCACCAAAGGGCAATTCAGTTTGTAGTAACAGTCGCTTAGAAAAATAAAAGAACACAATCACAATTATCAGACAGCAAACAGAGTCAAATCAGTGCGAAGCTTAAGAGCTAAAGTGCTACCAAGATACATTTAAAACAAACATGAAAAACAGCTTATTCCATTTTACTGTCCTCTGCATTTAGAAGTTTGATAACTGCTGGAATAAAGGAGTATGAGTAACTATTTGTACTTTTCTACTGGGAGCATGAAAGCGCCTCCCAGATGGCAATAAGGTAAACTCCTTCTTCAAGACATGGTCATGGTCGTCAAGTATACATTTGGCTTCATGCACAACTTGTCTACTCCACAAGACATCTAAACAAGACCTCTGCACACCAATAATTTTAGAGCAGATCGTCACAATGCTGTTCAGGCTTTTCTTCTCCTTAACTGACAGATTATAAAACCAGCTGAAATTAAACAATTTTCAATAAAGGAATGATAAAAGTTACAAAGAATACACATAGACACCATTAGCTTTCTTAAAATAGTATACATTCTTTGATAGCATTTCTTTGTGATAGCATCTGTGTTAATATCAAATTTTAAATCAAACACAGTGCCAAGATATTTGTACGAACTGACAATCTCAACTTCGGTGCTGGTGCTATGTTCTGGTCGGTTTCTTCGGAAGTCAATTATCAGCTCTATAGTTTTGCCAACATTAAGATCTAAAAGACTGCTGTCACACCAATCTACAAAGTCAGACAGAGCTCTTCCATGACCACTTTCAGCTCGAAGCAGTGAGAGCAGAGCTGTGTCATCTGAAAACTTGATCAGGTACCTGTCCTCTTGGGTGGATCTGCAGGTGTCAGTGTACATGATGAACAGAAGCGACGACAATACACAGCCCTGTGGCGAGCCCGTACTAGAGGTCACAGAGTCAGACAACCGTTCATTCACAAAAACTCTCTGCACTCTTTCAGTTAAAACGCTTAAAAGCAGCATTAGAATTTGATAAGGAAGACTAAAACGCAATAAAGTTTCAGCCTCAAAGCAGCAGTCTAGGTTTACAAGTGTCAAAGTATCCCAATATGCCCCCTGTATCGATACCAGTCTTGCCAACGAGTTTGTCACAATATATACGTATATACTGTATATATAGATACTGTTCGAGTCCTCGAGTTCAGCCCTAGATTTATGGGCAATCGTCCAGAAAATCTCAGAGATCTATCTATGACACCCAGTGTTGGGAGTAACAGCGTTTAAATATAACGGCGTTAGTAACTGCGCTAATTTTATGAGTAACGTGTAATCATTCAGAGAAGTCATGAGAGCAGCTGACACGTTTGTTTGGGGAAGAGAAAGTCAGAGAAAAGGCGCGGGTTGGCTTAAAACTGCAGTAGTAACCAATCAGAAGCAGAGCTGGGCGGGTGCAGTGACTTTCCGGACATCGTCGATTGGTTGAGTGCGACGCATGTCTTCCGTGCTCCTTTTCCAAAACACGTCAAGGAAATCTTCTCAAACATGTCCGTTTTACGGTTTTGTTCCGTTATTTTGCCGTTTTATTACTCGGAAGTTAAAACAGACGACTGCGCAAATGCCACGTGCGTTTGGATTTTATAGATCGGCTCGCGTGTTCGGAGTTTACATCATGTGTTTGGAGCTACACAGCCACAGTAAGTGATTCTACAGCAATTGACGTCTCTTTTCAATCATTATTACGCAGTTTTATTGTCTATTTGTCCGCGGTTCTCCTCTGTTTTAAGTGTGCAGATGTTTATTATCTTTTATCTTGTCTGCGTGTGTTTGGTTCTCATGCTGTTTGGCTCAGAGGTTTGGCCTGTGTTTTCGTGACTGCTGGAGGAGAAGAGCGTAAAATAACACTGCTGGTTGAGTTTGGTTGTTTGCAGTGAATTTGGACTATCGGAAAGTCAGACTTGTTTACTTATTATTATTGTTTAAGCTATTTCTGGGTTTTGTGTGTAATTTAATAGTTACTTTTCCTGGTAACTAGTTACTTTCATCACTCAGTAACGCAGTTACTAACTCAGTTACTTTTTTGGACAAGTAACTAGTAACTATAACTAATTACTATTTTGAAGGAAGTTGCCCAACACTGATGACATCACAGATAGAAGTCATTCACAACAGACTCCAAGAATAACAAAGGAAGCAATGTTAGAACAAATGTTAAAACTCAAAAAAAAAAAGTCGATTTAGCATAATATGTGTTCTTCAAAGTCTACACCTTGGACTTAAAATTTGCAATAAAGTGGCGGGCTTATCAGTTCAGCAGTTTCGAACAAGAAGCTAATAGAACTGTTTATACTTCCAAGCTGTTTTAGACCATATTAGGTTTTTGCATCGAGCAAAACGCAAATCATTTCATCACAAACGACAGCAGCCTGCTAATTGTCGTTGACTCACCCACAGGAGAAGGAGTGCTCCCGCTGCTGGACGGCTGTTGTATCTGCAGTCTCTGGGGCGAGGAGGGGGGCGGCAGCTGGGGCAGGGAGCTGATGACGAGGGGAACAGAAAAGGGTACACCCCGGACTGTAGCGCCTCATTTGGACCAGCGGGGGACTCCGGGGGGGCTGGGCTCGGCTGGCGGTCTTCATCACGGCCCCAGAGAGAAGAAGGGGGAGGAGGAGTCAGAAAATTGGGGGCGGGGCACGTCAGGGGACATCCAGGGACCCACCTCTGCTCCCCACTGGCACAGCATGACGGACGGAAGAGGGCATTCATCCGCTCACCCACGAGCTGCGCTGCAAGAGGAAGAATGTTTGGAGTTACACACACACAAAAAGTAGTGGTTTTAAGTTGGAAGCACTGGAAGGTGACATGGTGACTTGTTTAATAGTATCAAGATCTCCATAACACAACTCATACACAAAGCAATTCAAAGTGGCTTACAAAGCACGAAAAGGGTCAATATGAATTTTTTGAGCGAATATTGTTATCTGATATTTGGCCTACTGTTATGAACAAGAGCTGATATTTGTCCAGACTAATATTTGTATTGCAAAATCTGAACTGAACTGAACTGAATTTTTTTTGCTTTGCTCATTGATTCTGCAGAAATCCGCGATGTTTTTCAATTCCTCGTAATAATTTTCGATGTACTTTTTTGTTGCTGTGAGCAGTGTCCCTGATTGGCTAAATAATCTGTCAATGGACACAGTAGCCAGACGATATATTGTCTGGATTTTCCAGGCCACATCCTGGGTTCAACTTCCAGGCCTTTCTGTGTGGTGTTTGCATGTTCTTCCTGTGTCTGTGTAGGTTTTCTCCAGATACTCATGTTTCCCCTAAAACTACAAAAATCTCTTCTCTCCTCCAGGACTGCCTGCAAAAGAGATTCTGAATCTCATGGGTAAATTAAAATTTTATTAAATCTCATATGTGTGTAATCAGATTTTTTAAATTATCCTCCTTGCTTTGTGATTTAAAATTTTATTGATTCATTTTAGAGCATCTCTGCAAATTTCCCACAATGCTGCGTTCAGACCGAACAGCGTTGAACCATCCAGTGTGTGCATTGAAGCTTATTTTGATGCTGAATATTTTCAAAGCAGGAATAAATCTAATGTGAATGAGCTTCACAGGTGTCATTGCCTACTTTGTATCGTACCGTCAGGTAAAGCTGAAGGTAACTTAGTACCTTCAGCTTTACCTCTCTAACTGTATTAAACATTATGACATTTTAATTAAGCATAGATAAAAATAAACTGTCTCTTTACAGATTTCAACCAAGCGAATGAGATTATCACTATTTCAAAGCCATAAATACCCGATTAAGCTAGTCCTGTCTGCTAACTGTTAGCTTAAAATTGCAATAAATCAGTGTGGCGTTCTGGGCTTTCTATTGGCAAACGTTCGCCAAATATACTCATAAATATCATTACAGATAAACAATACATTGAAATTTAAAAGATGTAATAGTACAAATCGTGCATCCAGTAAAATTGGACAAGGACAGCAGGTATAATCCGGAACTAGCCTCAATATTTCAAAGCTGCATATACCTGATTAAGCTAGTTTCGGCTGCTAACTGTTAGCTTAAAATTGCAATAACTTATAGGGCTTTTCCATTAGTACCTGCTTGGCCCTACTCTACTCGACTCGACTCTACGCGCCTCTACCCGGCTTAGCCCGCTCAGAGGGAGAGCATTTCCATTACAAGAGAGGCTGAGTGGGGCTGTTGTGAAGCTGGGCGGTACGTTGCCAACAGTGTCACTCCCCAAATGGGGACATGATGCAAGCTCATAGAAAACAACGGAGCGTTTCGATGCGCATCGGCTTTAATTTAAGGATAATCAGACCGTTCGTTCTCCAGCGTTTCATAAGCGTAATATAAAACAAATATCCACCGCCGCATTGGCCAGTAGAGTGAAGCTTTTCATGTCAACACGTTCACTGACTCACCTCTTCTTCACGTCCGTCCGACACGTCTGTCTAAAGTCCCGCTCTGGTCCCGATGTATACAATCACAAGTCAGCTATCCCATCCTCCTCCTCCGTCTCTCTGTCCTGACGAAGCTGCATTATAATCTCTTGCTTCAAAACGTGTGCATCGGATGTCCATCAGTGTTTACTGTGAGAAGCAGGACCCCGCAGCAGCACAGGTAACCTGCATGTGCCTACGTACAAGCCCGTGTGGTCTACGCACATACTCATCGAACTACTGTCTTATGTATTTAGCGTATAGGGACAACGGACTCGTTTTTTTATGTCACTGAGCTGTTTTTTGCTACAGAGAGTACAAAATGTGTAGAAGCATTTCGGTGCTATCGGCAGCTAGCTTAGCGGCGACTCACGCATAATAGCGGACTCACACCAAAAGCGATAAACACGCCCCCTTGAGCCCTGGTCGCTGTCGCGCTGTCTCCAGCCCTCTAGGCGTAGTTTTCAGAGGGAGGGGGGAATTGGGAGCGCTACGAGTGCCTGGACCAATGCCTCGTTTGTGTCTGTCAAAAGGTGTTCAGTGAGTGGCTGTCACTTCCTCATGTCGCCTCTCTGCGCTCGCCTGCATAGGGAATGAATGGGAGCTGCTCTCTCAAGTCGCTCTAGTCTCTTTTGGTGTGAAGGTTGGTTTATGGTTCCCGCACGTGAAGTCCGCGCGGAAATTAGACGCCTGGACTAGAGCGGAGCAGACGCTGACAGTGTTTATAGTTTCTGTGTGTTTCAAGCGGCTGCTTGTAGAGGGCAGTAGAGAGCTGCCATTGAAAGCCTGTTGATTGCCGCGCGGACCGTCCGCGTAGTCACAGATTTTTCCCTGACGCCGACGCGGAAAACCTGGTCCAAGCGGACGGCGCTTGAGGGGGCGTGTCTCCAAAAATTACGTATTTCCGCCGCGCGGACCCACGCGGTCCTCGCGGATGCGTCAAGTATGAAACAAGCTTAAGTCCGCTGTAATAGATCCATGGACTCACGTTAGCGTACAGTAACAACAACAAATCAGCGGCACTTGTGTGACGCAACAAGCGACGTGCGTCTGACGTCAGGTTTAGTATCTGCTCGGCTCGACTTGGCCCTGGGGTAGAGCAGGTACTAAAAAAGTACCTGGTCGGCGCGATCAGCCCCAAATGGAAAAGCTCCGCACCAGCGCTAAGTCGCGCCGAGTAGAGTAGAGTAGGGCCAAGCAGGTACTAATGGAAAAGCCCTATTAGTGTGATGTTCTGGGCTTTGTGTTGGCAAACTTTCGCCAAATATACTCATAAATATCATTACAGATAAACAATAAATTTAAATTTAAAAGATGTAATTGTACAAATCGTGCATCCAGTAAAATTGAACAATGACAGCAGGTATAATCCGGAACTAGCCTAGCTGCTGCGTGAAAAGGGCCCATTGTAGTTTCCTAAAAAACAAGAAGTCCTTGCGCAGAGACAGAACGCTTATTGACTGCGTAAACTATCCACACTGTCACAATATCACAAAATGCGAGGTGCAGTAGCGGTGGGAGGGGGGTGGATCTACTCTAGTGGATTTTTGTCATTATAAATCTTCATTCCAAGGTCGAGCAGCCACAGCAGATGAGCTGGGTGGGCACATCGCTCTTCACAGCTCACTTCTCCTTAGCCGTGTTATAAACTGTTGCCGTATAACTGCGCTCATAATGCTCTAATCTGCACTGAGGAGCCCATTACGGTGATATGTTACGGCACTTTGTAATTAACGGACACGCCGCAGAGAAAAGGCCGACAAGCCGTTTGAGGAGGGAAGCGCTATGGATTCCGGAAGTAAGAAATCGGAGTCGGGGGGGATAGCATCTGTCAAGAAACGCAGTGTCAAGCCATTCACCGCACAGAGAAACATTATCAGGACAAATACAACGGTAAGTCAAGGCAGAGGCGTTGTCGACATGAATAAAAATGTCAAACGCACCAGGGAGGAACATCAGATATAAAGAGTGCTGGCAGCCAAAACACCATTAGCAAAGATAGAGACATTACCAGACTGTACAAGTGATGCATGCAAGCGAAATACACAGGCATTTTTCCACTCCGGAGACAGATTTGTAAAAATGTTTAAGGGAGGGAAAGGATGAAAAGAGTTGGAGAGTTTTGTGTTGCGGTGTAGGAGTAGTGAAAATTCAAAAATGGGGTGCCGTCAATAAGGAAGTATAATGCATAATAAACGCGTAACAGGTTAAACATTTTTCAGTAGCAAATACGATTATATTTAAAGGCACTATACCCGATTTTTGCTTCCCTCAGGGCTATTCAACTTGATTTTTCTCCAGGGCCATATTTTTCGGCAAGCTTTGGGTTCTGGGCCGAAGGTGTAATCCAGACCTCCACATTAGGCTCTAAAAACATGGTTGTTGGAAGGTCAAACATGTAATCACGTGTAATATGATGATGACTTATGTGTATATTGTATATTTAGTATTAAACACTAAATAACTGCTTATTAACTTCATATGAACTGTCCTTTTATCCGTATGTGCAGTGAATGTGTGAGGCCTTGTGCGTCTGTTGCTGGCTTTTTTTCTGTCCTAGATGTTCTTGACATCAACCTGCCAAGGGACTGAAGATGGAAATTAGCCATGTTGGCTATAATCTTTACATATTTACATGCAAACCACTTTAACTTGTCCTGTCTTGTAAAATAAGCTAATTAAACGTTTATTTTGTTAGATTATTATAATTGTTATTAAGAACACAAAAAGAAATATGAAGCATCAATCTTCTTCTCAAAAATGTGCTGAGGGCCAGATTAAAACAGGCAGAGGGCCGCATCTGGCCCCTGGGCCGCAGTTTGCCCAAGTCTGTTCTACAGTATTTATGTGTTGTAGTACATTTACGCGTTACTGTGAGACTGTGTTGTTTACTCACTTACCTAATGCATTCTGTTTACTACGATGTGTTTTAAGCATTTTCAAAGCTGTTAGGAGCCAGATGTGCCGGTATGCTGACGGCAGTTAGCCATAATCCTAACAATGTTCATTCATTCATTCATTTTCTATCGCTTAGTCCCGTTAGGGGTCGCGGGTGACTGGAGCCTATCCCAGTGACTTTGGGCCTTAGGCAGGGAACACCCTGGACAGTGGCCAACTTGCCGCAGGGTTAGACAGACAACCATTCACTCTCTCATTCACTCACTAAGGGAAATTTACAGTGATGCCCAATTAACCTAAACATGCATGTTTTTAGAGGTGGGAGGAAACCGGAGTACCCGGAGAAAACCCACAGTGACACGGGGAGAACATGCAAACTCCACCCAGAGAGATCGTGAGATGTTGATATGGTCCGACCCGGGAGTCGAACCCACGACCTCCTTATTGGGAAGCCAGAGCTCTAACCACTTGGCTACCGTGCACCCCATCCTAACAACAACAACAGATAAACTTAGTAGAGTTTGGTGAGCAAACGGGATATAAGATGTGGTCAGAACATTGCAGGTGAATTTCCTCCTAAATAGATACATTAGCAAAATATTTATACTAGGGGAAAATTGAGGCCCAGCAAGATGATTTCATGTGGCCCCCAAGGTGAAGTTACTTAAATTAGAATACATTTTTGAGTAACTATAGTGTAACTTATTTACTGTAAAAATACCTGTAATTAAATTACAGTTACTAACAGAATACTTTTAGTTACTTAAAAGTTTAAAAATGCTACAAATGTGACTAATTGTATGTGATAAAACAGCTCAGAGACACAGATCAGCAGCTGGAACATGACCCACAATCATGTATGTTGCTGATTTAACATATTTTGAGCCTATTTAAGTAAATCATTTGCTGTTTGCTTAAATGCCAATAATAAAATATAAAATCCTATTTTTGATCGATGTCTGCAATAATACACACCAAGTAATACCAAAGTAATGTAATAGGTTACTTTCTTGGGGCAGTAACTAGGTAATGTAACTAATTACATTTTAAAAAAGTAACAAATAATGAGTAACTAATTACTTTTTCAATACTTTTTCCCCAACACTGGATGAAAGGAACCACATAAACCATAATGGATAATAAGCTATGTAGAAACATAAAGGCTCAGACTGCTGAGATGTGACTATAAAACCTAAATGCACTGGTATACAGTTATTAAATCATGGCTAGTTGAAAAAAAAAAAAAAAACACGTAGAAAGTTGTATACAGGCATTGTTTTCTCACACAGAACAAATCTATAATGTACAAGGCCATCTGCAGACCTCGAGGTTCACATATTTAGCCTCAGGAGCACCTAGCTGGAGGAATAACCTATATCGCACATACCAAGGCTATACTGTGGGAACACTTGTGAAAAGTTGGAACAATCCCATACAGGGCCCTGGCACTGGAATCGAACTCTGGAACTTGATGTAAGGCAAGAACTTGGAGAAAAGCAAATTCTTTAGCCGTCTACAGTGTAAGGAAAGCTTGTCAAAACATGGTGTTGTTTACTACTGTCCTGTCCCAGTGCACTGTCAGGAGGATTCTCACAGTGGCCCAAAAAAATCTGCAAAAGCTACAGTATGTGCAACCGCAAGAAACTGCTACTGCTATTTATTCTCAGCCGAAATGTGGAAGGACAAATGTGACTAGATTGTTTGCATTGTTCTTGTCCCACTTCTTCTACTGTCTGTGATGTGATTGCAACCTGCTTGTCCATCTTTGGTGCCAACAATTGATAATCTATAAAATCTATAAAAATGAAAAGACTCACAGAGAGATATTTTTCTATAGTTTAGACAAGGGGTGTTCAAAGTTTCTCTTTCAAGGGCCACGTGGGAAAAATAAAAATAGATGCATTGAATACGGCTGCAACTAACGATTTTTTTGTATATAGTTGGGTGATTATTCTTTTGATAAATCGATTGGTTGTTTAGAACGTTTGGGAAACTTAAATACTGCTGTGCTATGGAAAAATACCATCTTAAGAAGGTAACAAGTTCATGAGTGCTTGAAATTTGAATCTTACTTTGATAAACATGATTTTCCAATGGAACAATAGTAGTTTTACTTACAATAAGGAAATCAAAAAATGTCACTTCATTTTAAAAAAGATGATCAAAATCATGAAAACATGATTTTGGTTTTAAATCTGACAAATTGTTCTCATAAATCCTTCAACACATGGTTAATATCGAAATGTATTTATTTTGGTTGCAATACAACTTTTCAAAATCTTTTTTACAAACAACAAAGTGAAACTGGAGAGGACCAATCAAGCTCAGCCAATCAGAGCGCTGTATTTTTTTGACAGTGTAGAACTAGTGTTTACTTCACCAAAACAATAAATGAAGACATTTTTCATTGCTCATCATCATTATTTTTGCTCAATCTGAGGTTTTATCTGTGCAACAACAATTATTCAAAAAAATATTTAAATAATTAATTAGTTGCGATTAATCTATTAACTTGTTGCACCACAATAGGACACAGTAAAATGCTTCATAATGGCTTTATTTATTTTATTTATTTATTTATTGGAACCACATTTAGCTGCAGCAAAGCTGCCGCTATTCTTACAGTGGTCCAACTCAGACACATTTTACATCATACATAAATATACTGAAAAAGATTAAATTAGCATATGACATTGCGTAACCCTACACACACAAAAGCAGTTTACAGAACATTCATGAATTCATTCATTCATAGCTTATATCAGAAACACTAACAAAGGGAGATTTTTACAATTGCATTGCTATACCTTTTAAACGTCTCGATCTTCGAAAACTCGGTCCAGATGACAACACTAAAGCATTGTTCTCTATATTTTAAGTTCATACTTTTGTTGCCAATTGTTCAAGAGATTTAAATTTGGAATAACTAACTTTTTTAGTTATAAATGTGTAACCTTTTTGTTTCCCACTAAAAAGTATGTGGTAAATGCAGCACTTTGTGAAAAAAATTGAACTCTGAGTACTGTCTGAATTGAATAATAAAACATTTTAGTTCTCATCAGGAGTTGAATGCTGCACTCTGATTGGCTGAGCTTGGGTGGTCCACTCCAGTTTCACTTGGCTATTGGTAATACGTATTTTTTAAGCCATAATTGCAACCAAATTAATGCTTGATATTTAGCATGTGTTGAAGGATTTAGGAGAGGACGCTGCCAGATTTAAAAATCTAGATCGTGTTTGCTGTGTAAAAATCAACTACCCCACCTGCCCCAAGGCCAGAGTTTGGATAATCTGTTAGTTTGTCTCATTACAATTATTGTGTAGTTACCTGGTCTCACTGAAATGCGTATCTGTACAACATAGGCATGTTTCTAGCCCTTTTTTGCGTCTATGATACAATGTCTCCATTGTACGCTGTTAAAAGATTCAAATAGAGATTCACGTGGGGACATTTTTTGAGGGTTTATTGGCTAAGTTCAAGTCTGAAGTTACAAAAATGGGTAAGTTTAGGTTTGGGGCTGGAGGTTGGTTATGATTAAGATCAGTATTTTGTTAATATTCATAAATAAAAACACATTTTTACATCCACCACCACAGAAATGAACTGGGATGGTAATGTATATCATAGATATGCAAAAAGGACAAATTACAATCTATACATACACATTTCCGTCAGATCGGGTTGATAGTTTAGATTTAAGCTCTGTTTATAGTAGGGCCCAACCGATTTATCGGTTGGCCGATTATATTCTGCCGATATTGCACTCCTACGAGTCATTGGTAACCTGCAAAAATTTTGCCGATTGGCGCCGATGAATTTCATTATTGCAAGGCGAGCCGCGGAGCAGTTAACTTTCAATGCAGGCTTAGCTACACTAGCTATATTCTGACAGCAGAGGGCGCCAATATGTCATGAACCATTCCACTGAGGTTGTTTGAGGTAGCTAAACCAAACAAAACCCTACGTCTGCGTGTTTACAGGCATTCGCACATCATCAGAAATCCCTGTAAATGTCCTTGTTTAACAGATTTGCAAAAACATTTTTTATTTCATTCAAGATGGCAGCATTTCATGTGTTTTCGGTTTGTTTTATGATGACTTACTTGATCTGTAGCAGCTTAAATGTGGCTCTTTGTCGCGCTGTTGCGATGGCCGATCCACATGATCATACATCTCTCTTTTAATCCATTTACGCTGATAAAAATCCCAACATCCAAACTTGGTCCAAACTTTCACCAACACACACCTACTCGACCCTCTGTTGCCACGACAAAAAGGTTGTACTTCCGGTTCACGGTTTGTCAAATGTTTAGCTTATTAATTATAGAAAAAAAACAGCTATTTGATTGGAGAATGAGCCGTGGCTAATAGTAATAATAATTCAGATCAAATCTAAAGGTAAATAAGACCCAGAGTCATTTGTGAATGAACTTAGCTTCACTTCACAGATTGAAAACACAGACAAATGACTTCAGGATTCCTGAGTTTAGACCATAAGTAAGAAATACACTATTGAATAATATTAGTTTTCTCACTTCAATCCAAAGTCATAGTGTGTGCGTAATTGTACCTTAGCAAACTCACTCCCCAAAAACAAAAAACAAAAACAAAACATAATCGGTCGGGCCCTAGTTTATAGTCTGGTTTCTAGATGGAATTATCTATATCTCATTTACTAAAAATCTAGACAAAATGCTTAGGACAACCTTAAATACAATCATGGAGTAATTTCACACAAATACATTGAATTCCATAGAGTAAAACTGTCTCTCGTCTTACATCTGAAAAGTCCAAACTCTATCATACACATTCTCCGGTCTCTTCCCATGCAGCTCCTTAATTCCCACACTCTTCCCGCTCCTCCGCGCCTCTCTCCGGGTTCTGACCTCTGGCGCCATCCGTGATCTCGTAACAACAGGGCCAAGTGCCGCTAACACGCCGCGCGCAAAGGTCAACGATCTCCAGAGGCACTCGCACATACATCTTTCAACAAACCCCTCATCGCCACGGCAATCATCCACTCCTCATTCCTCAAAACCGGATCAATTACGCAATCATTCCCGCCTCGTTTTCTGGAATCAAAGTTGCAGTCTCGTCCCCAGAGGCAGAGGCTGGATATGTTGTATTAAGGGATTATTCAGATTGATTGTGTTGCCGTATTAGCTTCAGGTTTTTTAAAGAAGACACAGGGAATGCATTATTTACACTTATGAATTCACAAACACGCACAGAGGCACGTTCGATTATTCATTTTTGGATTCTGCATGTTTTAGGTTTGAGTTAATAATTTGAACACACTGAAAGGCAAGAACTGTTCTAGGAAAATGTGGTTTATCACTTTTGATCTATTGTGGATGCTGTTGCATAAATGAAAAGCACTTTTTTTTTTCAGGTAAGATCACATCTTTGAAAAGTTTATTAAAATATGAAAGGCTAATTTGACAACTTCAACAGAAATGTAAAAAAAACACAATTGTTTGGGAAATTATTTTTTTTTTACCAAGGGCCATATTTGAATTGAATTGAATCCAGATTAATGTCGGAGAGCGTCACAAATGCTCATTATTACAAGCACATTCTCATAAAATAAATACTTGTTATGTCTCTGACTGTCCTTTTATTGTGATTTATTAAAGAGAAACTACATTTTTTTTCACTGTCAAACTGTGTATATGAGGTCAAAATATCCACTGTTTCTGGGCCTTTTTTTGAACATTTTTGTGCAAACTCTCTCATTTTGCAGTAATGTGTGCAAAAAATGCGAATGTGTTGCTACAATAGTCAAACGCTGTCAGTTCACGCTGACGCCACATTGAGTTGACGCAACAAACAAGCCGTCCAGGTGGGATAAACAAACTCCTCCTTCTGACACTTCTAAGGTAAGTTGGAAATCATCAATCATATAGCTCAGCTAGATAAACGTGTGGTACAAGGTGTAAAGGTGCGCATGTTCAATACTTGTTTTGTTTGTTGGTCATAAGCTCATGTGTTTATGTAGCAAAAGCTTCAATAGTATTGGAGTCTGCAAAGTTAATAAAAAAGACCTGTGAGTAAGAAACTAGACCTGTGCACAGCCTCAGAGCTGTGAACTTCTCCACACGTAAGGATCGCTCCCACACAAAACTCACATCACTCACAAGCTCGCTGTCCATATCTGTTTGTTGTCTGTCTGTTTAGGTTCAATTGTGGGCGGAGTTAGTCTCTGACAGTGTTTAGCCTCACTTTAAGAACACAGGCGCGGACACATGTTCTATATAGCTTGCTTAAAAGAAAAAAAAAAAAAGTACAGAACAACCTAAAGATTGACACTTTTTCTTAAAAAGCAGGTCTTTTCTAGATTCATTGTGCATGTGCTGAATTCCCCTCTCCGCTCCCGGATGAACACCTACTAATGTCAGGAGCACACAACTTATAAATACATCCTGTTTACTCTAACTAGGGTTGCACCGATCTGATACTGGGATCAGATAACGGTGCCGATCCAGGGAATTTTGCTGGATCGGGTATCGGCTTCATGACATCAGTTCAGTTGATTTAATTGTTTAATTATAATGAGACTAATTTACAGGTTAGCATTTTATTCAGATTAAGTTGTGACTTGCACAATAAATAGTTGCTACAGAACACTAAAGGACCAAATTTCTTATGTTTTTATAAGAAACAATTTGCTAATTGAGTCCTTACATCAGTATCGGTTGATATCGTGTATCTGCAGGTACTTGAAGCCAAAATATCGGCAATCGGTATTGGAACTGAAAAAGCTGAATCGGTGCATCCCTGTTGTGTGTTAGATAGCGTGTTAGCCTTTGAATGATATCCTACTTCAGTCATCGTTTTGCTTTCTTTCTCTGTAAATAATGCTATATGTTTTTGCCCATGTTTTATGCATAAGCAAATACAGTAGATTAGTTCTTCCCATTTTTACATCTTATTACATTTCCAGTTAATCACATTCTGCAGAAACTATCACACCAATGGGAGTCAGACTTGCTAATACAAACCTAACTTCCTGGCTTCTGTCCAACAACTTTTAATGACAATACCAAAACACAATGTCATTTTTGGTTCGCAATCATTCTTTTAACTATTAATTCGCGACGTTCAGACATAAGACCTCCATTTCCTGTCTTATCTTCATTCTACATTCATTTCTACGGCACGCAACTTTATCAAACAACCAGAGCAATTATTAAAAGCCGTAAAACGTATACACGACTGCCTATGTTATCTCGTTCTTTTTGAAACCACACATACTGTATTGCTTGATGCGAGGCCAAAGGGCAGGGATATCACCAAACATTGTAATTAGCCGGATTTAGTGTTAAAAGGACCAAGCAGATAAGATGTCATTAACAGTGCGTAAACATGGCCGACTTAAGCCTGTTTCCTCGTGTCTGCTGGAGTTAAAAGGAAAGGCACGTGTCGAGGGGGTTTTGGTAAACTCAGAGTCACCCCGAGGTCCTTCCTATGTGTGCGCCCTCCAGCCTGGAGCCAAGCCAGAAGTAATATTGTTCCAGTTTTTTGAGAGAGGAAGTGAGAGCAGCGAGTGGAGAGGGACTAAACTCAGCTCTTTGACTTGGTACAAGGTATTCTCAGTGGTGTTGCTGTCAGTGGACATTGAGAATACTGATGGAGTTCTGGTGGGTTTTTTTGGCAAAAGATAGAAAAGGATGGCTGCTTGTCTTTTGTGGACTTTTTTTTAGAGATGCACAATGTCTCAATTTGGTGAAGAAACTGAGATCTTAGTATGACAATGGCTGTGTTTACACTATCTGACTAATTAGGGCTAAATATAGAGCGACAGTACAATAGTAGAATAACACAACAAATGACCTGTTTTTATTAACAAGATTAAAGTACATTTAAAGTCATCACTGCTTGTGGGAGAAAACTTCTACTGTGGCGAGACGTGGTGCATTTGATGGCACAGTTGCGCCTACAGATGGAAGAAGCTCATGTCTCTGGCCGGATGATTTAAAGGGTCATTAATAATTGATAATGCCAGTGAAAGAAGTCTCTGTTTGTAAATGTCCTCAAACATTGTGATCTCCTCACCTATTGTCCTGCGTAGAGCTAACTTTATAGGGGAGAGCGGGGGTTGGTTGTCACATTTTTTACTTTGATTTGAATTTCTCAAAACAGCAAGAAAAGCTCAAAGTCTTGAGTAACTAATGAATCCACCTGCTGCTCTCTGTCTTATTCTGATCTAAAGTTATTGATCATTAAATGTTTATTGATCACCTGTGACAACCAACCCCAAGTCTGGGTTGGTTGTCACAATGTTATGTCAATGGGAGACTGATGACAAATGTGTCTTGTCTTTGGTTTGATTTTTTATGTCTGATTTCATTTTGATTCAAGAATGTTTTACATTTTCTGAATCAGGAGACGTTAAATTACAAGAAAAAGGCAACTGGAAATGTAAAAGATGCATTTTTGTCAAGACTCTAATGATATTGTAAAACTATATTTTTAATGTGAATTATTGATCAATAACTTTTGAACAGAATAAGCTACAGGACAATAGTTTAATTTACTTCTTAGTTGAAACTTTACACTGATTTCCTGCATTGAATTGGAATATTTAAAATACAATATTTTTGAGAAAATCTGTCTTTTGTAAGTGTCACAACCAACCCCGTGTGCTGCTGTTCTAGATATAATCATATGTGACAACCAACGGTGAAAAAAGTGTGACAACCAACCCCGACTGGACTTTTTACTCTCACCTCAGATTTATTCTACATTTTTAAACCCATCACAGAAAAAACAGTCCTAATTGTCACTCTGACTCTTCTCTTTGTATAGTCAATGGTTATAAGCTTTCAACACAATTATTGGAAAAAATAGAAAATATCTTCTCAACATCTCAAAATGTACTTTTTACTATACATTTTTTTTATTTCGTCTTATAACAATCTTGAACAAATGTTTACAAAAATGTTTTAGTAAGTGCACTTTTTTTTTTTTTTTTTTTACTTTTTTTCAAATGCACCAATCACAAGCTGAGATACAGTGACTGTGACAACCTACCCATGTGACAACCTACCCGTTCTCCCCTACAGATCGTAACAACCATAGAAGCTTATTGTGAGTGTTGATCTGTGGTGCTTTTTCAAGTGTTTGGAGTTACTGCTAATGTTAGCCACAACTAAGCTACACAATACAAACATTCACTAATGATCCACACTTAAAGATTATGTTAGAAATACATATTCACCAGAAAATAATGGGCCATGAATGAGGAGTGAAGTGATCAGCTTATGTGTGCGTGGTAGCAATCCACGGGTCAGCTCTTTTCCCACCTCGAGTTAAAATTCAGCCCAAACCCCTTGATTAAAAAAAATACAGTATATCATTTTCTACTTTTCTCTTGCCTTTATCTTCAGTTTTTTGCTCAAAACTATAAAGGGTCGCACTATGGGTTGACCGCACATCACTAGCACGCGCTCATGCTTGCACACTTACTTGCATAATCCTTGTGGGTACAGTGCGTTTGGAGAGGTCGAACTTGACTTGAACTCATGATTTGAGACACTTGAACATCACACAAACATCTACAGTAAATATGTCATGTCTCTGTCTCTTTTCTTCAGACAGACTCAGAAGCAGACGCAACTCTCATTGGCTTATCTGACGCGTGTCCCGCCTTCTTCGCACTCTGTGATTAGCCGTCTCCATTCATATCTGCACAGCGCCTGTGTATTTGTTGTCATTGAGATTACAGAACGCAATTTTCGGATTGCATCAAAAGTAACAAGACAAAAAAAATTATGAGTAATGTTGGGAAGACATATCAGAAGGGACACAAAGGGACTCAAAAACTGTGGAATTTTAGTGCCACCACAAGCTCCAAGAAACAACAGAGAAGGGAGAAGCCAGGCTAGTCTGCTAACAACAATCATGATACAGCTCAAAATCAGATCAAAATACATACAATATCAACCACATAATGCAAAATGGACTTTTTGAGTTTTTATTCCAGTTATCCAGAGGTGGGTAGAGTAGCCAAAAAATATACTCAAGTAAAAGTAACAAGTAGACCTAAAAAAATGTACTCAAGTAAGAGTAAAAAAGTACGAAGTAATAAAAAACGACTCGAGTACTGAGTAACTGATGAAACGTAACATCTTGTTTATTTTCTTGTTTTATTCAGACAGTACAATAAATGGTGCAAATGTCCGTGTGTTTTGGAAGCAGAGAAGACAGCGCGTTACGTAGCTGTTCTTTTGGGTTTTCTTCAAGAGAAACATGATTTGAATATGAGGCCACGAATGTTCACCAACTTTGCTGTCTTCTGTCTGCTTCTTCAAAAGGACCTACCTCGCCGAATGGTTACGTCTGATAGGACAGGTAGAGTCATGTGACTATTTTACTACATTTGACTGGTGAAACGTGGTCTCGTGATCATCTGTGAGGAGAAGTGTTCGCAGGGGAGAAAAAAAACAAATGTTGATAAAAAGAACGGGAACGAGTCAACTTTTGCCAAATGTAGCGGAGTACGAGTAGTGTTATTTGGTCATAAATTTACTCCATGCAAGACAAAAGTACAAGCAATTAAAAATACTCATGTTTGGTAAGCCCTAGCTTCCTTTCCATTGTTCCCTGAAACAGGGAACAATGGAAAGGAAGCTAGGACTTACCAAACCAGTTTTAGAAACAGGTTTCAGGAACAAGTTTGGGTGGGTTTAGCCCCTCCTAGGGGGAGGGCTTAACTTAGTATAAATACAGCCAGTCTCAGTCTACTTCCATCAGATTGAAAATGACTTTCGGATGAGAGTCGAAACGTCTTGATCTTCGGAAACACTGTCCAGATGACTACTTTGAAGACTTCTACTAGGGATCACTCCTGGATGAATGAGGGACTACACCGTCTCATAGAAGTACATTTTATTCAAAAAGGTACTCAAGTAAATGTAATGGAATACATGTAGCGCGTTACTACCCATGCACCTCTGCAGTTATCCCATTGCTTCCTCATCAAAACCCAGCTGAACTTGACTGAATGTTCTTGAACCAAGTTTTATAGCCTTTCTGCAGCATTAGCATATCAGATTGGTTTGATTATTTCTTTTGTGACCAGTTGATGGAGCTGTGACTCAATACCTTGTGTGGGAATTTTTTTTGTATTGATTCCAAAATGGGGTTACTCTGAAGCACTCCACACAACGCCTTATATAGCATAGTCCTTCAAAACTTGTTGCCCTGGTTACTCTACTCCTGCAGTCTTCTTACCACTTTTTCTCCTGTATCCTTCCGCTACAGTATGGACTCCTGCTCCTCTCCTCTCCTCTCTTCTCACACAGCACAGTAATCTGCTTTGCATGGAACAGCCTTGTCCTCAATACCGCCGTTGTCCTGATTAAGCTCCTATTCGGCCAATTAGCTCTGCCTGCTCGGGAAAAAACCTGCTCCGCTTGGAAAACTGTAGCAAAAGTGGAGAAGGCTGGAGCGGAATGTCAAGTAACACAAAATATGAGTTTGAAACGGGGTCAAACAAGAACAAAAATGTGTTTATTATTGCAAATACTTTTCTCTGGTTGAAGGTTGTTTTCTTTCTTTAAATTTTGTACAATTAATTGATGTTGAAATGAAATTCTTACACTATTGAAGTTGGAAAAAAGTGTTCATGCTTGAGATTTTTGTTTGCATGCTTTTAAACAATTTAGTGTCAATTTGTGGGTAACTTTTTGTGAAGTAAAAGTAGGACTTGTATATCTATAGAGAGATTAAATGTTTAAGAATGAACTTGCAAAAGGTCAACAGAAAGAGCCATGGCTGATTGACACAAGCTGTAGCAGCAACACTAGCCAGCGATGTTGTCAGCTAAAACAAGAGTTTACCGTGTGAAAACAAAAGTTATGCTGCTAAATCGTCTTCACAACTCATGCATCTTACATTTAGGGAGTGAAAAAACACTGAGAAAAACACAGTTTCAAGTTTCAGGAGCCAGATGTCCATCATACCGGTTCAGACCTGATCCAAACAGCGAGCTCTTGTCCTGGTTTGTTGTTTTAATCAAAGAAGTTTTCCCAGCTAACTAGACGGACAGTGTATCTTTCTGCAAGTGACGTGTTGCAGAGCGGAAAGTGACATCGACCGTTAATCCTTCTATACTACGACATGTTAACAGCGTATTATGATCATGTTTCTACAAATTTTTTGCTTGTCTTCTACACAATGTCTATTTGACGCTTCACTGCCTCAAATAACTATTTTTTGTAAAGCTAACGCTATTTTCTTAGCGTTTTAGAGACAGATGTTTTGATTGAAACCACGTGGAGACACTTTCTTTTGTTTAACAACTAAGTTTAGGTCTGAAGTTACAAAAATGGTAAGTTTACATCCACTATAGGAATGAATTAGGCCTGCAACGCCTTTCAGGAGAAACTGTGTGGTATACAAAAGCATTTAAACTTGAGTGGTATACACATTTCTGTGAAAATTTAGGGGACATTCAGACCTGGGCACAGTTTGAGTGTGCTAGTGGGAATGTACCCTGTTGTCAAGCACCAAAGTACGTCTTTGTCAGACTAAACATGGACTGGCCTACTGCTGGTCCCAAAGCCAGGACTAAACATGAACTGGCCTCCCGCTGGTGCCAGACTTAGGACTAAACATTGACCGGTCTCCCGCTGGTGCCAGACTTAGGACTAAACATGGACCAACCTCCTGCTGGTGCCAAAGCCAGGATTAACCCTGGATGTACACAGACTGCGAGTTTGGAATGGGTCGGGTCCCGCATGGATCCCGCAGAACTTAGAAAGTGCTTAAAACCAATGCGCCCATGTACACGGACCTCCGAGGAGTGCGGATACAAGTGCAAGAGCCGCGCGGGTCTACAGAAAGAATCCACATAAAGTTTATTTTTTCGCGTGGCTTTGAACAAAACTGGACCGCAGTTGACAGCATCTGGTGTACATGCACTTAGCAAGAAACCTGCACTTGTCCCGACCCGCACTCGCAGTCTGTGTACATCCAGGGTAAATAAGCCAGTATCCTCCTGGTGCCAGAGACAGAACTAAACATGAACCGGCCTCCTGCTGGTGCCAGAGACAGAACTAAACATGGACCAGCCTCCTGTTGGTGCTAAAGCCGGGACAAAACATGGACCGGACTCCTGCTGGTGCCAGAGACAGAACTAAACATGGACCGGCCTCCTGCTTGTGCCATATCTGCTATATATCTGCTTTGTCTCTTTTTGGAAGTTACAGTTCCATCCTAGTGCCCTTGGTTCAGCGTGTTGTCTGTTTACAGTAGCTCGTGGTTGTACTTTTGTGGGCTCTGGTGTTTGGAGTTTCCTGGAGTGAGTTGGATTGGACTAATGCCAAACAGAAGTCCAGCTCCTGCAGAGTAAAGCTATGACCGGGTTCAGCCTCGGGCCTGTGTGTCCTGCTACGTCTGCTGTGGCTGTGGAGAATTCATGCGGACTCTCTGGACAGTATAACAGGAGCTCTAAACTTCAAACTGCATTGTAAAATATCACTCATGTCTAAATGATAAATCCCACAGTACAAGGTTTTTCACAATGCAGGGAAATAATAACTTTAACATTGGGAGTGTTGCAGTGTTGATTGTTGAAAGTCTTTGGAGGACTCAAGCAAATATTTACAGAAGGTTTTCTCTCAAATTTTACAAACAGAATAACACTAAGCTTTGTTTGCTCAGTAAAAAGTTTTGTCATTCTCACATTTAGTGAAAAGAACTATTCGGAGAGAAACAATTTACAAATGATGAGCTATGGATTTAGTCTGTTTTCTCTAAAATGCACATGACCAAATGTGTCTACTAGTGACAGCGGGTTGGATAGCACAATGAGAAGTTGTGTAGGTTCATGAACGTGAACGTAGTCCAGTAATGCCTTGTCCACACTTGTCCAAGCTCAGGCGTTTCAGAACAAATATTTGTCCTAAACCACTTAGTCCACACGAAGCAGGAGTTTCAATACACTGAAAACGAATCTTTCTGAAACCAAGTCCCAGAGTGAAAAAATTTCAAAACTCCGGTTTAGTGTCTCCGCAGTTACACTGAATGCGATTTATTATTTTTTTTTCACAATGACATCACTGCCCCAGAGTCAGCAGAATGTACTGACCTTTACATGACGTTCACTGTGAAAATGTGTCGTCTCTTTGCACCATAAACCACAGAAGATCTCCATTGAATCTGTTTTGAAGCATTAATTCACTTTCTGTGTCTCTTCTGTAGGTTTTAGATCCTGTTATTTATTAAGAATGTTTTAAGCTAAGTTTAAAAAAATTCTCCGGTAAGTTTATGTTAAACAACTTTACTGCGCATGCTCAGTATCATTTCTTGTTCCTTTCTGTGTCAGTGTCACAGCGCCACACTCTGCTCAGTTACAGGCATTACACCAGCTTCAGGCTGGTTTTACTGATTCGTGTGGACGCTGATAAATCCTAAAGCAGCTCTATGTTTACGCAGATCGTTTTAAAACTATCCTTGTTGTGTCTTTGTGTGGACAAGGCATAAGTCTCATGTAATGCATGTTCTGCTCTGTGCAACATAGGCACATAACATGCATTTTGAGCACTGAGGGTCACTGTTATCCAGAAAAAAAAAGAAAAAGAGAAGGGACAAGAGGAAAAAATGCGGGGCGTTATGAACAGGCCACAGTCATATACACATTTTAACTACGCAAATAAAACTACCAATGCAAAGAGTCAAATCGTCACCTGAAGAATCGTCCACAGCACGTTGACGCTGCGTCACGTCAGTTCCTCCTGCAAGGTCCGAGCTGCCTAAAGTTTTCTTAGACTTGACTTGACATGGTCCCCAAACAGTTTGTTCGAGAGCAAAGTACGCAGGACTAGAGCCGCACACATTGCCTGAGCAGCCAGACCCTTCTTCTCTTAGAACGCAGAAGGGTCTGGAACCAAAGACAGAGCCAATCACTTCGTTATCCGAAATTAAGGCGATCCAATCTCAAACGCCCTCCACCCTTCACCAGTTTCAAAACTTTTTCTTTTCTTTCAAACTGTTACAAGGAATTCAAGATGGCGGATGTAGATGATTATCTTCTTGCTTCAGTTTTGAACATTTAGGAACATATTAGTTCCTTTAAATTTGAGCGGCAAACTGAGTTGAGAACCTCCAGACCGAAAAAAAATCCTTATACTACCTTTTACAATAACATCCGTGTTTCGCTGTCTCAGTGTAATTTCCAGGTTTTCAGTGATAGGTTGACTCAGCGCTCGCCTTTGAAATTGAACCCCAGCGCTCTAATTCTAGACCCTCACATTTTTAAAAAGTTGTCTGTCCAAGTGTGTTGAGATTGACTGGTCAGGCAACTATACACATGCCCTGCCAGCTGCAGCAACTCACCAAACAACAGTTTCAATGAAGTTTTAATGTAGCTTTAATGTGCATAGATTCAGGTCAGGTCTCGAATTTTCAGCCTGTTTTTTTTGGGTGGGGTGACTCATGAAACTAATGTCTACGCTTCAAACAGAATGACTCTTTGTGAAGCTGAGATTTTTTCCTTTGGTGCCTGCTCTAGAAGCCTATTCTGGATAACAGGCAAGCACAATGTATCTACAAGCTAATGCTAACTTTACAATGTAAACAACAAGGTAGTTACCTGGAATGCAGTGAAATACTGTACTAAGCCAGGGCTATTTAACTGAATTTTCCAGAGGGCCAGATTTTACCAACAACCATGGCTTCTGGGCCGAGTAGTTGCACAATATGTCACCGCTTTGACATGAAGTAACACCAAATATTCATAGAACTAGAGAATGAACTAATGCTGCAGTGTATTTTTATTGCTCCACAAAATGTCCAAATCAGCCATAAGTACCCAAATTACCCAAATTAACAACATTACTCAACATTAAACCAGATTTAAAGCAAAACTAACCATGTTTTATATTAAGTTATACTTAACCCTAACTGTTATTTTGCCAAAAGAACAAAAACAAAATAGATTTATTTATTTTTTTTTTTTTGCAAAACATTTTGAAAAATATTTTTTTCACTGGAACATTATCCAAAAAAAATGCAACTATATTTGATTGAAAATAGGATTTGCCAATAGATCTAGTGCTGTGTTTCCCTAAATGGAGGTCGGGACCGCTCGAGGGGTCGCAAAGCAAAATCTGGGGGTCACAAGAGGATTTCAAAATGTATTTTACAATTATTTAATCAATTAAACAATAATTCCATCTTGGATGGCCGATTTGGCACCCGTGCCTTAAGCCTGCACTAATATGTACACTATTGTGTAGAGAACCTTTTGTGAAATAAAAAAAAAAAAGTCCCAAAATTGTGCCGAAACTCTAGTTGCATAAACATCATTTTATTATTGACAAATCACTTGCAATTTGGGATTTGGGGGGAAGATTTCTAAAATCCAACTTTTCCAACCAAACTTTGTGATAGTAGCCTTGAGCCGTATTCATTATGCTCCACTTTCCCTCCTTCCAACTTACGATAAATTTATTCCATCTTTCTCCCCAAATAATCCAGACTCCTATAACTTATTTTCACCAGTCTCTGAGGATACATCATTAACTCTGCGCCACAAAAAAAGGCAGGATGATTTTCCACGCCACACAATTGTACTTCTAATCCGCTCAGTGAGCCAATTTAATGCAACAGCTCGTATCAAAAACACTACTCTTGTTTCTGGACGTTCCGAAATTTCAAAAAAGCGTCAGTGTTTCCTTTTATTTTTGCGCTGCGTTTTTATAATGAATACCACTGTGTCTGCGGTCTGAAAACAAACTGTTGTCAAGGATCGGTTCATCTTTTATCAGCTGGATTTGATCTGCGTTGGCACTGCAGGAAACAAAGCCACACAAATAAACTGCACAAGTGTCCAAAAATGATCAAAGTGAATAGGCAAATGCTGTTGTTTTTGACAATTGTTTCCCTTTGCTTTTTGCCAGTGTTGACTGTTGGCTGCACACTAGAAGAGCTTAAAATATAATACAGGTCACAGACAAGAATTTTGCAACAATTATAAGAAAACAAATGAGGCAAAACGAGTGAGATGTGTTCAAGTGGCTCTGAAATGAAACCAAATAATGATTTGTGGACTATGGCTGGGCAATATAAAATAAAAGTTTATTTTTGTGACAGCCTGCTTTTTTGATGAAATCGTCATATTGTGATTGGCATTTCTTTATTTATTGCAGCTGTTTGTTCAAATACGGACAATTTTTTCCAGTCTGTTCCTCTGATTGGTCAGTTGTTGTAATGTTTTTGAGCTGGAATTAACCTATCATCTTTTAAAGAAGCAAATCATCTTATTTACCTCAAGGTTTAGGACATTGACAATCAATATGTTTTGGTATAACTCCATTCAAAAGATATTAAGATATTAATAGACAAAATGTTTTCAGTTATTACAGGGTTCCCACGCGTCCTGGAAAACCTGGAAAATCTGGAAAAGGATTAGCTCTATTTCCAGTCATGGAAAACACATGGAAAATGAGAAAAACAGCCAAATGTCATGGAAAATGTATTTCAGGAAAATTATTTGGCTTAATAATAAAATGTATAACAGTGCGCAAACAAAGAAAACCAGATTTTTGCAATGTACAAACTTAGTAATAATAAAAAATGCCTTAAGAACTAATGTAAAACTTCTAAAAAGTATAGGATTTGCAAACCCAGATTGCAAAAACTTACATCCAAAATTTAATTTATCATAATAAGGTCATAATAAGGTCAAAATAAGGTCAACAGTAGTTTGAGTTTAGTTCAAAGGCCTGAGGTAAAAAGTGTCAAAAACCATGATTTTTTTCTCATGTTCCTCAGCCACTGGAAATCTGTAAAATGCATCAGGTTGCACCAAATTGACTTAATTTTTCAAAACTCATGTTTTTCTCCCTGCACCACTGCAAAATACTGTAACTGTGATGCTCATGAAACACCTAAAAAAAGACTATCAAAGCAAACTGCAGCTTTGCAAATTGCCTCGTCCGACAAAATCAAATTTTGACAGAGAACTGGCCACACGACGGTTTTATATACTTTGATTGTCATAAATGTGGACTATTGGGCTGTCACAAACTTGGCAAAACAGGCTAAATTTTGGTGACGTAGATGTCGTGATTACATAAAATCCTTGTTGCCAATGTCCTGGAAATGTCCTGGAAAATGTTCTTGGGATATGAGCGGGAACCCTGTATTAGTTGAGATTTAATTGTCTGGAAAATGTGAAATGTCCATTCAATTTACATTTCATATACTGTATACGAGAGATGACAAATCCTTTCAAAACTTCGAAAATCGAAAGGTCAGAAAAGTTTTTGCTCATGCAGCCACTGACCTATGCACACACTTGTTGTATAATACAAATAATAAAACAATAGCCAGAATGGATGAAGAAACAAAGCATGAACTTAGGCAAGACCTGACTCTGACACTGACACATGTATATGTAAACAGCCGAGTTTTGGGCTTATTTCATTTGAGTTTATTTTCACTTTGATTTTTTGCCGCACAATGTATAAGCAGAGGCCTTTTTTTGTTAAACAGTCATGTACAGTACAGACCAAAAGTTTGGACACACTTTCTCATTCAAAGAGTCTTTTTTTATTTTCATGACTACGAACATTGTAGATTCACACCGAAGATATAAACACCATGAATGACCAGGAAGGAGTGTGCTGGGGTGCTGAGCTAGATGAGCTGGCCTCCACAGTCACCAGACCTGAACCCAATGGAGATGGTTTGGGGTGAGCTAGACCGCAGTGTGAAGGAAAAAGGGTCAACAAGTGCTAAGCATCTCTGGGAACTCCTTCCAGACTGTTGGAAGAGCATTTCAGGTGACGACCTCTTGAAGCTCATGAAGACAATGCCAAGAGTGTGTAAAGCAGTAATCAAAGCAAAAGAACCAGAATATGCCATATTTTCAGTTGTTTCACACTTTTTGGTTATGTACTATGCTTCCATGTGTGTTAATTCATAGTTTGGATGCCTTCAGTGTGAATCTACAATGTCCATAGTAATGAAAATAAATAAAACTCTTTGAATGAGAAGATGTGTCCAAACTTTTGTTCTTTACTGTAAATGTCGAGAATGTTTACATTTTTGTATTATTAGTAGTAAAGTAATAATTTTATTTTGAAACCCACCGTATTCACTTCACCCGCGCTCTCTTGGTTTCCTTGTAAAAAACTCAGACATTACGGAGTAAATCAAAGTTTACATCCTTAGACACCTTTAAGCTAAAAACGCTGTTAACTTTTAAACTACCTCTTCCCATCCCAAGATGAAACTGAGCATTTTCAGCTTTGGAGATGCAGAAAGCATAGTTACTGAAACATTTATGATTGAAGCAAAACGCAACTCTGAGTATGAAATTACATAAATAAAAACCCAAAGAAGTCATTTTTGTGCAATATAGGCTTTGTGCACAGAACGTCAGTTGGCTTGTTTATATTCATTCAGTATTTCCTCTTCAGTTCATATTTATAAGGTTTTCACTACAGCAGTTTCAAATGAATAAATACTGAAAACCGTCAGTGAATCGTTAAAAATATGTTAAAGACATGAAAATACTTCAACAGGAAATAACAGAAAGGTACAGAATTGAGCTATTTTGAATATAAACAAGCCAAGTGACTTTCTGTGCACAGAGTCAATATAAAACTTTTAAGCAACAACAATAGCAGCTACAGTATGAGCCTAATTTCACCAAACACCATCACACAAACTTTTCAGACTCTTGTCCAAAAAGCTTCCACATTTTTTTCCAACTCTCCCCATCAGAGTTCGCCGCAGCAGGTCATCTCCAATCACACCACGAGCTACCGGAGAGTTCCACTGATTACTTTTTAATTAAAACGAGCCTTATGGCCACTGCCTCTGAGTGGTAACGACGTGCTTTATGCTCGTACGAAGAACTCCCTCGGAAAGAGTTCTTCTTCTCTGTCAAAGAGTGTGTCATCACTTTCTGCTGTGCCTGTGGAGGAGCTAATGGAAGAGGAGGATGCTGGGAGTTTGACAGCACACTGCTCCGCACAAACAGAGCGCTGGAGGCGAGCTGCAGGGAGAGAGAGGAGAGAGAGAGAGGAGAGAGGGGGAAGAGAGAGAAAAGAGAAGCTGGTCAACTTCAGGCCAGGATCAAGAAGAACTACCGGAGGGATTGTCAGGTGTTTTGGGCTAACTGTGGACTATACTTCCCAAAGAAAGTTGGTCAATAGGCTGATTAGAGATTATGCTGCATTCAGGGTGTTGCTCACGAACACTTCTCAAAGTTGAAGAAATGGGAATTCTGGAAGCAAATGAATGTAACCATGACTTTGTTGGATTGCAGTAAAGCAGAGCTACAACAAGTTAATCGATTAATCTCTCGGTTCTAGAAGGCTTCAATCGAGAGTCTTCTTTTGCTGGTTCCCCAATCTTTCACTGAAGGACACGAATAGCATTGATCGTAGTGTAAATCAGTGTTCAAAGATCATTCAGCAGAGAGACTTTTCTATCTTCTGAAACCAGCAAATCTTAAAGGAGTCTAGTGTCATTATAGCGTTGCCGGAACATGTGCTGAGAGGTGAATTTTTTTTGTTACCGTCAGGCAGAGGTTATGCATTACCAAGCTGCAAAACTAATCACCATTTCAAATCTTTTGTCCCAACAGACTGTTAAACTCTCTAGGCTTGGCGAGACAAGGTAGATTTTTTTTTATAATTTATTTGTATCAACTATGTATGTACAAGTTCCACTATGTCTGATGTTGTGTGTTTGCTGTTATGAGTGAATGACTTTTCTATTATTGTTTATTATTTTATTGTCTGATGCTGCTCAATTGAAGGGCAATAGTTAGTTTTTTTTAGTTAGTTTTACGCTTGTTATAATAATACTATTGGTCTAATACTACTTTCATGGTAACAGTATTTTTTTAAACAATGCTTGACCAATTTTAGCGTTGATGACTATTAGACTTTCTGATACTTTTAACAAACAGAAAAAATACATCTCCAGGACATCCTTAAGCGACAATAACACAAAAATCTTGAATTAAAGTTACTTTTGCTTTCTGAAAACAACTAATCGTTGACTAATAATTGAAAAAATAATCGCACAACTAATCAATTACCAAAATAATTGTTATTGCAGCCTGACATTATCGAGTATTAACTCTATATTGTCAAGTCTTAACACTTGATCAATTCGTCTAGAATTTGGGACTTGATTTGGACTTGAAGATCAGTGACTTGGTACATGATTAGACTTGAAGATCAGTGACTTGGTACATGATTAGACTTGAAGATCAGTGACTTGGTACATGATTAGACTTGAAGATCAGTGACTTGGTACATGATTAGACTTGAAGATCAGTGACTTGGTACATGATTGGACTTGAAGATCAGTGACTCGGGACATGATTGGACTTGAAGATCAGTGACTCGGGACATGATCAGTAACTTGGGACATCACTTGGACTTGAAGATCAGTGACTCAGGACTTGAAGATCAGTGACTCGAGACATGACTTAGACTTTAAAGATGGGGTAGCTAATTTTTATACTATAAAGACAACAATATCTGACAACTTCCTCTCATAAATCTTTCGACACATGGTTACTATCGACATGTATTAATTTTGGTTGCATTTATGGTTTATAAACTTCTTTTTACAAACAACAAAGTGAAACTGGAGAGGACCACCCAAGCGCAGCCAATCAGAGCGCAGCATTCAGCTCCTGATTAGAACGAAAAATCTTTATTATTCAGTTCAGACAGTACTCAGAGGTCTAATTTTTTAAAAAGTGCTGCATTTACTATATACTTTTTAGTGGAAACCCCAAACTTTACTAATCTACAACTAAAAAAGTTAGCTACCACACTTTTAAGATCTCAGAACTTTAAGATCAGTGACTCGGGACATGACTTAGACTTGAAGCAGTTAAGAGTGGGTAAAACATTGAAAAGCGCTGCATACAGTCCAAGCCCTGCACTGTTCACTCATTACACAACCCTTGCATACATTTCCTGCTGCACTTCCTTTGACTCCAATGACAAAAATAGCCGTGATGCTAATCCCGAGCAGCTTCTTGCTAACGCATTTGTACGTGATTTAAAATGCATAGCTGACACTTCACGTAATCAGCAGAAACGGCCCCGTGCTTGTTCCCCACTGTACTTCAAACTCCTGCAGGGGCCATTTTATTTTAGGAGCAGATCAATGGAATCTTATTGCCGCTTCTATCTGCGCAGACAATTACTGTAGAAACCCTCCTGGTGTATTAGAGACCTCGTTTTACAGGAGATAGATTACGGACGGACAGTTTTATAAATCAGTCTAGTCACAAAATGCTTATCGGTTGCTTAATTCAATCACTTTCTTGTAAAAACATGAGTTGTGTATGGTTTTGTTCTGCCTTTTCTAGATTTCCAAACACTTGTTTCAACTGCAGGATGTCATTAAGTGGTTGAACAAGAAGCTCTCTTGCTCATTAAGTCAATACATCTTCACTAAACCATCAGATCTTTTGGTAACACTGCTAATCTTCTGCTTCACTTCTAATTGTAATAAAGTGGTTTCCAATCTTTTTTGTCTACGCAATCCCTACACTTTAAGAACTGTCGTGGATTATTTTGGTATTCATGTATAAAAATGAATAGCTTGAGAGTTGCCTGAGCTCAAAAGTATTATTTATTAACAAAAGTACAATTATGCATAATTGATAGTCCAGAGAGTCCAGGGTCCTAGTCATTGTTGTTGTGAGAGAGAAGTCCATATTGTTCCATTTCAGCTTTCGCAGTCCATTGTTCTTTAGCTCATGCTAACACATGAGCTAAGGCGTGCTAGGCCATGTCAGAGGCCTGCTCTTGCAGCCCTCTCCTACATCTCAGTGTCCTTGCTGCATCGTCTGCTCCAAGTGGTATATCCAAGTGGTTCCCCTTACCCTGTCTGCCTGCTGCTTAAAACAGGGCAGGGACGCCTCACCGTCAGGGGTGGAGCAGGATACTATCTTGACAACATCAAAGCTTGATGAGTGTCAAGCCATATCTCAATAGTGAGACAGAAGGTTGGTTAACATGATACTGACAGAGAGATTCAATCATTTAGGACAAAGGCTCTCACTCTTGAGGTGTGAGAAACATTATCATATGCAGAGACTTACAGGCTCCAGGAGTCTTGATGATGATGATGATCATCATCATCATCATCATCATCATCATCAACATCATCATCATCATCATTGTGTTTCATTCTGTACAGCACTCCTGGCTAACTACGGCCCGGGGGCCAATTGCGGCCCTCAACCTGTTATAATCGGGACCCTGGCATGTTTAAGAGTGGGAGAAACTTTGAGTGGGAGAAGTTCCAGATGGATAATGTGGAAGAACTCAAATAAGACTTCCACACATCTCCATCTGGAGAGAGCCAGGCTATTATTTGACATTTTCTTATTTAATAAATATGTGAAAACGTGAGGAAGGATGTGTTCTATTATTTATTTTTGAGAAGAAGGCTCAAACTGTCTTCAGTCACATAGCTCCAAGTCAAGTCCCAAGTTTTAGTGTCCCGATAGTCCAAGTCACATGTTTTGTCTACACCTCTGGGTAACAAAAACAAATTGCAACAGCACAATAAGACTTGAGCAGGTTCACAAAGAGGAGATGATTGCAGAAAGCAACTAAATAGAAAATAACTCCTTTAACAATCACTAGTTCAACTGTCAGATATCAATCTTGCAATGTGCTGCCAAGTAGAAAATACAAGATCTTAAGATTGCTCTGGAATTAAAATGATGAAACTCCGATTACAACTGGAACAGATTATTTGTTGCAATCCAAAAACGTACACACATTTTTGTCACATCCCCCAAAATAACCGTACTGTACTGCAGCTTGGCGAGTCATTTGAGGTAAAACCAATCTTTAGGCTGACAACACGCTCGTGCCCCCAATTCAAATTTACAGCGATTTCACGGCTTTGAAAAGAAGCGTCTGGCTGGCTGTCTGCGCTAGTCATTTGTCGCTGGTAAATTTTCAACTCCAAATAGTGGCTAATCTCCGCTAAATCCTTTCGCTTGTGTCCCAGCGACTCACTCTGACTCAACCAAACATTTAGTGAAGACGGAGGCTATTATCATAAAGCAGTCGCACAAACAGAACAGAAGAAGGAAATGATCTGCCAGCAAAAGTAGGCCACGGTTAGAAAAATGGATTGTGTCTTTCCACATTTAGGGAATCGTCGTCTGCATACTTATTTTGGTGAAGAAGATGCTAAAATATGATTGGCAATTTGGTTATATTTGCGGATTCCAACTAGCTAAGCCGTTGTGAATTTTGCTGCTATAGCTAAAATGCAAATGGCAGATTTCTTCACTGAATAAATGAATTGAATGTTAAATATGTCGAGGCTATGAATTTGCATAGAGCGCTTTATAATTTATGATTAAGCTGTCCAAAAAACTGGCGATAACTAGTGCATCTATTTAGTTTTATTACTACTAGATAGATAGATAGATAGATAGATAGATAGATAGATAGATAGATAGATAGATAGATAGATAGATAGATGGATCTAGATTTGATCAGGACAGGTACTGCAGAGCTGCATAGGGTTTTCAATTAAGTAGGAACAGGGGCGTTTCGTCACTAAGGCCATAAGTGCGACACACCATCAACAATAAGGGGGGAAAATGAGCAAGGTGTGCAGTTAAAGTTGATTAAAACCTGATTAAAATGTCTTAAAACATCCTTGTCCAATCATAAGAGCTTATTTTCGGCTGCCGGTACATAGTCCCGCCTCTTTTTTAATTGCAATTTTAGGCTAATGTAAAGTCACACCCGCCGCTTCCTTTGAATCTAATGTAAGAATGTGTAATTTTATTTTTTTTTTTACATTTAAGCCCTACATTACAAACTAATGGGATCTGCCAGTGTTTGCACTTATATGCCTGACCAGCCAGTCCCTACACGCTTTGACAGACACTTTACACAGGTTTTAATTTTGAGGGCGGGCTTTCCGAGCGCTGGGTCAACCAATCACAGAAAACCCGGAAATTCCACCAAAACAGTGACACGCTAAACTGTATGTTTCATAAACATGTAGCGCAAGGATTTTTTCAGTCTGAAGCTCCTTAACACAGTTTGCTGCTCTGGTTGCTGCTAAGGAATTGATACGTTCATTGTTCAAAACCGAAGCACGAGCCGAATCGTTTGCCTTCTTGAATGTTTTGAAATGGGACTTGCAAGCAACTTCCAACTTTTTAGTGTCACGTGTCAGAATCGCCGTGCTTGATTGGATCATCCTAACATTGGACAGAGAAATTATTGGCCGAGTCTCCGGTTTCACACCCTTCTGCTTTCAAACTGAATGTAACAGAATGTAGGAAGGTTTGACTGGTCTGACAATAATTAGATTACATTTTGAGTAACTAGTAGTGTAACTTAGTTAAATTACAGTTACTAACCAAATACTCTTAGTTACTTTTAAGTAAAAAAAATCTACAAAAGTGACTTATTGTGAGACACAGATCAGCAGCTGGAACAGGCCCAGAATTATTTCTGATGTTGATTTGACTGAATTTGAGCCACTCATTTAGCAACTCTATGGTTGTTTGTCTTTGTTTAAATGCCAATATTAAAACATTAAATCCCATCTTTTTGATCGATGTTTGCAATAATACACACCTAAGTAAATCTAAAGTAATGGAACTAAGTAACCTTCTTGAGAAAGTAACTAAGTAGTGTAACACATTCTATTATGAGTAACTAATTACTTTTTCAATACTATCCCCCCCAACACTGGCCGTCACGTACACAAGGCACGTTCATGTGTCAGTGAGGAGACAGATCGACTAGAGATTCAACTCAGAATAATCGTCACCCAAAAAGTTCTTTTTAACAGCTACGACCCCAAATTTAGACATAAGATCAGTTACAACAAAGGGTAGGAAAATGTGTGTTTTTGCCAATCATGTATTTTTGCCAAAGTGGGCACAGTGCTGTAAATGTTTTGTCCTGGCGTTCAATCATGTCTATGTTTACTTTGGGTTTTCATGCTCATTTTATTGTCTTATAATAAAGAACAAATATTATAAATATGAAGCCCGCTTATGCATATTACTGGTTTGGATCTGGATTTGATAATTTTATTGACATAAGTTGGCCAGTTTGTGTGTAACTGTCGATGTTAATTTTACTCCTTGTACTATAGGCACTGCTGTTTTCAGTACAAAAAAAATAAAAAATCTGATAGCTTTTAACCACTACAGACGCTGGAAGAACACATCTTAGCCAGTCCATTAGCTTGAAAGAGGATAACCAAAACATAATTGAGCACATCTGCAGAAAAGAGAATCTCAAAACCAAGAAGTAAACAAATTATGTTTTTGACCAGAACATTATGAATGTTCTGTCCAAAAACATAATAGAGAGACCAATACAAAGTGCGGACATACAGAAGTTCTGCTTGAGAGCTGCACATTCTTACCACATTAGCCGGATCTAACCTTTTGGGGGCCCTAAGCAAAAATCAGTTTGGGGGTCCCTCTAGTCTTTTCTTTTAATCTGTCAAGCCAAAGCAGCATTTAAATAGACTTTTTTTTATTATAGACAAAAATAAGTGTAAGATTCTGCTCCGGAAACTTTTGAATAAAACGGATGCATTTTCCCTAAATTTGGAGTGAGCTACTGTAGACCAACAAATCTTTAATTTTATGCATAATTTTATCATTAATATATCCTTGCATCTCTCCTCAAGTTTCAATTGGTGTCAGTGTTTCCAAGTGGGGCCCAAGCTCTGTCCCTCTCCCTGTGAGCTCCGCCTCTGTTCCCTCTTCACACTCACGCTGTAACAGCTGATAAACACCATCATCGCGCTGGATTTTTTGGACAGAAATACTGACATTTTAAACTTTTTCGGAACAAACAGCCTCATGTTGAGGCTGTTGAACTATTTAAACACAAATGTGCAGAAATTCGCCGTATTTTGCCGCGGTAATTTTTGCGATCTGTAGACGTTTAATTTCATCAGCTATTTGTGTTTGGCCAATACTTGTCCTATTGACACAAAATAAAGATTGGCTGAGAGCTTATGAGATACAGAACATGTATTTGTTGTTCAAACAACAAATACGATTTATCTATCTTAACTATTACTCATCATTTCTATTTTACAATTATTACACATTGAGTAAAATTGTATTATTACCTTGTTTTATGATGTTTTCCTCCTTTTATTCTGTGTTCTTGCTTTAGCCTTCCTACTACATTTTACCTTAAATTTTTATTTTTTTATATATATCTTCTTTTATCTAGTGATACATTTTGATCTTGTTGTTCCTTGTCCCACTTCCCCTTGGGAGTGTGTTCTAGGATGTTCCAGTGTCGAGGCCCCCCTGGTTGTCAAGACCTGGTCCCTCCCCGCATGGACTCCTGCACCTCTTTCCTGTGAAGTCCTTCGAGATGACGGATTGTCGTGATTTTGGGCTATACAAAAATAAATTGATTGATTGATTGAAACTGTTCTCAGTTTAAACAACTCTCTTTTTTACTCTTTGATTTTTCGCTCTGTGCTGAGAATGATCAGACCCTTGTTTCTGCTTTTGTCAGTCTTAAGCGCAGCATCGGGGAAGCTGCCGTGTCTCAAGAACCAAAGAGGGGAGGGTCTATCACTTTTAAGCTTGTAGGATTGGTCAAACAGGGTTTATGTACAGCGCAGACCAGAGATTGAAGCCAACAGGCATGAGGACTGGACTGACATAAACTCGAAAAACTAGGAGGCGGGGGACCTACCCAACCTGCGTAGTCTGCGTATAGGAAGGTCCGGCTCTGACATTAGCAATAAGTTGATGTAGTTTGCTTTTGCTATAGCTCAGTTCACTCTGCAGGTCAGTTCAAAACATTTTTGTCCATAGATACAGTCTGCATCTGAGGAACGTCGAGAACAGAGCAGATACTCTAATGGGAACTGTATCACTCACTGCTCCACAACTGCAAATGTGGATTTAAGGAGATATATTGTGCCAAATATAGATGTTACGCAGGTTACATCACAGCCATAAAAATGTGAGGGCTAGATGGCAAGAAATGCAGGAGAGTCAATGGCTCAAAATAAAGTTCAATAGGGAAAAGAAGCTGTATGTGAGAAAAAAATTCAACCCACAATAATTCAGCACAACAGTGGGTTTGTAACTGTCATGTAAAAGCAAAAGAAGTAGGTAAACAGTGGCAGAAAAGCAGATAAACAGAAAGACTTTTAGCCTCTCACACATTTCTCACAGACTCTGGAATCACACATAGCTGAACTAAATACATTTTCTTCATAAAGACGTTCTTGAGTCTTGTTGATGAGAAACATTCAGCGGCCATTAGCAAACAAGTTAGCGAAGCACTATGATTGTTACGTTACTATTTGTCACATAAAAATATTTGTGTAAAAAAAAAAAATATATATATATATTTTCTCTATTTTGTTGCCCACAAGTTTGCCTCAGTCAGAATGTTTAGAAGAATTTTTCAAATTAAATAATGTCAACGCTTAACCTCTATACATATGAAGACAACAAAAAGTTACCAAATTTTAACCCAGATAAAGTGTGTTTTTGTCATTTCAATAGATAAAAAAAAAAGCAAGTGAAGACACACCTTTATCTGATACTTTGACCTGGCAAAAAGAAAAAAATATTATTATTATTATATTAAATTTTTTTTTATTTTTTTTGTCTTTCCAAAAATATGTTTAATTTTGACCCCTTTGACTGTTAACAAACATCAAATTTGAACTCAAATTCAAGGTTGGTCTAAACTGTGTTTTGCATGGTTAATTAAAAAAAAAAAAAAAAAAGAAGAAAATCTTAAATTGTTACTGTGGCAACAGGAAATTAAATTTTTAGTATCTGCAATTGTACATAAAATTAGAAAAAAAAGTTGCAAAAAACCAAATCTTATTTTGGAATTCTAATTATGCTTAAACCAAGACAAATATGACTTGTTTGGTGTTATACCCAATATTTACTCCATTAAAATTTTAAACAAATGCATTCTGAGTCTTTGTATTGTTTATCATGATGTGTTTTTGTTGTGCTTTCTTCACAGCAGTTATATTATTGCAAAAAATTAGGTCTAGAGCCTTTAAGGTTTTTTTTTTTCAGTACATACTTTAGTCACAGCTCTATTGTTTTTCCATGTGTCTTATTTAAACTTATTTTTTTTTCTCATTCACATAAGCCACTGCCTTCTCCTGAAACCGTAAACGATCTTGGCCCGTGCTGTTTTTTCCACAGCTAAACACCGTAATCTCCCCTCTCCTCTCTCATTCCCGTCCTGCCGTCTCCCTGGCTCCTGCAGCTTCTACCTTCTGTAATCCATGTCCTCTTTCATTCAGCAGATGAGCGCTTGGCATTGGGGCGATATGGAAATGCTCGGGCCTGATCAAAGCGCTCCTTCCCCTGGACGCACACTTCATCCCCGTTCCCCTCGGACCCTCCGCCTGCCAAGGAGCCGGCTACTGATGCAGACGTAGGAGCGCCGTAAACCCGCCTTCTGCATTAATGTTTCATCTCCAGCACCAGGTAGCTTCTGATTGGGTGGAGTCAGAAGGAAGGGTTGGATTTGTTATCGGGAGGAGAGCTGGTGGAGTGAGTGAAAGGGTCACTGTTAGGAGCATAGAAAAAAAAATAAGTGTGTCAGTAGAGGTTTTAGGAAAGTGATGGGGCGACCAATTGTAAATTTACAGTAATGTCATTTTTAGAGAAATTTCGCTCTAACTACTAGGTTAGCTATTGCACTAGAAAACCTGACCTGGAGGTACAATCAGCAAAGAGAGATGAAGCAGTGTGTTGACCTGAACCAATCCCAGGTGAGATAGCAAACTGTATATTGGGGGTCACAATACAATTTAAAAATTATTCTCAATTAACATTTTTAAATGTGATATAAATTACGCATTATAGTTTTAAGAAATGTTTTTCCTATTGTGCATGTTCTCTCAACTACAGACACAGCAACGGTCACTGACACCAACACTGTATCATGAGAAAGAGCACGTACACAAACCTAGCGTATGATACACAAACAGCATATGATACACAAACATAGCGTATGATACTTGAACATAGCGTATGATACACAAACATAGCGTATGATAGACAAACATAGCGTATGATACTTGAACATAGCGTATGATACACAAACATAGCGTATGATTGAACATAGCGTATGATACACAAACATAGCGTATGATACACAAACCTAGCGTATGATACACAAACATAGCGTATGATACACGAACATAGGGTATGATACACAAACATAGCGTATGATACACAAACATAGCGTATGATACACAGACATAGCGTATGATACACAAACATAGCGTATGAAGAGCTCAAATTCATGCCTTTTTACGTAAATATGCTATATGCTATTCATAAGTCCTGTTATGTCATGGAAAATTTTTGCTTTCTTGTGAGATCGAGTTGCTGACATACTTTAAGCTATACTTTGTGGACTACAGACAGTGATGTATTCGGGTGCAGCATGTGGTTAAATTACGTGCCTATTGAGAGGTGTCTGACTGCAGACCTAAATGAGGAGTCCCCTACCTCGCAGACCCGTACCAGGAATCCCCTCGTCACGTGACCTGTACCATGAGTCCCCTCGTCACGTGACCTGTACCATGAGTCCCCTCGTCACCTGACCTGTACCAAGAGTCCCCTCGTCACGTGACCTGTACCAGGAGTCCCCTCGTCAACTGACCTGTACCATGAGTCCCCTCGTCACCTGACCTGAACCAAGAGTCCCCTCGTCACGTGACCTGTACTAGGAGTCCCCTCATCAACTGATCTGTACCAGGAGTCCCTCGTCACCTGACCTGTACCAGGAGTCCCCTCGTCAACTGACCTGTACCAGGAGTCCCCTCGTCACGTGACCTGTACCAGGAGTCCCCTCATCACCTGACCTGTACCAGGAGTCCCCTCGACACGTGACCTGTACCAGGAGGCCCATCGTCACGTGACCTGTACCAGGAGTCCCCTCATCACCTGACCTGTACCAGGAGTCCCCTCGCCACGTGACCTGTACCAGGAGGCCCCTAAGGCCTGAATATTCGCCCATAATATGTAGATATACCACGATACAGAGTACAGTATGGACTTAAAACATTATTTGCATCCCGCCAATAACGTTGCAGAAAACAAAGAGCTTGGATGTTTATTGTCGCTGCGTGTTGGAGTTAACAAACCACAAACGCGAGTACAAGATGGTATGCGCTGCAGGGACAGAAGTGAGCTGGTTTCCATAGAATTAAGTTTATTACTGTTGCTAACCAGGCCTAAATTGTTATATATATTTTTTATCTTAACCTACACCCAAACCTTTTTCCTAAACTTACCCATTAACCCAACCCTTTTTCTATCTGTACCCGCTTTCTAAAAACTTAATGACCGTCCCTCCAGATCCGACTAGCATTTACCAAGACCGCCCCAGGACCACTTATTACAAATTTTGTTTTGTTTTGTTGTGTTCATGTCCTGTGAAAGTTATTGGTTGTCATTGAAACTATAACTTGATCCAGCAAAAGAGAAAAAAAAGTCTTGTCTGGCTGCAGTTTTGAGCATCTCAAAAGTAGGTTTGTTTTGCTTTACTTCCTCTCGGTGCTTCCTGATTGACTTTTGCAGCCCTACACTTGTGGAAAAAAAATGTTAAAGTGGTTAGAAAGTGTAGCAATATAAAGTAGTAAAGCCGTAGATACAAGTCACGTGACAAGACAAATTTCGATCAAGTGCATTATCGATCAAGTCTACGCACCGGGCATTCAAACTAGTTTATTGCCCAACGACACAACGATGATTCACTTTAACCGTCCCACTGTGGCACAACATGCCTCTTCAAGAATCATTACTCATCAAAAGAGATCGTTTGTCTATTTGCCAAGTTGTAAGTTTTTAACATGTTACATTAAGAGTTTGCAGTGAAAACTAGTGGACAAGACCAAAACTGGAACAGGCTCTTTACCTCAGTTAATAGGTCGTACAGTGACCTTTACAAAGAGTTTGATCTTGTGAAGATGCTCTAAAATGGGTTGAATGGCATTTTAATATATTTTTCCAGCAAATATTGCATTTTTGTACCCAATAAAAAGTATCATTACGCTCTTCGTATGCAGGCCACAGCAATATTTACCCAATAGAAGCATATTACCCGATCTTTAATAAGGTCAAATGCTTGTTCTATTTCAAACTCATCGATTTACATTCTCCATAAAATCCTTCTTCTTTTTCTGTGACCTCTCTTTTGCAAATGTCCACAGTGCCATTTCAGCTTTGGCCGGTGTTCTCTCAAGCCCTTTCCAACCTCGCAGACAATAAAACCCGCTCAGATCTGCTTTGTCCAACTGTTGTGCGCCGCAAAACAACACAATTCCCTCTACGATCAACATTCGAACCATGCAAATTCCCCTTTTCTCTTGGGATGCAGCCACTACGCGCCTTTGTTGACCGCGTTCGGGAAGAGACGGAGCAATGAAAAAGCATGGAAATTCCCCAAAGATACATTCAATCTTTGTGGTAATGGGTAGTCAGGCATGGAACCGGCGCAGATATGAAGCTATTGTCATTTGGTGTAAGTGTCAGAGAGAGAGAGAGAGAGGGGCCAAATTTGTGTCTGGTGCCAAAAAGCAGGTTGTGCCACGTTGCGCACCATTTAGCCGCGCTGAACGATGGATGCCGGGCGAGCTGACAGTTAGCGGCGTCGAGCTAGCAGCTGCGGAAAGAGGAGGCATGTTGTGAAGGATGGGAGAGGAGACAGGCAGTTAGAGAAAGAGAGAGAAGTGTTATGATGGGACGATCAGGGCTGCTTTTTTAGAATTGGGTGAAACTGAGATACAGGATGTGGGCAGGAAAAATAGGCCTAGAAATGAAGCGTTATATTAAAGCAGGGTCTAGTGGTGTGGGGGCCAATAAACTACACATAACAATGAGAACTACAAAAGGGGTCTCCAACCTTTCTCACCAGGAGAGCTACTTTTACAAAAAAAAAAAAAAAAAAGTTCAATGTGGCACAGTCAGACGCTCATATGAATCTTTTTTTTTTTAAGCTGATATGGAGCGGAGGGCCATATAATACTCGAGTGTGAAGTGAATCATTCACAATTTTACATTTGACCTAATTTGATAAACCACCACACAATTATAGGTACACTGTGTAACTTTTTGACCAACACGAGACTTGAACAAATGCACGTTTTTGTCATTTTTGTGTCTTTGTTGAATTAAATAAACCATACAAACAGTGTCACAAAAAGAATTGTTAATTGTAGGAAGGCCTCTTCTTGATTATTTTCATGGAAAAGCTGTTTCTTTAGCTGTATTTTACATTTTAAGGCATAAAACAAATCCCCATTCAGAATGTTTCAAAGTATTGTTATACCTTTCTATTGCTTTTGAATTGCGTAGTCGACTTTTCATCTCCAGAAAGTTACACAGTGCACCTTTATCAAGGCACTAAATACTTATTTTAGGTTTCAAAGGCATCAAAATGTTTATGTTAATTATGACAAAAGAACTGTTCAAATTTGACAGTAAAAACTACACTTTATGTAATATGGATCAATCTAGCAGGTAGTCTGAGGGCAAAAAAAAAAATGTCCAAGGGCCGCAATTGGCCCCCAAGCCACAGTTTGGACATGCCTGATTTAAGTGGACATAGCTAGACATCCAAAGATTAATATATCGTAGAAAAAGGTATGTATAAAATACAATTTGAGCAATAAAGCATAATAAATTTGATCCAAAATCCTTTGGCGAGCGGCTTGGTGGTGATCTACTGGAAGCTCCCGAGCTACAGACTGCAGACCGCTGCTATAAAAACCTCTAAAATGCACTGGACCGCAGCAAAATACCTACAATTTATCCTGAACATTACTGGAGAGGACAGTCTGAACCTAGTTACCCACTTGTATTTACTCATATACAATCATTCTTTAATACACAATATGTTATTAGTCTTTATGTTAGAACTATTTTATATAGAATTATAAGTTGGTGAAGTTTATACTTTAAAAAATGGCACTTGAACATTTTTGACTTGAATCACTTTGGGCTGAACTTCATTTGAGTTTGAGACCCCAAGTAAAAAAAATAAAAAAATCACCTAATGTGTATTCATTGATTTGATATTTCCCAATATTACACAAATATTTATCTACATTCTGCATAGCATAGCGTATACAATCAAATTTCCTTATTAATTTAGGTAAATTTTATTTAGATCTAGCCAGGCTGACGGCCACTATTCAAATTCATTTTACCCCAGCCTAGATCGGGTAACGAAGACCAGGGTTTCCAAACCAGGGGAACGGTGACACCTGAGGGTTAATGAAAGGTTTCAGACTTTAAGGAGGAGAAATATCAAATCTGAATATCCGGCAGATTTTGAGCATGTTTCATAAAAACAAGAAAATACTAAAGTGAAAATTGACAACATTCCACTTAAACGCTCGAAGTTTAGGGGTACAGTTAGGGATACAGTGAGACAAAATACAGAGGGTACTTGTGACAAAAAAGATGGAGAACTGCTGTAGTCTGTTCCCGAAAACCAGGAAGTACATTTGGCGAACAGAGATGAAGCGTTATGTTGGCCAGAACCAAACCGAGTTGAGTCAAGATAAATGAGATATTTGTTCTCCTCCTTCGACCTCGCATCTAACATTAATTTAGAATTTGACTTTTTCTACTTTTAATTCATAAATTTACAGCTTAGAAATAACAACTATTGTTATAGTCTTACTCAGTATTTTTGGAGTGTATTTTGTTGAGACAGTGTTGTTGTGGAATGACTTTGCCGTTGTTTTGACAGTCCTATGGCCTCCTCTTGTCAGCTCCACAAGGCTCTGCAGCTCCAGCACTACTGTCAAACATCATGGACATAGGATAAAAGTAACTTTAAACACCCAAGGCTTTTATTTAGACAGAGAGATTCTACAAATATTATCCAACACATTGACCAGTTTTAAATAAAGACCAACCCAAACGCAGACCTGCAGAATGGAACATAATGTCATCATCTTCTTTGTGTGCTGTCGCAAAGAGCTGTGGAATGTGTATTTGTTGAATATGAATGGAGGAATAGAAAGAACCTTGCCTAGAGGAAGATTAGTGAGGAGGTTGGACTATCTGGTACGACACACTGCTGAGCTGATCACCTCTGTTGTTGTGAGAGGCGTCTGGCTGCAGACTTCTCGCTTACGGCCAGAAGCTCTCTGTACAGACTGGATGTCCATATACAGACTGAACTTAACTGAAATTACCTATTTGAATCCCATCCTAATTCTAACTCAAATCTTACCCGTCTTTGGGTTATATACTGTATGTTGAAAAACATACGCCTCATCCCGCCCCACGCTGAAGTCGCTGTTTCTCAGTTTTTGAACATAAAATTCCAGTTCATCAGTCCAATAACTCCTGCCTGCTCTTTTATTTTTGTCTCGTGACCTTTGACCCCCATCCCTCAGGTCACATGTGCAGACTTTCCTCAAGTCAAGTTGAACAATTATGTCCACTTTGCAACTCGCATATGGAATCAATGAAGCTAAAGATTTCAAAATACACTCAAGAAAAAAAGAAACCCAACACTCAGTTTTCTGAGTGTTTGAGGGGCAGAATAATTTTCCTTTTGAGATCCGCCTTTTTCATATGAACCCTACATCCATTTCTAATCCTCAGGCCAACTCTTGCAGCGTTTACACATTTTCGAGTCCAATAACACAACCAAACAATAGAGCAACCCCCAAACCAAAAGTGACAGGAGTTTCCAACCCTTGTTGACATCCTGGACAGAGGTTATTTGTCGTCTCATGGCTCGGCAGTAGTGTCTGAGTGGATCGGTTGACGCTGTCTTGTGCAGTGGTCGTTACACGAGGGCCACCAGTACAAGGGCGGTCGTTAGAGGAACCAGTGGCCTGGTATCGCTCCACAAGACGACTAATGGTAGAGCGGTGACTTTAAACACCCTGGAGACCCAAGACAACACCGTCCAGCTTAGAGCAGCCAATAGCTCCATCCCTCTCTGGTAGAGACAATCGTGGCATCGTGAAGAAGTGTGTTTTTGCCTTAATTTTGGTGAATTTTTATAGAGAAGACTTGAGCACAGTTCAACTCTGAGTTTCAATTTGCAATTTTTTTTCCTTGAGTGTAGATAAATGCAATTCAAAAATTTGACTTGATTAATATGTCTGTAATTAATTAATAGCAACAAATGCCCTCATTTGATTTTTGATCATTTCCTTAAGAAAGCCCACATTTATAGTAAACTTGTTGGTGGAAAAGACATTTCATTTTCTTATGTACAACAAGAAAGTCAGGTATCTCGGCTTTAGTAAACAAGTCTACAGTCATCTTAAATAATGTACAAAACACCCAGGCAATTGTACTTTCATCTTGGTCAGTCTGTCTTGAACACGTGCTTTGGAGAAACTGGCCAAACCGTTACAAGGGAGAAGGTGTTGGCCACAGAAAAGTGTTTTATTTGCTAAAACATACAAACACACTGCACATAATGAGGCTCCCACATTAATACTTAACTAAAACTAAATAAAATATAACTAGTGACCAGTTTGGAGAGAAGTGTTCTGAGCTTTCTATGGGTTATAACTTGCAAAGAATTCCACAGACACTTTTTTTTTATCTTTTATGAACTTCATTGACAGTATGTTAGTCCATAGCTGGGGTGTTTAACATACTGTGGCTGTGTTTGGCCTCCGCAGCTCATTATAAACGGTGTGAAGGCTCTGGCGGGTGAATCGATAAGAACAGGGAGCGGAGCCAGAAGAGAAATGCTGAATATGACGACTTCATCTGAGGGAAAAGGAGGAGGATGTCAGAGAGAGGCTGATGTCTTCATAGAGCTGTGTGCATCATCAGCAGCACTGCACACGGCGTTCAATTAGAGACATATGCTAATGACGCTAATGGCTAATTGTTGGGTTTAATAAGGCGGGGATTTGTGAGACTATAGGCCTTCGCTGTAATTATCGTACAGATCTGAAAAATGAGAAATGGCACAATAGTTTTTGAGATTCAGTTTTTTATGTGCTTTCTCTTCAGACTGCTGGATTTTTGTGCTACAATAACATTTGAAGGCTACATAAATAATGTCTATGACTCACTAACTAAGCAGTGTACATTTAAATATGATACACTATGATTAACTACTCCTTATCACCGTGAAACATTTGCTTACGATATTGGAGTAAGATATACAGTACCACAGTATATTACTGCGATTTTTGAATGCTGAAATATACAAAAGCGAGCGAACAATGTGAGCCCCGCGCACAGACCGACACCTGCCGCTCACAAGCCCGGGCAGAAGCACCGTGGGCTGGTGACTGTCACTTTAAACTCTGACAACACCGAGCGGTGCGTGTGCTCACTTCTTCCTTGCCCACAGCACCTCTACAACCCAACGCCCAGCGCGGGCAGACCACCCACCTCTACAACCTTCCCCCATGAAAACCCAATTTCAAGCTGCATTTTTCCTGCTATTGCAGTCGTCAGGGCGTCTACAACAGAATACAAAAGAAAATGTTTTATTGAGGATTGCTTCCATATATATGCAAAAAAATAATAATAAAAACGATCAATTACATGTTGCGGAAACCCTGTGTGCTTCAACTAAAATGTGTCATTATTTTTGTTTTTTGTTACATATTGACGTTAAAAAAGGCAGTGAAAACATGCTTATCATGCTTTCATTACTTATCTATGTTTCTTCCGGAGACTGGAACCAAAACACCTGTAATACCTTGTCCACACTTGTTCAAGCTCAGGTGCTTCAGAACAAATATTTGTCCTAAACCACACATCATTCACACGAATCAGGAGTTTCAGAACACTCAAAACGAATCTTTCTGAAACCAAGTCTCAGACTGAAAAGATTTCAAAACTCCGGTTTAGCGTCACCGCAGTTACGCTGTATTTACATTTTTTTTCTCTCATCTGCAGAATGTTCTGACCTTTATATGATGTTCATTGTGAAAATCTGTCGTCTCATTGCTCCATAAACCACTGAAAACACGCTTAAACAATGTCTATTAAATCCGTTTTGAAGCTTTGTCAAAATATTCTAAACAATCTGAAGCATAAATACACTTTCTCTGTCTCTTCTGTAGATTTTAGATTCATGTTGTTCATTCAGAATGTATGTTAAGTTTAAAAGAATTCTCCGCTAAGTTTCTGTTTACATTGAAACTTCGCGTCAGTGTCAATTCTTTCTCTCATGTTGTGACTTTTTATGTCAGTGTCACAGCGCCATACTCTGGTCGGATACAGGCATTACACCGGCTTCAGGCTGGTTTACTGTTTCGTGTGGACGCTCACAAATCCTAAGACAGCTCCGTGTTTATTCAGATTGTTTTTTAAATTATCGTTTTGTCTTCACGTGGACAAGGCGTAAGAAATTAGTGTCATTATTGGATGCCGCTTTTCACCGCCTGAACTAGCATGAAAAAGAGATGTGTAATAGACACGCAAGAAGGGGCAATTCATGATACTCTCTTAACATTTTGTACCATAGATAAACACTTTTGTTGTGCATACTAACATGCCAAAGTATTTACAATATTATACTATCATGTTGTACTATTTACAAAGGATACATTGCTTGGTTGTTGGTAAAGTGTTGGTACTCTTGCCACACATGACGATAAAGACAGACTTCAAAAGCAACACGATATTTTCTACAGTCTTCCCTTCCTCTTATCAGCACAACTCTGTAACTCTCACCCAGTGCTGACGTGCTGTACAAGGCTCCAGGATATCATGACTGCAGATATGGAAGTTCACGTTTGTTTTGCTGTTTGCCTTTCCACTCTGTATCCACAAATCTGTCATACGCTCTCCCTCCGCCCTGCTGGACAATGCCTGCTATTGTTCACGTGTTATTCCACTAAGACCTTGGGAAACAAAGAGACATCCATTAACGGGCAGAGGAAAGGATTAACTACAGGGTTGTAATGAAGGATTGGCCGCTGTTTGCCGGTTCATTGTGGAATATTAGGTCTTTTATCTTCGGAATTCCATATTTCTGAGTTTTCCGAGTAAATGATAGCACTTGGCATATGGAATCTAGAAAAAAGGTCATGCTAATCAAAAACAATAGAAATGGAGATGATGCACTGACATAAAAACAGCAAAGAAAATGTAAAAGCTCAAATCTATGATGTCACAATACAGTAAAATTTAAAGGAACCGTATTCTCAGGGTTGGACTAGCAGCATTGTGGCGTTTTTTTTGTTGAGGCAACGCAGTTTTACTGAAGGGGAAAACTACAATGTAAAGTCATAGGCAATTTCTCTCTATTCGATAGTTTCTCTAAATATAATGCCACAAATGATACACAACAATAGATACAAACACAGGGAATGGCTCTATGGCTAAAGCGGACTCATTTCAGCTTTGTACAAGACCGTATGCTTTACTTTTCGTATTTTGGTTGCATTACGAATTACGACATTAGTCCTATTCGCACGGTCTTATATTTACCTAGGGACGTCTGTAAACTTTAAATTACCCCACGACCTCTGAGTTTTTTACAGGCATTCGCACGGACATATACGATGTCTGTAATGTTCTTGTTTTTACCATGGATGTATTATATTATCTGGATTGGGCTCCGCCCCCTCTTTCCTGATGCGAGTGGCGATCAGGCCGCTCCGCAGTACTGCAGAGATTGGGCCCAAGAAAAATTTCCCCATAGACCGTCAATGCATTTTTCGGCACTTCAAACTGTCCGTGCTCCGCGGACACGGCACCTACAGCTTTAACTAAGGTCTCATTTTGAAGGTATTTCTCTCTAGTTTCACTACATAAATTTTCCAATTTTTTCGATGCCCCAAACGCTTAAACGGTGTTTAGCCTAGCTTACCGCTCTGCCCGCGCTCTCTACGCTCCCCCCCGCTCCTCCGCCGCTCTCCCCCCGCTCAGGCCACCACCGCTCTGATTGGTCAGAACTGATCACACTGTCACTTTTCTGACGTCACCGTAGTAGGAGGCGCTAAAAATCTTTTTCGGCATCAATGCGCCACTGAGCACAAGCCATTGAAAACAACGGGCCGCCATCTTGGACTCATCTTCCAGTTATAATTATACTTCCATGGTTTTTACAGACTTTCCGGAAACGGCGACAGATGATTTATGGCAACAACTATTTACTTAATTCATGAAATGAGCGTTTCTTGTGTTTTTGATTTGTTTTAACGTGAATCGGCTAACGTTAAACTTACCTGAGCTGCGGCAGCAAATGTAGCTCCTCGTCACGTTGAGGAGTTTCAAAAATCACATCCACAACATCAAATTTCATACGAAAAACAACCGAAGACTCTCTCTTTTAATCCATTTACGGTGATAAAATCCAAACATCCAAACTTTGCAGCGTTCTGTTCACTGTTCTGTCTAAACTTTTCCCCAAACATCCATTTTCTCGACCTTTCGTTGCTACGACAACGAGGTTGTTGTACTTCCGGTTCACGGACTTTTAATCGTAGTTTGATTAATCTTTAGCTATTTAAACGTAGAAAAAAAGACAATGTCATTTGAAAATAATCTGTAAAGAATAGTAATAATAATTTTGTTCAAATTTGAAGGTAAAATAAGCCGCAGAGTCATTAATAATTTATTTATAAACCGTGGTTTATGGTTGTTATGGCAAAACGAGCGGTGTCATAACACCGCTGATCCTGCAGATGGCGCTACGTGCACAGTCTGTTTGGTTTCACTTTTTCTCACAGCCGCAGATTCTTTAATATTAAGTTGTTAGCGGCAGACTGCTCCGTCTTCTGCAAACTTTATCACTTTGTTAATGCGATAGATCTGCTTATAGCCAAAATAAAAGGCTGCTGTCTTTGTTTTTCACACAAATCCTCCGCCGTGGAAAGGACGAGCTCTGAATCACCGCAGTGTTGGACAAACATAAACTTTCACGGAGTTTTTTGATCAGACAGCGCTGTTTCTTCGGGTTAGTTTTGATCGGCGGACTTCAGCAAACGTTTTTATGGTGTAACGGTGCAGTTTGCGTGTCTGCAGCATTTTGGACAAAACAACTCAGTCTGTAAGGATTATTTTGCCTTTGTTTATCACCCAAGTCCCTCCTCCAGAGTCGCTGCAGCAGGTATGTAACCCGAGGGTCCCGTGGGTTTTAATTCGCTTCATGAATTAAAACCTGCGAATAATTAGCTTCAGCCGTTATGCGCATAAACAAACTGTTATGCACATTAGAGATTCTAAATGCGATATTTGCCGTTTCCACCTCCCTGGACTTACTCGATACGTCTTAATGCACATTAAAAACAAGAGGGTGGAAACGCAATTACAGACATACGCATTCGCACGGCATTAGAATCACATGAGGACGTCTGAGTTTGGCGAATTACAGGAGGTAAAATTCGGGGGAAACTTTACAGACATTTTTACAGACATGGACGATTCGCACGGGGGTACAAACTCAGACGACGTCCGGAATTATTACATTTTACGTGAGGTCCCTAGGTAAATATAAGGCCGTGCGAATAGGACTATTGTTAAACTCATTTCTTTTTCTGATGAGCTCACACTTTCTGGATGTGGAAAACCCATCTATTGTAAGCATTCAGATTGAATTTAACACCTGTAGTTAAATAATAATAATCATTGTGAATGCTTTAAACTTATTTTTGTGATACAGAAGAATCAACTACAGCATTTTAACTGTTAGTTGGTGACTTTGGTGACTTGTGAACAGCTTGTGTGCCCATTTCAGCTACATCAGTTCATTTCTATGGTGGATGTAAGATTACAAAATCCTAATCTTAACTAACTCCAAGCCTCAGACCTAAACTTGTTTATTTTTGTAACATCAGACTTAAACTTAGCCATACCCCAAATGAAAATAGGTGTGTAATAGACACGCAAGAATAGGAAGAAGTTTTGACAGGCTATTTTATATAGCGTGGTATATACACGCAAGCCATGAGAACACCTTGTTTATCATTTTCAAAGAGCATTGCGTCATGTAATGTAAAAAAGTTAGCCACCCCAACTTTAATCAGCTCCAAGCCTCAGACCTACATTTACCCATTTTTGTAACTTCAGAGCAAAACATAGCCGTTAACCCCAAACAAAACTTCCTGTCTGTCCAAATCATGTGTCTATCACACCAAGAAAAACAGCATGTAACCCGGAATTTACACCAGGATCTGTAGCAGCACGTAATACTGTATAAGCAGAGCGACATACGCATGTATTTTTAGAAGCTTCAATCTACACTAAATGCATCAGTGCTGCTCCAACAACCCCAGTCTGAGCATCTACACCCATGAATAAACCAAAAAAACTGCTCACATGTTATGGATTGGTCAGGTGAGGAAGAGATTAAAACTTCGAATCAGAGATGCAATGTTTTTCAAAGACACATATTCATGGAGAAAAGAGTCTTATAAGGACGTGATTTGAAGTTGGTGTTTAAAGGCGGAAAGTTTGCGATGTGTTTCCAAACCAACAAAAAAACTTGTTCTAATCCATTATTCCAACACAGTCTCACTAGAGGGCGTACTTTTACCACGACACAAAAACAGCGTATTTTGACCACGAGTTCACAGCTGTTTTTAGTACTTATGTTACGCCGTGCAATTAGCACGATATGAAAAAGCATAAAAATGACACGAGATTTCACAGCGTTTTGATTGAAGCCACGTGGGGACGTTTTCTTGTGATACGGGTAAGTTTAGGCATTACTAAGAGTTACTAAGATTGGTAAGATTAGGTCTGGGGCTTGGAGCAGGTTAAGATTAGAATCAGGATTTCATTAATATTCATAAATAAGAACACGTCTTAACAACCACCATTGAAAATAACGGGGACTTCGATGCGTACTATAGTTACGCAGGACAGCCGTGAACTTGGCTAATCATCTAATTTACATGTTGTGTAATGTCGTGGTAAATGTACGCTTTCTTGTGAGATGGGGCTCATTATTCAGTCTTAAAAGCCTGGTAGACGCGCTCTTGACGCTGTTAAATTAGAACCCCTCATTTGAGCGACGCGTAGTCATGGCGTGGTATAGACATGCAATCCATATTTGCGAGCTGTCGTCAAGTACTGCCAAGTGTGCAACTCAACCTCAACAGAACTTGTAATGAACAGAAACCATTACAAAGTTAAGATTGTCAAAGCCTTTTTCAAATTTGGAAGAAAAAAAAAAGAATCTACTCAAACTCCAAAATATGCAAAATACAAGTCTTGCGGCTGCTGGCCAGGCTACGCAAAAGCTGCCATCCAAATTACAAACATCCCTTGAAGGACATTCTGACACAGAGAGATATCAGGCCCTGGAAACATGGCAAATTCAACAGCACGCATATTATTCTCACTGCTCATCTGGAGAGAGTTTGATGAGGACCTTGCATTGAAATGACAGTGAGCCAGTGTGTGTAATGATGTAGTGGGATTTGTCCGTGACACCAGGGTCTCTATTATGAAAACTATTTTTGGATGTTGTGTGAAATGATAAATCCAACTCAGTGGACAGCCGGTCTCAGGATAGACTGTGTTTAAACCGGAGCAGTGTTTTTTTTTACATTTTACACAAGTATTCCACATTGTGTATAGTGAGATACTGCCAAGTGAGTCTTAAAGAAAAAAATAATAAAAAAAATCTGTTATCAGAAGAAATTACATTTTTTCACCAAAAAATCTTGCAAGACAATTACAATTTCCTAATTAAAAAAACAAGGTAAAGGTTGCCAAATTTTTAAAAGCAAATACAAGAAGTATTTAAAAAATTGTCAACCATATAAAAGTCAAAAAAATAATCACATATTACGTATGGCATTGTTTTATTTATATATATATATATATATATATATATATATATATATATATATATATATATATATATATATATATATATATATATATATATATATATATATATATATATATATATATATATAAGATTGTGTCACTAGCCTTGGACAGGATGACACTAGATTTGGCATATTTTGAGTTTTGACAATTCTTCTTCAAAAGCTGGAGATATTTTCATCAAAAAAATACTGTAGTTTTAGGGACCTGTATTGACCTAAAAAAAAGTTTAGATGGAGCTCATTAAAAATTCTTATTAAATAGTGGAACAATTTTGAGGTATTTTTATGTTTGCAAGTTTAGAGTAAAAATTTTTAATCGCGATTAATCGCACGATTGTCTTGAGTTAACTCGCTATTAATCGCATTTAATTAAATGATTTTAACTTTTTTTTTTATGTATTTTACATTCTAATAACATATTCAACTTTAATTCCTATTAATTATGTCTTTATTTGTAGAATCTGTTACACCAGTGGTTCCCAACCTTTTTTCCTCGAAGCCCCCCCTGACTAAACGAGAGACTTGTCGAGCCCCCCCTGTTTAAACGGTGGCCTCTAAATTGTTATTATAAGATGAAAATTAGAATTAAAAACATTTATTTCAGCCAAATAAACCACTATTGTGGTGTTTTGGTGCTTAGATTTGTGTTTTTTACTAACAAAGTTTCACCTATAACTACTTTTAGAACTTGATCCTCTGACCAGACAAAGCACTGAGGACCCCCTGGAATCGGGAACCACTGTGTTACACCCTTGAAGTGTAAAATAATGGTTTGTAGGCTTTCCCATAACATTAGGCCAAATCGTTGTATTGACGTGTCTCACTCATAATAAGCATTTATTTCGCTGCTCTTTCACAATAAAGCGTTTTCTTCAGCTGGAGATTATGAGGCTTTTATTGTGAAGGAAGTTTTAGTTAAAAGAGCAAAGCTTTACCGTAACTAGCAGAGCCAAAAGCAGAACAACGAAAGCTTTTACCGGAGTTTTGAAAGACTATTCTGGATATTGGATATTTTCAACAACTTGAGTGGACTAAGCCGAGGTAAACAAACACATCTCGCTCAGACAGTCGTGCGATCGAGAGGAAACGTTACCAAAGTCTACAAAAGAGTGAGCCATCAGAGCCTTGTTCTTAAAAAACAGATTTCCAGTGCATGCCTATCTGTCTAAAGTCTGCGTGTTGAGATTTATAAATCCATATGATACAGTCACAGTCTGAAGCTTACACATAACAATCAGCCCGTTTACATGACGGCTTTAATTCCGAATAAAGATAATTTAATTCTGAATTTAAATTAATTCCGCTTTAAAAAGACCATGTAAACACTTAATTCCTAATGAAAAGTTTATTCGGATTTAAATAATTCTGAATAAAGTGGGTGGTTTATTCCGCTTTTAAATCCGAATAATTTTATTCCTTTCTCATGTAACCGTTTTATTCGGAATAAAAATAATTCCGTTCGCACTGCGCATGCTCGCACGCAGTGGTTAAAGTGGGATTTGGGAGGTGGGGGAACTCTATTTTAGGGTCCTGCCATAAGCAGGATTTTGAACAAACCGAAATCCAAAAGGATTTGATTAAAAGTAAATAGTCTTTTTTTTATATTGTCACTTATATATTTGCTATTGGAGGTTGCAGAAGAGAGAAATTCTCTGATATGTCTTGACATTGAGCAGCTGGAATCAGGCTACTCTTTAAAAAAAGGGAGGTCTGGGGAATTTTGAAAAAATCAATGCAATTTCCTGCATTTTGGTGAGTTTTAGATGTGATATTCTTATTATTTGATGTGACTTTACCATAATTAAAAAGACATCAGGCAATTAATAAATAAATAAAAATAGAGGCAACCAGAGACCAGATTAAGGAGGCCCCAGCCCTGGATGCCTCCTTTAGCTCTGTAAAACTGTTTTAGGCACATGTGGTTTTAGGAGCATTATCAAATCTATCTATCTATTTTCCTCACAAAAATAAGACAAGACAATTTTCTATAATTTGGTGTACACAATCTATTGTAACACACAATAGCTTGTGTACACTATAGCCTATCAGCTCCTCTCTTCTCCTTGAGTCCCTCCTGCCCATGCATTGCTCCTGTCACTGCTCCTGTCACTGCTCCTGCTCCTGTCTCTGTCACTGTTCCTCCTCCTGTCTCTGCTCCTGTCTCTGCTCCTGTCACTGCTCCTGTCTCTGTCTCTGCTCCTGTCTCTGTCACTGCTCCTGTCTCTGCTCCTGTCTCTGTCACTGCTCCTGTCTCTGTCACTGCTCCTGTCTCTGTCACTGCTCCTGTCTCTGTCACTGCTCCTGTCTCTGCTCCTGTCTCTGTCTCTGCTCCTGTCTCTGTCACTGCTCCTGTCTCTGTCACTGCTCCTGTCTCTGTCACTGCTCCTGTCTCTGTCACTGCTCCTGTCTCTGCGTCACTGCTCCTGCTCCTGTCTCTGTCACTGTTCCTGCTCCTGTCTCTGTCTCTGCTCCTGTCTCTGTCACTGTTCCTGCTCCTGTCTCTGCTCCTGTCACTGCTCCTGTCTCTGCTCCTGTCTCTGCTCCTGTCTCTGCTCCTGTCTCTGTCACTGCTCCTGTCTGTCACTGCTCCTGTCTCTGTCACTGCTCCTGTCTGTCACTGCTCCTGTCTCTGTCACTGCTCCTATCTCTGCTCCTGTCTCTGTCACTGCTCCTGTCTCTGTCACTGCTCCTATCTCTGCTCCTGTCTCTGTCACTGCTCCTATCTCTGCTCCTGTCTCTGTCTCCTCTCCTGTCTCTGTCTCCTCTCCTGTCTCTGCTCCTGTCATTGCTCCTGCCCCTCTGCCCTCAGTGCTGGGCTTTTACACATCTGTGCCAATTTATAAGTCAAGTTTTAGCGCGGTAAAACCACACGCGGTTATTTGGAAGCTTATATCGCTCTCAGACTTCCTCACATCCGAAACAGCACCAGCGGGAGGGGCTCGCCCTCCGCGGTCGAGTTGTCTCGAGGAACACGCGCGGTGATCGCATCGTCGTTTACGTCGCCTTTAGTTTTGAGCTCCGTGTTGACATAGTTGAAGAGAAAAGTTATTAAAGTTTTGTTTTGGGGTCTTCCGTCCCGCTGTGAGATGAGCCCTGTCCTCTGACACAGAGCAGTTTCTCCGTGAGTGACATGACTCTGCCACTGGACTCTGCGCTGTGCAGCGAGCTGCGCGTGTAGTTCAGGGCCAGTTGTTCATTTTGCTGTTGCCGCTGACTTAATCACTTATCAAATAGATCTAAGCTACAAATAAATGCAACTGCAACTCAAAGCAACTGGAACTCAATCCTTTAATTACTATAATCATTTTGCATGTGTTTATTTTATTATAACAATGTTATTTTTAATGAAATTTAAATATGTATTTTTTTTGGAGGTCATTGAAGGTGCCGGAACGCCGTTCCTGACCGTTCCGGCCCACTTTAACCCCTGCTCGCACGTTGTCTTTCTGACCCGGTGACGCTGCAAGATGGCGGCACGGACTCGAAAACTTTTTTGTTTTACATATAAGTGTGCTACAGGAGTTACAAACAATGAAAAGAGTGGGTGAGAGAAAACACGAAACACTCACCTTTTCGGAGAGGCAGCGGAAAGTTTTGAACAACGAGTGTACGTCATGTACGCGGAGAGAGACGCTGCGCTGATCCCAAACAAGTGGAAACTGGACTACAGCTTTTCCTCCGCTCACAGAACATTACGTGGAGCTGATGATGTCTCCAGCTGCTGCTTATAGACTTTCATCGGAACGACTCCAAAAAAGTTAGTATCATTGCGTCCGTGGCGTTACATCAATCCCAGGAGATAAAAAAGCCACAAGCCGGTATCCCGTATCCATCGGATGTGTTTTTCCGGTAGACGTAATTACGTAATGACGTATGTGCGTTCCCTTTCCTCTCTCTTTCTAACCCAGACGTTAAGCGGAATAAGATAAAGCCGATTTAGCGTGTTTAACATGTGAACCTTTATTCGGAATTATTATTTCCATGTAAACCTGAAGGAAAATATTTTAATTCCGAATTAATTAATTCGGAATAATTAATTCGGAATTAGGAAACATCATGTAAACGTGGCCAATGTCGCCAAAACAGATAATATGAACCAAACTTTTTCGTAACATCCTCCTCCTAATCATTGCTGAAGCTGAAAGCATAAAAGTGATACAGACAAACAAAAGCCTTCTCCCTTTCCCATTTTTCTCCAGGTAAAGAGAGGAAAGGTTTTAGTGTCAAAAGCAAATGTTGTGTCGCTCCTTTGTTACAGTGAGGCAAGAAAGTGAAAATGAAACTTAAAGCGGCTCCAGGTCCACGTGAGGAACAGCTGAGTTTTTGTTGTGACTGAACAGCCTACAAGTGTCTTTTAAAAGTCTGACATACAGTATATAACAAACCTTTTAAGATTAAGCTGAATTTGACATTTCAGCTTAATCTTAGTTGAAGTCCTGCTTAAAACTTCATGAAATGAAAGCTGCAGATCTTGGCTTGACATGTGAACAGGTTTCTCTAGAGCAATTTATTTTGAAGCTGTTCTCATTTCAAGACAAGAAAGTCAAGTGTTACAACTGCTGTGGAAAAAAACATTTACAGTCTGCTATAACTTTACTTAAGTCTTTCTCAAACTAAAATGAGAATTATTCTGAAAAAATATTAAGGCTCTGATAAAAATCAGTCAAACAAATAATACACAAACTTTTTGGACAAAAAACATAAATCTAAATAAATCCATCCAAAATGAATCCATAAAATGGCCAAGGGGTAATCATAACACATTGTTACATTTGCCCCAGATGAGGGCGGCCATATTTAGAAGGATGTTTTTCTATGTTAGCATTCATATTTGTTGTTGTAAAACAAAACCTATATTTAACCACACATCATGACATCACATCTCTGTCCAGAACAAAATTATAAGGTCATGTGATGTAGAACTTTACTACTCAAAGAACTGTTGTTGTTAAAAGTTTCCTGAAATCTCAAATATCTTTCCACTCAAACACCAGGTGGAGAGATGAAATGAGCAGGTTCTGTGCAAAGCTTAAACTTCTGGTTTGCTTCTGCTACGAATGGGAGCCTCTGTTACATTTGCCCCGTGTTAAAATTGGCCCCGGTCTCCCCTACTTTAGGCTGCGTATTGACTAAATAAATTCTTTGGTTGTTGCAGGTCTCATAGGGTAAGAAGCTCAGTCAAATAGATAAGAGATGACTTGGGCATTTGTTCTGGATGGACAAAGCCTTCCTGGGAAGAGATCTCTGACCAACACATCGACAGGACTATGTCATAAAAATATACATACAACTAAACTGAATAAAAACTCTATGCCTAATTTCCAATCTTTTTCGCTCTTCCTACACTTCTACCGAGATTCTTTTTGTCAGAGCGATAGTATTTGTTCCATTCCCCGCTCACGCACTGAACTGACAGCAGCCTTGTGAGAGCGCTGATACGGCGGTTGTGATTAGGCAGTGACAGGCAGGAGTCTCGGAGGAGTGCGTTCTAGTTGGGCCCGGTTGTGTGGTGCTAATGCGTCTGCTGTCTTTGAAGGGCCCCCGATGCCGCCTGCGGGGCCCCGTCCACTGTGAGTCCTCATTAAACCAGCCTGTCCACAGTCCACAAAGTCTCAGACCCAGGGAAAGATACAAGTGTTAGAGCGGAGGGACTAGATCTTGTGTCTTCGGGCAGGATTTGTGGTGGGGTAAAAAAATAGAGCTTTATTAGATGTTCAAATTTGAGTAATCCTTAAGAATTGGTTTAGTTTTGGTTTAGGGCAGTCCAATCTAAAAAACAACTTCTTTTTTCATCTGCCTGAATCCTATGCAATGTTTGTATATTCAATTATTTATTTTTTGTACAAATAACAATTTTATCTTGCAAATACAAGTTATGTTTTAAATCAACTTCCTCTTATAAATCCTTGGACATGAGGTTAATATCGACATGTCTTCATTTTGGTTGCAATTATGGCTTATAAACCTTTTCCTATAAACAACAAAGTGAAACTGAAGAGGACCACCCAAGCTCAGCCAATCAGAGCACTGCATTTGGCTCAATAACAACACTCAACAAAACAAACAACAAATATGAAATGGCTAGAAGATTAAAATGAAACGCCAAGTAAGATGAACCAAATGGTAAACATAAGGGCAATTTTGTGTAATTTCAGTGTTCAGGACATGTCAATGTAACGGGACATGTAAATAGTGCATAATTAGCACTAAACCATGCCATTTTTGCTTAAATACAACCCACGTTGCAGCCCATAGTGGTTATAAATACGAGTTATTTGTGAAGATAAACAAAATCCTCATTCCAATCGTAACCTACCCCAATCCCTAAGCCCTAAACCTAACCATTTTAGTAACCTGAAGCCTAAACTTACCCGTTACAATAAAAAAAAATGTCCCCACATGGCTTTAACTAAATCTCGTGTTTATTTTATGCTTTTTCATATTGTTAAATATATATACGGCGTAACATATACATAAAAAAGGGTGTGAAATCGTTCTCATTACACACTACAGAGGGATTATTAGTCAAAGTAATTTTCCGCTCTACTGCGAATGTCACCAGCAGAAAGAGACACGTCTGTCTAGTAGATTGGGGAAACTTTTTTTATTAAAACAACAAAACAGGACGAGAGCAGCTGTTTTGATGAGGTATAAACCAGTTTAACAGACGTCGGGCTTCTGAAACTTAAGACAGTGTTTCTCTCGCTGTTTTTTTCACTCACATGAATGTAATGAAATATGTGTTAAGTCATAGAGATGAATTTCATTCACAAATGTTGATTTAGAGGCATAACTTTTGTTTTCACACAGTGATAAACTCTTGTAGTTAGCTGACAACAGCGCTGGCTAGTGTTGCTGCTGGAGCTTGTTACAATCAGCCACAGCTCTTTCAACTATCTGGCTGGTAAACAAATAATCCTTCTATTGATGTGTTGTGGTATATATATGCACTTTTGTGATCTACATGTGTTGGATCTACATGTCAGATGACACAACTATCATGTTACAGTGATGAATAAATATGAAATCATTACAAAAAGACACTTTTCAGTCAAGTGACTTGGGATACGTGCAAAATCCAAACTGGGGCAAGAAGTGAGTAAAACACATAGACAGTACATGATTTGGGGCAGATCTGTACGAATTCTAACTAAACACAAACTACCGATCTGAAACACTGCCACTCTCCTGTTGAGTCTCCTTACACTGACGACTTTCCCACTTCAGTAACACTCCACAACAGACCAGTAAAATACTGTTACACTACGTATTACACACTCTATAGTGAAACGCAATTCTAAACGTGGCTAATTATTTTCTATTTAAAAAATCTCAAAAATGACTTTTAACGAGGCTCTTACCTCTCCTAAATATGGTCGGTGGGTTTGTACCAGCTGACACTCTTTGAAAGATTCTTCATTTTATTTCTTTCAGGCTAATACTAACGTCTATGGAAGAATACATGGGATGCCGCGACTGCGTTAACTTTCTGTCTCCTGTCAGCACCACGTGCCATTTCCGTGACGTCATCTGAAACCCAGCAATAGCACAATATATGTCTGACCTGTTTCTAAGACAAGGTTTGGGAAACTGCAGACTGAAGCTTCTCCCAGTGACTTTGGGTCTTAGGCAGGGCAGGAGAACACCTTGGACAGTGGCTATCTCATCGCAAGATTAATACATTGAAGTAGACACAGACACACAATCATTCACTCTCTCAATAGAGCCGCTCTGCTACCATGCACCCACTGGTTACAAACACACTTCAAAACCTTTCCTTAACATCTCCGTCTTTAAACAGAAACGCAGCACAACTAACCCACAAAAGCACATTTTTATCTCCTTCTATTACATCAAAAAGTCTGCTCAATAAAACTCTACATTTGGCTTCCTGACAAAAAATATTGCAATACTTGGCAGACTCCTTCTTCTCTTCCAATCAATACTCTGCTTTATTCCATTTCTTTTTAGCAGAGATTCAATTCCATATGAAATGTAGTGTTTTCCCGGGGCACTTTTAATTATTATACAGTTACTGAATCATAATAAAAATTGGATCTAATGACTTCCTGTCAGAATTACCTCCCTTTTTCCCCCCGGATACTGCTCGTGCCCGCGGAAAAATCATCATAAACCAAATAGCCAATACGGAAAAGCCATCTTATCAATCTAAATAATTTTCACATTTTTATCATTCTCAATCGCGGCCGCCATCTTTGTTTTGCATCTCTCATATGGCCCGCAGCTCTTGGCTCACTTCCCACTCGAATATTCTGAAAGCGACCTAATTTGTGGAGCGCACTGCAGGCTGCGCTCCGACTCCTTTGTACTTTTCATTTTAGCTTAAATTATTGATGCGACCGTTGGTTCCTTGTAATCATTCCCACAGCTCGGCGATAGATGGAGACTCGCGCTGGAGCCGTGTAATCTATTCAAAAGGATAAATATGGAAGAGTTGTTGTCTTAGCGGGGTTTCCCACAGAGAGTTCACTGATATTATTAAGATATATGGTTGTATAGTTTTAGGGGGATCGTTTTGTTATGTGGTGAACAATGTGTGTTAAAGAACATTTTAACAACTGTAATCATGGCAGACTATATTTTAAGATGATGATCATTTATTGGCCTAAGTTGATGTTACAACAGATATTGAACATACTGTATACACATCAAAAGATGGCATTTTGGCAGAGCGGATAGTGCATTGGCTTCACAGCAAGAAGGTTGCAAGTTCGACTGCCGCACGGTCCGGACCGTTCTGTGTGGAGTTTGTATGTTTCTCCGAAGGGTTACTGTGTGTGAAGCACTTTGGAAGGCATCTTATCTGTGTGAATGTACTGTATAAATCATGCATTCATTCATTCATTCATTCATTCAAATGTACAGTATATGTATGCTACAACATGCTGATAGCATATCATGAGCATGTTTCTAGCCCTTTTTTGCGTGTCTGCTATATGGCAATTATTTTACGCTGTAAGATGCATGAAATAGAGAAGCAAAGTTTAGTGGGATTTTTTGTTTATCAACAAGGGCAATACGTGTCCACCCTGCCTCCAGAAAGAGCCGCTGCTCATGAACACAAACGATGAAAACAAGTCGAAACAGCTCTGTTGTCAGCTAACTACAAGAGTTTATCACTGTGAGAAAACAAAAGTTCTGCTGCTAATGCAACATTTCTGACTGACATTCGAGCCTACGACCCTTAAAGGTTACATTCAGGTGAGTGAAAAAACAGCAGAAAACAGACATCTGTCAGACCGGTTCATACCTGATTGAAAGAGCTAGCGCTCGTCCCGTTTTGTTGTTTTATTCAAAGAAGTTTTCATAGCTAAGCATAACGCATGCACAGTAGAGCGGAAAGTGACGTCGACCGAAAATCCTTCTTTAGGTTTGAAGTTACAAAAATGGGTAAGTTTAGGTCCGAGGTTAAAGCCTATGTGACAAAGTGTCACAGATTGTCACGACTTAGTTTGGTGTGAGTCTTTGTGGTAAATATTTAGTCAAGTCAAGTCCCAAGTCAAAGAGAGACAAGTCCAAGTCAAGTCCAAGTCTTCTTCTTTTCAAGTTTTTAAATCCACCCAAGACATTTTTCTGATCATAAAAAAGAAATCAGGAGTGATATGTTTCCGTTTGTAAATGTCAATTAATGTACACAGTTTATGTTTTTTAAGAAAGGCATCGAGTGGTCTCCAGTCACTGACCTTCAAGTCCAACTTAAGTCCAAAATCTTATATTTTATCAAGTCAAGACTCAAGTAATCAAAATAGTGACTCAAGCTTGATGCATTAGCTGTTTATTTTGCTATTTCAAACTGCTCCAAAGCAATATATTGTTTACTACTAATGAACTGTCTGCATGCATGGTTATGTTGATTTGACTGTTCCTTGCAATGTTTACACAGTTTCCATTGTGTGATTGCACCCAGAATGTGCCACAAGCATAGGTGCCGATTCCATGGGTGCTGCGGGGCTCAAGCACCCACTGGAATGTCTGTGCACCCAGGAGAATTTTTCCTACTTTCATTAACAGGCTTCTCTAAATGTCTGAGTGTGTGCATTCATTCAGTCATATAGCGTCTTTCACACTCTTCTCTCGCTTTCTTTCACGTATATTAGCGCTCATGCAGCATCTCTCCTCTCTCAGAGCCCTGTCATTAGACTCGTGGTTACTTTCGGAGGCAGACTGGAGCGGAGCTGCGTGCATGTAGTGGGATCTCCGTGTCAGCCGCAGTGCTGCTGCTCCGTCCCCTTCCAGTGTGATCATGGTTTAATTCACAACTGTGCTTTAAAGCAGCGCCGGAAATCAAGTCAGGAAAAGTGGGAGACGGTGCGATGCAATTCAGGACGTAAGAAGTGACGAACTGCACTGCTCCTGTTTGTAGGGCCCGATGTCGTGAGAGCTGCGCTGACAGGCAGGACAGACCCAGGGCTCTGAATGGATTCTGTCAACTGAGAAAAGAACGTGCCAGCGCAAGCCAGACGTCTGTTAGTTGCATATAGAAAAAAACCCAAAATGAACGCGCAAAAGAAGAGACACGTGCAAATGACGCGCGTAAATGGCCACAATAAAGTTTCTCTTACATCTTCACAACCAATTGCAGCCCAAAAATATAATTGTGACTTTTTGTGGTTGTTTTTAGAGTATTTAGGGTCAAGCCAAAAGCAGTAAGTCTTTACAGATGTTCAGAAGTAATTGATGGCACCAATTTTCCAGCTCTAGTTACAAACACCTCCCACATGGTTTATCCAAGTCCAAGCTTTGTTACTATGAGACTTGTCTACAGTTAGCAGTGAACAGTTGGTGACTCACATTTTGGTTCTTCTTCTCCCCTGGCTGTTCGTCTGAATCAGGTCAGTATGTCAGGGTTTTGTACAAGCATGATTTCCCACTGTGTTTTTACTCTGTTCCCACTGCGCTGTGAGCTGGAGTCCATTAATCTGCTGCACGTGCCCTGGATTCACCTCTCCTCCCTGGACTGAGACAGTTAAAAGTGCCTATGATAGATTTGTGTAATTTTCTCATTTTGAAACATGTCGTAAATGTTAATTGATCATTTTACTACAGCTTAGTGAAGGTTTGAGAGGAAAATGTGATGTTTTAGTTGCAAATAAAAAGAAAAATCACATCTGGAGAATCATTCCAACCAAAAGCTGTACCTGCCTAGGGACTACAGATGGAAATTAGCATCTTTGCTATAATCTGGCATATTTACACTGTAACTGTTACAGATGTTCATTAATATGCACTGTCCCTATCAAAAAAATAAATAAATAAATAATTGATTTTTAAATGATCAAGCATTAGTGTTAGCACTGACAGATAAACACATTCCATTAGAAACACATAACCGGCCTTTTGTGAAGTATTTATCTGATTTGAAAAAAAGCTGTCAACACCCACAACTCACTGCTTGCTATTATAGTTTTCATTGTAGACTGACAACAGTCCATAAAAATGAATTGAACATGAAGTACAATGTTGACTTTTTGAAATAAAAACAAGCAAACAAGACTTTTGTGCACAGTGAATTTACACAAAAGAAACACATATTTTATATCTTTTAAAGTGCATTCATAACATGTTTAGCAGGAAGTCAGACATCTGCTCATCTACATGCAGATGGTATTCTTTTTTCTATGTACAATCTCACTATATAATTTGAAATATTGTACAAAAAAAGTCATAGTAGTCCTGTCTCAGGTAGACACTCTCACAATGTGATCCATGTACAAATGTTGGTGATGTTGACGGCTTCCCAAGCAAACATAACACATACCTATACAAATTCATTTGAAACATCTCTGCAATTGTACGCCTGCTCCTCTACATACATGTTATTTTTGTTATTTTTTTATTGCCTAACTTTATTGGCCTATCTTGCATGCCCTTACGTTTGATTTTTTTTTATCTTAAATATTTTTATTATAGTTGATATTTTTTATTCTTTATATAGTTTTTATTCTTTATTTGTGTTTTCTGTGTTATACGTTGCACATTAGCATCGCATTAAGTTCCTAGTTTGTGAATTGTTTGTTCAATGACAATGGCAATAAAAATCTTTCTGATTTTGATGCTCTCAAATACACATACATTTTACAGTTTCCTTGTCCCGTCTGCTATCTGTATTTGTCCTGTTGTTGTTGTTGTTGTTGTTAATGTCTCTGTTTAGCTTTGTTTACTTGCTTCTTGTTGTTACTGTACTTGTAATTTAATATATAAAAAAAAAGAAAATAAAAAGCAGGAGGCATTGGCTGTGTTAGCATTTAGCCTACAGCTGCCGCTAACATCTTTAATTGAAAAAAACAAAAGGGTTTGTCTCATACTAGGTAAAGTCACAAAATCAAAATCACCACAGAGACAAAGTAGCACAATGCACCTTTAAAAATCAACCCATCAAAAAAAAAAAAAAAAACAAACACCCCAAAGTAAACCTACATGCAGACTTGCAGACACTTGTGGCAAGTTCACAATGAAAGGCCTCCTGCTGGGACTCGAACTCAGAACCTTCCTGCCATGAGCACTACATGTGCCTCAGCGTCATCTGTATATGTACATATACCTGTAGTATATTTCATTTCTGTGACAATCCAGGAGTTTTGACTCAGTTTAACACTTGGTTTTCCAGTGTGACATAATTTTACAACCAAGGAGTAAAATAAATAAATGTAAAAATAAAGGGTAACTGGGATTAAATATTCAAAACTGTTGCTGCAGATGATTACATGGGGCTCAATAACACAATAATAAGACGCAATGATAATAATTGACGATATACCACAAAAAATGCTTTATTTACATCAAATCTCAAGTCGGGGTGTACTTGAAATGTGAGACAAAGCTTAGAGAGCACTTGAGACAAAATAGTTTGAGAATCACTGCTCTATGACAACATTTCCAAAGAAAACTAAATTAGCAAGCCATAACTACTTCATAACTTCTCATTACAAGTGAAATTTACTTTTGCACATGCGATTTTAGTTGCATCTTAAGCACCGCGTATTGCCGAGAACTTGCTAGAAGCTGAAAACATTTTACATTGCAAATTTAAAATATTCCTCAAACTAAAAAAAAAAAGAAAAGAAAAATCCCCTTGCCTTGCTGGAAGCTGTTCTACAAGCGCTCATATCTTTTAACTCGATAAGGCGCGCGGCAAGTACACCCGCTCTCACCCGCAATATTCAGCCTCGCAAATAGCATCGTTCCTCATGTAATGCTAGCGTGCTTTTCGTCGGGGCGGCTTCTTTTTTTTTTATATGATTCTGCTAAATAAATCCGACTCAATACAAACACATGCAAATTTACAAAGCGCCCGCGGACTCTGGGTAGCCTGCCTGACACCTCCACTGCAAGCGCTGATAAAACATTTAGTGCTTTTGGGGGCTGGTACTGCCGTGATAAGGGCCTCCTCCCCCGAAAATAAAGAGAAGGGAGGTAGAGTGGAGTGGAATCTGTACCCCCCTCAGCAGGGAAAGAGAGAAAGAAAGAAAAGGAGAGGGAGGGAGAAGATGAAGGGATAGTTGAAATATTAAGATGCCAATGACAGTCGGAGGCCCAGGTTAGAATGGTCCTGTCAGGTTGTTATGATAGGAACAGTGTAAGAGAGGAATGAAAGAGAATTATTCAAAATCTATCAATCTATCTATCTGTTCTTCGGTCTGTCCATTGATTTGAGTTGTATTCGTGGGATTAGAGGAGAAACTATAACTGTAATGTGTAATAAAAGTATTTTACTTCTCACTCAAACAATGATTCCACTTGCGAGATTTGTTTTGTCAATTCAGATTTTTTTCCATTTTTGTGTGTGTGAATTCAAACAAAATGTTGCTTTGACATTGCTGATCTTAATAGGATATTGCTGGCCAATAAGCCAGTGGTTCCCAAAGGGTTGTGAGATGATTTCAAGATGAAACTTTACAATTATGACTTCCATTTTCAAATTCCACCTGTTTGATCATAGATTTTGACTGAATTTTGGTTATATTGACACTAAGGTTTTAAACCCTGTTTACCACAGAATTGTACAAATCATGAGAAGTAAAGTCAGACAAGCTTACATTTTATTAAAAGGAAGATGTTGGAAGATTAAACGGCAAACATAGCAAGAGGAAGAGGGTATGGATCAGCTTGCAGTCATTAGCATTTCTAAATATTTTGCTTTGTTAGCTTCTTGAAGATGTCCTACTTCCACAGACAAATATACTGAAAATGCACTAGAAGCATCCATTGCTTTCTTTACCAAAAAATAAAATCTGCACTCCTTGTAATGCTGCGTACACTTCTGCCCTCCATCATGGCGCACCCAAGTGATCATGTGATGTAGGGGCAAAGGTTCAATAAAGCAGTGGTTCCCAACCTTTTTCGTCTTGAGTACCCACTCATCATTATCTCAAACATGGAGTGCCCCCTATGCCAGTAAGGCTTAACCAGGGGGCTGGGGCCCAAAGTCGGACCGCAAGCACCTTCTTGAGGGCAGCACAGTCTGTAAAAAACAATACATATACTATAGAGTGTGGGCCCCAGGTTACTCTGCGCATTAATATTGAGGTCTTGAGGTCAAAAAGATTAGAAATTTGGGGGTAATAATAGACTCAGACTTGAACTTTAACAACCACATGAAGTCAATAACATCAGCAGCTTTCTACCATCTACATTCCCAAAATCCAAGATATAGTATCAAAGTCTGTAAATGTCAATGTCAACTTTATTTGTACAGCGCATTTACAACAACAGGGGATGCATGCATAACATGTAAAACTGCTGCAGTACATCCAGAACGCTGCTCCTGACCAGAACCAGGAAGTACCATCACATTAGTTAGGTCTTTGCTTTACTTCTATATCCATTCCATTTTATTGTTTTGATAATTTCCATATCAAAAATTGCTTCATAACATACACAATTTGCGAAAAATAACGTGTTTTACATTGCAATTTTACCATTCATTTAATCCTGCAATCATCCCTTGGGTGGGAAACACTGATATAAACAATAAACTACTAAAATAACTGAATTTTAATGAATTTTTTTGGTTTTCCAACTTGAAATTTTTACAGACATCTATTTTATGTTGCATGGGTATTTTTGGCAGTCTCGATCTGAAAAGTTTGGGAAACCCTGGAGCCCGATCTTACAAGAAAGCGTACATTTACCACAACATTACACAATATGTAAATTAGGTATGATTAGCACGAGTTCACAGCTGTTTTGTGTAATTATAGTACGCGTCACAGTCCCCATTCATTTCAATGGTGGTTGTTAAGACGTGTTCTTATTTATGAATATTAATGAAATCCTGATTCTGATCTTAACCTGCCCCAAGCCCCAGACCTAATCTTACACATTTTAGTAACTTTATGCCTAAACTTACCCGTTTCACTTGAAGAAAACGTCCCCACGTGGCTGCAACCAAAACTCGTCCTATTTGTAATTTTTACGCTTTTCATATCGTGCTAAATGCAAGGCGTAACATAAGTACTAAAAATAGCTGTGAACTCGTGGTCAAAATACGCTGTTTTTGTGTCGTGGTAAAAGTACGCCATCTAGTGAGACTGTGTTGAACCTTGCAGTAATCTGTCATAGTCATTTCAAAAGGCTGCAAAAGAAATGTAACACATATATACATTATATTTATTTATATGAGGCTTTTCAGAGAGGGAGACAAGCAGACAACTCAAATACACAAGCTTTATTGACATAAAACATAAGGCAGAAATTGTAACTGCATTTTTACGTTAAGCTGCCCTGTTACTTTTTACAGTGTATGCACAATAATCTGTCGTACTCCATAACCGCACTCTTCATTTGCTCACGTTAGACAAATAGAACGAGGTAATGCGGACACAAAATGAATCACCCAACGGAGCTATACAACGCCGAGTCCATTCTCCTCCATTAACTATTCATTATCTTCTTATGAAATCCCAAACAACAGCAGCTAATATGCCCCTGGATGCATATTTACGGAGAAAATGTACAAGCTAACGTTGCGGCCTAAACTGTGCCGGTGATGAGTGGAGATATTAAGTGAAGGAGCCGTAGCCGTTAGGGGCACGTCTGCGGAGTCACGGAGTCAAAAGCATTAGCCAGAGAACGGTAGGCGGGAGCGAGTTGTGGAACGCCATCATCGTGGGGGATGGTTTGGAGTGGGCAGGGCAATGACGGAGGCTAATGATACGGGAATGAAGAGGCGTGGGTGTGATCGGCAATGCGGCGAGTGATGAAGAAGTTTGTGTACACAGAAAAGCTAAAAATACAGTGTTTGATGAAGCAAGTAAGAGGAGATTTGTGATTTTAAGTAAATATGACACTGCATTTCTAGGGATGGGACAATAGGCTATTGTAAATAGTATTGAATATTTGGGTTTGATCCTCATGTAAAGTTGTTACATTCTTCACAAAAACTGACCAAGGAATGTTTTTTATAAGATATTGTCTTAGTAAACTCCTGATTTTCCATCCTAAAAGTGACACTGATGCAGTAATATTGTTATTTTTTGAAAAGTCATGTTGAATTTAGCAAATCACAGAAAAGGTTATAAGTTCTTGCTCAACAAAATCGAAATTACATGACCAAACAGAATTGTCTAATCCTTAGTATTTACCATCAAAGAATGTTTTGTAAGTGGTTGTATGCAATATAATCAGATAAAATCAGTTCGTTTCCCAACAGAGATACATTTTAAATCCATTTCTTCTGGAGAAAATGTGCATGCTTTGCCTTGTTTTGCCCTGTCTACAACTACATCCACTAGTATTTTACTCTCCGAAATCAGGAAGTTATTAGCATGCTTACGCTGTTGTTAGCTTTTAGTTGAACAGATTTTTTCACGGATGCTTCAATAATATTATTAGAATAAGTTACACTTTTACATATTTGAATAAAACATTTGCTATTTTTACTTACGTTTCGTTTCATCTTCCTGCTGGGAGTAAATTTAAAGTGACTATACCCGATTTTTTTGCAATAAAAAAAACTAGAACAGATCTCTCTTTTATGTATGTATTGTAGAGGGATTATTTGTTCATCAACACAAGAGACGTGCAACTGGGAAGCAGAAAGAGACGCTTAGTTAGTACTTACCAGGGCTGTTGTCAGCGAACTACAAGAGTTTATTACTGTGCAAAAAAACAAAAGTTCTGCAGCTAATTCAACATTTGTGAATGAAATTCAACCTGAGTAGTTTAAGTTACATTTCGGTGAGTGAAAAAACAACAAGAAAAACACTATCTCAATCTTGAGTAGCCAGACATCAGTCCCACTGGTTCATACCTGATCCAAACAGCTAGCTCTCGTCTCGTTTTGCTGTTTTTTTCAAAGAAGTAAACCAGTGAGACGGACAGCATCTCTTTCTTCATCTGTTGTTTTTGTTAGCATTGTGGCTAACTGTCGTTAGCATACCGGCATATCTCGCTCCTAAGAGGTGTGACAAAAGTTTAAAACACATCGTGGTGAACAATATGGAGTCTCAGAATGCATTAGGTAAATGAGCAAAACATGTGGACTGATGTCGCAAGATAACATTTAATTATTTTATTCATGTCTGTTGACATTTTTAAGGAAGCAAATATAGGATATAGTACCTTTAACAACAACAAAATCTTTAAGACACAAATTATTTGAACATAATTTTTGCACTATTTCTTTAGATATGATAGTTCTCATTTGGGATAGGTTCTTTCTATAATCTCAAAATTAGGAAGTAATGTCATGGTTTGTTCGTTTCATTAATAGAAACTTACTTTTACAATTAATCTTGTCCAAATACGTTTCACTGTTCATACCTGATTAAAAATTTATGCTACTTCTGCTTGACTATTGTTAATTTTAGACAATGATATATTTTTTAGCTACTTTACCCATCTTTAGTAAAAACATGGGTATTTCCATAACATTTCATCAGTTGTTTCAGAGTTGCCTGTCACGTTCACTTACAGACTTATCTCCAAACACCGACTCTTAAAACCCAAAGCGTTTTTTGGCCAAATATTTCTGAGTGAAAAGTAGATGAAATATTAAACATGCCTGAGAGCGTAAGCCATCGGGAACTCGAACACTGAAGAAATGTGCTTATCCCAAACTCACACCCTTGTAACTGTTGTCAAGGAATCCACTTTCCAAACAAGTTAACCAATTTTTGACTGATTTCACTGCATATTTGAAATTAGTTTTAATAGTGTGATTGTAAAAGAGACTACAATGATCTGAAAACAGTACCTGAGTTGTGTAATTTACCGTTTGTCATTTAAAAATTAATGCTACATACTGAGCACAGATTACTAAGCTTACTTATATAGTCAGAATACTAAACCAAACTCTTAACTTTTGTGGTAGGACTTTTGTGCTTATTGTAATTTATCAAATTGCATGTTCAAAAAACAAAAACTCATCTCACTCATTTTCAAGAAATGTTCTTTTGTCTCCAAACATCTCATCTCTTATCAAAACAGTCCCAACTCCAATCAAAAATAAGTAATGTTCCAGTTCAGCTGTAATGTTGTGTCCAACATTTGTGAAAACATCCCAACTCCAGTCAAAATAAGATCTATTTGAACTTCCATACATCCCAACTCAAAAAAATCCCAAAGTCCATTCAAAAATCCCAACTCCAGCCTAAACATTCCAACTGAAAACATTGCAACTCCACTCCAAACCTCCCTAAATCCAGTCAAAAAATCCCAACTGCAGCCCAAACATCTCAACCCCACTTCTAACATCCCAACTTAAAATATTCAAACTCCAATCCAAACATCTAAACTCCACTGCGAACATCCAAACTCCAGTCTAAACATCCCAACCAATTCCAAACATCCCAACTCTAGCCCAAATATCCCAACTCCAGCCCACACATCCCAACTCCAGTTGAGACATCCCAGCTCTAGTCCGAAATCACAACTTAAAACATACAGTTCAAACATCGCAACTCCAGCCAGAACATCCCAACTCAAGTCCAAACATCCCAACTCAAGTCCAAACATCCCAACTCCATCCCAAACATCCCAACTCCATCCCAAACATCCCACATCCAACCCAAACATCCCAACTCCATCCCAAACATCCCAACTCCATCCCAAACATCCCAACTCCAGTTCAAACATCCCAACTCCATCCCAAACATCCCAACTCCAGCCCAAACATCCCACATCCAGTCCAAATATCCCAACTCCATCCCGAGCATCCCAACTCTAGTCTAAACATCCCAACTTCAGTTGAAACATACAGCTCTAGTCCAAAAATCACAACTCAAAACATCCCAAATTCAGTTCAGATATCGCAACTCCATCCCAAACATTCCACCTCTAGCCCAAACATCCCACATCCAGCCCAAACATCCCAACTCCAGCCCAAGCATCCCAACTCCATCCCAAACATCGCAACTCCATCCTAAACATTCCACCTCCAGCCCAAACATCCCACCTCCAGCCCAAACATCCCAACTCCAGCCCAAACATCCCAACTTCAGTTCAAATATTTCAACTCTATCCCAAGTATATCGACTCCAGCCCAAACATCCCAACTCAGAACATCACGGCTTCAGTCCAAAAATCTCAACTCCAGTCCAAACATTCCATCTCAAAACATCCCAACTTTAGTTTGATGATTGCAACTTCGGTCAAAACAAGGCCCATTTCAGTGCAAACATCAAAAACTCCAGTCAAAACAATTGACTTGTGTCAAAACAACAAAACTCCAGTGAAAAAATTTCAACTTGAGTTGAAACATTAAATCTACAGTCAAAATAATCCTAAATCTTAGACCCAGTCAAGGTCTGTAAAACCATTCTGGAAAGGTCCAAATCTTGTTTGAACGAGTCAGAATCCAGAGTAGACCAGTGTAAACCCTCAGAACTAGTCAAAGCATTTTCAAACATAGTCTAAACCAGCATTAACCTAATGGGTGCCAGTTTAAACCTAGTTCTTATCAATATGAAAATTAATTCTTGCAATAGTTTAAACAGTGTTATCTGTCACAACAAATTATGAGAACTAGAATTCCCAGACAGTCTTACTTGTATTTTGAGCACCAAGGATAAGTCTAAATGTGGTAAATTATCCGACTTACATTTGAAATGGGATTTCTAATGATGATGTTTTGACAGGATAATGTTGACAGGTTTGTACCTTCAGCAGTTGCCAGATTACAACATTTCTTAGGTATTAGCGGGTGTTGGACGGCTGCGAAGACTTGAAGAAAATTAAATGCATGCCCATTTCCTGCTACATTCAAGTCATATAACAACTTAACTGGAAAGGAATGTGACAAGATACTAGACACCTGCATGTGGAAATCAAATCAGTAATGCAATGGATTCATACATACATACATAGTGCCTATTACTAAGCCTTTTTTGTGTGTGAATTATCTCAAGGTTTATCCGTAGAGCATCATATTGTACTTTGAGCTCCTCATTTGTGACATAAGGTGACCAGACATCGTGAGATATTTGGGAGGCATGCGTCATAAACCCCAAATCCTCAGTTAGCTCGATCATCATTCTAAAGCTAAATAACAACTCATATATTCAACTCATATAAGCACTGGACAGAAATACTTAAGTGTGACACTTTCATCTGGAAAAATGTCTTTGTGTTCTGTGGGGATTCCAAAAAAAAAAAAGAAAGAAATATCAACAAATCAACTGTATTTCACCATGGTAATTCCCTGACTCATTTTGCATTGTATTCATTTTCCTCTGTTTTTATTGAGTGTTGAACTCTGATTTGGGGTCTTCCACATTATCCATCTGGAACTTTACTCACTGAAAGTGTTTGGGAAAAGCTGGGACAATTAATGAAATACTTCGAGCTGATTGGGTGTGCGTCCGACCTTATTTGTGCCTAACCAATCACAGTAAAGAATCATGTAACACTTTAAAGTACCGCCCGCTAGTTAAAAGGTAACTACGGGGGTACTTACTGGTACTTCTGGTGTTAGTACCAGTGGTACTTACTGGTAACTACAGTGGTACTTGTAGTGGTACTTAGAGTCACAAGTACTGGTAACTAAAGTGACAGTTACCAGTATATTTAGTATTAACTACAGTGATAGTTACTAGGACTTATTGATAGTTACTAAATGGCGCCAACTAGTTAATAGGTAACTACGGGGGTACTTACTGGTACTTCTAGTGTTAGTACCAGTGGTACTTACTGGTAACTACAGTGGTACTTGTAGAGGTACTTAGAGTCACAAGTACTAGTAACTAAAGTGACAGTTACCGGCAAGTTAAGTATTAATTATAGTGATAGTTACTGGTAATTACTGGTACTTTTGTGGTACTCTTGGCTGGCCAGGTTACTTAAATGCAGAAGATCCCAAAATACATTTTAAAATACGTAAACAGTAACTATTTTTAGGAATAACGTTGAATAATTGTCTTTTAGTGTTGATTTTGGTGATGTCGTACATCCTAGTTTATGTGAAATGGACAGACTATACAGATGCTAATGCTAAAGCTAGTAAGACCCACTTTAATAAACTGTTGCTATGTGCACACAAACATGGGGACAGAGTAGTTCTTCTGACTAAACAAGGGCTGGAGGAATGTTGGACTTAGTTCTTGGTACTTTCATGTCTGAAAATAACTTAATTCTTCAAACTTTGCATATGAAGAACATCTCAACCTGGCCTCAAACTTTTCCTAACCCCAATTATTACAGAACGTCTAACATTTGTAAAAATCTCTCAACATGTTTATTTTATTTTCTGTTTTTTTTGCACCCACTTGACTATTTCTCCGAACGGCCGTGCATCATCGCAGAACAGCGGGATGCTTTTGTGAACTCGCATTTACCTCACAATGAACTTCTGCGCTCATTTATTCCTGAGACAAGTGGCCATTTTTGAAAGTGCTTTGTATTTTAGAATGGAGATTTTAATGCACCTATAAACGCTCAGACTTATCTTTTCAAGCAGGCACAATACGCTTTATTTATTTGGATTTTTGGGGTATTGTCTGTGCATGACCCAGGATTCACTCCGCATGGAGAGGTATTAACATTACCCATATGTATACAGTCTTTGAAAGTCTATTCACCGCGGATAGAGACAGGATTGTAAAAACAGCAGGAAAGATATGGATTGTTGGGTACAGCTTGAGTCAAATATAGGTTAGGCTGACTATATTATTGCAGTTTTATAATGCTTTCTTATTTGTTATGCATTTATTTTGCTTTCTAAATGGTATTATACATGCTTTTTCCACTCTAAATCCTTGGTGATATGCTGGAGGTTCTGAAAATGTAAATGTATTAGTTTGACCCATCACATTTTCAAAGGTGCACTGTGTTTTAGGCTGCATTCCAGTCGTCCTCAGAGGTCAGAACTTGGACCTCTTGAGTGATAATGGAAGACTTGTTGGAAGTTGTGACTCGGAAGATTCAAGCTTTGAGAACCACAGAAATGCCTCACTTTTCTGTAGGACAGGTACTGTATGTGCGTCTTAATGTTTTCTTAACCATTTACTCCCATTCAATTATTCCCGGAGCAATAACACCAGACAGTCACACCTGGAAACTAAACTGATTTACAATGAACAAAATGTAAACTGATGATGTTTATTGTTTATTAAGGTTTATTGCATAGAAGTACCATGAAGTACTGAGTGGTGTTGCTTCTCCGTAGATCTGCTGTGTCAATTGTGTACAAAATTGTGGCGTACTTCACTTTCCACATTAAAGGTGCTGTGAGCAATTTTTACTTCTTTAAAAATGTAAGCAAACAAAAAAAAAACAGCTTTTAAATTTCCTACATCAGTCACTCACTTACCTAATGCACTCTGAACTTTCAAATTGTTCAGCACGGTGTGACACAACAGATTAACAGACAAGCTAACTAACAAATGGAGCATTATTAGATGTTGTATGAGCTGGCGCCTTTTTCGGCCTCTTTTCCACGTAATTATTATTTTTGAGCTCATTTAGTAGTGTGGTGTTGGCGCTATAAATAGTGGGCCGCCCACAGCACCTGTGGCGTGCCTGGTTGCTGTCTACTAGTTCCAAGTATTGTTTTCCACTCCTCACAAAAAATCCCATCACGTGACCACGTGCACTGTGTTTTATTCTGTGTTGTCGTGTTTTTGTATGTATGATTTGCATTTTATGTTCGGCAGAGCGAGTGGCGGCGCGCAAAATATGCAGCGGCCTGGAGGCTTTTTTAACATGATGTTTCATAATTCGGAAACAATTAATCCCAAATACTTGGTTCGGATTTAAAATATCTTCCATCAAGTTAGCATGTAAATAATAATTACAAATGAAGGTTTACACGTAAAACTGATAATATAATGGATCCCAAATGTTTCTTTCTTAGCAGAAGAAAACATTTGGGTGTTAGGAAGCGTTTGGATTGGACAAGGAGTGCACATACTGTATGTCATTTAGTAATTACGTCTACTGGAAAAACACACATCCGCTGGATACCGGCTTTTTTTTTGACCTGGGATTGTCTGGACGCAAACACAATACAAATTTTTTGGGGAGTTGTTCTGATGAAAGTCTTTAAGCAGTAGAATTCCATCATCAGCTCCACCCAGTGTTCTGTGAGCTGAGCAGAAGTTTAGTCCAGGTTACACTCGTTTGGAACAGCGCAGCCTCTCTCTCCGCGTATACACTCCTTGTTTAAAACTTTCCGCTGCCTCTTATGTGTTTTGTATTTTCTGCAATCCACTCTTTTCATTATTTGTAGCTTCGGTAGCGCACTTACTTGTATATGTAAAACAAAAAGTGTGAGGTCCGTGCCGCCAACTTGCAGTGCGTCATCACCGCCAGGAGACGACGCATGAGCATGCGAAGTGTGAATGGAATTGTTTTTAAGCGGAATAAAACAGTTACATGGGAAAGGAATACAATTATTCGGATTTATAAGCGTAATAAATAATTTGGAATTAAGTGTTTGCATGGTCTTTTTGAAAGCGTTTTTTTTTTTTTTTCCCCAGAATTTCTTTATTCAGAATTAAAATTGTCATGTAAACGGAGTAAATGACAATAAATCTGTTTGTTTGACCTGGTGGACATGTTTTAGTCTTTTCTTTAACAAGCTAGTCTGGGAAGGTTTCTGAACTTTTAGTAACGTTCTAGGCTTGGCCCACTGCCACGTTTTTTTTTTCTATTTGGCCGGCTCACCAGGTCCAACTTTCATCTAATACTTTGGGCACGGCAGGGGGTTTTGGGCCTTTTACAAAATAACTTCAAACTAACTTAAAATACTTTAAAGGGGTGAGGGTTGGGTCCTTTGTGTATGTTTGACTTGTCATAGGTCAGAACAGGAGATATCTGCGTTGACACAGATGAGAAAGGATCATTTGTGTTTCGCTCGCACATACATTTTCAGCAAGAATTCCACACAAAGTTTAACAAATGAAATCCCCGGCAAAGCAATCTTGGCCATGACACTTCTTTTCATTTTAAATCCATGCGTACTCTGTGAAAACGAAAGGCCAAGTGTAGAATCGTAGCTTTTAACTCACGACATACCGATGACTGAAGATAACATCATCAATTTACTAAAACCTGACATTTAGTGCATCAAATAAATGTCCGTACTGCTTTTGTCTCATGGCCACGGGCTGTTTCAGAATGTCAAGACTTCATATAGACCTCAGAAAGTTCAAAGACGGATATTTTATGGAAACACTAATGATTTGGATGGATTGAAAAAGAACTAGTGCTGGAATTCACCGCAAAAAGTTTTCACCAAGTTCTCAAAGTCTATCCAAATCTAATTTATATTCTGTATTGGAAAACAATTCAGTCAGTATGGCATGGCCTCAGAGAAATTCAAAGATGCTAAGACTTTACCTAAACCAATATTTTGTTCGACCAAAGCCAGCGGGACACCAACAACTCCAGGTAAGAGTTATTTCATGTATTTGATTTAAGGTTGTTTTGCTAAAATGCTAAGTAACTTTTTGCCGCACTGGGAGGGTATTCTTTGGTTAAGGTGATCAATACTGGTGGATGGTTTTCGGCGAGCAATGTATCTAATGTGATTTTGATAGGAAGAGTGGTAAATAAGATGAAGCACAACAAAAACAGGGTGGTAATGTAAGTTTTAGGTTCAGTGTTGGGGTAGCAGAGTGGTTAAAGCTAAATGCAAAATTAATATTCCACGATCTCTCTGGGTGGAGTTTGCATGTTCTCTTTGTGGATTAGGATTTTGTTAATATTTATTAATATGCTATTTATTAAAACTATTTACATTGCCCCGCATGAAAATGTTAAATGTAATTCGCAGTGCGTTTAAAATTAGATTCAATGTCAATTAAATAAACACAATATCTGTTATTCTATTCTTATTTTTATGTTATGAATTTTGTTTTATTATATTTTCTAATATCATTAAGACATTTGTGATGTGAGTATCGATATTGAAGTATCAATGTATCCATATTGATGCCATAAAACTTCAACTTAAATACTACACACGGTCTCACAGAAATGTGTATCTAAAGAACGTTAATAGTGTATCATGAACATGTATGCCTAATCTACAGTACCTCTATAGACGTGTGTTTTGGTAGAAGCAATGTAACACATTTTCTTTAGATTTAAAAGCTAAATTTAGGTCTGAGGTTACAAATATTGGTAAGTTTAAGTCTGGGGTTTGAAGTTGATTAAAGGTGCACTGAGTAATTTTCTGGAGGTGAAAAGTCATGTACACACTTCAGTTTAATTAGAAAGTTAAACCCATTCTTTAAGACAGAATGAGGATAAATACTTTTTTTTTTTTTTTTTATAAATTCTGCTAAAAGAACAGCTTCTCTATAGAAACAAAGATTTCCGGGCCCTCCTCCGGCCCTGTTTTGTGGCCATGCAAGCATGTTCAAAGTAAAAACACAGTTTTTTATTATTTATTTTGTGTAACAAAGGCATCAAATATACAAAAGCATGCATTTATTCAAGTTTATTTTTGGCCAAAAGCTGCACAGTGCACCTTTAAGATTACGATTAGTATTCCTTCATCCATATGTTTGTATTAGCAATGAGTATATGAATCAAGAAAAAAGTAATGAGTATTGTATCAACACCAAAACTGTAATATCGGCCATCACTATAGACTATAGACTATAGACAAAATCTTCAAGTCACAAAACATATTTTCTGCTCTTCAAGCCAGCGACCCATAACACAACAAGTTCTCCAATGATAACAAATACTCTTATACAGCCTGGTGAATGGCTTCTTACAGATATCATCAATTACTACGGTGGAATTGCAAAAATATACGCTCTTCATGGTGAGAATTCCTTTTAAAACTTCCATTTATTATCAATAAAATCCAAGCTGGGCAAAAAATGATGGATGAAACCATTTAAGTCGTCATTTCTTTGTCATTAACTGGCTAAATGAAATATTAATACTGATGAAGGTGCATAAATCCAGCGCTGGCATTTGGAAAGAAAGATAGGCCATTCAGCGGCTCTGCATAGAACGTTTGGTTTGAGTGCTCCTCCTCCCTTTCTAGTATTGATTGACTTTTGACAGAACTTCTTCATATCGATGAATTCAGTGGAGCAGTGTGGCAACCTCCTCCTGGAAATATCCATTTTCATATTCACTCCGGTCGTCCATTTAAATGAGGGAACAATCATCAGGGTGGATAGATGGGGTTATAAGGATGTTTTCCACTGTGCAGAAATGGCTTTATGTGCTTTTGACAAGACAAACAAACAACATCCCATATACAGTACATTAAAGCCAATATTCTGCATTAGTGGTGTTGAAATGGCTTTGTTTGACGCTTTGACTAGAAACAGAAATGCAGTTTTTAAATGTTTGTTTTGTTGATGTCTCTTTTGATCGTCTGATTGGAGCTGGGCCATTGAGAAACGATATGGATAGATCGAAATTTTGGACTTTGGCTTAACCTTTTCAAAACCAAAATAAAAATGACTTTTATGAACATAAGCGAAAACAAAACCTTTTTTCAATTGTTTCTTTCGAGACGATCTTTTGATTCAAAACAACCAAGCAAATTATTGACAATTCCAAATGACTTTATTTTGATCTTGAGACTTTTCATTAATTGCACAGCTCTGACACATGCGCCTGATCACAGCCCTACGTCTGATACATGCGCCTGATCACAGCCCTACGTCTGATACATGCGCCTGATCACAACTCTATGTCTGATACATGCAACCAATTACAGCCCTACTTTCAATACATGCGCCTGATCACAGCTCTACGTCTGATACATGCGCCTGATCACAGCCCTACGTCTGATACATGCAACCGATTACAGCCCTACTTTCAATACATTCGCCTGATCACAGCTCTTTGTCTGATACATGCGCCTGATCACAGCCCTACGTCTGATACATGCGCCTGATCACAGCCCTATGTCTGATACATGCGCCTGATCACAGCCCTATGTCTGATACATGCGCCTGATCACAGCTCTACGTCTGATACATGCGCCTGATCACAGCCCTACGTCTGATACATGCACCTGATTACAGCCCTACTTTCAATACATTCGCCTGATCACAGCTCTTTGTCTGATACATGCGCCTGATCACAGCCCTACGTCTGATACATGCGCCTGATCACAGCCCTACGTCTGATACATGCGCCTGATCACAGCCCTATGTCTGATACATGTGCCTGATCACAGCTCTACGTCTGATACATGTACCTGATCACAACCCTACGTCTGATACAGGCGCCTGATCACAGCCCTACGTCTGATACATGCGCCTGATCACAGCCCTACATCTGATACATGCGCCTGATCACAGCCCTATGTCTGATACATGTGCCTGATCACAGCTCTACGTCTGATACATGCGCCTGATCACAGCTCTACGTCTGATACATGTACCTGATCACAGCCCTATGTCTGATACATGCGCCTGATCACAGCCCTACGCCTGATACATGCGCCTGATCACAGCCCTACGTCTGATACATGCGCCTGATCACAGCCCTACGTCTGACACGTGCGCCTGATCACAGCTCTACGTCTGATACATGCGCCTGATCACAGCTCTATGTCTGATACATGCGCCTGATCACAGCTCTACGTCTGATACATGCGCCTGATCACAGCCCTACGTCTGATACATGCGCCTGATCACAGCCCTACGTCTGATACATGCGCCTGATCACAGCCCTACGTCTGACATGCGCCTGATCACAGCTCTACGTCTGACATGCGCCTGATCACAGCTCTACGTCTGATACATGCGCCTGATCACAGCTCTACGTCTGATACATGCGCCTGATCACAGCTCTATGTCTGATACATGCGCCTGATCACAGCCCTATGTCTGATACATGCGCCTGATCACAGCCCTATGTCTGATACATGTGCCTGATCACAGCTCTACGTCTGATACATGCGCCTGATCACAGCTCTATGTCTGATACATGCGCCTGATCACAGCTCTACGTCTGATACATGCGCCTGATCACAGCTCTATGTCTGATACATGTACCTGATCACAGCTCTACGTCTGATACATGTACCTGATCACAGCTCTATGTCTGATACATGTACCTGATCACAGCTCTATGTCTGATACATGCGCCTGATCACAGCTCTATGTCTGATACATGTACCTGATCACAGCTCTACGTCTGATACATGCGCCTGATCACAGCTCTATGTCTGATACATGCGCCTGATCACAGCCCTACGTCTGATACATGCGCCTGATCACAGCTCTATGTCTGATACATGTACCTGATCACAGCCCTACGTCTGATACATGCGCCTGATCACAGCTCTATGTCTGATACATGTACCTGATCACAGCCCTACGTCTGATACATGCGCCTGATCACAGCTCTATGTCTGATACATGCACCTGATCACAGCTCTATGTCTGATACATGCACCTGATCACAGCCCTATGTCTGATACATGCGCCTGATCACAACTTTACGTCTGATACATGCGCCTGATCACAGCTCTATGTCTGATACATGCGCCTGATCACAACTTTACGTCTGATACATGTGCCTGATCACAAATCTGTGTCTGATACATGCGCCTGTAACTTGTAGCTTTTCAAGAAAAAGATTACAATTTTATCAGCAGAAAGTCATATTTTTTTCATTAAAAGCTGCAATTTTCAAAACTCTAAATGCAGGTTTATGCGGAAGAACCTTTATTTTATGAAAGGACAAATTGAATCTTGGGCAGTACTGGAGAAAGGCCATAAAAATGAATACATTAAATAACCTTTCCAAAAGATGCATTTATTGGTGTAAATTATTTCAGATTATAGGAAAACCTATCAATTTTCCTCAGAAATATTAACATTTATTTATACTACCAAGAATTAAAAAAGGGATGGAAGGGGCCAAAAAGCAAGGGCTCACACTCCATACACGACATTTTACTTCAAGGATTGATACCGTATAAAAACAACATTAACAAAGACATACTGTGTTCAGTAATGCAATATAAAATAGACCTATGTGTTTATTCTGTACACTCAAGGACTCTTCAGTTCACAGGCTGCCAGCTCAACAGTAAATGTCAGTGAATACTCAGTGTATGGCTCGCTTTCATCATAGCACACACAGAAGCACTCAGAACATGGACAAATGAGAAGAATGGGGACAGGAGCTGCAGCCTTGATGGATGGAAGACTTGGGTATTGTAGCGCTCTTACAAAGGAAAATAAGTGTTTCTATGAGACTAATCGGAAAAAGCCTTTTCATGCTACGGTTATGGAATTTTTGGTTTGCTTAAGACCTGTGGATATTCCTACTAGTTTTGTCAAGAATTAATCAATATACTTGACATTGCAATTCTTGTTTTTGTTGTACCATTGAAATAAGTTGAAAAAAAAAATGCTTTGGAATGTAATTGAGAATCACTTTAAATGGGAATCCTTTTGGAATTGAACCAGGAAATCAAAGCACAAGCGTAGTGCACATATGAAAGATGGTAGGAAGCATATCTCCTGCCCAAACATGGTCACACACTAGTAAATCTGTGTGTTTTCCTGGGGTCTGTCTGCTCTTTATTGGCCTCCTCCAGCTCTCGGCTCTGGGGCCAGTCCTGGACCTCTTTAAAATGAGCTCCACACCAGGCTTTGTGTACACAGCTGTTTTTTATGAGGAACCCAACTATGAACCTGTCACTCCAACATGTCAGCCCGGTGCGTACATCCTCACACAAAACTCTGGATTGGGTTACAATGCTTTTAAGTGAAGAAAAGCAGGAATAAACATATCGAAGCAGCAATTTAGATAATCACAATTGGAATATTTCCAGTTAAAGAGCAATTCAAAAGTAAAAATTCTGCGTCTAAAGGGTCTTTCACACCAACATAAAACTCAGTTGGTAGAGTGGAAAGAAGCAGTGTCCAGGTTTCTTTGGGGCGCATCGACGTGAAAGAACATTCACACAAACACAATTTGATGTTGCATTCACATGCTTTCGGGAACTGGGAAGTTCCAACCTCTAACTGGGAAAAATGAGCTTGAAGGCTGCTCAGGTTGGGCGAAAGTGTTGGAGTCCAAAGTCCCGAGTTTATGCATATGCGCCAACCTTTGACACAGACTCTTAAAAAAGAGTTAAAGAAAAGCTTAGTTTGCAGAAAAAAGTGCCCATCCTTCCAATGTTTTTAAATGATTCAGAAAATAAAGAGAGAAAAATTTCCTAGTTGTTTTTGTCTCTGAAAGATTCTCTAAGTACCTTTCATTATCTTATGTATTAGAACTTCAAAAACATTTGTAATAAAACCCAAAGGACAGTTCCATTTTTTATTATTAGTTAGTTTATTTGTGAGGGACAGAACATTACAACATTGTTGCCCTATTAAGTGCAACCAATGCCACATTCATAGGTCATACAGATCAGAGCTAATTTGCAAACCTGGTCCCCTATTGCAAAGAACAAAGACATACAATACATTAGAAAATGTATGCCATTCAATATTAAGAGTAAACAGACAACAATGTTCTAATCTTCACATCTTTGACTGGCTTTGGGCCATTGTTTGATCTTACAGTTAAAGAGTGGCAGAACTGTGAGAGCTTTCAGTTCAGTAGGTATACCTGTAGTGTTTCAGATCTATGGACCCTTAACTGTGAACGCGCTCTGACCAAAGTCAACAGGTCTTACATCTGGCCAGTCTGCAGTCTCCGCTGATCGTGCCTTTGGTGGTAACCCCAACACCTTTTCCTTTTTGATCAGATCCCCTATACAGCTGGAGCTAAGCCACTGAGACATTTAAAAACAGTTTTATAAACGAGCACTTTATAAAATTAGCAAGGTTAAAATTTTAATCTTAAAAACATTTTTTTTTTTCTAAAATGTTACAGTAGTGCCACGTCATGGGTTTTTGGTCCATCACTTTTATGGCTTGTTTATGTAATGACACTGCACTTTTAATTACTGTTGTTCCGATATTTTTTGGAACCGATCCGATACTTTGCTTCAGTGTGGGTGCCGATACCGATTCCAGTCTCGATAACAAATATTGCAAATGACTAAAGTAATTTACTAAAGTAAATTAGCCTATAGGTAAAGCTTTTATCTCAAATTTAAATAAACAACCAATTTTATTAATGACTTATTGCAAACAAATACATTAAAAGAGCTATATAAATAGGCTTGTTACTTCATAATAAAGATGGTTTATTGTGAGCGTTCTCATTATTTTTCAACATAACTGTCCTGCTTTTCCACCTCTTTATGTAATAAAAACAACAGTGAGGCCTGTAAAAAGACGCTCAGTCTATTGAAATGCAATGTAAACAAAGGTCTGAGTTAGCCCGTTAGTGCTGCTAGCTAGCGCTGCTGGACCATTTTTAGAGGTATTTTAACCACAGGCTAAATGAAGCATCATAGAGGTAACACGGGTGTTTGTCTGTATGTATGGAATATTTTATGGTTGAACTTTGAAGAGTCCCCACAGAGTCTTTTCTAGCTGCTGTGAGTGTTAGCTGTAGCATTAGCCACAAGCAGAGAACAGCTGCTGCGGCTGCATCTACGGCTCCTCATTCAGGACAATACAAGGCAGTACCGGATCAGAGATTTGATTTGAGTACTCTTCGATACCAAGACCTGAAAAATGTGCAGTATTGTACATTTTGCTGATATCGATATTGGTATCAGAAATAAACCTACTTTTTATTGCCAATCCTAATACAATATGGAAAATGCGTGGAATAAAATGATTGCATGGAAGTACAACTTTGCAGCAAGGTCTTAACAGGCAAAAGCACTTTTCATTAATCCTTACTGTCTTTGTTAATTTCTTTATGATCTTCAAATTTTAGATGGAAGTCCAGGACTACCCCTAAATATTTGAATTCATCTTCTCTACCAATATTTTTTCAGTTAATTTGAACATTAAAAAGACAAGAAAAATAATCAAACCAATCTTGCCTTACTGCTGCAGTAGCAAAAGAGAAACATGGCTCATTTGTATATGACCTCAGTATTTCATAAATCAACTTCAGTTGATCACAGTTTAAGCCACAAACAGTGACACACACATTTTAATAGAGTTACATTCCATCCATTAAGCACAATGCACGGACAAGCTCCTATACACATAAACAGGTTAATCCAATAAGACTAAAGCACTGCTGGCTCTGTCTTTACTTTCCATTCGTTTCCATTCCACTTAGCGTCCTCTTTACTCAACATTAGCATTCTAAACTCCGGCTGATTTCATTTAACAGTTCAAACATGGCCGTCTGTCTGCGGACCTCAGTTTGACCTTTTCGGCAGGGTCATTTTCAGGTCACGACCCCTCTGCTGTTGCACAATCATCGTCATGTCTGGCTTTAGTTTGCACCAATCCTTTCATTTCCTCCTCTGAACCAGAAGAAGCAGAGAGATGACAGTTTATAATAAATAGGCCTAAAATTAAGATGGTGGACTAGTTGGTAGAAGTTGTTGCCATTTTTTCGGAGAGCTGTTTGAGGGACGGACGACAAAACTGAACTTCAAATGTGCTTTACATTCATTATTCAAAAACAACTTGAAATGGTACTATTCACTATCGATCTCTTTTCATTGGGATTAAGAAAACACAACAATAAAACCTTAAAAATAACCAGATAAACAACAGGAACACAGAGGCTTCTCGCACTTTTTTCATAGACAGATTTTAGGTACACTCACAGTTCAACTCATTAACTTTCTGTTTAAAAAAAAAATGTTTTGATTTTGTTTGTTGAGGAAGCAATTTTTTAGGCAACAGATGAAATGTCTTAAATCTCCAACTGCATAAAACAACAACAACAATAGCAACAAAATGGTATTCAAAAATGGTGCAAAAAAGTGTTAAATAGCGTACCATTGTCAATGTCCTTGTTTTTAAATGGCAAAATCTGCCAAAAACAACACATTTTTTCTATGGGCTACTGATAAATAATAACTACACAGGTTGGGTAAGATCTGTTTTATCAAGCTGGGTCAAAACATACATCTTATTGGGCTGCATTTGGCCCCCGGGCCTCCATCAAGCCCCGGTGATCAAAGATTTTTTTGCTCAGTGGCGTTTGTGGTCATATTGCCAGTTAGCTTTAGCCTTTTGCTAGCTGCGCTATACAGTCTATGGAACATGCGCAGTTGTGTTTCCCCCATAACTCTTTGCGCGAGGAGCGAGATAAGCTCAAGCTGAGTGAATACGAAAAAAGCCGAAAGGTCACACGTGACCGTTCTGACCAATCAGAGCGAGACTTACAGAGCGAGCGATAGCCGAAGCTAAAGCTTAAAAAGCTGTTTTATACGAAACTAAAACCATTTCAACCAGAAAAAAGTTTATGATGTGAGACTAGGCAAAATTGCTGCAAAATCCGACAGTTTTTAAAGCTGTTTCTGCCAAACACGAGCAGTTTGTGTTTGCATTGCGCTCTAGGGAAAAAAATCTTTCTAGCCTGTAGAGGGATTTTCCCGCTGCAGCACCAATGGAGCGGCCACTGGGGCTGATTTACAACGGTTGCAAGCTAGCAATGTCCTATCCAGATAATAGTATAGATCCCAGGTCACCAAAAGGCGGACTCCGGTCCGGATCCGGACCCAAGCGCCGCCCCATCCGGACCGGACCGCGCAGCCCTCCTGCCAAACACTCGCAGAAAGGCTGAGAAGGAAGACGTGATTCTTTAAAGAAGCGCTGTGCAGTGAGCGCATCAACAGAAGCGCGCGCACGTCGCCGCTGTGACTCGTCTTTCTCACTTTTGGCACAGCGCCAGAGACAGAAGAACGCGCTTCACGTCGGTGCGGTGCAGTCTTTGGGTCTGCAGAGTGTATTCAAGTACGCGGTTGAGTGTCCGCGTAATGCACGCGGTGCAAAACTGCCGCTCTGACTCGTCCTTCTCCCGTTTGGCACAGCGCCAGAGACAGAAACGCACGGTTTATGACGGTCCAGTCAGATACTTGTATTTATAGCGCGTGTTTGTATGCTGTGCGTTTGGGTGTGCGTGTAATGAACACGATTCAGAGCACTGTTTGTGTGATTTTTTTCCTGCTTAAAGTTGGAGGGCTTTTACGTGTGTCCTATCGCCAATCAGCCAATCACATGGCTTCATTCAGTAACTGCTTTGGCCAGTAAGACAGAGTGAGACAGACGTGGTGCAGAACAGACTTAGAATAACTCCATCACAGACTCAGTGATCAGCTCACAGCACAGGTCAGATTCAATTTTGATGAAATTTATTCATCCATCAAATACATTTTTAAAGGGGCAGTGGAATAATAAATTAAAAACAAGCTTTTATAACATAGAATTATGTGGGATATTGTGAAAAATGAATATTTTTGTAATTATTTTTAATTATAATGTCAAATTTAAAAATGACTTAAAAGAAACTTTGCCGTGAAGTTCCGGACCTTGGCTTGAAAAAATTTCTCCCAACTGGACCTCGATGAAATCTTATTGGTGACCCCTGGTATAGATCCATGGCCACCATTTGAATAGGCCTGTTATAAGCCAATAATACTTTTACAGATGTTCATTCATTCAATTTCCACCGCTTGTTCCCATTTGGGTTTGCAAGTGACCATGGCCGTAGACAGCATTGAGGTTTGTGAGGTTTGGACCTCAGTAGTTTTGTAGATTAATTCTGCTAACCAAGACTGCAAGATTATTGTATTGTGTTACCATTTTAAATATGAAAGAAACAAGCCAATTGGAACAACAATATCAAAGTTTTCAAGCTTTAGGTCAAGGGAATTTCTTAACTTAAGGGATCAGTAAGTGAGTGGCTTCATAACATGTCTTGCCTAAAAGCAAGAAAACTTAAAAAATATGCACTTTTTTAGTCATTTAGTACATAGTTCCTCTAAAAAGTGAATGAATGAATGGTTTATTCGGACATACAAGTGAAAAAACAAATGAAGTGTACAACATAACATCAGCCGACACAATACATGTGAAATCTGCAATGCATCCGAAAAGGAGCGGGAAGAAGTGAAAACTTATTAAATCCCACCCCTTTATACAATCAGTTCTTCACAAAATCAACTTAGCTTCCTTCCTTGTCTAATATTTATACAACATATATATTTTTATGTGTGTGAGTGCGTGCGTGCGTGTGTGTGTGTGTGTATTTTTGTGTGGACTCAACATTGCCATCAATGAACCCCCCAAAGAACTATTGATTATTATACAGTACTAAACTTAATTTACTGAATTTCATCTTTATATCTCGCAAAGATTATTTCTTTAAGTGTCATAGACAATTTTACAAAATTGTCAATTTTACAAAATTGTCTATGACACCCATATATGAATAGGTGATGTGCCATGCAAAAATTTCAAGCTTTGTGTTCCATGACTCAAAAAAGATTGCTCTAACCACTCTGCTGCATGCACACCTGTGATACAGATGCTTGGTAACTACAGTTAATATTGTTGAAATCAGAGATCTCAAACTTAAATGGAGATGAGGTCAAAATGACCAAAGTAGGAATGTGTTCAGCACAAGGCTGGTTGTGTCCTGTTTCCAAACGTTGCAGTTTAGCCAGTGTTGTTGTGGTTGCTGTGACCAAACGTTCTCTGCTTCATTGGCTTTGAGCTCTGAGAATCAGATGTAGTGCTGATTGTTGGTGTGTATATATTAGACTGATGTATCAGCCGGTTTCATTTCAACTAGTTGCTGGAGTGAAATGAAATGGAGTGGAGACACTAGGTGGCGTTAGCCTGGCTATGTATATATGGTTAAAGGCCGTACAAGAAAACTCTTTAATTGGCTTGAGCAGTAGCAGCTGTATTCTGGCAGAGGTGTTTTGTTCAGTTCTGACACTTGAAAGGAGAGCTGCGTATTACTATGCAGTTGCAAAAAAAAAAACCAAAACTTCACAGTCGTTTTCAGGCTCAGTCCTTCACTTTTCTCCTCATGTTTGAGTCCGTCATCTTCACGTTCTCTCGTCTGTGCGTGATCGAATGTCTGTTACTTCCTGGATTTGGTCTTAAGTCCGAACTTTCGCTTTCACACTGGTCAGGACCAGACCTTGGTCCGGACCGAGTCTACAAAAGGACCAACTATTTGATCCGGGCCATGGTCTTTGGGAGCGTTCACATCTAGACTTTGGACCAAACCTTACTTGGAAAGTCCTAAAGTCCAGACCAAAGTGTGAAAGCAGCCTGAATATTAGAATTTTTTCAAAACCACTGTGACACTTGACAATGGAACAATATACTTCCGGAACCAGTCATGGTTCCATTGTTTCACCTCCAGAGAAAAAGACATTCACCCTTTCATAAATTCCAGTTCCAGGTTGACTAAATATGGACATTTGTGGGTGGATACAACTCAAACATGCATGAATCAATCCAAATACAACTTTGAACTAATGATGAGAGAATACTGCTAGAAGGTCACAACTTATAAAAGCGGATGACGTAATGATTTCTCATTAACATTTGCATTCATATGATTCTACATATTCCAAATCACCTGATCACCCGTCTCAAAATTACCTTTCGATCAGAACTAACTTCAAATTCCGTACACACACATACAGCCACACTTGTAAAACTTACATCACTTTTCCAATTCTGTCTTCCCTTAATACATTTTCTAACCCAGTTCATACCCATACTTGAGCGAATGGACTGATCGCTCTTCCCAACCTGTCCAAAACCTTGATGTGGAGAATCAAAGTGTTATGGAAGAAGCAAAGCATTCTGGGTAGAGCGCCCGAGAGCACGCGGCGGCTATGACAAATGCGGCTTCAGTGGATACAAATTGAATTATTGAGACGGCTTTGGGGCCAGGCCGGAGAAACGTCATCGGAGGTACGTTCACGGCTCGGACAAGAGAAGAGGTCGCCGAGGGGTCACGGTTTGGTAATCGCTATTGTACGAGAAGTGAGGATTGGAAAATGATTTGATTTGGGTGTGATGAGTGTTGTGAGAATGATAAGGTCACGGGAGCTTACACAGAGGTGGAATGTGTATGGATGATAATACAGACTTATCACATCTGTTTATAGTAGGTGTGTCAGTGGTATTATCTGAGGTTAAGCTTTAAAGGAAACGTATGTAAGGTGCAACACTTGTGGTTTTAAAAAGGTATTACACTTACAGAAGAAGTACATTGATGATTTTTTACTGACTAAGGGACAAGGTAACAATAACGTGACTCTTTGTCATGATTCGTTCCCAAGAATAACTTTTCTACGCAATTAGGGTGGAGCCTAATGAGAACTGTGTGGAAAGAAGTGCAAGAGCCTATCACAGACAGTTGTCTTTGGTGCAACATCAGTTCAAACTCCAACATGTTCCTGACTCATGGTTCCAAATCAGCTTCAGGCTCGAAGAAACCAAGCAGGCAACGCAAATGAGAGAGTCATGGATTTACAATGACATTTACAAAAAATAAGAGTTTATTTGGCCGTGTTTGTCTTGTATCTGTGTCCCATATAGGTCATGTTGAGGAAATCAAAATCTTACACATGGTTCTTTAAGGTCCTATACTAAGTTTTACTCTTGTTTTTATCTTCTTTTGACAGTTTGGGTTCCCTAGAACAGCGTTGTGTGCAATTTAAGTTAATCAGAACCAATTCAAATGCCTTAAAACATCCTTATCCAAAAAGAAGAACTTATTTTCGGCTGCCGGTACATAGTCCCGCCTCTTTCGATGTGAATCTAGCTCCATTTCAAATCATTGAATCTAATGTAAAAGCTTGAAAGTTGCAATTCCCAATGAATTGTTATGGATCTTTAACCATAAAATTCTCCCATGGCAGGCCACGCCCCCAAATATGATGCATTGCTGACTATCTATAAAAACACAGTGGAGAACTTTCAGTGTTACCCATTAATTACATCTCATTATGTGGCTCCTCTTTTCAGTGCTAGCCTGCAGTGCAATGTGGGACCTGTAGTTCAAATTTCTGCGTGCTTTTATCAGCAGGCCGCTATCAATAATAGTCAGAAATCATCTTTAAGGGTCCCTGTCATTCACCAATCGGAGTCAGGGCCGAATTGGAGTCAAAAGTCGGGTGCACATGCCCAGAAGCTTCTGCGCAGGCACATAAACGTTAGTGTTTGACTACAACACCTACGAAGACAAACAACATAGAATGTTATATTTATCATTTACTTTTTCAATAGGTTAATTAGGTTACATATGAGCTTAACGTTTGTGAAAACACAATATTTAACTGTTAATTAACTTAAGCAAACGGCTCAGAGCAGTGAAACTTCAAGGTCACCAACATTAGTGTTAAACTGAATGTTTTTATGAGTGTAGAACGTACCAGATTTCACGTGACTTTATCAAAAGTCTATCTACTGTAAGATTACAACTGACAGATGACATTTTTAGCCGTTTCTAAGCAATGAAAATATAGTTAAGCTAACAACTAGCATGACTGACTCAATTTTGGCAAGTGACTTGGATTGGGGACAGCTCCATTTAGGCTGTAGGACTGGGTATTACCAAAAGCATTCTGCTACAATACGTATCCCGACACATGTTTTACCGCAATACAATTCCCTCAATAAGAAACATAAAGATATATTTTATTGACTAAAATGAGAAAATGTAGAAACAACTATAGAAAAGTATTGTATATCACCTAAAAAAATGTTTTCAACATGTTGTTGAGTCCTAGAATACTTAAAATCATTGTTAAGAATGTAATATAGAATGACAAAATGCAGTAGAATGTTTTTTTTTTATGTTTGATACAAGTGTCCTATTGATAAGTCACTTTCAGCTGTCAACAGTTTTCAGCATTAATGCAGCAGTCTAAGGTCAGAAGTGTAAATTAAGTATCCTGATACACGACCCTGTATCAATACAAGTATTGCCAACAAGTTCGTCTTGATATATCCCGATACCGATACATTGAGTACAGCCCTAATGGGCTGTTAGTTAGACACCTCTGCCATAAATATCCACATTTGTTTTAGGCATTTCTGCATCATTAGCATATCAGACGAGATCAGTTTGATTATTTACCATGTGTCATTTCCTTTGTGGTCAGTGGTTAGATCATTAAATCAGTTTTAACAGCTTTGAAGAACGAGAACTACAGAAAACAGCCACAAATTTGTTCTTTAAATATTTTTCCAAAATTGTGCAGCCCTAATATACTGTATATGTACATTCTCTCCAACAGGTCAGAAAAGTTTAAACATACTTTTTACGTCTTTCTTTCTTTCTTATGAATTCTGGCTCACCTGTGAATATACAACAACAAACCGAACATAATCCCTGGAGGAAATCCTACATAAGCATTAGACACAAAAATCTCATTCACACAAAGTACATTATTTACACTGTGTTTTTCCAGGAAGCGTGGGAACCGTTGCTCTGTTGTTCGGCAGCAGCTTTCGACCATAAGCTTCCATCATCCTCCAGGGCCACAATATGAAAGTATACATTTGTATTCTGACTCGGGCCCGCTTCTGCCTTTTGTCTCTCTTCCTCTGGAGTCCGTCTCACTAAAGAGCCTCCAATCAAGTTCCCCCGTTTGAAAGCCTGAACCGCGTATCCCACAATGCCCGGGTGCGCCAGGATGGATGGAGGAGGGGGGGCGTGTGAAGTCCGAGAGCTTTAGCGCGGGACTGTGGCGCGAAAAGCCCGGGACGTTAGCGGCTGGAGATCAAAGCGCTGAGCGGAGGATGATGGGAGTGGAGTTTAGGAGAGCTTTGAGCAGACGTGACCGGACTGAGATGTAGAAGAAGAAGAAGGAGAAGAAGGAGAAGAAGAGGTAAGGGAGGGTTAGTGTGTGTTAGCAAGGCAGGATTGTAAAAGAGATGATCATGGATGTTGTGACGATATAATTGAAGATGGCTTTTTATAATAATTGTTTTTCATTCTTGTTTCCACTTTTCCAGTTTTTAACCTCTATAGAGCTTCCATAATAGATTTGAGTGCTCTTGATCAAGGTTTTAGAGCAGTAAGACAAAAAATAATCTAATTCATCCCTACTGAGAGAAAAATCAGTTTCTGTGTGTGTAGATATACCATGACATATGACGTACAATATGAAATAAGGCTTTTCGTTGTGAAGTCACATGTTGACTGACGCTTTGGTTCAGTGCTGATGCAATATGCACATAAGGACACCACCTGCTCTGGGGGGCATCAATTCGAGCAGTGCCCTCTTGTCTGCTGCCTCGCTGAGCCACATGGCACTGGCAATTATGACTGGAGACTCACATTCGCTCACTGTTCCTCGTGCTGAACTCATGAGTGACAGAAAAGTCTGGTCTAGATGCATGTGCCTGATGATTCTTACCACACAGCACAAAATCACAGACTCTGGAACATGTTCTACTGCTCATAAGCATTTAGCAAATCTGTATTTCGTGTCAATAAGACACATATTGGGCCGGTTACGAGGAGAATCAGCAGATGAACTAACACATTTGCCGATTTGATCAATTACCTCCACAAAACACAGTGGATTTCTCCACTTTTAAGTTTAGATCCTTTCAGAGAGAAACACAAACTATGAATCTAGTCTATTTGTCCAGACAAAAGTTACAGACTATAGTATTTCCTCAACAGTGTTGGGTAAGTTACTGTAAGATTGTAATACACTATATATTTCTAGTTAGAGGGCTAAAATGTAATACATTTGTATTACAATATTACTGTCTAAAAAATGTAACTGAGTTACACTACTGTGAGTTACTTTGAGGTAATCACATATTTTTAGAGACATTATACAATACTAGTCCTGTCACTTTTACTCAATTACTGAATAATTTATACGTTACAACACCTTTTTCTCATAATATTTTATTCACCTTTAAGTCAACAGACTTAACAGAAAATCTTTTACACCAGTTTCACCTGTGTTTGTATCCTGAAGTATCAATTTCAATAGAAAATCAAGGCTTTTAATGTATGTGAAAGTAACTTGAGTTGACTCAAGTTACTTTCACATAGTAACTTATTACGCAACATTTTTATGAATAATAAGTTACACTACTTTGTTACTGAAAGGGGGAATATGATACAGTAACTACTTTGTATTGAGTTACTCCCAACACTGTTCCACAAATTGTAGCGTGAGGATGCAGCTGATGTTGAGCTGTGTTCAGTGTGCGGAGGAGAGGGAACAGTGGTCTGTCCCAAGGTCCAGATCACAGGTGGGCGCATTTGGCCCACAAGCCGGCATTTGAAAAGCCCTGATCTAGACTTTCTGACTTTCTTCCAAAAGGCTTATTAAATTTCATGGAAATGGATTTTCCAGTTCAAGTTTGAAATCTTGATTTTCAAACAACAAAGTACTGTTTGTACTTTGAGTAGTACTTGAGTTAAGTACTTGAGTTACCAACTTTTCAGTCCGGGACCTTCAAAACAAACATGCCAGCAACTCGCAATCCCTAAGACAAAATGAAACAGACGTTTGTAATCATTTTTAAGTCACAAAGCCATTCAAAATTGGTTTTATTACATTTATTTCACAAGTTTATTGTGCTATTTGACCCAAATTCAATCAAACATACATACAGTTTTTAAGTTAAACAAATAGACCAAGTAATGAGTCATAGTTGTTACGCAGTGATGAGCTTCATTGACGACAGAGGCGGATGTCTTCCTTTCGTGAACTTAGAAGCTCACATTTTTATTAAACAGGAGCTGCAACGCAGCACCGTGAACTTCTTTTTCTTTTCATTAGTCAAGATGGCGGATCAACACACTTTACATCCGGTTACCGTCTTTCACAATAAGATTCCATTTCAAAATAAAACACATGTTTCCGGTACAATAATAAACACATTTTTCTGCACCTTTTCTTGTTATGAATTTAGATAACAATCACAAAATAAAATGCATGGCTTTCATAAAATATCGAAATACCAAGAACAAGTTACAACATTCTCCCGCCCGATGAACAACTGTTCATCACTACTAGACAAATATTAAATCAACATATTTCTAGCGGATATAATAACTGAACAGGTCTTCTTAATAAACTACCTGTAGTACTCCGAACAATACATGAACGTATCAGACCATCGCTGCCTGGAAAAACCTCTGTTACTCTACCCATTTTCCAAGTCTGTCTGGGTGCATTGTCCTCTCCAATCAGGACAACATCTCCTACTTTGAGAGTAGTAGGTGTAGGTGTGTCACATTTGTGGGCTGATTTCAGATCCATCAAATAGTCTCTGCGCCAGCTGTTCCAAAAGCTAGTTAAAAGTCTCTGCCGGTATTTCCACCTTCGACCCAGCTCCTCACGGTTTACTGTGATCGGATCTGGTGAAGGTACAGTCTTTGGTGGTAGTGAAGTTAAACGTTTACCAATCAAAAAGTGAGAAGGGGTGAGTGGCTGTGGTTCTGAAGCCTCACTATGTACATATGACAGAGGTCTGGAGTTCAACACTGCCTCAACTTCAGTAAGAATAGTGGTTAGCTCTTCAAAGTTCTATGAGGCCTTCCCCAGTACCCTCTTTAAACATGTTTTAACAGATCTCACAAGCCTCTCCCAGAAGCCCCCCCACCAAGCTGCCCTCTCAGCTATGAACTTCCAGGTGATCCCTTTGTCCGTAAAGAACTCTGTGAGCTCTGACCCTTTAATATGTTTCCAAAGTTCTTTCAAGTCCTTGTCTGCTCTCTTAAATGTTCGAGCATTATCTGAGTAAATGATCCTACATAGCCCTCGTCTGGCAATAAATCTCTTTAGTGCTAAGAGGAAGTTTTCAGTAGTTTGGTCTGACACCAACTCTAAATGTACAGCTCTAGTTACTGCACATGTAAACAGTGCAATGTATGCCTTTGTAGCCTGCCCCTTAGTTTTGACATACAAGGTCCTGCAAAATCTACCCCCGTAACCTCAAATGGAGGAGACTCAGTTACTCTGTCTCGGGGTAAAGGAGCTGTAATCTGTTGTGCTGCCTTAACCTTTAGTTTTCTGCAAATGTAACAACCTGAAACAATGCGTTTTACAAGCTGTCTCCCTCTCAAATCCAGTAATGATCTCTGACTTGAATCAAAGTGTCCCTTACACCAGAATGCATGACCTTCTCATGACATGACTGAACAACTAACTCAGAATATTTGTGATTTGTAGGTAATATCCAGGGGTGTTGTTCTCTGAAACTAAATTCAGTGTTCTGTAATCTGCCCCCCACACATATTAGACCATTTTCATCTGAGAAAGGTTTCAAGTCTTTGATTTTTGAATCACCTTTGACATTCTGTTTAGACCTGAGCTTAGACATTTCAGAGCTAAAACAACTCTCTTGTGTAACTTTTACCCAGTACATCTCAGCTGCATTAATCTCGTCTGCAGTTAACTCTCCCTGAACCTTCTGCCCTGACCGTGTATTTGTTATAAACCGTTTGACCCATGCAGTTATCCTCAACACAGTCTTTAGTCTACTGTACTTTTCTAAGTTTAACAAAGGTTCAGTTTGTTCAGTGCTAGTAAGTTGTACAACAGTTTGATACTTAGATTTCAGTTCAGTGTTAACCTCATCACATACAAAGTTCTCATCAATGCATGTTTCTCCTTCAACTGTGGATAATGAAGTAGGTCCATTCCACCACAACTGGCTCTCAATAAGGTTCTGAGCATGCTGACCTCGTGTGGGCAAGTCAGCAGGGTTCATTTTGCCAGCACAGTGGGACCACAACTCTGGGTTTGTGAGCCCTTGTATTTCAGTCACTCTGTTGGCCACGAAAGGCTTCCACCGCTGGGCTGAGCTGCGGATCCAGTGAAGAGTGATCATCGAGTCCGTCCACAAGTTCAGTTGGTTCTTCTCCAAGTTCAGTGGTTTCAAAAGACTGTTTCCTAACCTTGCTCCAACAAGTGCACCCATAAGCTCCAAACGAGGCAATGTCATTTCTTTAGTGGTGCAACTCGCGACTTTGAGGCCACAAAGCTTGTTACAGTCTCTCCTTGTTTGTTTTGTCCTTGTAGATATGCCACGGCACTGTAAGCCTTTTCACTTGCATCGCAATAGACATGCAACTTTACAGCGTGTGAGTCTGGTTGGATCTCAATATGGTACCACCTGGGTATTGCCACCAGGTGGAGCAGTGGTAACTCTGCACACCACTGTTCCCATTTTTCAGTCAAATCAGTAGGCAATGGCTCATCCCAACTGAGCCCTCTCTCCCACATCTCTTGAAAGAGGCATTTCACTCTGATTGTAAAGGGAGTCAGAAACCCAATGGGTCAAATACTCGGGCTGATGTCTGCAGCACACTCCTCTTAGTGTTCTCTTTGTCCCTTAAAATGTTCATTAGTCCCTTTTGATCAAACACGAAATCGTCGTTCTCTGGTCTCCAAACAAGTCCTAGCACTTTAAGCACATTTCCACAGGACTCTGCGTCTCCATTGAACTCTACTCCGTTCTCCTTCCACACTGCTCTCAGATCAGGTGAGTTGGTTACCCATTTGCACAAGCTCATGCCTGCCTGAGAGAGAATGTCCTTTGCTGTTGTTGTCACATGTACAGCCTCCTGCACATTTGGTGAGCTCGAAATAAAGTCATCTACATACAAAGAGTCTCTGAGTGTCTGTACTGCCTTTGGATGTTCTGCTTCATATTGTTTGAGATGCTTTCTTATTGTGGCAGCAAGCAAGAATGGACTGGGAGACACTCCAAAAACTACTCTGTTCATTCTCAGAACACGTACCTCATTTTGACAGTCTTTGGTTGGAGGTCCGTGCAGCCACAGGAACCTAACAGCGTCCTTGTCCATCTCTGAAAGTGAAATCTGGAGAAAAGCCTTTGTTATATCTGCAGTAAAAGCTATCTCATGTATTCTGAACTGAACAAGCACGTCCAACAGATTTGGGTTCAGGTTAGGTCCAGTGTGCAAACAGTCATTGAGTGATGGGGAACCTTCCTCATGTGATGATGCATCAAATACCACTCTGACTTTAGTAGTGGCCTTGTCTTCTCGAACAACAGCATGATGTGGCATGTAATATTTCACAGTCTCTTGGTTCTCTGCTACTGCTACGTCCTCTATTACATCCTCACAGATGCCTTCCTGCAGGTAGCCCTGTATAACATTGTCATACCTAGCATACAAGGTTGCATCAGTTTTCAGTTTCTTCATAAGGTTCTCAAAACGTCTCTTTGCAACTCTAAAGTTGTCTGGAAGTTGTGTCTTATCTGATCGCCATGGTAACTCAACTTGGTAGCGACCATTTTCAAATGTGGTAGTCTTTTCAAAGTCACGTAGGACATCTGAGTCCTCTGAGCTCTCGGTCTGACTGTTAACTATGCCCAAGGACTCCACCTCCCAGAATGCGTGAAGCTGTTTAGAGAGCTGGGTGTCTTCAGCTAAACTAATGTGCATGCAAGTGGCATCTGTAACACTAGAGGTAGTAACTGGCCCCTGCAAAGCCCACCCAAAAATACACTCAACTGCAACTAGTGTATTTGTAACCTTTTGGACTTTACCAGTAACAGCCTGCCAGTAGTAATCTGCTCCTATTAACACTTGCAGCTCTTGGTCATTAGCACCCTCTAGTGGAAAATCTGCAAGCTGCAGCCCTCTTTTCTTTATTTCTGCTTGAATGGGCTCGCTTGGTACCTTAATCACAGCTGTACACACCTGAGGAGTTTCTACTGCCTCGATCTCAAGTCTTTTTTCAGTGTTCCACATGTTCTCAAGCTGAACTCTCACTATATTGCGTTTTTCTGTTACAGGAGTGGTGGAACCAAAAACATGAAGATTTAGTGTCTCTTGCCTTACAATTGGCAGCCCCAAAGCTCTGACTATATTTTTGTGAATGAAGCTACGCTGACTGCCTCCGTCTAACAAACAGCGAGCTATTTTTCTCTCCTTTGGGCCTACAGTCCATGCCTTAACTGTCTGAAGTAATACTGTGTTCTGAACATCTGTCTTAACTTTCACAGGACTGGTCAGTGAAGACAACACAGCATCTGTAGTACTATTGTTGCTAGTGTCAGCCTCTGGTTTAGCTTCTGACTGCTCACAAACTGACTGGTGGTGTCTGCGGTTACACAAGCTACATAAAACTTTAACTCTGCAGTATTTTGCAATGTGCTTTGGTCCTAAACAAACATAACACCTACCCAGTTTTTTCAGTTTTTCCCTTCTAGCACTTACTGTATGGTCTGGACAGTTCTCTGGTTTATGGTTACTACTGTCACAGTACACACAGGTTTGCGGTGCGCTGTTAGCTGTGTGCAAAGCAGTCGCTGATGGAACGTTCCACTTTCTCGCTTTAACATCTCCGGCACAGGACATCTTCCCTGACTTGTGGTTTGAAGTGTGGTCCTTCGTAGTGTGGCCGGGTCTGGTAAGTTGGAGCGCCCGTTCTCTGCTCTGCACCTCTTTCTGGAGAAACTGGATGAGCTCCGGCACCTTCCATTCGTTGGTCGTGTCCGGTCTGCGAGTGAATTCCAATGCAATGTCTTCTGGAATGAGCTGCATAAGCACTGGACATAGCAAGCAGCCATAAGTGTCACTGTGTACTCCTAATGACTCCAAACTGCGTATCTGGATCTCACATTCATCATACAATTGCCTCAGAGCCGTTACATCCGATGATCTTTTAACAGGAGTCAAGTTCAGTAGTTTTGACATGTGGGCACTTATCACAATGTCCTTCCTCCCAAAGCGGGTCTGGAGAAGCTGTATTGCTGCATCATAGTTCTCATCAGTTGTTGTGAGCCCTGCAATAGTTCTAGCTGCTGCTCCAGTCAGGTAGGATCTGAGGTAAGTGAACTTGTCTGTCTTGCATAACGCATCATTTTCGTGAATAGCTGTTTCATACTGAGACCAGAATTCTTGCCACTGGCTGATATCACCGTCATATTTGGCTATCATTAGCTTGGGAAGTTTAACAGTCTGTCTGGATTGTGATACATTTGACCCGGAGCTTACATCGCTTACTCGCCCTCTCACCGTCTGTCGTCCTGCCTCTAGTGACTTTTCAATGAGGCCAGAGGCGCGAACCTTCCACGTGAGAATGCGGTCCATGTACTCAATGGCGCTCCCGATCTCTCCCTCCAGATCGTCCGTTGGCGTCTCATCCTCTATGCCTTTGTCCAAGTCTGTAAAGCTTTCTTGTTTTGATGATAAACTGGCCAGAAATTCACGTATCTTGCCGGTGTCTGGGGTCTCCTTACCCGTCTCCTCTTCTAGACGAGTTAACAGCTTCGTTGTAGCGGCACGTATGGTGGCACGCTTCCTTTTCATCCGCTCTAGTCCTTCCGTCATCTCGGCTGTTAGCGCTAGCAGCAGCCGTTAGCTTCTCACTTCGTTCGAAAAAGTTCATTAAAGTCCTTACTTCCCGGGTTTCGGCACCAAAATGTTACGCAGTGATGAGCTTCATTGACGACAGAGGCGGATGTCTTCCTTTCGTGAACTTAGAAGCTCACATTTTTATTAAACAGGAGCTGCAACGCAGCACCGTGAACTTCTTTTTCTTTTCATTAGTCAAGATGGCGGATCAACACACTTTACATCCGGTTACCGTCTTTCACAATAAGATTCCATTTCAAAATAAAACACATGTTTCCGGTACAATAATAAACACATTTTTCTGCACCTTTTCTTGTTATGAATTTAGATAACAATCACAAAATAAAATGCATGGCTTTCATAAAATATCGAAATACCAAGAACAAGTTACAACAATAGTTGTACAATTACATCTTGAATGCATCTCACGACCCTCAGTTTGCGAACCACTGTGCTAAATGGTCTCTTGTATTTATATAGCCCTTTCCCACCTTACAATGCAATCAAAACGCACTCTAATATTAGACCCACACATCCAGTAAAGGACACAACAACCATTCACCGTTGATGTCCCACTGTGGCACCTGGTGTTCCTGTGGTCTCCCATCTAAGTACTGATCAGGCCTTATCCTGCTTAGACCAAACTTTGTCCATAAAATAACTTTTAAAACCTTTTCTACATCATGGAAATCGCAAAATATGTTTTAAAATCCTCTTGTTTGCATTCGGCTTGAGAGACCTTTACACGAACGTCCAATTTAACCTAGGCATGTGGAAGAAAAAAAACAGTCCAGATTGACAGTGCCATGACAGGCTAATGTGTGCTAACTAGATGACGGAGGAGAAGCAGGCCAAGGTGCACGGTCATGGCCTCCCTGTGAACTGCTTTTGACCGCTGGAATTTCCCTAAAATCATGTCAGGAATGTAGCGCTCCATAAATCTCTCCCTCACCGTCCGACGCTCAGCAGACTGTGGAGAAGAGATGGACGACTTCACTGTCACGGTCGCCTCCACTATTACTGACGTCACTGGTCCAATCTGGGATGGGAAAGGTGAGGTTTTTGTTTTACGCACAAAATCTTATATGCAGTTTTTCTCAAGAAATATTGCGATTTTTTTTTTTTTTTATGATTTTTCTCTTAGCATGAAAACAAGAACAACAGTTACACAAACTCAACAATTTCTTATAAGAATTGTTACATTTTGCTACAAATGTACTGAAATGCTTTTTGACTTATTTACAACATGATTAATTAAATTAGTTTATTACGAAGGTAGTATAAAAATATACCACAGAGCTGCTTTTTACAGACATCATTATACATGATACTGAACTGCAATTCATTTTTATTTTAAATACAAGAAATTACCAAATACAAGATATCTGGAACGTATAATTCCAGAGCTACTCATTGTAAAATAGGCATTCACAAATCCAAACTGAGTTTCACACCGGTCTCAGCATTTGTTTCTCCATCTCTTCGTCTCTACCACTCTCTCGCTCATCCACAGACAGGACAGAAGGAAGAACAATCACCTGTCCCTGTCCACGCAGAGAACCGTAGCGCTCCGAGTTTGGAATGAAATAGTTTATCATTCATTTGGTCAGCGCGTCGCAGTGAATCACTTCATGTTACAGCGCAGGTTCAGCGCTGGTGGGATAAGAGTTCACATTTCTCTGGAGTCAGAAGCACACACTTATGCGCCAAAAGGCAAAGAGAAGCAATAGAAATGCATCCGCAACAACTATTTTGTCTAGAGTCTGCATCACCAACAAAGAGAGTTACAGTACAGCAGTGCAGCTCCGGGCTCACATCATTCACCGCCGCTTTAGGCCTAAATCTTTTGCTGTAGTACTGGCAAGAGCACAATTTTACACCTGTGAGTCTGGTATTGTCACTACATGTCTTTGATCAAAACGCACGTGGGAAATAATCGCACATCTCTGTGATTACATAGTAGCGTTATGTCATATAATGTAGTTCCAGGCCAAACGAGCCAAGGCACCGATACATGTGCCATATGCTGAGAGCAAGGCCTCAGCTGAGCTGTGTCACCTAGCGCATCGCTTTAAGAAAAGTCACATGATCAATGCAGTTACGGTATCGAATAGTATCACTCTGTGTCATGTATCGTTGAGGCACCAGGTCTCCACAAAACCAAAGAGCACCGATGAGCGTCAGAGGAGGCACTGCTTCACCAGTCCTCTTGAGGAAAACATGTAATAAACTTCATTTAAGTTTTCTAGGATGATTTCCTATGATTTTCAGTGAATGTTGTGATGTAAAAACGCAAAAACTACAATGATTCCTAAATACAAATAGAGTTTAATTAGCAATTATGGTCCTCGGCACTCAAATTATGGTATTGTCTGTTTGGCCTAACTGCATAGGCTCCTGATGCAACAGGTCGCAGGTTCTAGACATGTGGTGATACTTTATTTTTCTCAACTTCAAACTTTCGCCACATGAATTTTTTTTTTTATGCAAATGTTTCAAGCACAATGCATAAAACGTTCTCAAGCTCATCTGCTACAAGAAAAAAGAAACAAATGAAAAAATATTGCTAAAACCGATTATTCACTCTAACTCTAACATTCATTCTGTAGGTTATTGAACATACACTCAATTGTTCACATGTAAAAAAAATACAATGCAAACAAACGTCCAGCCCTAATTACAATGAATTAAAAGTAAACTGATCTGTTATTGTCATGATTTACTGCTAAATACACGTCTGATAGAATGATTTCATCCTTATTTCCAGCCCGTGCACACCACCGCAGACTGTTACTGGAGCAGGGCGCATGATGAACGGCGGTTGGGGGAGGTAGGGGGCGCTGTGCCAGGATTACCCCCCTCGGCGGGCACAGAGCAGCCCACAGGCGTTTGGCAGAGTCACAGCCCGGCTTTGCCAACAGGCGCTTTGGCAAAGGCTGAGAAGGACAGGTTCAGACAGAGGTGAGAGGATGGACGTATCAGAGCTGGGCCTGCAGGGGGTGCTCAGCATCATGGCCCGGACTAGTATGTTAATCAATGATCGGGATTATTCGAATCACAAAATAATTGGGAGAACAAAAGAAAAAGCAATGTTTTTAGTTGACTTATTGAAGCAGGCAGGATGGAGAAAGTATCAGCTCCATTGCTTGGGTTTATAGAGAGAGAAAAAAAGCTGATACAAAATTTGGCTCAGATGTTATGTTGTATCCCAGAAAAATACTTTTGTGGTTTTATAAGATTTGAAAGATTTGAAATTCTAATTTATGCTTTAAGATATAAGGTAGGACCAGGCAGTTTAAACTTTGCTGTGCTGCTTACAAAACTGATAAATACTGGGAAAAAAATTGGTTTGCAACAGCTGGAAGTAAAAGAAAGAAAGAAAGAAAGAGGTCAAGGCAGTGCTATCAACTACTCCGTGAACTGATTATTGTGTAGATTTTTACCTCTTATTGCTTGAATTTGCTGTTATTAAGTTAAGTGTCTCATATTTTCCATAGTAAAGCACCATGAAGACTGTAAAATGAAAATAAAATACATTTGGTTGGGGACCCCTGCTCTAGAGGAATTCTAGGGCGACAAAATTCAACCCTACGACCCATAAATGTTACATTCAGGTGAGAAAAACACTGTCTCAAGTTATCAGACCGGTTCAGTCCTGATCCAAAACAGGGGGATCGCTCACACAAGAGCAAGTTTAGTTTTTCCACCTCTAGACTAGCTGTATGCGCCGTTCTAGTGCAGTAGAATTGTCTTTTTGTCATTTTAAAGATAAAATATCTGCTCTAAACTTACTCAACAGTGTTTTTAGTTTAAGATGTTTTGCCTATAATCTGTTAGAAAAGAACGCCTGCCTCCAGAAGCAGCTAAACACATAAATACAGTCGACTGCGCTGGGTATGTCAACTAAAGAGCTCATGATGTTCCTGGTCATTTGACCTCCACTGTGTCCTTGTGCTCAGCCCTCCACCTGCTGGTGAAAATATGAAACTGCATCATGTATTTTACAAAGTCAGCACGTGCATCCCAGAGCCCTCTATCGACGCATAGAAATAAAGGTCTAAGATGGAAACAGACACCATTGGCTAAAATTGGCTTGTCAATGTCATTTGCAGAGATGGCAAAAGTACGAAAGTTCACAACTTGAGTAAAAGTATAGTTATTTGACTAAAAAAATTACACCTGATCTCGTTTACTTGAGTAAAAGTACAAAAGTAAAACATTGCACGTTTACTTCAGTAAAAAGTAAAATTACAAAGTTGGTGTTACCCCTGCCGTATACTGGGTCCGACTCTAGCAAGACTAAAAGTGTTTAAAACCAGTGTGTCCTTGTACACAGACCCCGGTGCAGTGCGAGTGCAGGTCTGAGAGTCGCGCAAGTGTGCGGAAAGACTCCGTAGGGAGTCTATTTTTGTCAGAGGTCGCAGCGGTCTGATGCGACTTTCAAGTCATAATACGAGCATTCTCGCGGTAATCCACGTGAATCCGCGTGGCTTTGGGCAATAACGGACCGCAGTGGACTGCGGCTGGTGTACAAGGCACTTCACAAGAAACTCGGACACGTCTCCGTCTAACTTGTCCACAAAGTACAGATATTTTGTCAAAAATGTAAGAAGTAAAACCAAAAAGTCACCAGATTTTTAATACTCAGTGAAGTACAGACACTCAAAATACAAAACAAAAAACAACTACATAAGTACAGTACGTGAGTAAAAATACTTAGTTACTTGCCACCTCTGCATTTGTTGTTTGAAAAAAGATGTTTATTGACCATAATTGCAACTAAAATCCATGTCGATATTAACCATGTGTCGAAGGATTTATGAGAGGAAGCTGTCATATTTAAAACCTCAATTGTGTTTGCTGTGTGCTATTGTATATCTGAGCTCTTCAGGGACGGCTGGTATCAATGGGCTAGGTGGGCTAAGCCCTCCCTGTCATTTCAGGAAAGAAAATGTGGTTATAACTAAAATAATTATTAATACAATTATAATTCTTAAACGTATTACTATGAGTTGTTGTGTTGCTATCATAGTTTCATAATTGAATTATGTTAGTTCTGCTGAAAACATCCTAAAAAAACGAAAGCAGGGCTAATTTTCGTTAGTCCGCCGCAGCTCAGTCCAAACTGCTAGAGTCTATGGAGATGATTGACAGGTGCTTGTCCCGCCCCTGTTTTCTGTTGCACGTTTGTAAAGTTCAGAAGGAGGGCTAATTCTAATTAGTCCGAAACACATCATTGGCTCCTAAAAGAGATTGACAGTTAGTTTGACCAATCACAAGCAGCAGTGGGCGGGTCTAAGATTCTCATTGGTTCAGACTCGTCATGTGCTGTGAACAGCTGCTTCCCAGAGCATGGACGCGGAGAATACAACAGACAAGCCGGTTTTAGGAATATATTTTCTTTTTTTGGCGAGTTTTTGTGATGGAAGCAAAAACTAACGACAGCAGAAGAAAAGCCATGAGAGTTTGGAGTTTACAGAGCCATGAAAAGACCTGAGTTAGGCGAGTTTGGTGAATGCCGATGACAACTTTCTCTTCTCATGTGAGTGCAGCTATTTTTATATATTTTTCCGGTTTCATGAGTGTATATAAGTGCAGTTGTATGGCATCCACATATTTGTAATGTCTAAATAACAGTGTGAGTTTGGTAAATATGTCGTTTGGCTCATGTCTGTGCACAAAGGCACTTGCCCTGTGTTGTTGTTGTTGTTGCTGTTGTTGTTGTGGACACATCTGACACACACGTGTCTTTGTGTTGATGCTTTTGAGCTGCTTGGAGGAAAAAAGTCTTTCTCAAACGCTGATTACTGGCTGTATTTCTTCATTTGTAGAAGATGTAAGATGATAGTGTTTGTTTGGTGAGTTGGTGCTGCGGTTATGTAGCCCCTCCGGTCAAAGTTGTCACCAGCCGCCACTGGAGCTCTTTATCAAAATCTTCGCCATTATAAATTTAATTTGGGCCCAGTCACATCCTCATTCCATTCATTTTTCATAAGTAAAGAAGGAAATTCACAATATGTCAATGCATTTTGTCAAAACTCTAAAACTGCACAGTACAGTATATCCCAAACATAATTTATACATTTTAAATTGAGTTGTGCAGGAAGACACCAGCACTTCCAAACAGTTCTCAGTTTTTTGGCACAATAACATTCTCCACCAAATTTGGAAAAGCTTAGCATCTTTATTCATCCCTCCCATTACTCCAAAAACAACAACACCGACGCATTCATTTACAGTTACATTTGTATTCTTGGCACCAACTTTCCTCCTGCTCAAAATACAAAAAAAAATCAGATTTGAATTTATGGCCAAATGTGAGCTTTAATTGGGCTGAGTAAATGTGGGTAATAAGTGCTTGTTACCGCGGCAGAGTGAGGAGGATTTGCAGTGTGCAGCCGGCGTATAGCTCTCACCATTAGAAAAGACAGCAGCGCTCCGACAGCCATTATGTCAAATATAAGTCCCGCCTGACAGCAGCAGCAGCAGCAGCCTTCCACTGCGCTTCACGTGGGAAAGTTTACTGCTGAGTCGCACCATACGCCAACTTTTACTCCGTCTTCAGTTTGACGCTGTAAATATTCTTTCTTCAAGATGTTTTAATTTGCTATTGGGCGATGTATTGGTAGGATTGGTAACGGCCAACCCAAGAGTATTTATAAAGCACATTTGCAAAACAGCCATAACTGACACAAAGTGCTCTACAAGACAAAATATAGCAAATTATGCAGGTAGATTATTATGACAGACAATCACAAAAGACAAAATATATTTAAAACATTTTGTAAAAATAATGCAAACACTAAGTTCAAAAGACATACCAAGTCATTGTTTGGCTCAAGTAAGTTAAGTAAGACATGTCCTAAGTCAGTGCTCTATGAATCCAAGTCAAGTCCAACTTATCATCTTTTAGTTTCATGTCTTTCTGTGTCTACCAAATGCAGTTTGTGTTTTCAAGAGTGTCTGGCTGCAGACACCTTGCTCCTCAAACCGGGAGCTCTCATTACAGGACCAAGTGCCTCTCTTGACGCAAAGCAGCGACCATCTTTCATCACTGGGGCTTGGCCAGAATGTTTATATTTTTCAATATTTATTCCTCACATACTGGTAAGGTTAGGGTTTGGGTTAGAGTTGGGGTGGGAATAGATAATTTGGTTAACTTTACAACTTTGTGAAAAGTACAGAGTTCTCAAATGTGGGCATTTGGTTTGTATGGAGTTGCAGACACTTCTCTGATTTTTGTAATTTCATTACTTTGTATAGACAGTGTAGTTCCTCATTCATCCAGGAGTGATCCATAGTAGAAGTCTTCAAAGTAGTCATCTGGACAGTGTTTCCAAAGATCAAGACGTTTCGACTCTCATCCGAAAAATTGAAAATGACTTTCGGATGAGAGTCGAAACGTCTTGATCTTCGGAAACACTGTCCAGATGACTACTTTGAAGACTTCTACTATTACTTTGTGTAAGCGGTCCTAAAATAAAGATATGGACACAAACAGAAGTGAGGCGGTACATGAATGAAATAAAATTGCACAATTTATTCTTTGAGGAGTCTCCAGTCACAGAGTTCTAAGTCCCAGTCAAGTCTCAAGTCACTGACCTCCCAGGCTAAGTCATCGAAATCGTGACTCAAGTCTGGCTGAAGTCCCAGGAAACGATCATCACATGTGAAAAGGACTAAAAACTAAAGTTTGTCATAAATATCCAGGCATCTGTTAGTTGCCTGTGTTGAAAAGATATATTTGAACCTAGTCTTTTGGTTATAAAGCCAACAACCAACAACAGGGCCACAGCAACGTACCAACCCAGGAGACAACCAAAAGGAGAGCTTGAGAGGTGTCCAGAGAAGGTGGTGAAATAAAAGAAGCTATAAAAGACTGTGATGTCGCCCAAGATGGAGCAAGACCAGGACAGGACAAACTTTGGTAGGAGGAATTGTAACATTCTTGTTCTTGTTCCCTTTGATCAAAATAAATGACCTTATCTGAATCTGTGGGAGTCTCTGTGTTTTCTTACTAAGGTCACAATTTCTATAGCTTTCTTTAATACACTTTTAATACATATCCTGATTTCAAGACATTTTAACAAATCTTCAAACTAGTGTCAAGTTGCACCGGCAGCTTTGAGAGAAGTGTCACACACTGGACAAACTACTTTACAGGACAGTAAAGTGTACCTCAAATCCAAACTTCTTTGTCCCGACAGCACAAAGCATATAGCCCGTCCTATAGCGCAGCGCTGCCCAGCATACGGATTATTCAGATGAGAGCTACGCTAATTAGCATTGTAAATGAGCAGATGAGTGGGACATCATGCCCTTCAAATAACTTCTGCGGAGGAATCTCAGCCGGTTTCTGCGCGCACATGAAAGAGCGCGCCGGGAATAGAACCATCACACGGAATTAGCTTAAGCGTCACATTCTCTCATCATCATTTCATGCACTGTTTTGTCGGGAATTCAACATGTGTTTCTGAAGTGTGGGTTTTCCTGCTTTGGCTGAAATATGGAGTGTTTTTGAAAAGGAGAGAGCGAAGGAGCTGAGGGGAGGACAGGTGAAGAAGAGATGGATTGAAGTGAATAGTGGAGAGAGAGAAAAGAGAAATGGAGGAAACTAAGAGGAGGAGATGGAGAAAAGGAAGGAGTTGAGAAAAAGGAGAGAGAGGGAGACGAAAGGACAGATAAGGAGGAAAGGATGAGAAGAAGAGAAATGGAGGGAGCTGAGAATAAGAGAGGGGAGGAGACAGAGATGGAGGGAGTCGAGGAAAGAGAAAGCAAAAAAGGGGGTGGGCAGAGGAAGGTGAAGAGAAATGGAGAGAGTAGATAAGACAAAGTTGGGAGCAAAGAGAAGGGACAGAAGAGAATGAAGAAGATGAGAGGAGGACAGAAAAAGAAGAAATTGAGTCGTTGAGTGGAGGAGAGATGGATGTTCATGATTAATTGAAACTAACTATGACTAATGGCTTAACCGAGTGTGAGCTGTTTGACCGGTTAACTGACACAAATATACAATTGCTCCAGCAGATGGCGCTAACTACACCTGAACAGCTGTCAGAGAGGGAAAAAAAATCGCAAATCTGCGACACTGCAATGTTTATGGACTAATATAGATTTATGTTTGTGAAGAAAACAAACTGGATTATTCAGCTTTGATAGGAAACTATTGATGTTTTACCTATTCAAGCTAAACTAAGTGGCTAAAGTTAGCAGCAATTTGAAAATGTGTCTGCAAAGGCAAAGTACAGATGATTCATTTTTTCATTTTCTACCTGGTCATCCCGTTAGGTATCGCAGGTGACTTTGGGCTTTAGGCGGGGAACACTCTGGATAGTGGCCAACACGTAGCAGGGTTAGACAGACATGAGATTGTGAGATGTTGAACCAACGACCTCCTTATTGGGAAGCCTGAGCTCTAACCGCTCTGCTACTGTGCACCTGACAGATTACAGATCAATAAACAAAAATATATCTACTTACATACTGTCTATGTGTTTCACCTCTTCAGCAGCCCAAACTCTGTGTCTACGGTTGTGCTAACCTGTCTAATCACCAGAAGCTTTTTCTGCGTTCGTATTGCAGAGGCTTTATTTCATTTCAGCTACTCACCCAAGCAAAAACAAGATAACAGCCATTTAGAGATCCCTTGGATCCAAGTGTTTGACTGATCAGAAACAAATAATTGTATGCTGGTTAAATTTGGCTCAGTGTAGAATGACATCTGCCTCACCCCAGATAAATCCTCCAGATTATTTGAAAAGTCAAAGTGTAGGGGTCAAATCCTATACAGTAATTTTTTCCCAAAAACATGCTTGTTCTGGTCCATTTAAGGCTTTGAAGCACTCCGTGTCATTCACTGCTGTGTTTTTTGAATGGGAGCTAAGCACTTCCTCTCTCAATTTCGATTTCGCACATCTCCCAGGTCACGTGAGTAAAAGCCAGCAATTTATAAATGATTTTTTATTGAATATGCACTAGAACAGTGGTTCTCAACCAGGGTGTTGAGACCCTCATGAAGGTCCCGAAATGATTTCTGTAGTTTCCAGATCATCTGAAAAAAACAAAACAAAAAACTTTTAAATCTTAAACAAGACTTAACACCTTTCAAATGCAGTGACACAGTAGATGCATATTCCTATTTGCTGACCAACAGATGAAATTATCTTATGTCTTAAATTTAAAATCAAACAAAGGACTATAGGCTACTTTGTCACTTTACGGGTAGCCTACATTTTGTGTTTGGAGCTCGCAAATTGCTGGAAAAGGTTGAGAATGACTGCACTAGAACAATGCATTATATAGACTTTTGTCCACAGTGCAGAGGTCTGCCACTGTCTCGCTGCTCTGAGTTCAATCTTGTAGAGCCGCTGTGCCCAATTATAACACATACAGAAAATTACCACAATAAAAAAAGTACTGCTTTAACAGAATCGGCTAACCGATTATTGACCATGAAGGGCTCAAACTAATGATTAAGAAAAAAATTGAATATGTATGTCCCTATAGAAGACAGAGATGAAGGGAGTTGAAAGGAAAAGAGAACAAAAAGAGGAGACAGGGAGTTGAAAAGAGGACAGGGTTAGGAAGAAAAATAGAGGTGCTTAGTAGAGGAAAGAAAGACAGGAGGTGAGAAAAGACGAGAGTGAAGAGGAGCAAGAAAATATTGTCCATAACATTGAGTTATAGAGTGAAGCCATTGTAACCTATAGCAACAAATGTCCAGTTCTGGCAGCTAGAGAGTCTACTAAAGATCTTTTAAATGTGTTTTTCATACTTTTAAATGTAACCTTTTTATATTTGTACTTTTATTGATGCTTCTGCTTAACCAAACTAGTGCAAAAATCTTGAGTTTTAGAATATTCTTTGGTGTTTAGGTCAACAAGTTCATGCCCCAGCCGACATGCACCGTCACCTCTCTCTCTCTCTGTCTCTGTCTCCATGGCTCTCCACCACACTTGCGGTTTTATCCGTGTAATGAAGCGCGGCAAACACCCTGACGCAACTTTTACATAAGGCCGGGTGCACCACATCAGTATGCCGCTTAAGTCCAGCCTTCCACCGAACAAGATATCTTTCATTCATTATTGATGGCGAGCGAGGAGAGCATTCCCCTGGAGGCACACAAGGATTCCCACAGCTAGCTGCAGCTTCAAAGAGCCTATCCAAGGCTTCTCTTCTCAGCCCGCAACCTTCTGTCTATCCGACAACGCTACTGCTACATCTTATTCAGTTCTCCTCTTTAATTATGCCATACAATTTGCAAGCAAATCAAGTTGAAAGACATTTGTTTATGCTTTGTTAGATCGAGTTAGTTGAAAGTGGAATGTAAAGATTAGAAATGGAGTGAGATATTTTTACAAGACAAGCCACAAGACTGGATTCATGAGATCAAGATGAGACGAGATCTGGTTTGTGAGACTGAGATGAGATGAGCCACAAGATTGGGTCTACAGGATTGAGACAAGACAAATCATAAGATTGAATCCACGACGTTGAGACAAGCCTTGAGATTGGGTTGACGAGATCGAGACAAGATGAGCAACAACATTGGGTCAATAACATTGTGATGAGACGAGCCATGGGATTGAGTTGATGAGATCAAGACGAGATGAGCTATTCGATTGAGTTTATGAAACTGAGACAAGATGAACCACGAGATTGGGTTTAATCGACTGAGATGGACCACGAGACTGGGTCTACGAGATTGAAACAAGACAAAACACAAGATTTGGTCCACAATATTGACAAACCAAGACATTGGATTAACAAGATCAAGATGAGACCAGCCACAAGATCTGGTTTGTGAGACTGAGACGAGATGAGCCACGAGATTGGGTTGATGAGCTCAAGATGAGATGAACCACAAGATTGAGTTCATGAGACTGAGATGAGATGAACCACGAGATTGGACTTAATGGACTGAGACGAGATGAACAACGAGATTGAGTCTACGAGATTGAAACATGACAAAACAAGACATTGAGTAAATTGGATCAAGACAAGATGGCCATGAGAGAAAAAACACGAGATTGATTCCATGAGATCAAAATAAACCGTGAGACTGAGTCCACGACATTGGGTGAACGAGATCAAGACAAGCCATGAGATTGGGTCAACAAGATCGAGATAAGATGAGCCACGAGGTTGAGTCCACAATACTGTGACAAGACAAAACGAAAAACACAGACATGTCACGAAATTGGGTCGATAAGATTGACACTAGACAAGCCACAAGATTAGATTCAAGAGATTGAGATGAGATGAGCCACAATATTGGGTTGATGAGATGAAGACGCGATGAGTCAGTAGATTGAGTTCATAAGACTGAGACCAGGTGAGCCATGAGATTGAGACAAAACATGAGAATCAGTCTATGAGATCAAGACAAACCATGATACAACATTGAGACACACCTTGAGATTGAGTTCACGGCATTGAGACAAGATGAGCCACAAGATTAGGTTCAAGAGCCACGAGATTGGGTCTATGAGATCATGAGACTGGATCCACCACATTGAGACAAGCCTGAAAATGGAATTCATAAGATTGGGTTGATGAAATCTAGACAAGAAAAATCATGAGATGGGGTCCACAAAATTGAGATGATAGAAAACGGAAAACGAGACTGGGTCATTGAGCTAGCAACAAGACGAGCCACGAGATTGGGTCGACAAGATGAGCCAAGAGATTGGAGCCACAACAGTAAAATGAGACGAGCCATGAGACCGGGTTGATAAGATTGAGACGAGACACGCCAAGCCACAAGAATGGGTTCAAGAGACTGAGACAAGACAGCCACAAGATTAGGTTAAAGAGATTGCGATGAGATGAGCCAGAAAACTGAGTTCATGAGATTAAGACGAGCCATAACATTGGGTTGACGAAATCAAGACAAGATGAGCCACAAGATTAAGAGATACAAACTGGATGCTGTGAACAAATTTTCACCAAAATAATAGATACTTAAACAATATAGCTGAGCTGGTACAAAATCGATTTAAGTTTTGCATGTTCATGTCTGTTTTTCCCTCTATAAAGGCAGCTTTTGCAAATGAATAGTTTGTACAGTTTATTATTATTGGACTGAGACACTAATCAAACAAAGAGATTTTTTCAAAAGAACAAGGAGACCTTTTCAGTATTTAGGTCATCCATTTTATCCACTTGTGACTAGAGGAGCATTCAACATAAAAATGCACTTTATTTAGATAAGCAAAAGCCCACAAAACAAACAAATAAAAAAAAATCCTTATAAAATGATAATATCAAAAGCTTTAATAATGTAACAAATTAGACCGGTATCTGAAGTGTCGGCCTGATTTTAAAGAGCAGATCTTATGCAGAATTAACTTGTAGGTTTAGAGCTGTAATCGGCCAAAGAAATTATTGGTTGACAAAAAAAGGTCGACCGATTAGTCTGCTATAAAGAGGGTATTATTTTGATCTTAGCATAACTCAACCCCCCCCCCCCCCCCCCCCATCCCCCCATCGCAGCGCAAATATCTTGTTAATGTGAAAATTCTTGTGAAAATAAGTCAGCAACGTCGTGTCTACATCTAATCATGTCCAGTTTGTTCACTAAAATCCACAAAGTTCATTTGCTGTTGTTGTTAGCATTGTGGCTAAGTGTCGTTAGCATATCGACACGTCTTGCTTCTAAAAGCTGTGGAAAAAAAGCTTCAAATACAACAGTTCAGAGGCTCAGGGTGCATTAAGAGAGCAAACTGATATAGGAAGTTTAAAATGATTTCTTTCTGTTTATTTACCTTTGCACATAACCACCATAATACCTCCTCTTAAACTGTCGTGTGAACGGTCTACAGTGTTGTGAATCATGTGCAAAATAAGCTGTCACAGAACTAGCTGATGTATGCTAATATCTGGTTGCTTTCCTGGTCTTTCCTTGTCAGCATTTGACTGATATTTTGGAGAAAGCCACAAAAACTTTTCCGCTGACCTACTTTTGCCTGTTTTGCTTGAGCTAGCCACTAAAATATCAACAACCACTTTTTTTTTTTTCCACTTTTTACTTTGTTTTAAATGTGCAGAAAATAATGTGCAGTTGTTGTCTTATTATTTATGAAGATTAACAAAATCCTAATCATTATCTTAAACAATTCCAAGCCTCAGACCTAAACATACCCATTTTTGTATCTTCAGACCTAACCTTAATCGTTAAACACAACAAAATACCTGTTTAAAGAAGGATTATTGAGCAGAAAGTTACACATTATTTCTAATTAGCCTACATGGGAAAAATACAATAAGTCTCCTTTAAATGTAAGATTGTTTCTATTCACCTGTATAGTGTGTAGTGTCTTGCTTTTAATTAGAAAAACTTGATATGTGCTTTGATTCCAGTGTATTCCCTTTTGCACTGCAGTTGAAATCAAACAGTTCATGAGTTAGTTGAGTGTCTCCACAGTGACCCTCTGAACACCCTCATAAACAGACCCCCTGCTGGTTCCGACATGTCAGAGAACCCACCATCACTCGTCACTAATGATGCAGCCGGTTATTTACAGATGTGGAGGAGAAGAGACGTCATCATAACCATTAGTGGCTGAGCTCGAGACAGCTATCACGTTAGTTACTTCTTAGTCTTACACTCTGCGAACTTCAGATATGAGGAGCTATACACAAGGTAAAAAGGTAAGCTACAGGTTCATGCAAAACAGAGCATCAAACCTAATTGAATAGGCTTTCAACATTTTCCAATCCGCTCTTAAAGGGGCACGGAGAAAGTTTCTGGAGGTGAAAAATCAACTGCACAATTCGTTAGAACTAGGAAGTTAAAACTATACTTTGAAACATTCTGAACAAGGATAAATATACGTTGTAATGTGGAGAAATACATCTTAAGACACAACTTTTCCATAGAAACAAACCTCATCCCCCAGGCAAAATCAATGTTGATACTGTATTGTGGCCATGCTCCACTTCAGAATCAAATGCAACAGAACCCAATTAAAAAGCCATGTTTTACCCACATCAGGAATTGAGTTAGAAAATGACACAAGGGAAGCAAACAAAGCAATGCTAATGCTCAAAATGAGTATGGAATTACATTACTAACAGTGGATTTACACTAAGTGCAACTTGGATGCGAGTGTCACGCAGAACTTAGAAAGTGCTTAAAACCAATGCGTTGATTTACACCGTGCTCCGACAAGTCCGACTGCGAGTGCGAGAGTCGCGCGACTCTGCGGAAAGAATCCGCATGAAGTCTATTTTCCCGGAGACCGCAGCGGTCTGGTGCGGCTTTCAATTCATTGTACGAGCGTTCTCGCGGGAATCTACGTGGCTTTGGACGAAACAGGACCGCAGTTGGCAGCATCTGGTGTAACAGGCACTTAGCAAGAAACCCGCACGTGTCTCGACCCGCACCAGCCTCGCAGTCTGTGTAAATCCAGCGTAATTGGCAACTCAGTCACAGATGAAAATGTAGAAATACAACGTTAAATAACCTATAATTTTAAAAAACCTATAAGTTACCTGGGGACATTTTCTTTGGGTTTAATGAGTAAATCTTAACTTACCCCCAAACCTGTCTATTTTCATATAACCAGTAACTCAAAATCATTTTTTCATTTTGACTTTTCGTAACATATTGACGAAAAAAAAGATCTGGAAAACATGCATATCATACGTTTTTGACATTTTGTTGAATATTTTTGTTTTCTTCAAAAACTGTGTTGCTAATTCAAAGCAGCATGGTTAATGTTACATCTGTTTAGAGTTTAGTTATCGTTATTGTTGTTTTTTTATTTACTGACCTTTATTTATCCAGGAAAGTTGTTGTTTACAATTTCCTTGAATGACAAAGATAAACTCCAAAAGCTACATTTACGGCACGCTTCCATTAGCTTCCGTTGTTCATACCCAAACAAATCAAGGCACGGCAAAATGGCGAGTGCTTTGTGTATTGCCACATTCGTCGTTATCTTCAGCATTTTGCTTGGTGCTCTTCAGGCTATCGCATATGCACAGTTGGGAGTTTATCCCATGATTCTGCATTCGACAAGTGGGTCAAGCCTGGCTGTTTTGACCAATCAAAGCGGGAATGAACAGTGGTAGCCGAAGTCATTGTAGCGATGTTTGAACCTGAGAAAAGTCTATGATGTAAAACTAGGTAAGAATTGCTTGAAAAAGCTGCAGATGCTGTTTTCTGCTGAACACGAGCAGTTTTTGGATATGGATATAATCAAGGAATCAATGTAACTAAAATGACACTTTAGCTGTAAAGAAATAGAACCAAGCAGAAACCAACAACGCCAGCCCAGGAATTTCATCTGAACAGTAAAATAAAATAACTAGAACTAACATAAGGCAACACAGGTTCGTTTACATTGAAGAGGCAGTATTCACAGTTTGTTTCAGGTTTTGTCAGTTCATTCACATTTTCAGTCGTTATTCACAGTTCACATTGTCCTTAAATTAGTTTATCACAATTGTTCACATTCTGTTGACCACATGAACCAGGAAGAAGAGACTAGGGAACCTCGCCCTCAGCCACTGCGGAGACTCCCGGTTCGCTTGACCCAAGCACGCCTGGGACAACCCGAGGACTTCTGACACGGTCACTCGAATTCCAGATCATGGTGTCACCAGCCAGCCCGCAGCACTGAACATACATGCACACCGCTCAATCACTAAAATACAATAAATAAGAAATGAGCAGTAGCAGTAAGTCTGTTTACCTGGCCCCTCGATACAACGCACACCAAGACCCCAAAACACGGAAGTGAGAGGACGCGAGAAAATCACACAAGATTAACATTCAAATCCCCAAATTTTGGCCACACAGTTCCATGTGGTGATGTCATCAAGTATTAAGGATTTTCAATGGCAATCTCATATTAGAAAAAGTTAAAGCAAACATTAATGTAGTGTATTGCTGAGTAAAATAGTGCAAATGTGACTTAAACAAGCATTTTAACTTTAAAACACATACTGACATTAGCTTTAGAGATGCACACCGCCTGATAAAAGACAATTACAAAAAGAGATGCGAGTGAAAGTAAATATTAGGTATGTTTTTGATGAGAAATGTATATGACTGAAAGCTCACAAGTTAGTTTTGTCTAACAGAGAACAAATGGCATAAGTGCTTTCAAACAAACCTATAAATAACTGAATGAGAAAGCATTAGAACTAATCCTAACTTTCTTTCCTCTCCTCTCTCTGCATGAGTCTTCTTTCTCTTTCGACTTGCCTGTCCCTCGAGCTCAAACTCAGGTCTTGTGAAGCCTGCAGCACACAGACTCTACACAGGAGCATATACAGACAGCCCATATAGAAGAGGCTCAGACAATATGACAACGCAGAGGATCCCGCAGCAGCGCACTGTTCCCAGACAACAGAACACCTATTTTTGGTCATCTGAAAATGTGTCTGTCACCTGAGTTTTCACAGCAGAAAGAGGGGAAATATAGAGTAGACAATTCAATATTAAAGTTGTTGGCGATTTTTAGAAGGATTATTTACTTTTTTTGCAATTCTAACCACAATCCAATGTCGAGTAGAGCTGCTTTCACACCAAGGGTCGCTCGTCTGAACCAGTTTGGAAACTTTTGCCACTCGTGTGTTTGGTGTGAATGAGACTGTCAGAGGTCAGAGGAGACTTTCTTCAAGCCTTGTATGCAGCTGTTTGATTAATCCGTGACTATCAACGAACCAGAGAATCAGTGTACGGGAAAATCATGCGGAAAACAGAAAATGGCGGTAATGGAAAAACAGTACTTAGTCGAGCATGAATTGTTGTTATTTACTCTAACGTAAGTACAGAGGAGAATGGCTACTATTTGGACTGAGGAAACAAAGACGGAGGAGTTGCAGCAACAGCAACGAAGAAAGGACAGTGGTGGGAAATAGAAGTTAAGCTTAATCTGTGAAGTAAAATTCAAAACTTCTGTTCTCCGTCAAAGTTACAACAACTCCCACAACATTTGTTTTGTCATTTATGTCAAGCATTTTGTCGGCATTTGTTCGCCGACTGGTGGCTATTTGGGTCGTGTTTGAATGAGACTCAAAGAGACTTGAACGGACACTGCGTCGCTCCACCTACCGACAGCGACTGGGGGTTATGTTGGTCTGAAAGACCCTTACAGGGGCAGTGTCTGGAGGTGCAAGGAGCAGTCAAACACACAGATATCTGCAGAAGCAACACAGTCTCACGGGGTCCGCCCTCTCTGCCGACAGGCCTCTCTATCGACATGCCGTTATTCCGAAAGTCTTTATTTTTAAATCCCACTGTTCCGACAACCCTGTTCTCCGAATTTAATGGTGCCGCTCCTCCGACACAAGCTCAGACATTGACCAATAGGCCTATGTGTAGTTGTCAACTTTACTGTCGCATTAAGCAGGCTAAAATGATACTTTTGTTTCTCGGTTACAAAGCGTCCTTCATTCACGTTGCTTTTCTGACAGGCTGCCCCCGGTAAGACAGAAGTATTTTTTGGACAGACGTAGAGACAGAATACTTTTAAAACTTTATCCTCTGCTTAACACTTCAAATGGCCAGAGCAATGCGAGTGTTCGTGCAGACCTGGTCTCAAACCGGGACTTGGACTGAATGGGTCTAGACTTGGACTCGCTCGCTTACAAGCCAACGTCTGTCAGAATTTCAGCATTAACATTATTTTCAAAGCTTCCACGTATTGACGGCGTCTTTTTTCTTATATCTACTGGCAGCACTTTTTTCTAAACATTTTCGCCTTTCCAACTTGAATAAAGGGCCGCAGTTTCCCGCTTTAGCTTTCCCCTTTCCTCTAGCTTTTTGGACATTGAAGTATAAGAAAAAGCATGATTTAAAGGATGACAAGTGGCAAAGTGTGCGTAAGAACACTTGTGCGTCTCGCTATTGGACACAGCTTTACGCACTGGCACAGCGTATTTGGGGACCTCATCACCACACTATGACACATAAGACTGATGAAAGACAAAAGATACAATTCTTTATGTAGGCTATACTAGACTATTTGCACACGCAGGAGTAAAAGTAGGCTACATCAGTGAGCGTCTATTACATTTTCTCTCTCTCCCTTCCTCTCCGTTTTTCTTTCTTCCACCTCACACAGACGCATCGTGGACAGGGGAACTGTGGCAAGTGTACAGTAATGTTCTCTGTGTTTTAAGCAACAAAACAATGTGTCTTTTGTTACGATCTGATTTAAAATCACTGAGAAATGAGCAAAACAAGAACCTAGATTTCTAAGCGCTAAACTTCAAAGAAGCACGCGGCGAAACGCGAAAGTACGTGCGACGCGCTCAGCTTTTCTTATTTTCTCCACAAACTGCATTAAAGGATCATTTCAGCCTGTTCCACCTTGGCCCAGCACAGCCTTATATATTAGGTTATATTACTGTATGTGCTGTGGCACGCCGGATCTAAAAGCCTGAGGCGTCCAGGCACGTGACGCGCGGCCTTCGTCAACACGCCAACTTTTTTATTTTATTTCTGTGGTTTCTAGGTTGAATTCGTAAAATTTTTTTGTATTTCGTTAGGACAATTTATAAAGTTTGTAATGGTATATTGTAGGTTTAGATTTGTCTCTTCTATTTTCTTGGGTAAATAAATATATTTTATTAATGGTTTTATTTTTCTTTAATTTAGTTTTTAACTTTAAATAGACTCAGAGGGATATTTGTAGTTAATTTTAAATCGAATTTGGACAACGTTTGTAACAGTTTTAATTTATTATTATTTTTTTAATGATAGCCTCACCTCAGAACCAAACAGGCTGTTCACGTGGGACACACGTCACACTGGACTCTAGCTTTTATAAATGATGTGACCAAGCAGACGAAGACACCAGGAGCTTGTATAAAGTTGGACTGTTTTGACAATGAGCAGGAGAAGACGTGAGCGCACGAGGACGCGCTGTGGAGATCCATGAGAAATCTGTTCTAAACGCACAGCCAGAAAGCGGCATCTTTATGACTGAAAACTATTGGAACACAGGGCCAGACTGGAGCAGGACGACAGCCAACACAAGAACCCAAAATATGTTTAAGAAGAGGCAGTTATTAGCTGGTCGCATAACAGGACGTCAGGTAAACCCCCCGCTGTCTCTGCGGTTCAAAAAGCGCATAGTTACGCACTGAGTGAAATGCTTAAATCATAAACACGTATTATGAACAAATTCCTCTACAATTCGTTCTAAGGGCTACGTTTTTAAGACGAAACCGCATAAGTTTGGGCATGATTGTGGTACAAAGGCTCCCTGGCCAGTGCGCGTCATTATTTGAGCGTAATGAACACAGTTGCCTGTATCTCCCTTGTGTGCCATTAATGTCGCGTAGAGATTCTCTTTACACAATGACGGGGGAACATTCATACATGACACTTAGCGTCATGAGAAAACGCTTTGTATTTTTTTAAAAGAATTATTTGGGCTAATAGAAACACACACAAAAGAGTGTCGGAGAAGTGGCATTTCTGAGAAAACTACAAAACACCACTACATCGACAAAAAAATGTTAGGTGTCGGAGTACCGGGATGGGAGAGAAAATATGCTAATGCCGCAAAATCGACAATTACACTTTAATGTCGACATTCCGGGTTGTCGCTAGAGAGGTGTGTAGCCCAGTCTCACTAGAGGGCGTACTTTTTCCACGACACAAAAACAGCGTATTTTGACCACTACTTCACAGCTGTTTTAGTGCTTATGTTACGCCGTGCATTTAGCATGATATGAAAAAGCGTAAAAATGACACGAGATTTCACAGCGTCAAAATAAGACGAGTTGTGGTTGCAGCCACGTGGAAACGTTTTCTTCAAGTGAAACGGGTAAGTTTAGGCATAAAGTTACTAAAATGTGTAAGATTAGGTCTGGGGCTTGGGGCAGGTTAAGATTAGAATCAGGATTTCATTAATATTCATAAATAAGAACACGTTTAACAACAACCATTGACATGAATGGGGACTGTGATGCGTACTATAATTACGCAAAACAGCCGTGAACTCGTGCTTATCATACCTAAATTACATATTGTGTAATGTCGTGGTAAATGTACGCTTTCCTGTGAGATCGGGCTCGCAGAAGTTAATACATGCTGTAATTAGAACAAAAGAGTAATGTGATCATTAGTAAGTTTTGACCAGAATTCTACAAATTTACCAGTGTTTTCACTAAAACATATATATGTATAACAATTACAGACAAAATTAAAATGTCAAAGAAGTAAATTAAAACCTGGCTCTACCAGATGGATTCTCCCATGTTTTTGACTTTCACAAAATCCATCTGGAGTGTGGGCAGAAGCACATGTTTAAACTGAAACATGGTGGTGCTAACGTACTTTGGCCTATATCAGCAAAATTACAAACTATTGTGATTTTTGAAAAATGTGCGCACATGAATGCATTGTCCCAAGGAGAATTTGTCTTGCGCACAAGAGCACAAGGAATAAAACCAAAACTTAAAACACACATTTGCATCACACAAACATGTAGCCACAGGAACACATGATGAATATTAAGTACAATCCATGTTACCCCAGAACACAACGTCTGCATTAGAATTTAATGAGAAGCTGAATACTGCGTGGAACAAAGGATGTGATGCCTCTTCTTGTCTTCTTCTGGGCATCACAAACCTTCAATGGCAGAAGACAGTGTTCAGAATTCAAAAGATAATATGTGTCCGCCACAATCTTTTGAGCAAGATTTATCAGATATTTGTGTTCCTGAGATCTTGCTTCCTAGACTTTTCCACTTTAGTTTAGTTTTGTATAGACAGTGCTCCACTCAAACACTGAATGCAAAAAGTCAAAATACAGTCAATAAAACACATTACAAAATACAGTCAATAAACGCATTTTTGCAAAGGACAGACGTCTCCTTTTCTCTCAACTAGATTGAAAAAACCCGACTCCTCGGCTACTTACGCATTGAGATGCTTTGACTAATCAGATTCACATCGCATACAATATTGGCATGACGTTCTGGGTTTTCCCTACTGCTTTCAGTGGCAGTCTATCGGCCTATAATTGATAATGTAATTCAATTCAGAGTGATACACATGAGTTCTGGGCATGACCTCGGTTAAGCGAAAATAGCCAAACCAAACTTAGTTTTCTTCCCATGTTGTGTGGCAATATTTGAATCTGATAGGTCAAAGCATCTGAACCAGGAAGTAGCTGAGAAGGCACAACTTTCCTAAAATAGTCTGATATTCTTCTAAAATAAGCCAAAATTCATCCACTTGCGCACCATGTTTGTTTTGGTTCTAATGTGTGCTTCACCACATCATAATGGTGCGCTGTGATTGGTCTGACTAACGATAGTATGGCAGGGGTCACTCCAGATGGATTCTTCAAATTTTGTGAAAATAACAAATATGAGGAGAATCTCTGAGATAGAGATAGGGGGGGCAAATTATGATTTGAGCCTTGTTTCACTGCCGTAAAATAAGGTTTGCCAATGGAACAATCCTAAATATGTATTGAGAAGGACAAGCATTTGATCAATTGAAATAAGCAAAACAGATAGGTAGGTAGGTAGGTAGGTGGGTGGGTGGGTGGGTGGGTGGTTGGATGGATGGATAGATAGATAGATAGATAGATAGATAGATAGATAGATAGATAGATAGATAGATAGATAGATAGATAGATAGATAGATAGATTAGATAGATAGATAGATAGATAGATAGTGCATGGTTACAAGATAAACAACTTGATCCACAAATCCTAAACTTAAGCCTGTTGAACATCACAAGGTGGAATGGAATCGTAAGAATCAAACTATTTTCACTGCAACCTCCTCTGCTGAATCACGTATGAAAGTCTGCCATTTCAGAAGTCCAAAGCTAGCATCAGTACCATTAGCTTTTGCATGGTCTCCATGTTTATGAGAAAAACGGACAGTACTTAGCTCATGTTTGTTGAATATCAAAGGCCACATTTCTTAATTGGATGAAGTCCAAAATATCCTGTTAAAAACTGAACTGTTTCAGAGAGACAGCAAGATTTTGAGACAATCATATAAATATCTAGGTCTTGCTGCCCAGTGGAAGTTATCAAACTATTTAGTTGACGCTTAATTCAATCATCGATTAGTTGCAATACATCTATTAACTTGTTGCAGCCCTACACACGATCAAAACTTTTACATTTTGCAACACAACTGCATAAATGTTCATAATAAACCAAAATCTATGACAAAGTATGCGACACCAAGCTATGGGTCAAATACAAAGCATCCATTCCACTTTTCCCAGATAAATGAAGCGGCCCTGCCCTTATTACCTCTCCCTTTCTGCTCCGCGCACAAAGCAAGCCGTGTCAAACTCTTTCATACGGATGTAGAAACGGCTCCGAGTGAAAACATAAAAGGCATTAGACACATTTCAAAAGTTCCACCCTTCTCTTCCCGCCGCTCTGACACCAACTCGCCCTTCAAACAATGTCATTTGGACTTTTATACTTGAGAACACTTTGCCACCTACTGTCAGAGCCGAGGAATTTCACATCTCTCGCAGCCTCATCAAAATGCATCAGCCCCCAAATCACAACACTTTGAAAAATGACAAACCTCGACCCTGAACGCGTGAGGCCGGAGAAGAATTATGAAAAAACGAGCGTACGTATAGAGTGATTATAATTTCTTTGATCACATGAAAGCAGTGGGTTTGATGGAATTAAAAGCATTATTTATGTAGGCAGACTCCGGGCGATCGCATCTACCGTCCTGCGCCTTTGATTTTTTTTTTTTTCTCTCTCTCTATGGTCATTAAAATTTCATGGTGGAGATGAAGTCTTAATCACCGTGTCCAGTTTGTTCTCTTTAGTTATCATTGCGGTTTTAAATGAGCTTGTTTTTAGTAACGCCGCATGTATATTCTATGGTCATTCAGTTTATGTTTAGATTAGGCTTTATTTTGTATGTTTTCCAAGTTTATTTTATTTATTAATCTCTTTTTTCTCTCTGTCTTGTTATTTCTTGTATATTCTTTGATTACTGCAAAATGTAATAGGTATTTTAAGCTGCAAATATAACTCAATTGAATTTTAAACACTTTTTTTTAAACTTTTTTTTACAATACAATACAAAAAACTAAACCCCTTCCAGACATATTTCTTGTTAATGTTTCTATCCCGGTGAAATTTAGTCTGGAATGTCCTGACTAGCTCTAATATTGTTCCATTTGTTCACGAAAGTTTGTCTGTTGTTGTTTTAATAGTGTGTTCCAGTGGTACTCAGAGCTCAGATCTTCCGAGTTCTGACTTGTAAATTCTCACTGGAACAGCCCTCCAACTCTGAGTTCTCACTCGGATACTCGGAGAGAATTTCAGCATCCGAGGTAGAAAATCAAACATGGCAGCGCCCTGCGTTTTGAGAAAGAAAAACCTCCGGCAGCTTCACTACAAATCGTGCTTGTGTTATTTTCTCTTTAGTTTGTCTTTACAGTTCACCCGCCTCTGTGATTTTGCTCCTGCGCTGCTTATGCACTGCAATGCTAATGTTGCTAACGGCTACACAGAATTAATGTAAACAGAAGCAGAATTTCACTCTTGCGATGTTTTACAAACTGTAAATGTAACAGCAATGTCCGAGTTGATAAACTGGCATATAGAGATCTGTATTTTTGCTGTTCTGGGCTTTTTCAAAGCTATTTATTACTTGATTGGCACATTACTGTAAAAGTAATCCAACTTGACCACTGGAACACACAACACTTGGACAAAGCTTCACTCCGAGGTTCGAGTTCCAACCTCCAAGGACGACTGGAACACACCATTAGCATTGTGGTAGCATTGTGGCTAACTGTCGTTAGCATATCAACATTTTGTGGTGGACAATTCAGAAACGAATGCACGTGAGCTAAATGTGACTGATGTTGGAGGTGTAAAAGGAATTGTTTCTGTTTGTTTTAGGTTTTAAAAGGAAGCAAAAAATCTGGCATAGCACCTTTAATATTTCTTGAATTTCTTTTGTAGTTCTTGGTTTGCTTGTCAATAAAATTACCTGCCAATGGAACAAGATATTCTGTCTTGATAGATGTTCTATATGATCTTGATACATCATATTAATAGTTGTTTTAGGGAAAACAAAATGTGCTTTATTTTGTACAAAAAGGTCCTGTTCCACTGGCAGATCATTTTACTTAGCACGTAAAACCTGATAAACTCAAGACAATATGTTTATAATTCATGACGTTTTACTTTATTGGACTAAGATATCTTATTTGCCTCACAGTGAGGAAATTCCAGTGTTGCAACACACTTTTCAAGAACAGCAATGGAAAAGAAACTGAAGCAAGAAGTTGACATAATGGCTGAGCACAGAGCAGTAAACGATTGAAAAAAAGTAAATGAGATACTAGATAAAGTGACATCAGTATGCAGTATAACTTTACTATACCTCAAATAATAACAGAATTCAGGTTGGATTAACGCTACATTAAAAAATTATTAGTCAAGTAAAAGAAAAGTCGTGGTCAAGTAAGTAACTGTAAGAATATTATGGTAGGCTTATTCGATTTGCACACCAGCTAGCTTGTGACCCGAGAGGACCCGGACATTCTGATTTGATCAAGTTGTATAAGGATCTCCTTCACAATGTCAAATGCTGCCTTTGTTCCTGGTTCTCCTTCCTTTCATGACTTCTTTGGTTGAACCTAGACAAACTGTCTGTAATTGGCTACTCTGTAAATAACATATTAACAGAGTTGTAATCGTATAGTTGGTGGAACTGGCCAGTGGTGGAAACCCACAGGTACTGGAGACACCGCAATTCTACTGGATGTAACATTCATTCTTTCATTTTTAACCATTAACTGTAGGAGAAATGTATTAATGATGCCCAATTAATCTAAATATGCATGTTTTTGGAGGTGGGAGGAAAGTGCAATATCTGCTCTGAACCTATGGCAGGGCTATTCAGTTATACAGTATTTACAAGCGAGCTAATTTTTCGGCGGGCTAAAGTCCGAGGGCCAGACTACAAAACTGAACAATAAATATGTTTTACAGTCATTATACACATTTCTAAACTGTGCTATTTACTAGTGGTCTATTTTCAATGGGATTAATAAAATACAATAAAGCCTTAAATTAACCAGATAAAAACAGGAACATTGAGGCTTCTCTCACACCTTTCCTTTACAGGTTTTAGAGTTATTCACAGTTCAGCTTATTACCTTTCTGTTCTTGAATAGAATGTTTTTGGTTTTGTTTGTGGAGGACATTATTTGTTGGGCATCTTAAGTCTCCAACTGCCATTAGCATTAAACAACAACAACAATAGCAACAAAATTATACTTAAAAACTTCCAACGGTTGGGTAAGGTCTGTTTTATCAAGATGGGCCAAAACATACAACTTAGTGGGCCGCATTTGGTCCTTGGGCCGCCATTTGAATAGCCCTGACCTATGGTGACTCATAAACTTCACCCAGAGAGATCTTGGCTCGACCCGAGAGTCAAACCCACAATCTCCTTATTGGAAAGATTGAACCACTGTGCACCTCATTATTCATAAGTGGATTGAGAAAACATTTAAAAATGCACAAACTCTACTGTAAAGGAGTAAAAGTACGTTGTAGAAAAGTACAAAAGTTACTCAAGTAAATGTATCATCATATAAGCAGTGTTGGGTAGAATACTTTGAAAATGTATTCCGTTACAGAATACTGAATACTTGGTCAGAAAAGTATTCTGTATTGTATTCCGTTACTTGGCAAATTTTTGTACTGTATTCTGAATACTTGGAATACTTTTTATTTTGAAATGCAAATTAGGTGTTAATTTTAACGTGAAATTACAAAGTTTTCGTGTTTCTTCGTAATTCTTATTTCTGTTAAGTAATGCTAGTAATGCATCTCCACGTAAACAAGCGTTATAATAACTTCTGAACACAATAACGCGCTGTTTAAATCACACTCACCGGAGCCGAGAGGAGGAGTTTACTTCAGATTTCCACGCGTGTGCTCATCGTGGGTTTAGTCCAACAACAGTTGATTCATCGTGTCCTCCGTGAGCTTCAGAGCATGCTCCAGTGTCACAAATCCTTTGCTAACAGTCCGCCGCACTTGTTGTGAAAGTTTCGTCAAAGTTTTCATCGCGAAAACAAACTGTTCCTCTTTGAAAAACCAATCCCATCCGTAGTTAAAATGAACGATCCAAACGCTGCGTCTTCTCTTTGTTTATCGTAAATAAAGTCCCGAAAAAGTTGAACAGATGATACAACCGGAGACAAGCATCAACAAACTTCTTATGTACCTGTCCATAAAGGGGCAATCTGATTGGTCAGTGTTATTTCTGTGCCCCTGAAGAGCTGTGAAGCAGTGCGGGCAGCACAGACGGACAGCGCGTCAAGCTGCTGCTGTGAAAACATTACGCATAGGTTTTCTGTGGTGATTTTAACAATGGGTCTACATTTATTTTACATGCAATGTAATCCATTGATTTTATAAAAGTAACTGTATTCTGAATACCTCGTTTGAAAGCCGTACTGTAACGGAATACAAGTACTCATAAAATGTATTCAGAATACGTAACGGCGGTACATGTATTCCGTTACTCCCCAACACTGCATATAAGTGAGTCCAAGCAACAGTATTTCCACCTCCACAGCCCCAGACAGCCAACCACACTGCGCTCTATCACGCACAGACTCCTGCAAAAATAAATAAATCAGCAGCTCCCATCAGTGTAAAACTTGTCTCTCCATTGACTTTGAGCTGCCTCCTCATTGTCTGCACCGCTTTCCTCTGTCACGGCCTCGCTTCCGACCCCCCTGGTGGCCGTTTTGGTGATGGGACGTTGGGCCGCGCGCCGCATACAAGTGGGTTAATTAAAAAGATTCAGAAGTCAATCATAGGGCATTAGGAAAGAGAAAAGAGAGAGACGGAGAGAGAGAGAAGGGGGGAAAAGAGGAGGGGAGTGCGGAGCGGTTAGGATATAGGAGACATCAAAGGGTTGGAGGGAACGAGGAGGCATGAAAGGAATGAGGAATGAGCTCTGAGCGCCAGAGCTGGTACAGGATGCTGAGAGAGAGAACTGGGAGCGGCCCGAGGGTGGAAGTCTGACAATAGGTGACATAGACGCGGCTTGTAAAGACACAGTGGAACGTTACGGTTGATTTAAAACAAATTATAGTTGTTTTTTCAAATTTGGACGTAGTTTGGTGCAATAGTCCTTGTGGTAAATCAGTGTTTACAGCATTACAGAAAGTGATAATTTGTGCTGCTCCGATACCATTTTTCGGAACTGATCCGATACCGATTCTTTGTCTGAGGATATGTGCCGAGACAAATACCATTCCCGATACCAAATATTGCATTATAATGGCTAAAGAAGTCAATTTTAGGTACAGCTTTTAACTCAAATTTAAATCAATAATCAATTTTAATAACAGCTTCTGCAAGCTAAAAAGAGCTACACAAAAGGATATTGTTACTTCATGATAAAGATGCGTTTATTGCAACTATTTTAGAGTCAAATGTCATTTTTATTAAACATAATTGTGTTGAGTTTAATATTATTTAGTTTCTGTCAACCTCTTTGTGTAATAAAAACAACAATGAGGCCAGTAAAAAGACCCTTATCCTAATGAAATGCAATGTAAACAAAAGTCCAGTTAGCATGTTAGCCTGATTACGCTGCTAGCTAGCGCTTCTGTTGAATCGTATTTAGAGTTAGTTTAACCACAGTCCTTCTACTATAAAAGCTAAATGAGGTCAAATGGGTGTTTGTCTGTATATATGGAGTATTTTTATGGCTAAACTTTAAAGAGCCGCTACAGCAGGGGTGCCCAACGTTTTGTACCCAAGATCTACTTTTGTACACCTAACAATCAAAAGATCTACCATGAAAAAATGATAACTACATAAATGCAAACAACATCAATTCATCTCAAACTTATATTTATTTACCATCATTTAGTATTTGACACTGAGAAGAAGATGCTAAAGAGCAGGGGGGTGCAATTGTTTTTTTTTTTAAATCAAGAGCCATATTTGAATCGAGAAGAGTGTTGAACCATCGTCATGGGTGAAGGAAATTCTAATTACGTGCACATTTCTGGTGCAGACACATGTTCCATAGCTAATTCAGTGAAAAATAGGCTTCATATAAAGAGTAAAGCTTTTTCTCAAAAACGTGCTTCGGGACTGATCACTGCAGGTCGAGGGCCGCATCTGACCCCGGGCTGTAGTTTGCCCAGGTCTGGGATCGAGGCTTTTTTCACTCAAATGTTTGTGTACAGCGAACACAAAGCCCTCATGTTCTTTTGATGTCACCCAAGACACAATCCTCGACTACCACAATAGTTACACAAGTGCAAGCTGCGCTAAACAAGTGTGCGCACGTAATGAGATTCAAACCGATCTCACAAGAAAGCATATGGAGCTCAAAAGTGACACGGTGGCGCAGCGGATAGCGCCTCATAGCAAGAAGGTCCTATGTGGAGTTTCTATGTGGAGTTTGCATGTTCTCCCCGTGTTTGCGTAGGTTTCCTCCGGGTACTCCGGTTTCCTCCTACAACTAAAAACATGTCCAATGTGCCTCCCCTCCCCAGGACTACAGATGGAAATTAGCTGTAAACTACAATCTGGTACAAGCATCTCCGCCATTGTGCTTAATGTAATTGTACATTGTCCTTAATAAACATTACCTTACCTTACCGCCCACTTCCTAGTTCAACAAACTCCGGCTCCCATGTTAAATCTCCATAAGGGTTTAGAAAACAAACTATACTGAAAGTTTGAAAACGTCTCCAGGGCTAATCAGCTACATTTTTGTTCAAAATCTTTTTTTCACGATATAGATGTGCTTTTTAGACTGAAAACAACCGCGCTGTGGATCTGAGTTAGCACTTAGCTGGCTATTCCGCGACATGTTTTTAAACGTAAATTTTTCGAAAAGCCTATGGCACTTTACAATGGGGGACTTACTTCCAGAACCAGGACAATCTTCCACTGTTGAGCTCCATATATACCATGACATAATATAATATGTCAAGAGCATATGATTAGCACAATTTTATGCCGGTTTTGAGTTTGTATGACACATGTTGCAGCCCCAGGTCATTTCTATGGTGGTTTAAAGATGTGTTATTTCATATTTTAATCCTTATCCTAACCCTAACCCAATCGGAACCTACCCCAAGCCCCATCCATTAAACCTTAACAAAATGTCCCACGTAGCTTGACTTGCAGGCGGGATATTTCTTAGCGACTGGTTGTGGCAGGTTAGGACAGTCTGACCGTGTTTCACATGGCCACAGTATCTTTACATTTAGACAGATCAAAGCTCAAGTCCTTATTAGGCTCTTTCCTTCAACAATATGAGTCATACTGTAATACAACGCACATCATTTTAAACGTTAGAAATCAAGGAATAAGTCTATGCAGTCAGTCATGTCTCCTCTGTCCTCAATTACCTGTGTTTGTCTCAGTTCTTATCACCTGCTCTACCCACCACTTAGGAGTGAGAGTGCAAAGGGAAGTAGAGAGTGGAAGAAACGCAAAATCACACTACACTCAAATAAAGGCTGTATAATCTAAATGTTTGTTCTCTAAGGTATTTCAATTTAACTGAGGGTGGACTGAGGTGGGTTAAAAATAAAGGAAAACAAAAAAAAAGGGTCAGATTTTTAATAACTCTCTGAGACAAACGAACTACGATGATTCAAATCCTTTTAAAGAGTCAAAATCCCATCACTAAAATTTACACAGAAGTGACAGTTTCCTGGGAGCTTAAACAACCATTATATAAGTGTTGCAAAAGTGTTTTGAAATCATACCGTATAGATATTGGCCAATATTTACAATCTGATTTTTCATGGGTCGATCTGAGCAGTGCCTTTTCTGTCACAGGCCATCTAAACAAGCAACTAAGATAAAAAAAACAAATCTATGATAAAATGTCCCTATGTGTTACTATTACAAAATTAAGCAGCACGTGTCCAGACTAAAACCAGAGGGACCACATTACTGCAGTTTTAAAATCACTGCATTGGCTGCCTGTGTGTTTTAGAATCGATTTAAAGTCATTTTATTGGTCTTAGGTTTTTTTTTTTAGAACTGCTTTTATCCTATGACCCCTTATGGACCCTGCGCTCCTCCAGCAGCAGGCTCCTAGTCATTCCCACAGTCAGGGCCCACGTTCACAGTGAGGAATCTTTCAATCCTCGGATCTCCAGTGTTTCCTCTGAAGATCCTCTGCACCAGGACCTGTGGTTGGCTGCGGCTGCTCAGCTTTGGCTTGTGGGCCCTAAAAGTTTAGTCTTAACCTCATCTCTTCTCTGGGCACCTGGGCTGGTGTCTTGTGGCTACAGGCGACTATGCTCCTGATGCCGACAGCTCGTCTGGTAGTGCTTTCTCATCTGTTTCATCACTACCCAGCCTTTTGCACTTAAACTTAAACAAAGACACGAAATTCAACTCATTTAACTCAAGCAAACTTAAAGCAAACTTAAAGCAAAGGTAAATCAAGTCCACTGTTTAAAGGATAGTATATGATTCGTCCTTGTAACAGCTACTTACAGATAAAAAGTAAAGTAAGTTCAAGTGGCTCTAGCTGCATATAATAGGCTACAGGATACAATAATATATCTTATAATACCTGCGCATTATGTGAGATCACCCTTATATAAGCTGTCAAGAGGATCATTAGGTCATTCATTCAACTAACGTTCTTTTACATTGAGCAGCTTGTAACGTTTGGAACAGCTTGTATAGGTCAAGTTTAATGTAATTTCAGATATATTCTAAAGATATATACTAAAGCAGATTGTAAGCAAAGGATGGTTGTCTCTTTCTGCACATGTGTCAATGTCTCGAATTTTCCTCAAAGTATCAAATGTGTTATTTTATTCAGAGTAACAAAAGAGGAAATGAAAACACAGTTAAAGTTGGGTTATTTAACTTTTTTATTTGCAAATTAGTAAACTTTGAGCTTATTAGTTGTTTGTCTGTTTTTTAAATGTCGACTCTGATTGAATTGCTCCATTTACACTATACGATAAAAGCATACTATAAATTATTTACCTTCCATTACTCCTTACTCTGGCACCAGGAGGAGGCCTGTTTCAGAGTATGAGATGGTTTATAATGCACTAACATTAGATGTACTTTGGTGCTAGTCCATGGAGAGACTTAGGCACAAGCAGAGCTGTTTTGAAGTCTATTCTCTGAGTCACAGAAACCAGTGAACCATATGAAAATCAGGAATTACTGATACATTTTCTGTGTTGCTCCAGTCCTTCAAAAATGCTCCTGAACACATCCATTTTGGAATCTCTCCAGAACCAATAAAAACACATGGAAGTCACATACAGGGAAGAATTCAACAGTGCTTTCAGAGTCTCAGAGATAAAAAAAAAAAAAAACATGGTTGAGGAAGCAATGTTAGAACAGGAATAAAAACACCAATTTGCATCTGTCATTTGGGGACATAGAGTTAGGGTTAGGGCCACTAAATATTTTATAATATATATTATTATATTTTATGTGGCCTTACCTGCTTGTCAAAGCCTGATCCCGTCAGATCTCAGAAGCTAAGTAAGAAAGGGCCTGGTTAGTACTTGGATGGGAGACCGTTAGAACACCAGGTGCCACAGTGGGACGACAAGAGTGGACTGTCGTGTCCTTGGGCAAGACACTTAACCCAGTGTAACCAAGCGCTTTGAGTGCCTTGAAAGGTGGAAAAGTGCATTTTCCTGCCTTGTAAAGCGCTGTGAATTGCTTTGTGTATGAATTGTGCTATACAAATAAATTTGCCTTGCCTTGCCTATATAAATAGAGACCATTTACCATTAATTTACCATATGCCAGATTGTTTTTAGTTTTGAGGGAAAAAAATGCAAATATCTGTACTGCAAATATAAGTTATCAGCCACAGCAGGTCACATATTTGTAAGAAGTTAATGCAAAGTTTAAAAAAAGTCTACTAGACATTATTCAAATCAAATCAAATCAATTTATTTTGTATAGCCCAAAATCACAACAACAGTCGTCTATGAGGACTTCCCAAGATTATTAATTTTAGCAAATATGAATAATAGGAAATCAAAATAAAACAATACATATTCAATGAAACAATACACATTCAATGAAAAGGTGCATTAAGCATGAGCATTAAGGTGCATGCTCATGCTTGTGTTTATCTGTCAGTTTTCAACACAAACTGACTCACACATCACCAGTACAATGACTTAAGAGCTCATCATAAAGTGTATAAGACTGAGCTCTATCTACGAAAAAATAGCTTAAAGAAGCTGTGTGTAATGTACACCAGACCCATGTGTGATGCTAAATGAGTAGATAAATACGATAAAGACACGTTTGATCCAATCAGCTGTCAGTTTGCCCTACATTTCTCAGCTTGTATTTAGACTCAGTAATCATGAAGCCGAGCTCTTTTAGTATCTTTGGAAACGGCTTCAGTCAACTTGATCTTCCAAGATTACCAGGACGTACATAATGATGTCATCAGACCTGAACCGATTGACCACACTGACCATCTGAAATAACAATTATATGTGGATTTGGCTCCAATATAAATCTGTATCTCCGAAAACACTTTTTAACTTAGGGCATTTCGTCAACCTAGGGATAAGCAACCGGTCAATTGATTCAAACCGAACAGCCATGTCAACACAAGAAATGATCTCTGGTCAGAAAACACTGGTGAGGAGTCATCAACCGTTTGTGATCCACAGACATTTGAGCCCAAGAGGGTTTGTAGGGTTGGTCACATGACTGATGTAAGAAGACGCTTGACCATGCAGAGCTGTAAAAGTCTGCACTATATTTTAAACTGTTGTAATTGTATTTATATTACAAGTTATTTTGTGTTAAAGGATTTTAGGTGACTACTGCACACGTCAATTTGGAAATATTTGTTTATCAACCCGGGGGAAAGAAAGAGGCGCAACTGATTGACACAAACTGTAGCAACAACACTAACTGTCCAGTGTCCCCTAATTACAAGTTTATCACTGCGTGAAAACAAAAGTTATGCTGCCAGTTCAACAATTGTAAATGAAATTCAACTCTATGACCCATACACGTTACATTCAGGTGAGTGAAAAAAATGGCGAGAAAAACACGGTCTCAAGCTTCAGGGGCCACACGTCCGTCATACCAGTTCATACACGATCCAAACAGCTAGCTCTCGTCTTGTTTGGTTGTTTTTATTAAAGAAATTTCCCCAGCCAACTAAACAGACATGGTCTCTTTGTACAGGTGACAGGCGCAGACATTTGCTCAATACGCTTTCTGGTGAAATCAGGTTGGACTCATTTTTGTTACATTCCGGCCAATTTCAATACTATTTATGGAATCAATAACAAGTTCATCATTTCAAAAGAGTGGTTTTGTGCATGTCCTCGAGTAGAAATTCTTGTCTCTTTTAAAATGTAGTCTATAAATCTAACTGTCAAAAAAGCATCTTTTCTTCTTGTTCTCAGAGAAATCTTCTCGTTTCACAAGGTTTTAGACATGACATTACATTAGTTCTACAAATAGTGATCATTTAGCTGTCCTAGAATTTTTTGGTCATTTCTGTAACCGTCACTAAAATCGCGTCTGTCACAATGGTACATCACATGACATCATCATCATAGAACCGTTACAACAGTAGAATATAATGGGAACACAGCTCTCTTTCCCTTATAGTTCACGTCATTCCTTTTACTAATTTTGAACCCTCATACAAAAAATAAATAGGCTACATAAGTTTAGAATGGCCGTCACATTTTTTGTATATTCTGTTTAACTTTATCAACTAACAACTTTGTTTTTTTCGGTTTAAGTTAAAATGGCATCGATTTTGTAGAATGACTCTGACTCGTTAATTTTCTATCGCTTGTTCTGGTTAGGGGTCACGGCTGACTGGAGCCTATTCCAGTGATTTTGGGCCTTAGGCGGGGGAACACCCTGGACAGTGGCCAACTCGTCGCAGGGTTAGACAGACAATTCATTCATTCACTAAGGGAAATGTACAGTGATGCATAATTAACCTAAACATACATGTTTTTGGAGGTGGGAAGAAACCGGAGTACCCGGAGAAATCCCACAGTGACACGGGGAGAACATGCAAACTCCACCCAGAGAGATCGTGAGATGTTGATATGATCCAACCTGGGAATCGAACCCTCGACCTCCTTGTTGGAAAGCCAGATCTCTATCACTCTTCTACCGTGTACCCCAGAATGATCATTTAACAATATATACTCATATTTTTAGCAACTTTTCATTTGATCAAAAATAATTTATTGAATGAATTAATATAAACTTATCAAATGTATTATTTTTCGTGACATGTCAAGCAACCTAACAGGCAAAAGACTGGCCTCAAAACACGTTGCATCACCAATAGAAGTTAACCTATGTCATTTTACGTAATTGTCTTGTTTTGACATCAGCAATAGCATTAAAAAACTGTAACACAAACATTCAATTTGACTTGAAACCTGCACAATACACTTCCTTCTCAAGTTGGTGACCATATTTACGCACTTGGTCATTTGCGTATAGATGTCCGCAACAGGTAAAACCACTGTTGAAATCATCCACTCTTCCAATCCATTACATCTCTACGGTCACTCCAATTCAAACCAACACCAACAATAACGCGAGCTTTCCGTTTCGTCTCTCTGCCTCTCCAAAACCGAGCGCGTCTCCAAAAACCATCCCTCGTGGAATAACGTGCCACCTGCAGCCAAAAGCGCTTAACTTTTACGCACAATTACCCAGCCATCTTCAACAACAAAAAAAACACAATGCGAACACAAAAAAAATGTCAGACTTACGCGTGCGTCGCCTCTTCTTTTGACATCTCTATCCTCCTCCACGCGCGCTGTTTTGTTTTTTTAATGCAAGGTGGATGTTTTGATATTTCCGTTAAAGTCCAGTTTTGGCACAAGGGCGAGTGGAGATGTCCAGCTGGGTTTTTACGCACGGTGTAGCGTATACTGTGGGAGCGTTTGGAGAGAGGAGCGCGCGGGGGTCTCGAGCCAAAAGCGAAGGGGCGCGCGCTCTTCGCTCTGACACCGTGCACCGCTTGACACCGCCGTTTAGGAGGCGCTGACATGCACGCACACACACGCGCGCACGAGGACGCACGGAAAGACAGAGACAGAGAAAGTGTGCGTATTCATGGCACGAGTAAATAACTAGTGAAGGAACTTAAACTGGAATTGTGAGTGCAAAGTGATGGAGTTAATTTAGGCATTGGCGTCTTGTTAACAAAAATGTGATTGTTAAATAGCCAATGTAATACAGGGTAATGAAATAGATTGCGTTTACATTGGGTTTGGTGTTTCTGGAGGAAAAAAAAAACTTTTCATATTCCACAAATATGTAAGTTTATTTAATAATAATGCATTGGATTTATATGGCACTTTTTCAAGACACCCAAAGACGCTTCACATTCAGCATTATTCATTCATTCCAACACTGGGTAGTGGTAAGCTACTATTGTAGCCACAGCTGCCCTGGGCAGACTGACGGAAGTGAGGCTGCCATTTTTGCGCCATACACACACCAGATCCATACTAGGCAATGTGGGTGAAGTGTCTTGCCTAAGGACACAGCAACGAGTTTCTCCTCTGTTCACCCCACTGTGGCACCTGAAGTTCCTCCACGGGTCTCCCATCCAAGTACTTCCTTGGCCCAACATGCTTAGCTTCTGAGACCTGAAGGGATCAGGCTTTGGCAAGCTGGTATTGCCATTTATTGGGTCACTTGTTCAGAAAAAACATCCAATTACAAGTTTAAGATGAAAAAGTCATGATTCTTAAAAGGTTGTGTTTATAAAGACGATACAATTACATTAAAATAACTCAATTTCTCCCACCACAGATATCTTGTTTATCGATTCAGATGAAAATTAGTCTGCCATATCCTGACTACGTCTAATATATCCCATTTGTTCACCAAAATTCACTACGTTTGTCTGTTGTTGTTAGCATTGTAGCTAACTGCTGTTAGCATACAGGCACTTCTCGCTCCTAGCAACTGTGAAAAAAGCTTAAATCACAGTGTGCTGAACAATACGGGGTCTCAAATCAATTTATTTTTGTACATCACAAAATTACAACAGTCATCTCTGAGGACTTTCCAAGAATGTTAATTTAGCAAACAAGAATAATAGAAAATAAAAAAAAAACAATAAACATTAAATAATGCATAAGGTAAGTGAGCATAACTGAAAGAGAAAAAGGAACTTATTCTCTTTGTTAACAGTTTTAAGGAAGCAAAAATCAGGTATAGGACCTTTAAGAACAAATGCAGAGATGCTTGCACCAGATTCTAAATTATTCAGCTAATTTTCATATAGCCCTGTGGGAGAGGAGTTACTACTGGACATGTTTTTAGTGGTAGGTGAAACCGAAGCACCCAGAGGAAGCTTACACAACCATGGGGATAACATGTAAACTTTACATATAAAGGCTCCAGGCCGTCCAGGAGTCAAACCCAGAACCTTCTTGCTATGAGGCCAGAGAGCTAGCAGCTGTGCCATCATGTGATGGCAAAGATGTCCCAGAAGTTATACATTTAAATTGTTGCAACAATAAATAAAAAATATAGGAACGTTTTGTGGGGATACACTCAGGACAATGCAAAACTGATCTTACAAAACATAAAATCGAGCACTCAATCACTCAATTTCATTTCACTCCAGCTCTAGGCCAGGTATCATATCGCAGGACTGCAGACGGTTCTCAAAAAGCAGGAAGTACGCTTATTCAATCAGCAAACAAGAGCAGAGTAGTGTGTTGGCCAAAACCAAAGCTGAAATATCAGACTGTATTATGTTTTCCTCCTTTGACCTTGTCTCAAATATTTACTTAGAATATGATATTGTACCTTTAAATTTGCAAGTTTATCACATAGAAACGGCATCAATCATGTATGTATTATTTCCTGGACTACAAAAGGACCAAAAAGCAGAGATTGGTTAAATAAAAAAAGTTCTCGCCTACTGTGAAGCAATTGAACCCCAATGATGGGATGTCAGTCGGTGAAATTAAGCCGGCTGAAATATCAGGCTACTTGATAACTACATCTGTGTCTAAAATGTATGTTTTGACTGTCATTGAAATCTTGAGTTTAAGATATAAAAGTATAACAAAATCTGGTAAATGTTTGCATTTGACCTGAATATACAGTAGAATAGGTACACCCAAATGCTGTATATATTGCACAAAATGAAAAAGCATAAAATACACATGAGTTTTGGAGGATTTTACCTATGGTGATGCTTAGTTGATCATACTCATCATACGTTGTATGATGATACTCAAAAAGGCAGGAAAACGTATGATGAGTATCATACGTTTTCCTGCCAATTTTATGAATTTGTTACGAAAAGCCAAAAAACTGGTTGAAGCCATGTGGCGTTGAAGCCATGTGGCGTCATTATCTTTGGGTTTACTAAAATGGGTAAGTTTAGGGCTGGGGCTTGGGGTAGGTTAAAATTTACTCCTTAAACACAAAGAAATTAGCCAAAATTTGTGGTAATTTTACGTTTTGGCTTTTCGTAACAAATTGATGTAAAAAAGGACATGGAGAAACATATGAACTCCACACACAAATAGGTCTGGTCCTCCAGGGGTCGAGCTCTCAACTTTTGTGCTGTGAGGACTGAGGAGAAAGAGAACCATTCAACTATTAAGGTCGGTTAATGGTAAGGATAGATGGTTTTCACACAGCAAGCCTGATTTTGGTTTAAATCTGACAACTTCCTCTCAGAAATTCTTTGACGCACGACCAATATCATCATTAATAGTATTAATTTTGGGTTACAATTACATCTTATGAACTTCTTTTTACAAACAACAAAGTGAATCTGGAGAGGACAACCCAAGCCCAGCCAATCAGTTGCTTGACCAGCAAGCCCCTCCTACATTCCGTGTTGAGAGCCTTCACACTGAAAAATGCCTTGCAATACATATTTACGATTTAGCGTGTCGCTGTTTCAGTGAAATTTCCGAGTTTTCTGTGATTGGTTGACTCAGATGACTCTTGTAAAGTTGTCTGTCAAAGAGTTTAGGAACTGGTTCATCAAACAAGCATGCAGTTGACTCCCGATAAGAAATGAAAATTTGTCATTTTCAATTCAGACAGTGCAGAGTGGTTGCTTTAGGGTGCTACATTTATGATACATTTTTAAGTGGAAAACACAAAGTTTGCTAATTTACAACAAAAAAGTGTAGTTACCCCAAATTTAAGGTTAGGGTACACTTTATTTGTCTTCTGCATTTGACCCATCCTTCAATGCCTCTGGGGCATTTCCTCAGGTTCCATAGTGCAGCGCTCAAGGAACCATGTCGAAATGCTCTTAATAGGCTTGATCGGGACTACCATAGCTGGAAGATTTTCTGGGCCATGCGGGAGTTGAACTTGCAAATTTCTTGCTGTGAGGCAAGAGCACTACCCACTTTGCCACTGTGCCGCCCAATGTTCTGCTTTCAAGTCAAGTCAGCAAAATAGTGACTTAAAATGGGATTGAGTCCAAGACACCAATTGTTCAACCATTTAACATTTTTGAGTGTAGCATAAAGTGATGTTTATTTTTGATGAAAGACAAGTGTAGCTTGAACTTTGTATCTCTATGGAATCAGGTGACTTTGAACTAAGAATGGGCAACATGTCAAAAAACATGTATTTAAATATGGACCTAAATCACAATTTTGAGTTCATCACTCTTTACATTTGTTCAATGTTATTGATTGTTAGTTGCTCAAACGTGTCATGGTTTTCTTTTGTTCCTTTTAATCATTTGTTGTTTGACTAAATCATGATATGACAATTTCACAAAAGCAGCAGATTGTCTCAGAACTCACGATTCGATTTCTCTCACCCTATCGCCAAACCCTACTTCAAACCTCCAGAAAGCTACACAGTGAACTCCTACTAAGATATTTTAGCTTTTTCGTGAATGTTTATAATCCTATTCATATCACGTCTTTCATTTGCCCTTCAAAACTTTTTCAAACCTTAAGTAGAAAGAATAGAACCGACTAGCAGCAACAGAAAATGCGTTGTTACAGATTTAACCGCTAGCTTCCTAGAAATCTCCAAAAGTCAATGTTATATTCTTTTTGATCGCCTGTTACCTATAAGAATCCGCCGCCGCCATGTCTTCCCTCGCAGCTCTGCAGACAGACGGAGAGAGAGAGAGGGAAGAGAGAATTTTTGGATGCAGAGAACGGTGGGGGAGGGTAGCATCAACATCACATTTAGGCTCTGACCCAGTTTCTCAAACATTACAGCGATTGCACGCTTTTGATTCATTTTTCCATCACCTTCTGCTGACGCCGGAGGGCAAAGGAATTAGACAGGCGCGCCAACCCAGCTACATGCTAAATACGGACGCTATCTTCAGCCGTGGAGTAGTTTTAGAGCAGGTTTGAGCTCATATGTGACGGCAGTGCAGAGAATTTACCTGAGAGGGGTTTTCTCATGACTAATGCTGTGCTGAATGAATGGAGTAAGCGTTTTCTAACACAGCAATAGACTGGGTGATATTGTGCAATACTAGTATTCTGTTTAAAAATTCCAGGTACTAACAGTGGGTGCAAACTGATAACAAAATCCAAGCCCCAGATCAAAACGTTTTGACGGAAACTTAGCCATTTAACCCAAAGAAAATGTCCCACGTGGCTACAACCAAAATACCTATAAGACGGAAAAAAAAGAATGTCTATATGACATTTTTAGAGTGTCAAACAGAGACATGATACGCTATAACTGGTAGTGCAGATGAGACGGTGTAATCCTTCCCAATCCCATTCGTCCAGGAGTGATCCAAAGTAGAAGTCTTCAAAGTTGTCATCTGGACAGTGTTTCCAAAGATCAAGACGTTTGGACTTTCATCCGAAAGTCATTTTCAGTCAGATTTAAAATGACTTTTGTCAGATGACAACTTTGAAGACTTATATATAGATACACATTTCAATGAGATTGTGTTGATGTGAGATACAAATGTCAGCTGTCTTAAGCTTTTGCTCGCTCCAGTCTATTTACCAAAATGTTGCTAAGTTTAAGCCATCTTAGCAACAAGTAATGAGTTTACTTGTTGCTAAGATGGCTTAAACTGTTTTTGACTGATTTATCTTTGAAATGAATGAAATGAAATGAGAAAGAGCTAGTACGCTGTTATAGTGAAATTATATACAGTATTAAAGGTGTGTGGCAAAAGGCAAATGTTTGACAAAGGAGGTTCATAGTGGCATGGTTGGCTAAAGAATCAAAAATCAATGCTAAAAACAAGATACTCATTTGAGCAAGTATGTTATTTGTTTATTTTTTAGCAACCATTCTATTGTTTTAGAACAAAAGAGAAATTAGTTTCTAGGGATTCAAAATACAAAATTTAGACAATAAGGTCAATAACACACTTGGGATATTTACTAAGTAAAAGTGAAAATTTGCTATTTTAGATACTTTAGCATTTTTCATTACTTTCATTAGTAAGTAAGTAAGTAATCTTTTATTGTATAGCGCATTTCACAGACAGAGTCACAAAGCGCTTCACAGTGAGATGAACCCCTCCCATCCCCACCCAGTGACAGTAAACTGCCCTGGGGCAACTCAGTAGAGGCGATTCACCTAACACCTGGCGCCTCAACCTCCGACTATCACCAAGTGTTCCCTAACATGCATGTTATTGGTTGGTGGGGAAACCGGAGTGCCCAGAGGAAACCACCCAGACACGGGGGAGGAACATGCAAACTCCACACAGAAAGGTCCAGGCCTGAGCGGTAAACGAACCCGCGACCTTCTTGCTGTGAGGCCACAGCGCTAACCGCTCTGCCACCGTGCCGATTATCACCCAGAAGGCTTTGGAGTTTTGAGGATGTGGTTTGTTCTTATGAGTATAAATATTCTGAGAATGAAATGTTATGAGCTTTATACACTTAAGACAACTACAGGTGCTGTTTGTTTGTTGCTGCCCTTGATTTGCAGTCTACATATGACACTCTACACATGACACACGGTTTGTTTTGTCATGCATTTGGAACCATTCGGCCAGCCCACACTGTCCTCTTTAACCCTGACCCTACTCTCTATCCTGACTGTTGGTGGCCTTGTTTTATTCAGACAATAGGTTGGTGATGATGCCTCTCGAAGACCATGCCCCTTGAAACTTGTCCCATGCCTTTTTAGCTCTTTCAGAGGCCTCATTTAACTTTGTTACACTGTGTCTATAACTTTAGATCAGTGGTTCCCAACCTTTTTTCCTGGAAGCTCCCCCTGACGGAATGGGAGACTTGTCGAGCCCTTCCTGTTTAAACCAGTGGCTTCTAAATTGTTATTGTATGAAGAAAAATCGAACTAAAAACATATTTCAGCCAAATAAGCAACTACAGTATTGTGGTGTTTTGGTGCTCAGATTTGCGTTTCTTAGGGTCAAGCTCTAAAAGTTTTAATTTTAGAACTTGACCCTCTGACCAGACAAAGCTCTGGGGACCCCCTGGAATCTCAGGCGCCCCCCCTGGGGGGGACCGCCCAACCACTGCTTTAGATGACCATGCCTCTTGGGACTTGTGCCATGCCTTTTCAACTCTCCTCTGTCGGCAACCTCGTTTGACTCAGTTGCACGACGTCTGTGCCTATCGATAACAATGCCTCTTGGAATTTGTGCCATGCCTTTTCAATTCTCCTCTGTCGGCGGTCTTGTCTATCTTCATGCACGTTGTGTATGCATCTTGGAAACAATGCCTCTTCGGACTTTGGTACCTTGCAATTTCAACCTATCTGGCAACTGCGTGAACCATTGACTCTTCCGGTACTAAGTCTTTTTCTGCAGGACAACCCTCAGGACTAAATTCTCAAGTTGGATTCACAGGCCTCTCCTCTGGCTCAGCCTTGTAGGTGCAGATTAGTGTTCATGAGGTGAACAAACAAAACAACATAAATGACTGCTGAAATTTAGAAAAAATAAATATAAAGTTCTGTTCATTTTAGTTTTTAAGATGCTAAAAATCATAGTCTTTAAACTCTTTATCTCCATCTTCTACTCTTCTTCTCTCCTGGTTGAAACACGCCATACTTTGTAGCTTGTAATGTGCTATTTTTCCACAACATTAACCCTTTTTAATCATATTTTCGCCTCTCAAACTCTCCCACCATTTTTAAGCAACACGGCAGCCCTTAATGTCCTTTAAGACCATTACAAATACCCTCTCTCTGCTCCTCCGGCCGTCCCCCTCTACACCTCCCGTATTGTAGCGTTTGCCATTGACTCCTTAATGTTCTGCTGGGCCCATTCGGTGGCACAGATGATGTTGTTATCAGCTCTAAAGGCTGAGTGAGCATTCCTCTTGTCGGCTATAGGATCGGGCGGACAGGCAGAGAAAGGGGAGAGAAGTCCTCGGGATGGCAGGGAATCCACCTCTGGCTCCTTATCGCTGCCCCACGCCGTTGAGCAAGACCATTACGGAGACAGTTTTATTCAGAGTGAGACGACACGCAATTAGTCTCCCACGCACGTTCAGTTTGGGAGTGCCGGAGCGGAGAGAGAGAAAAAGAGCGGGTGGAGTTGGAGGTTTTGGTGTAAAAAGTATAGATGTGTTGTAGCAGACAGACAAAAGAAAGGCAACATAAATTATTCTTTTGGTATTTATGTACGGTATTTTCAGACTACATCCCCTGCCGTACATTGAGGGCCTAATTTATCAAGCCAGGTGCTAAATTGCGGGTGCAAAGTAAAAAAAAAATCATGTTCTTTACGAGCAGTTTATGCACCACCTCAAATTGTGCATCTTTAGTGTCTGTGTGAAAGAAAAATGTCAGCTACGCCAAGTTTTTGCTCCCCCTAACCTGTTTGCACATGAGCATATGCTTGATAAATCTGGCCCTGAGTGCAAGTTTGGTTCAAGTTGGAACTTTCACGAGTCCGGTAAGTCTTAGAACGTGCTTAAAACCAAGACTTGCAACATACGTCACTTCCCGTGCCGCCAAAAGGGTGCCGCCTCATTTTAGGTGAAAAGACAGCCCGCGTACATTGAAAGAAATGGGAGGTTATCCATGGTAAACTTCGGATACAATTCTAAAAACTACAATTAGTGATGGGTGCACGGTAGCCAAGTGGTTAGAGCTCTGGCTTCCCAACAAGGAGGTTGTGGTTCGACTCCTGGGTCGGACCATATCAACATCTCACGATCTCTCTGGGTGGAGTTTGCATGTTCTCCCTGTGTCACCTTGGGTTTTCTCCTGGTACTCCGGTTTCCTCCCACCGTGTATGTTTAGGTAATCAGGCATCACTGTAAATTTCCCTTAGTGAGTGAATGAGAGTTGTTTTTGAATAGTTGTCTGTCTAACCCTGCGGTGAGTTGGCCACTGTCCAGGGTTGAGCAGTAGAAAATGAATGAATGAATGAACATTTAGTGATTTGTATCATGTAAATAAAGAAAAAGGGAAGGCGATGGACCAGAGTTTGACTAGACACTTCACAGACAGAACAGAAAACTAACCCAATGTACCCATATGAGCCTGTATCAGACGTGTGTATTTTCGTATTAAAACACCTGTGAATGCTCACTTTTTATGAGAAATGAGCTGACAATCAAAATGTAAATAAATATATAGTAATCCACAATATGATTCATCTATTTTGTGCTATGCAAGCTTAAAATTAAGAAACATATTTTTTTAACTGTAGCCAAGATTGTGTTTGTTTAACTTATTTAAGTCCCTAATTTATTGTTTTGGATTTTGTTAAGTTAAATTAAAATACGGACGACAGTGGACTGGAGCCGGTATACAAGGCACTTAGCAAGAAACTCGTACGTGTCCCGAACCAAACTCGCCTTGCAGTCAGTGTACGAGATAACGTAAGTCGCACTTTTTTCATAGTTTGACTGGGGTGCGACTTATATTCATTACAAATCATTCTTAACTCCAAGTGCTGTAGATCATGAGTGAGAATTAAACACCAGAGTCCACAGCTTTTGACTAAACCTCACCTCATTTGTCCATCTATTGAGTGCCCCTTTTTCTTGTTTCAAGACAAATCTTCTGCTCCAGAATAATTACAGCGATCTATCCAAGTAGAAGATTTACTAATGTGTCAATAACTGCGCTTCCACTCTCACAAAATACACATATTGTCTAAAAAGTTAGTGCAAAGTTAACTCAGTTTCCATAAAAGTTCCACTGTTTTTATAAAATGTATACAGCTATAGTGGTATTTTATAGTGGTATCTATCTATCTATCTATCTATCTATCTATCTATCTATCTATCTATCTATCTATCTATCTATCTATCTATCTATTCTTCCCTTTTTGAATCAAGTAGCAATAAAGCAGGTCGAATTGCCAAAACCCAACACTTTCAGGGAATACTTTACTTGTCAAACCTGTGAGCAAACCCAGTCACACAGCAAGATACAATCATTGTCTCTTGAGTATTCCTGTTTGTTCAGCGTGCCATAAATTATGTTTTAACTGTCACATGGTCAACATCATCATCATTCACGGCAAAAAAAAAGCCCAACAGCAGTGCTTCCCAACCTTTTTGATTCATGGCACACTTTTTCCACGGCACACCGCCTACTCAAATCAAACCATTTTGGAAAACAGCTCTTTTTCATTTCATAGATATTTTCCATTACATTTTAAAAGGGTAGGCTACTTTTTAACTGTTCCGGTGGAGGGCCTGTGCCTACTTGTACTTGTAAAGTTCCTCTAAACTTACAGTATATGCATATAGAGAGATCCCAACAAAACCAAGTGCTACAGGACAGTTCTATGAGAGGCAATCTTGCTCACAAAAATATTTGATTTTCCCAAGCTTTTTTAATAGAAAATTACCTAATAGTCTATCAAATCTATGTTAAGTATGGAGCACACCAGTCAAAGCAATGCTCTTCATAATGAAATGAAAATCTGTTGTTTAAAAAAGTTACATATAGTGCACCTTTAAATTGTTTTACTTTAACTACTGCTGGAAAAATTGTTCCAAACACTAAAAATGGTAAATTAAATTAGTTAGACTTATTTCATTGATTGAATTTTGAAATTTTGAAATTGAAATTAGCTGGAAGTGTAAGCTGGGCCATCCCTTTTAACACAATTTGGGATCGCATAAAACTTTTTTTTTTTTACTATAAAATGCCATCTGTGCGTGCCATTCAAATTGTATAGAAAAGTGAAAAATAAAAGACATTACCAGCATTACTCTACATGTCCATTTGTTTCTGAACCAAAAGTAAATACCGACAAGACTTTAATCGGGTCTAAACCTAGACTAACTCAGAACCAAACCAGGTCTAAAGCAGAATTAAAACAACGACAGGCACAAACCAGATTTAAAGTAGCGCTATTAGCCTAAAATGAAACCAGAAAAGAAGTATTTTTCAATGTTTGGAAGGCAAATTGTGGGCCTGAAGTTGAATAGCTCTGCCCTAAACTGATGCCAACAGCAGCTTTGTCTGGAACTGAATCACAAACATACAATTATGAATTTCTTATCTATTAGAACAGTGAAAGCAAACGACCACAGCGATTTTATCACATACAAAATGCCATACTTACAATACGTAATGATACTAAAAATTCTGCGACAATATAGCTCTTGCAAAACGATAAATTATTCCAGGACTAATATCTATAATAGCATTGTGACATTAGCTGTTGAGAGGTTTGAGAACTTTGTATCAATCACTTACTGTATGTGCATTATCCTAAACCACAGCTCTAATTCAAACCTTCAAAACAGAATAGTGACATCTCCACACATAACCTGCGCTTAAATGTGAAACAGTAGCGCGCAGCTGTCCAAAAAGTATTAAATCCCCTCACAAAACACTTTACCACAGCAAAGAGCATAAGCCAGAGATTGGGAAAGTCCTGACATTTCTTTAAATGTGTGTAAGTACCAGACTTACTCCGGCAATCTGAGAACAGCTCCAGTCTGAAATATGAGGAACATTAGGTCGGCTGGAGAGAAGCTGAAATCACCCACTAAAAAGATGCAATCCTGCGAAGACGTGCAGAGGACAGTGCAACTATACGCTCAAAATACAAATGTGATTTTTTTTAGCTATTCTAAATGACGGATGATTATTTGTAATGCATGGATATTTGGATTTCTATCTCCATAGTCTTGACTATGTTATGACTTGGACTTAATTGTGACTTGGATGTTATGATTTGGACATGTGACTTGGATGTTATGATTTAAGACTTACTTGTGACTTAAATGTTATGACTTGGACTTTTATGTTATGACTTAGACTAGTGACGTGGATATTATGACTTGAGATTTACTTTTGACTTGGATGTTATAACTTGAAACTTATTTGTGACTTGGATGTAATGATTTGAGACTTATTTGTGACTTGGATGTTATGACTTGGAGTTGTATATTATAACTGAGACTTGTGACTTGGATGTTATGACTTGGAGTTGTATATCATAACTGAGACTTGTGACTTGGATGTTATGACTTGAGATTTACTTTTGACTAGGATGTTATGAGTTGGACTTACTTGTGACTTGGATGCTGTGACTTGAGACTTACTTGTGTCTTGTATATTATGACTTGAGACTTACTTGTGACTTTAATGTTATGACTTGAGACGTAATTGTGACTTGGATGTTGTGATTTGAAACTTATTTGTGATTTGAATGTTATGACTTGCGACTTAATTGTGACTTGGATGTTATAACTTGAGACATACTTATGACTTGAATGTTATAACTTGAGACTTACTTGTGACTTGGATGTTATGTCTTAGACTTACTTGTGATTTTGATGTTATAACTTGAGACTTACTTGTGACTTGAATGTTATGTCTTAGACTTACTTGTGATTTGAATGTTATGACATGAGACTTACTTGTGACTTGGATGTTATGACTTGAGACTTAATTGCGACTTGTATATTATGACTTGAGACTTATGTGACTTGGATTTACTTGTGACTTAGATGTTATGACTTGGACTTACTTGTGATTTGACTTGGATGTTATCATGACCTGAGACTTACTTGTTGTGACTTGGATGTTTCTAACTTGGATGTTATGACTTGAGGCTTGTACTTGGATGTTATGACTTGAGACTTACTCCCACCTGTGCTTATTTTTGACACATTATTCGAAGTATTGAATAAGCTGACAGGTGGAAGTGCTACATAAGTTTATGCACTTTCTCGAGTTGGATTTTGTATTATGTGTACAAAGCCTGAAGCAAATTCTGAAAGGTAGAAACACATTTCGGATAAACTCATGAAGTGAATGTTAATACCCAGCTGACTCATGAACCACAAATCTGCACCATGCAGCACTTGCCTGGAATTTCATCTGACCACCGTGTTCGTGTTCCTCTCCCAGAGCCAGAGCTGCTGCTAACCATTATTTTAGTAGTCGACTCGTCAAACATTAGGCTCTGTGCACAGACCGTCAGTTGAATTGTTTATTTTCAAAATAGCTAATTTGTGTACTTATGAGCGTTTCCTGTTTATTGCATTTCTATGAGGTTTTCACTAAGTTGGTCAAAAATTAATAAGTACTTGGAAGATCACATAGTAGTCATGAATGTCTCTGAAAAGATGTTTCGTCTAAATGCTAAAGGAAATATTAATTATTATTATTAAAAATTAGATAAAGCACCTTTAATGAACTGCTCCGGCAACAGAAAAGATACAAACTTCATTAGAATTGTGAAGTTTGACTTTTCTTTAAATATATTTTTGAGCATATTAATTGCGTAAATTACAATGTATTTCATCAGTGTTTGATCTAAGTTTAAACTGTGTGTCTCAAATCATTCCCATCAAGATTCAATCACTGGATGAGATGGTGTCAAATGTGTGATGAAATGTAGAGAAATGGATCATGTTTACAGAGATATCGGCAAAGTTACAAGTGCAGACGTCAAGGTTAATTCAACTTATAAATCGGAAACCATTTAGATTCTCACTTTTTAACAGTGTCACAAAAATGTTCTCTTTAGCTGCCATTTTCACAGTGCTGCAGCTAGGATAGTAGGCCTATCGGTTTGAAAATACGTGCAAAAAGTCTCTTCTCGTCCCATTCATTCCCTATAATAGCAGAGAAGAACAAAAATGATTGAATAATTCATTGACACAAAGCAGACACAAGTTTCATGTTTTGCATGTTAAGACCTTCATTTACGAGGTAAAATAAGAAAAAACTATGCATTTATATTTTTATATAGCTGTTTGTGTCTCAAAGCTAATGCTAACCTGCATTTCATTTAGTTATTAGGCTAATGCTAAAATAACTCTACAAGCAGCTAAACTAGTTTTTTGTTTTTGGTAAAAGCTGCCATTAAATGTATTTTAGTCTGTCAACTTTATATATAGGCAATTTTTTTTTGTTTTTTTGTTAGCATTTAGGCATTGCGTCAAAATCCGAACTTTTAGACACAAAGGCTTTCCCTGGTGAAGTATTTACCTCGTTTGCAAAGGTCTGAACTTTCTGTCAGTGGTTATCAACTTGAAATAAGCTCTCTGATTTTTTTTTTAGTTTAGTTTAGAGCAAATTGGCAATTATTACTTGTGTAATGTTCGGACTTCCCAGAACCAGAGCAGCTAATCTGACACACGTGAAACACAGTGGCGCAGTTTGTGCTCTGGTCTCATACCAAGAAGGTCCTGGATTCAACTACTGGGCGGTCCTTTCTATGTGGAGTTTGCATGTTCTCCCCTTGTCCGTGTAGGTTTTCTCTGGGTACTCCGGTTCCCCCTACTACTAAAACTATGTCCAGTGTGCCTCCCCTCTCCCCTCCCCAGGACTACAAATGGAAATTAGCTGTAAGCTAGAATCTGGTACAAGCATCTCTGCCATTGGGCTTAATGTAATTGTACATTATCTATGTTAGTAAGGTATCTTATCTTACCTTACTAACAAGCATTCACATAACGTTACCTTGATTTTCTTTATTGATTTGTGAAAAAGAAATGTAAATCTCTTATTATTGTCAAACAAGAACTTAATGAGGATCTGATCTTTTTCTTGTTGGTAAATGGCTGATGAATATACAAATTATTGTAGTCTGCATTAAGGCTTTAAATGTGTTTTACTTGCGAAGCAGTAGTATCACAGTAATATAAAACAAAATCCTTGTCAATTTGTGTCTGTGTTCCAACCCCATGTAGTCCTGTCCATGGTCCTATTACTCTGACAAACTCAGGAATTAAGGGATCCAAAACTTCCACTTGAGTTTCCAAGCTGAAATTCTGACAGGAAGCAACATTTTTCTCAGCCGGAGAGGTATACCTTCACTGTTCAACAGTAAAGGCGTACCACTGGAGAACATGAACATTGGGACATGACTTGGATGATGTTGTGTCAAGACACTAAGTGGGTGGATCCTGGGTGGATTCTTGATGAATGCCTTGAAGGGTATAAAGCGCTATTAAAAAAATAATAATAATAATACAATTACAAGTATTCAGCAACAAATATTAACTCAATACATTTATGCATTTTAAACTGACATCTCCATTCTTTTCCCAAATAATTTCCCACAAATGTACCTCTGGATTTGAATATTTTCTCTCGTGACAGCTGTAACCGCCATCATAACGCCAACCTTCTTATTGCCTTATCAATCATTCACTCTCTGACACTCTTCTGTTTTCATCACATTTGAAAAAAAAAAAAAAAAAGCCTCGATATTCCCTAGCTAACTGCGGCACTCTAATCACATCCCGAACGACAGAGAGAAATCACCGGGATTCTTCATTGTGATGGATGAGCTGGAGCTATTGTCTCATTAAGGTTTGGTCCAGGTAATCGGATCTGGACCAGACTCCGAAGGACAGAGGATGTGAGGTAATCAGGAGGGAGCAAAGTCGGACTAGACAGGGCAGACGCAAGAATTTATCTCGAGAGTATGACAAATGGTTGACGGGTTTTCGGAATATTTAGGCATTTGTCAGTCAGTCGCTGCGAGCATGTGGGATTGGTCTTTTGTTTGGGAGTTATACAGTCCATGTTGTACTCACAGACACAGAAAATGTAGATATCCAAGGATAAACATGTTTTCACACCTTTTTTGGGTCAATGTTACGAAAAGTCAAAACGTACAATAACCACAAGTTTTGGTTGAAGCCACATGGCGAAATTTCTTTGGCGTGAAAATGTGCTTATTGTGACATTTCGTTGTCGATCTACGTTTTTTTCAGAGACTGGCTGGACTTTTCCCTCCAAATATAACCTACTATATTTTACTGAACTCAGACATCCTCAGTTCTCTTCATTGCCCAGTTATCAAATCAAATCTATTTAATTTTGTAGAGCCCAAAACTATGACAACAGTCACTTCTAAGGACTTCACAAGATTCATTTTGCAAAGAGAAATGTTAGAAAACAAACCAATGGTTAATAATGCAGAAGAAGAATGCCCAAATTTACAGAGACTGGTTCATGGAGAAATGTCCCAGAGCATCTCTCATACTTAGACCTGCTTTCTCATCAAGGAAAAATACCCAGTGAGAAAAAGAGGCAGGCTGTAGATGTGACCAGGACTGACAGTTAGAGTTTAAGTCTGTATAGCCAGAGTCTATTCGCAGAGGGACAGGCTCATCTGGAAGGTTGGGAGGAGGGAGAGAGTCTAAGAGGTGGGAAAGGTCCTTGGTATTTGAGGGCATCTAGGTCCTTGGTATTCTATTTGAGGGCATCTAGGGTCCAGGTTTTGTTGCGAGTTATCTTCTAGCAACTAGCTCAATTCAGCAACTCTCCATCTACTGAGTATGCACAGTTTTGCTTTTCTTTCAGGCAGATGTGCACAAAAAGAACAGGCTCCTGTCGCATGTGATACATGGAGCTGAAGTTTAAGATCAAACAGTCATTTTTAGAGAAAGCGAAAATATCTGAACTGTCTGCACCACCACTTTATTTTTTTACAATATGGAAAAAAAAACTTTCTGGACTGTGGAAGATTTTTTCCCTGCAGTACCAATAAATTAGCCACTAATACAATTCACGACAATTTAAAGGTAGCAAGGTGCTATGCAGGTATTTAAATAGATCTATGGACAGGAGACAGTTTTAGTCCTGTGTGAATGCTCTGTGTTTTTAACATATCACAGCACAACAGCAAACCAATCAAACCAAAGGTGTTACTGACAAACACTGACCTATTTTGGCAGACTAACAGACTACTTTGACTTTTGAAAATTATGCTCACAGTGCAGTGAGCGGCTAAAAGTTGTTTTGAGAGAGTTTGGATGGAAGAGTTTTATTGATTTTGATTGCCAGTTGTGGCAATGTGATAAACCACGTTTAGGCTGCAGGTAATTCACACTGAAACAAAAGTAAAACAGAAGAAATGCTAGAGTCACAAACAAATTAAAACAATAGTGTCATATTTGTTTAACTGTTTGCTACTTCTGTCTGTAAAAAATAATGATTCTTAACAGTGCTGATCTTGCTTGAATGTGCAGTAAAAACTGTCAATATGCTCTTACTCTCACCGATGGTCATGGGCTTTGGATGATGCCTCCTACACCTTGTGTTCAGGCCATGTCCCAGGAGGTCTCAAAGACAATCCAGACTGTTTAAGTGGAACCGTCTCCCGGAATAAAAGTTGAGAGCTCTCTGCTCAGTCTCTTACTCATGCCAAACCTGTGTGAGAAGCAGGTTGGAAATATTTTTTTACATAGAAAACTACATTCAGATGCAAACACATATTCAGACGGCAGATGTTTTTTTTGTTTTAGATTGCATTTCGACATTGGCCTTCATCATTTTTCTTTTCTTTCTTCTTGAACCACAGTGCACAAGAAGTCTCTCCAACAGCTCTCCAGCTCTCCAACAAGTGAGAAGTCTCAGACAATGTGACAACACCCAGCAAGGTTAGCTCTCTGTATAAAGAAAAAATGTTGCAGATGTTACACAGAAACATTTTTCACACAGAAAAATGTCCTGCTTTACATTAAAGAAAACATTTCAGAACAAAGTCAACAATAAATCGATGATGGGTAAGAATCTTGTGGTTATTCCAAAAATGTTCCCTTTTTTTAAATAAAAAAAAAAAACAAAAAAAACATAAAGGTAATAGGTAATAAAATATAGGTAGGTAGTAAAATATCTATACTTGGGGGGGCAATATAAATCTACAGTATTAAAAAATAGTGTAGTAGAGACAAAACTTTTTCCTTTTTTTTAAGTGAAGCAAAACTCAAATATTTTTTGTTTTTGTTTGTTAAATTGTTTGAGTTTAATTAGCATTTTTAGGACACTGAAAACAAATATTTCTGAAACAATGTCTCAGGGTGAAAAGATTTCAAAACTCTGGTTTAGCGTCAGTTACGCTGTTACGCATTATTCAATTTTTTTTTTCCACAATGACATCACTGCCCCAGAGTCTCGTCTCATTTGTAGAATGTACTGACCTTTGTATGATCTGCGTCTCATTTCACCACAGGAGACATAAAGAAAAACAAAAATAAATCGCTTACAATCTCCATTAAATCCGTGTTGAAACGTTGTCAAAATATTCCAAAGATTCTGAAGCATAAATCCACTTTCTGTGTCTCTTCTGTAGGTTTTAGATCCATGTTGTTCATTCACAATGTTTGTGAAGTTTAAAAGAGTTCTCCACTAAGTTTTTGTTTACGTTAAACCTTTTTATACTTTTTTACTTTATTGCACATTTCTACTTCTTTTCTGTGTCAGTGTCACAGCGCCACACTCTGGTCAGTTACAGTCATTACACCGGCTTCAGGCTCGTTTACTGATTCATGTGGACGATGATAAATTCTAAGGCAGCTCCAAGTTAACGCAGATCGTTTTTAAAACTATCCTCGTTTTGCCTTCGTGTGGAAAAGGTCCTAGACTCAATGTGACCTCAGCGTGTATTGTCCACTTAAAAATGAGCACTAATTGCAGACACCTGCTGTCAAGCTAATCACAATAGTTCCTGCCTGTGCAAGTCTCTCATTTTCTCATTCCATAATGGTTTTCAATGGTGTTTGTCGGTGTAGTTTAGGGGCTGAGATTCAATTTAAGGTCTTGGTCTTGTTTTGGACTCGAGGGTGCCTGGACTCGGTTTCGTCTTGGACTCAGTTTTACCTTGGACTTGGTCTTGGAAATGAGAGTACTTGGACTCAATTTTGTCTGGGACTCAAGGGAGCTTGGTTTCAGTCTTACCTTAGACTTAGTCTTGTCTTGAACTCGAAGGAGCTTGGTCTTGTAAGCCACATTTTCTTACCACCAAGCTCTGCCAGACACAGCTTGGAATAAACACTGCACAATTAGATCATGTAGACACTGATAATTGTATAAATTACAAGATGGTCTTGATGGATTGTGGTCTTGGTCTTGTCCTGATCTCGACCTATAAAAGTCTCGTTCTTGTCTTGGTCTTGACTCTCAGTGGTCTTGGTCTTTTCTCAGTTGTGGGATCCTTTGATCTTGAAAATGAATGCGGTCTTGACAATTACACTATTAAAAACACAGACACAATCGCAGCAAAACTATCACAATTATTTTTTTGTTTTTAATATTGACTGATCTTAACATTAACTTCTCTCCATTGCAGCACAGATTATTTTATATCTGACTCTTGAAACTCACACTTGCAGATTTGTGCGTCTGCGTATGGGGTTGTGGAGTGAAGCCTTATCAGCGCGCAGCAGGACTCATGTATCCGCTCTAATGCGTTGCCCAGGGGAACTACGGCAGGGTCAATCACGGGCCAGATCCCAAACACTAACATACAACACTGATAATGACATGATACATACTGTGGAGCCCGATCTGCTCCCGCTGTGGACAGGCATGTGTGAGGTTTCTGCGCCCTCTAGTGGAAAAGCATTCATATATTAGCATGTTTAATGGGCTGAATAGATGTGGAATATTAGTTTTTGTCTACGGCTTTGTCACACTTCTACGTTCAAAGTGATTAATTGCAAAAGGAACCAAAGGAATAGTTCAGTCTGTTAGAGCTACAGTGTATTTATACACCTATCATTTGTGCAAATTGTGAGGTTTGTAGATATTATAGAAAAGCGTATTTTGTTATTTTAAGCAATTTATTTCTATATTCTGAAATAAAATAAGTATTTGTTCACCTACTCACTATTTCAAGCCTTTTTCTTGAAAAATTCCTTTTTGTTCAATATAATATAAAAACAAACTATGAAGCACCTGGAAATTTTAAAGATAAAAATCACATTGTGTCCTTCCTATTTAGAGGCAAATCAGCCATTGGGATGAATCAGACTCAGTTTCAACTGTAAATTGACAAATAACAAAATGATTAAAGTTACTGTGTGTAGCGCTTTGGAAGACATTTGTCTGTGTAAATGTGCTAGATAAATAAAATCATTCATTTGTATAACCAGTAAGACGACTGGGACAATGTTGTGTGCTTTTATAAAACTTTTTGGTAGAGAGGGATTATTTGCTTATCAACATGGGGGAAACTTCTGAAATGGGACCATTTCTTTTAGCAGCAGAATGACCTAACAAATTTGCTTTACAAGAAATTCTAATCATGTAACTGTTTGAACCTTGGCCATTACTTAATCTGCAGACTAATGTTATTGTGGACTTGTGAAACATCCTTAGACATAGACTGTGATTTTGAGAATACATATTAGAAGTGTTGTTTTTGTAATGTGACATGGTCCAGTCAAAGTTTCTTAGAATACTTTCATTTGCTTTAATTTGTGTAAAAATGTGATGAAACTCATAAATATAAAATCACTTTATTCATAAAAAAGTGAAAACCTTGGCACAAATCAAATGTTTTTATAAAACGTTGAAGCTTCAGGATGGACTGACTTTAGTGTGGGTCTTGTGCTGCTGGGTTTCCTTCAGCCTTCCTCTGTCTCTGACTCGGACTCTGTGGACAAGAAGACATAAACAGTGTGTTCTCATCACCATCTGCTTGTTGCCTGATCAGTCAGTCCCTATTTGACAGACAATTTGCAAAGATGTGAGGGTCTGGAATCAGAGTGCTAGAGTTCAATTTCGAGAGTGGGTTTTTCGTGCACTGACTTGTCAGTGCCCACTTTGTCCCTCTGCCCACTTTGTACCTTTTACCACAAATACACATGCACATGCCAAAATTATGTCTAAAACCATTATTTGTTTGCTGCTCAGGTTTAAGGAATTGATACGTTCCTAGTTGTTAAAAGCCTTTTGAGATTGGACCGTCCTAATATTGGACAACGAAGTGATTGGCTCTGTCTTTGGTTCCAGATCACTCTGCATTCGACAATAGGCGTTTTCCTACATGAAAGTACCAAGAACTAAGTCCCCACATTCCCTTAGCCCCTGTTAAGTTTAGGAACTACCCTGTCCCCATGTTTGCGTTCACACAGCAACAGTTTCTGTAAGTGGCTCTAAAAAGTTTAACATCGGCATCTGTATAATCTGGAACATTTAAATACGTCATTTGTAATAGTTAGGAAAACTTTTTTTTTTTTCATTTCTACATAAAACTATGATGTACATAAACTAAAACCATCAATGAAATCAACAATAAACGTCAACTACTATTATTCCTAACAATTGTTACTATTTACAAATTTAAACAATTTTTTAAGCTGTTGTGTTTAATGCTTTTAAGTAATTAATCTCTGGGATAAGGAAAGGTTGTGTAAATATCAGAAAATATAAAACATGTTTCCAAACAAAGCTAATGTTGTAAATGTGCTTGTGTCACCAAAAAAGTTCCTGGTCTAACTGCAAAGTACCTGCCCCAGAGCAGGAGCTAAAAAGTCCCTAAAGTGTGGCCCCGGTCTGTAGTTCCTGCTCTGTGTGAACGCGCCCAAAATGGGGACTGGAACTAAAACAAGTACTAGGAACTGAAAAAGGCCTATTATCATCCAGCTGCAGCCAAAAAGGGGTGTTCCAGTGCAAAACGGGAACGCCTCCATTGAAGTTAGCGCTAGATTTGGAGGGACCGTGATTAAACGCATTCAAACAGAGGGGCTGGCTGCTCAGGCAAATCTGCTGGAGTTTCACAGACTGGCTTCAATGCAACAATTAAAGTCATAACACTCAAATATACCTTGATGTCTCAACAGTAGGTAGATTATGTTCTAGTAGCACAACCTAATATTTACCTTGGGACCTCATGTAATAATTCCGGACTTCATCTGAGTTTCTAGTGCTGTGCGAATCATCCATGTCTGTAAAAATGTCTGTGAAGTTTCTCCAAATTTGTATCGCCTGTAATTCAGATTTGAACTGAATTATTTTTGGTTTTACCACCAATCATTCTCTAATAAAATAGTTGTTTTTTTTCCTACAATTTAAAGGCTAAAATTAAACAAACTACACTCAAATCTGTGATACAACCCCATTGTCATGGCATTGAGAGATTGAGAAGTTACAGTAGGTGTTTGGGTAAAGTTTGGACAGAGCGCTAAAAAGTTTGGATGGAGGGACTAAATTTATAACAGTACATGGATTAAAATTGAGAGACGACTGTTTCATAAGAAATTTGATGGTGTGGATGTGATTGTGATTTAGTCCACCATTTGATAAAAGTTAATGGTTAAGCTTGTGGACATGCTAAAGGGCAATAGAAAAGTGGATTGCTCTCAGTTCTTGAGTTGAATCAGGATCCGTTTGTACTTAAAGGTGCACTGTGTAACTTTCTGGAGATGAAAAGTCATTTATACAATTCAGTAGAATAAGCTAAAACAATACTTTGGGACTTTCTAAATGGACATGAATACGTTCTATGTCATAATATGAAAAACATAATCTAAAGGAACCGCTTTTCTGCAGAAACAGATGTGTTTGGGCCCTCCTCCAAGCCAAATAATAGACTATTTTGTGGCTATGCAAGCCCGTTCAAAGTAAAAATGCAGATTTTTGTTAATTATTTAGTATAACAAAGGCATCTAAATGACAATAATATGCATTTATTGAAATTTATTTTTAGCCAAAAAGTTGCGCAGTGCACCTTTAAGTCTTTGGCCTCAAGTCCAAGTCAAATTCCACATCTGAGTCCATTTTAACAAGTCAACTTCAAGTTACAACTTGCAAGTCCACACCTCTGCTCTGAGCCTACAAAAATTAACAATACTAATAGTAGTCAGTCTTTTATAATTAAAATAACCTTCAAGTTGACATGCCCTTCAACAAAACATGTCAACTCAAAACCTGCCCAAACTAATTTCATAACTGCAAACACCAGCTTTATGGTCTTGCAGATTTGTCAAAGTGAAATGAGGTGCAAAGGGTTAGGGTTCAATTCTAAAAACCAGAGTACAAAAATACTGATTCTCTGTACCTTCTTCAGCGTTTAGGAGCCATTCGACAAATTTGCTCATCTGCTCCAAGAAGACACTTTTTCCTTTGGCCGAGTGCGATTCTCTGTACCACCTCAAGATGGCCTCTTCACTCAGCACATCAGCTAAAACACACAGAGAGTTTGCTTTTAACCACACTTTTTACAGAAATTTACATTGATTGTTTTGCAGAATTTTTACAATTAACATTCAAAATTATGGACTAGCATAGCATTCTAGCATTGTTTTTCATAGTCTGACTGGGGGTGTGACTCACAAATTTACTTTTCACTACAATTCAAATTTTATTTATTTATTTTGTAAATAAACCCAGCTGTAGTCAGTACTGATATTTTGCTTCTCTAGTTTCAATCGAGCAGTGGTACCTAAAGTGGACCTAATCTCAGCCCTCCAAGGGGTTCAATTTGTACCTCAAAGGAGTGTTTAAGTTTGTTAAGACTTTTTTGTGTTGAAAAGACCAAATCAGGTGAAATCATCTAAAACATGTTAATAAAAGATCATTTAATCTTTATCTTTTTACAAATAAACGTTTTAAATGCAAAACAGAATCATGTGTGTCCCTTGGCATGCTTCAGTGTAATACATTAGGCCCTTTGAGGAAAATATCTGCTAATTTTGGCCCATCATGGATCATGGAGTGAATTAAACAGGGTAGCCGTGGGGTCTTAAAAGCATTGAAAATAGAAGCATTATTTTTCAAGTCTAATTGTCTTAAATTTCCTTGTTTCTTGAATTTGCTGGAGTAAGGTTATATTCTGTTCAGAACATGCTTCATGTATGTTTTATGATTAAATTTACAAACTCGCGCAACGTAGAGCGTCTTTGTGACAAATAATTTACGACTGTAGTAAAGCACATCAGCGGTGCTGGTTGCGATCTTGCGATGGAAACGGCTGCGCCAAAATTCAGTAAAATGGACAAAACGAATTCCTAGATGTCAGTAAAACCTGCTTTTGGAAACTGAGCGGTAAGCTAACAAGTCGGGAAGCAACGACTGAATCTAAATTTGACGTCTATGTTTAACAATACATCCAAATACATAAACGTGACATTATGATCATCAAGAGAATCTCAAAGAGAATCTGAAATTAAGTGATTTTTTTTTTTTATTGATACTTGCTTTAACGAATATGCACTTTGAACATACTAGGGCTGGGTATTGCCAAGAGCCTTCCGATACGATACGTATCCCGATACAGAGGTCACGATACGATACATATCCCGATACAGGTAAATGCTGATAAAATTTCCTTAATATGTCACATATCAAGTGTCAAATGCAGAGGAATTGTATTTTCAAACTGCTCTTTATGTTAGATACAAGTGTCATTCAAATAAGTCATTGTTTAGCTCAATAGTTTCAGCCTTAAAGCTGCAGTCCAGGTTCAAAAGTGTAAATTATATGAATTTAAGTATGCCGATACGTATCCCGATACGCCTTCCTATAACGATGCGCGTATTGTCAAGAAGCTTGTCACGATATATCCCCGTATCGATACATTGAGTACAGCCCTAGAACATACACAGTATTTTTTTTAAGCAGATAATTTATTAATTATAACTTATTGGCTATATTTTTTTTGTTTTTACCTAAATATCCACATTTTACATTTTTAGTAGCTAAAAACTTCTTTTGTGAGTTGTTGGTTTATTTTGTTTTTGCCCGCGATGGTAGCATTCATTTTTATTGAAATGTTATTACAAAAAAGTCTTGAAAAGGTCTTGAATTCCACTTGACCAAACCTGAAGCTACCCTGAATAAAATATTGAATTTGGCTTCTAAAAATGTCATGATTATTATTCTTTTGTTGTCATGATTATATTGTGACTTGAACAATCACTTGACATTCCTATCTTCTTTCAATGTGATGAAGCTGTTCTCACCTTTGTAGAAGAGCACCACGATCTTGGAGAAGGCCTTGATGAAGTGGATGTTGTCGTAGCAGTATTCCTGGATTTTGAGCAGCAGGACGAGCTCAGACTGGCCCTGGGAGCTGAAGGCGGCCAGCAGAGGGGCGTAGTGCTGCACGGAGAGGTCGGCAGTTATAACAGCTCATTCATACTGTGGTGCAAGTTTTACTATGCACAAAACAGCAAATAATAACTAATAAAAAGATACATTGGAGAAACTTTGGCATGGTGGAAATGAGACAGTGTCAAGTACCATAAAATACTGTACTGAGTCACAGCAACTAATTTAAAAAAAGAAAAAAAATAGTACATACAGAGGCTGCACTTGTTTATAGTAAATCTAAGATAATCTATAATATTGTCGCATTGTTGTGGAAGGCCATGTGTCTTTGCTAAATGACTGAATACTTTTATTTTCCTTAAAGCAGAATTAATTAACATTTTTAACTTGCTAAATGTCTTTGTAAGTCTTCGTGATGGCTACATAAATTTTTTTTAGGTTTGTAAATGTGTTTAGATTTTTTTTTTCAATACTCAAGATGCACAAAAATAAGAAAATAAAAAATAATGTTAAGTTGCAATTTAATAGGCTAGTGTAATTATACGAGAAGTGACTGAAGATGCTTGATTCTGCTTTAAATGTCCTACACCCAATTTTTGCTTCCTTACAAATGAGAGAAAAAAATATATAATAGTCTACATGTGTTGTTCACTTACCTAATGCATTCTGAGCCTCTAAATTGTTCACTATGATGTGTTCTACACTTTTATCACAGCTGTTAGGAGCGAGACGTGTCAGTTTGCTAATGGCTGTTACAATGCTAACAGATGAACATAATGCAGTTTGGTAATCAAATGGGGCATTATTAGATGTAGTCGTGGACTCATTTCCACCTGAAAAGATACTTTAACCAATGGCTCCCAAATGTATTTAGAATTCACTCTCTGTGTAACTGATTTATTTCAGGTCAAACATCAAAAGTGATAAAAGACTTCATTGCAGAAGTACCTTGAGATGTTTGAGGGCCTGCTCGGTGACCAGCTCCTCCTTCTTGTTCCACTCCACAGCGTTCATCAGACAGGTCCAGAGCAGACCCATCACCACAGGCTCCTGAAGCTCATTCTTCTTCATCTCCTCCTTCACGTAGTGCACCATCTGAAGCACATGAACAGTTATGCTCAAGTTAGTTTTTAATGAAATCAGTCACAGATCTGATAAGACAGACACTAGGTGATTCCAGTGATGCACTGTGGGCGTGGAAAAACAGTGTTGACCATGTTCTACAGTCTATAAAGTAGGTACATCATTTAAAGAGTGGGGGTCTCATTTATAAAGCCTCTTTATGCACAAAATGAGCCTCGAAAAGCAATGAGCAGCTTTTTGGTAAAACTTGGGATTCATAAAAACAAGACTGAATGTGAAACATTGTGCTTCTCCCCGCATAATTTGGACGATGCATATGTGTGATAGACTTCACTGAACACAGCTCAGAGGCAGGAGACATGTGAAGTGAGAGAACCAGAGGACGGCATGAAATTAACAAATATGACAAAACAAACATGGCTATTTTTTCTGTTGTGTAAGTGCTCATAAAGCCTGGTTAAAAGATGTGCACTCTTGTGCATGCTCTTACACGAGCACACTTTTACACGTACACATGTACATGTACTTCGCGCTGAATGATCCTCGCTGCATCAATATCTAGTCTCTATAGTAAACATTGACTGGACACAGTCACAAGTAACACGCGCGTCACACGCACAAGCTTGCATTCCACTGTCTTTTTCTCACTTTGTCGCTTCTTCCCAAACCCACCACCTTTCCCCCTTTTCACATCTTTTTAACAATCTTTACAGCTGCACCAATGACAGTGTATAAAAGTGTCTCAGAGAAGCAACAATCATTCTTGAATCAAGCCTGTGCGATGTGTCCAGCTGCAGTGTCTCTCCTCTGCTCCTCCCTCTGTCAGTCAAACTCATTATCAGCTTATGTTTATTTAACTTGCTCATTTGCCTATGAGCTTATGGTGAGACAGAAGTGTGAATGAGCCGTGGCCTGAGACAGGATTTTTGCTGCTCAGTGGGAAAAGAGTACTTACAGTAGGTTTTATAAATCTGGATAATTTTTCACTTAGGTCAAATCTCAATTTTTTCCATAGTACGTAATTTTTCTAAGTAGATATTTACACCCTCTTTTATAAATGAGACCTCAGGTGCGTAGGAAATGACGTGCATAATGCACGTCAAGAATGACAATAGGAAATGAGCCTGTTCACAGATAGATCCTAGCTGGTTGTACAAGTCATTATGACCATGGCAAACTACAACGCTACAAACATTATATTTAAGAGCCAGTGAGCATAAACAATGAGCGGAAGCACCTCTTTGATGGGCAGGTTGTGGTCCAGCCTCTCCTGCAGTTCCTTCTGCAGCTCTTTGCGTGTGCCCAGGCTCTGCTGCACTCTCAGGAAGTCAGACAGCTCTTTGAGACCTGCCTCGGTGAAGTACTTACAGAAGTGATCCACGTTCTGCTTGGAGGGAGGGAACAGCTCCTATAGGACATTAACAAGATCAGAGATCATTTTGGTACATTTGTAATGGTTCTCAGTAAATACCTAAGTATTTGGGTGTCCTATCCTGCAGTTATCAACCTGTACCATTGTGCACAGTGAGTTTTCTCTTTGGAAATTAAGATGTGGCCAGTGCCATTCATTTGAAAGGTGGCAATTATAGAACTTTATTGGAGTTGAAAGTGGATTATATTTGCTCACTTGCAAATTATAAAAAACAAACAAAACAAGGGGGGGTTGTCAAAATTGAGCCAAACAGACTAGAAGTGAGTCTTATTTTAATTAAGCTACAAATGTACTTTGGTATTGAGTTGGGTTTTTATTTGGAGAATAATTTAAGGTGAAACTAAATGCAGAAAAAAATTTATTATCTACAGTGGAGGACCTCTGGGTGAGGACTGCTCCAACAAAAAACTCACATCATTCCAAATGGACCAAAAAGAGTCTGGGCCTCACCAGCCGATTAGTTTAAAGAACAAATCAGTGGCGGGTGGGGAGAGGGGAATGTTTGCAAAGACAGCAGCAAGTCTCTTGTGCCTGCTTGTTCAAAACAAAAATGGCAGCTACTGTGGATGTCATGTTTCTAATCCGCTGCTATAGATTCTGTTTTAGCAGAAATGCAGAAGAGCAGAGAGATGTCTATGTGTAACACTTGATTTGTCCCACGCGCACATTGGATATGCCATTACACCCAGCCAGCTCGAATTATTTAATTAAATGTCCAATCTTTTCCCAAACACTTTCAGTGTGCAAAATTCTAGATGAATACAGCGAAAGAACTCAAATCAGAGTTTAACACATACCCATCTGGGATGAGCCAGTTTAACCTTTATGTATATGCCATTGACTTATGCTTCACCAGATGAAAAGCTATAACAGATGTGATCTAATGAATAAAGTCTCACCAGCAGTCTTTTGTCCAGGCTGGACTTTCTTAACGAGGAAGTGACTGAGTTTGCATCCTTCTCCGCGATCCACGACTTGAACATCTTTACAGCAAAAGCAGCAGAGATCCCTACAGCACACGTGTAAAGTTAGAAAGGTTTATTACATAATACATTAAGTTTTGGCGTGTCTTACCCTCTTTGACGACACTCTCGTTGAACAGGCTGCTCAGGATGGACGAAGGCAGGATGTTGGTGGCCAGCAGAATGCCCGTGAGCGTGGCCAGTTTGGTCTGCTCCGATTCACTGAAGGCCTTCAAAAAGAGCAGCAGCTGTGGAAGAACAGAACACTGAGGTTAGACTTCCTGTTTGATAAGATGAAGATATTTGTTCTGATGTATTTATTCATTACTTCTACTGGTTTAAAAGGACACACTGACAATGATTACTATATTTGTATCAACATTCATCAGAGTACCTTCTTCACCTCCTCCTCAAAGGCCTTCTCCAAATACTTGTATCTCCGGATGAGTTTGTTGAAGACCTGTGAGGCAGCTGACGTTATTGAAAGGTCTAAAACAGTTCTGACATACTGTAGTAGACAAGTGTATGAATCGTGATAGTAACCTGGGCGTACAAGCGCAGTGCAGCGTGGCTCTCCTCTGCACTGAACACACAGGCTGACGTCACCTTGGACTGGTCTCCTTCGTCAATACGACTGCCTCCTGGAGCTGAGGATGGGCAAGATAAAGAAAGTGTGACTGTGTATGTGTTTTGAGTGCATTGTTTCACATTTCTGTAATCTAGCACGCTTCTTGTATGTGATAGTCTAATAATCTACAAATACACCTGTTACTGGCAAAGTACGCCCTGACAACTACACTAATAATGGGCAACATTCGACTGCTTGAACTAGGGTTATCGCTCTAACCGTTTACAAAAATTGTGTAACTGAGTAATTGTGATTATTGACTAACTTGTAAGTCTGTTCAGAAGTGCTCATTTATTTCCTAGATTTGGAAAAAAATTGGTGGTTTCTGTACAATTGTAGAATACATTTGCAGCCGTTTATTTCTGTGATATCGGCCACACCATTCATTTTATCTTTTCACTTTCTACATTTAAAGGTGACTTCCATTCTGCAATTTCTCTAAGCAAATAATCGCTTTAATAATTGTGATTATGATTTGAATAATTGTGATTTATGTTTTCATCATAATCCTTAATAAGGCGTTGAACACACAGACTTTGAATTCCTAAAGAAGATATACTGTTGGCTACATGTGTTTCTGTTTGTTATGTTGCTTTAATCTATGACACCCATGGATTATTATATCTTGAACATGTAAAAGTCCAACAGTGTGCAAAAACAACCCCTGCTGCTCTTTACATTGCAGAATCATTTGCAGATTCTAGCAGTTAGATTAAACAACCCAGTGAGCCAGACCAATCACTGATCAATTGGAACCGAAACAACACAGCAGTGTGAATGGATGTGTTTTGGTCTACTTGTCTTTTTCTGAAAACATGTTCACACAAAGGCGATTTCGACATTTGAGGTTGGGAACGATGAGCTTTTCTCTCAGGAGGATTTAAAGGGGACCTATTGTGTTTTTTGTTTATATTTAGTACGAATCTAGAACATGTGCAGATCAGTAATTTACCTTTTGTTCTTTGTAAAACACAAAGTTGATCTAAAACCACTTAAAAATAGGAACAGCTCTACTGACTTCCTGTTCAAAACTGCAGATCTGATAAGCCCCGCCTCTTCACTTTAAAATGTAACTGTAAAAAGCGACAGATTTTAAATAACAAATTATTATTGTTGGAAAGTGGCTATAGGACAGTATTGAACCATTTATGCTTCACTTTGAGTATTCATCTTTTGAATTATATCAAGTAAATACAGACAAGTGGGAGGGGATAGGTGGTAGGTGAGAACGGGGATTTCTGAGCACTTGAGCTGCAGCTGAAGAACAAAACAAGATTACTCAAACACGTATGAATCAATTCAAATATAACTTTAAGTATGATGGAGAAAGGCCTTTATAACAAGGTTAAAAACTTAGAAAAGTGAATTTGACATAATAGGTCCCCTTTAACCAAAAATCGGATTGCTTGGCTCCTTCTGAATTGTGACGTTTCAATCACCTTAAAATATTCATCATGGCATCTTGACAGCTTTTACTGACAGTCAATCCACATCGATGTCTAGTACTCAATTCAAAATAGTGTGAGCCAGGTTACTTTGCAAAGTTGGAGTTTATGAGTCGGATGGCATTTTGTACCAAAATGGCTGCACAACGATGTCGAATATTACATCGCTTCCAAACAAGTGCAAAACTAAATACATGCAGAGCAGTAGACCACCAAACATGGCCTTACAAGTTTCATTTTGTCGCGTTCACCAGAAATAAAATGTACTCAAATATGCACAAATCACTATACAACTATACCATGGTTACAATTAAGCTTATACAAGTAAACGCTGCATTTTAGTCATTCAAAGCTTCTAAATCTAGATTTTAATAGATTAAAACAAAATATAAATCATAGAGCAAACATTTGACAAATTCCAAAAAATCTAAATCTATTATTGCAGTTTTAGAAGTTGAATTTTTGACCTTCAAATTGAAAAAGAAACCACTACTTGTGTTAAAATATATATACTACATCTGATTTTTATGGTCATAGAAACCATAAAAAAAACATAATTCTTTGTAGTTGAAACTTTTTCCAACAGACACCCAGCAGTCTAATGCATTCTGTGAGTCTAATGATTACAATGAGTCTCTTAAATATTCACCATGATGAATTTATTAATGATTTTCAAAACTTTCAGAAGTAAGAGAGCTTTGTCATCACAGTAAAGCTAACAACATAGCATCCTCAGAGCTCTTCCTGGTTCAGGGAATATTTAGCTTTGATGCAAAATTCAAAGGAAGCCTTAAAAAGGCCCAATTTGGTCAGGGAATGAACACAGATTTTTTTTACTGTGACCCAAACATGATTCCATCAGCCCTGTGTTAAAATCAGACGTACCGAGCATGCTCCCGGCGATGAGAATGTCAAACAGTGTGTCTGCATATCGTCTGTAGTCCACTCGGGATCCGGTCACGTCTAAGAACTTGGACACAGCCTCCAGGTCACCTCCAGACTCATTTAGACCCGCAACGATGGTATCTCGGAACACTGTGGGCTCGAACTTCTCCTTTTCATCTGTCACAAAGTCACAACACAATGGATAAGACGGACAGAATGGTGTTTTTATACTGCACATGTTAGATAATCGTCTGAGACATATTTTCAGTTTACATTGGGACAGGACAATGGGGGTATTCCATGAAAGTGGCTTAACAAGTCTAGGCTTATCCTAAAATCCTGAGCTGAAACTAGCTTCATCTCCAACTTAAGCCTCAAGTGGTTCCATGAACAAAGTAAGCCTGGTTCTGAGCAACGCTAATTCAAGCTTGAAGATTAATCTGAGCTCTGAGCGCGCTCCCGCTGAATGTGACGAGACCAGATCAATGGAGCGACGACATCACTGAGAATCAGAGAGAAAAACACTTATTTTACATGATCTGACTGAAACACGAGAGGAGCCAAAGTGCACACGGACGAGAGTTTGATTTGCATCGCAAAAGTTTTCAGTTATAGTGGTTTATTCTAATGCGGGGAGCGAGAGGCAGCCCCTCCCCTCCTGTTCACTGCTGGAGAAAGACGAGGCGGAGATCCAGAGGATTTATCATCGTATTTGTGACTAGTAGGCTCATCGTTTTTTAATGCAATGCACGGTTTTCCACTCCGCATGTGGAACTAGTCCCGGTGCGTAAAGTTGTCACAAAGTTGTAGCGTAACCTGAGCGTAACTCTTCACAACCAGAACTGACCAATCAGAGCAGAGGATGTGTGTCCGTGGTGTGAGGAGAGACGAGGAAAGGAGATGCGATGAAGCGCTTTTGAGCGTAAAAGCAGCAGCACGACTCCACGGCTTGTTCTCATACTTTAGTCCTGCTTTCATTGCTTCATCCTTAAGAGAAATAGCTGCATGTCCGTGGGAGATCTTACGTAGGTTAGATGCACGTAGGAGTAACCTACAAGTTAATTTTTCAGTTAAATATGTGGCTTTTTGTGCTGCCAATTTGACGTTTACTCTTACAAACGCGTCTCTCCACAGCGAAAGCGGCTCAAAAAAGGATGAAAAGAAACGGTCAGAGCGGCTCTTTGGTGCCAATGCCAAGTAAATAAAAGTAAATAAAAAGTGACTTTATAAGTTGTGTTGGGACAGACAGAGAGATTTCACACAGTTGTGGAAGTGTGTGAGGATAAACATGTGATTTAAGTGTTTTTTAGACGTTTTTTGAGACAAAGCTAAAATAATCTTGGCTGTTAGCCTGGTCCCGACCAGGTTTATGTCTGTGCACTTGTTACTGCGGCAACTCAGCGTCACCTCTGGTTAGCCTCGTTAGTGGAACGGAAATGGAGATTTCATAAGCCTAGATTGGCCAAATAAGCCAGGCTTTGGCTTTAGCTCGCTTCATGGAATACCCCCATTGTTTGAAAGTTGTGCTGTGGACAATGCATACACATAAACATGTGATATAGTGATCAATGACTAAAGAAGCTAAAGAAGAAGAATACAATGATCGTAGATGGGGTACTGTCATGAAAGTGCATTTAAGATTACTCAAACATGCATTAATCAATCTAAATACAACTTTGTGTAAAATCATGACATGGCTAAGAACTAAAAACAAAAACGTGGATAAAATATGTCTTTTTTAAGCATTGTAACCACCAATGGTGCTGCCTGCGTGTGAATGTGTGTGTAGAAGAGTGGAGTAGTGCACGTGTGTGTACTTTTTATGTCACTTACTTGCATGGCTCTAGTCTAGACTGTAAGTAAAATTGAGCATAAATAGCGTGCTACTAAAAACAAGTGAGTAGCATTTGTGCGAGTAAAAAAAAGAAATGCACATACAGTATGTATTGCAAGCAGAGAGCTGGTGTGAAAAAACGTGTGCCTTGTGTCAGACTGTTCACAACTATGTTCTCTAAACTACTTCAGTGGTGCTTCGGGAGCACCCTCAGAGCCCCTTTTTAACAGCTCACTGTGCCACTGTCCTGTACTTTTGTCTTCTCTTGCTTTTTCACACAATGCATTTCTATAGCCAGTAGTACACATAATGTAGTACATTTTTCAAATACAAGTCTATTAAATGTGCTTTTTCTCCTTTGAGAAACAGCTCTTCAGAATCCAAATCTTTTTCTCTAAGTACAGTTATGTGTGCGAGAGAGTGAGGTATCAAAACATGTCCTGAGCTACAGTGAGAGGTCAGAGCACAGCTGCTGCAGGGGGAAGGGCACATGTTTACTTCAACCACTGATAAGAAAATCATTCAAAATGAATCATTACTTTATTGTAAGGTCATCATTCATTTAGGTAATTATACAGTTGATTTTCACATACACTGTCCTGTCAATGTGCAGTGCTTTTTATGTGCCTCATAAAAGGTTTTTTGTTACCCCGGAAGATTAGCTGACTCATGGGTACAGCTAATGGAGATCCAAATAAATAAATACAAAATTCTAGTAGAGACAGACAGACAAGACAGAGTAGATGAGAGCTAACTAAAAATATGATATTGCATTATTACTATAGTGCGTTGTTCTTCGTCTACTTCATAACATTATTTCTCTTATCTCCTCTGCAGCAGCAAAAGCATCAACCTCTTTATCTCATTCTCTCCAACACTGCAGCATCTTGGTTAATGAATCATCTATCTCGCTCTCTGCAAGTTTCTAAATGATCAAGTTCTTTCATTCAAAACTGTTTCCTACAAGTCCCTAAAGAGGAGTGATGTACATATGTAACTGTCTAGTTGTTGAGTTTAGTTGGTGTAGTGCTTTGCGTAATCACACTCACCCCTTTTTCTGGTCTTGAACCTCTGACCTGTTAGAACTGGCTTCTGTTGCTTACCGGTATTCATACAAGTCCTGGAGGAGACACACATGCATTAGTACGGCAGTATTTACTTGTACATTATGGATTCAAATTCATTTTGAAACACAGTCAGGGCTTAACCTGGCTCTACCAAATCTGAAGAAAAAATCTGAAATGGCCTTCGTAGTATGGTTAGAGTCGACAAACAGTATGTGTTTTGGACAATTTTAGCCAAATGTCGGACTTTAACAAACATGCAAATACAGGAGATCTGTGCATTTTTGAACAGGAAAGATATCTGACTTCTACTACTTCCGGGTTCAGAAGCTTTGACCAATCAGATTCAAATACTGCTGTGACGCTCTGTTTTTTCATTCCAGATTGATAATGTAGAGCGTGGGGCACTTTCATTCACCTGCGTTAATGCCGACAAAATAATTAAACGCGATTAAGTGCGTTAACGTGCCGTCTACTGTCTTATCTGCATCAGTAGCCTTTCTTTGACAGCATCCTGTCCATGTGGCATGCAACATGAAAGGTTGTTGTAGTTCTCTCGCATTAGAAGTATTTTTAAGCGCATTTATCGGCACTGCTTCCTACGGCCCCTCGGAATACTTTCTGTGCCCCCCCACCCTAAACGGGCAAGCCCCACACTTTGAGAAGCACTGCATTATGGCATAATACACCATTCAAGATTCAAGATTTCTTTATTTTGTCCCGAAGGAAATGTGTCTTGGACATACAGGCTGCCACAAACAAGAAAAAGACAACAAAGAACAAACATAGACAGTCAACTAACACATTTACTGAAACACTCCCATCGCCTTCAGCGCTCTGCTCTGTGGCCTGAATTTGAAGCTTCACTGATATTGGAGGAATGAGTTTTTATACCTGTTCAGGTATCTTTTTTTGTTTCTTGTTGGAACTCTATAGCGGCGTACGGATGAGAGCAGCTCATATTGTCCTGTTTGATAACAATCTCCTCAAATATCTGCTGTAAAGATGGATGTTCTTTGACTCCCATTACTTTAAGCCCTGTCCGCACTAGTCTGTTCAGTTTTGATTTAATGGACAAATTACCAAACCACACACACATACCATATCCTATAACGCTTTCGACCACAGCATGATAAAACACAAGCATTATTTTGTGTTGTTTACCACTACCATTGTGGTAGCACTTTAAAAGACCTCCACGGTACCTACCAGTTAAGTACCGTGTCAGTTACTAGTAACTAACAGTGACACTTACTAGTACTTACACTGGTACCTACAGTGGTACTTGTACCAGCAGTTACTGGTACATATCACTGGTACTTACTGTGGTATTTACACTTGTACTTACACTGGTACATGCAGTGGTACTTGCACCAGCAGTTACTGGTACATACCACTGGTAGTTACTGGTACTTACTGTGGTACTTACACTGGTACCTGCAGTGGTACTTTGAGTGGTACTTGTACCAGCAGTTACTGGTACATACCACTGGTAGTTACTGGTACTTACTGTGGTACATACACTGGTACTTACACTGGTACCTACAGTGGTACTTTGAGTGGTACTTGTACCAGCAGTTACTGGTACATACCACTGGTAGTTACTGGTACTTACTGTGGTACATACACTGGTACCTACAGTGGTACTTTGAGTGGTACTTGTACCAGCAGTTACTGGTACATACCACTGGTAGTTACTGTGGTACTTACTGCGGTACTTACACTGGTACTTACACTGGTACCTATAGTGGTACTTGTACCAGCAGTTACTGGTACATAACACTGATAGTTACTGGTACTTACTGTGGTACTTACTGTAGTACTTACACTGGTACTTAAGGTGGTACTTGTGTCAGCAGTGACTGGTACTTACAGTGGTAACTATTAGTACACTTACCACTTTTAATAATTTGTGGCACACACATATGTTTCAGTGGTGGTATTATTGGTACTAAATTAAAAAAGTAGAGCTTATAAATTATGAATAACAACAAAATGCAAATGTTAAAAAAGCACCAAGGTCTTTATTTATGTCAGAACAATATTGGGTATTGACAAATACCAAAGTAATTATTTTTTTCAGTAAACAAAACAACAGAAAACCATTTACAACAATCTTAGCTTAATTCCAACATTTATTGATAAATACCATGATACATAATGGTAAATAGTGGTACTACAATGGTACTTACTACAGTAGTTGACAGTCAACTACTAGTAACAACGGGACCTGTTCTAAAGTGACACATACTGGTACTTGAGTGGTACTTACTACTGTAGTTGACAGTCAACTACTAGTAACAACGGGACCTGTTCTAAAGTGACACATACTGGTACTTCAGTGGTACTTACTACAGTAGTTGACAGTTAAGTACTAGTAACAACGGGACTGTTCTAAAGTGACACATACTGGTACTTCAGTAGTACTTACTACAGTAGTTGACTGTCAACTACTGTAGTAAGTACCACTGAAGTTGCCCCACTGTGGCACCTGAGGTTCTTCTGTGGTCTCCCATCCGAGTACTGCCCAGGCTCAACCCTGCTTAGCTTCTGAGATCTGACGGAATCAGGCTTTGGCATGCTGGTATGGCCACGATCATACCAGCATGCCAATACTGGTGGTAAAAGTACCACTGTAGGTACCAGTGTAAGTACCACAGTAAGTACCACAGTAGGGACCACAGTAAGTACCAGTAACTACCAGTGGTATGTACCAGTAACTGCTGGTACAAGTACCACTCAAAGTACCACTGTAGGTACCAGTGTAAGTACCACAGTAAGTACCAGTAACTACCAGTGGTATGTACCAGTAACTGCTGGTACAAGTACCACTCAAAGTACCACTGTAGGTACCAGTGTAATTACCACAGTAAGTACCAGTAACTACCAGTGGTATGTACTAGTAACTGCTGGTACAAGTACCACTCAAAGTACCACTGTAGGTACCAGAGTAAGTACCACAGTAAGTACCACAGTAACTACCAGTGGTATGTACCAGTAACTGCTGGTACAAGTACCACTCAAAGTACCACTCTAGGTACCAGTGTAAGTACCAGAGTAAGTACCAGAGTAAGTACTAGTAAGTGTCACTGTTAGTTACTTGTAACTGACACGGTACTTAACTGGTAGGTACCGTGGAGGTCTTTTAAAGTGCTACCACTATTGTTAATATATTCCAAAAGCATTCGATTTCTACTGACTTTTTCACCTCTAAAAAGTTACACAATGCACTTTTAAATATAACCTTAACAAAAGCAAGCATTCTCAAGGATTTCAAGCACAAATATAACTTTTCTTACCAGTGATGGGGTCTAGGTTTGGCCCGTGAATGAGTTGCACAGATTTTTGTGTCTGCGATCCTGCTGCTCTGCTCTATATATACAGCAGCCTGCCCACCGGGGACCCAGCTCCAGTTACACGCCTGCTACTTCTACAGCCCATTCACACGCCGGAGATGTAGATCACACAAGACGTGCTGCAGTTGTCAGTTTTCGGTCATTTCTAGTCACACTCGCTGATTTACAGGAGCGGATTGACAAATGTGTGCCGTTAAACTTTGTCACCGTCTGTTTCAAAGGCTATCAAAAAGACAGAGCTGAAAGAAGTCCCAAGTAATTTAAAGTAAAAAACAAAAATGTAATACTGAGAATCAAAAAGTTAAAATTTGAATTTAACTTTTTTTCTAACCTTAAACATACATCTCTTTTTTATTTTTTTCTAACCTTAAACCGACATCTAGGGGTGCACGGTAGCAGAGTGGTTAGAGCTTTGGCTTCCCAATAAGGAGGTCGTGGGTTCGACTCCCGGGTCGGACCATACTAACATCTCACGATCTCTCTGGGTGGAGTTTGCATGTTCTCCCCGTGTCACCGTGGGTTTTCTCCGGGTACTCCGGTTTCCTCCCACCTCCAAAAACATGCATGTTTAGGTTAATTGGGCATCACTGTAAATTTCCCTGAGAGAGTGAATGTTTGTCTGTCTAACCCTGCGACAAGTTGGCCACTATCCAGGGTGTTCCCCCGCCTAAGGCCCAAAATCACTGGGATAGGCTCCAGTCACCCGCAACCCCTAACGGGATTAAGCGGTAGAAAATGAATGAAAAAAAAAAAACGACATCTAAATTTACTTTATATATTTTTGGTGCCACTTTATAATAACCACACCTTAATTAGCTTTAGTAAAGTATAGGGTTGGGCGATATATCAATATATGTATATCGAAATATTTACTGGACAAGATATGAATCTGACCATATCGTAAATATCAAGACAATGCAATTTAAAGTCAAGGGCTTGAGGCAATTAAGAAGTTACTAAGCCTTAATAAAGCCTTTTTCATTCCTTAAATTGTCATTTGTTCATGTTGAGTTAGGTCATTATTCATGCTTTATTAAGGGTTTATTAAAGATATTTAAGGTGTAGTCATTGTAAAGTGGATTGACTAATTCCTTTCTCAATCACGGTCACTTAAACTCAGAAAATGAACACGGTGGCTCCACAATAGATTTGAAATGTATCTTCAGGATTTTACAGGCAATGATCTTCAGCTCATGGTTTCATAAGTTAGAGTTGGAAAACAAATAAAATGAATGGAAACTTGAAAAGACAATTCAAAATAGAAAAAAAAAAATTGATGGAAAATAAATATTGGAACAAACTAAAATGTTTGCAGTGTATTTAAAATGTTTATGCTTGGGAACTCCATTCTGTTCACTTCAATGATTAAGTGTATGACTTTCTTCTGACAGGACAGTTGTAATAAGCTATAAGCTTGTACTTGACAGTTTTGGTGTCAGGTCAGAGGTCACCACCTGGAAGTTAATTAAGTCTTCAGGAGCTGCAGATGGAAACTGGTTGTTTAGCTATAATCTGGTTCAGATCATCTTTGTTTTATGAGCATTATGTCTCCGTAAATGTCCCTTCAAATAAAGACTAAACTAAACTAAACTGCTGCTTAGCTCTCTCTCCTGCTCTTGGCATAAAAAAAAAAAAAAAAAACTAAAAAACTCACAGCTGATGGAACAATTGACACATAGAAATTACCGGTAGTTGTACAGCTAAAATCTGATCACATCTTTGCCATTGTGTTTAATGTAATTGTATATTGTCCCAATAAAAACAACATTAACTGCAGCCATTTTCAAATAATGCTCCATTATGGCCATGGATGTATTATTAGAGCTGGATTAGACACTGGCCTCTCTCTCCTCTTGTAAGTCAAGGCATTTTTCGGCACTTCAAACTGCTCGTGCTCTGCTGACACGGCACCTTCAGCTTTAACAAAAGTCTAATTTTGAAAGTATTTTTCTCTTTTTTCACAGCATAAACTTGAACTCAGCTTCTGGTTCTAATTATACTTCTGTAATTGTGACAAACAAATAACAAAAGACACTTCTATCAGAGTTTTATCAACACTTGCCATCACTGTTTTTGCATTGACGAATAGATTGTTTAAATATTTTGATGCAGCTCCTCTGTTTATGCTGGAGCAAAAATGAGCATTTATATAATAAGCAAGTTTGGAATGGCGAGGCAAACCTATCATGGAGAGTTGTAAAGTTTGGTTAGCAGGCCATCCGGTCATAAAATATTGAAGGATGGGTCAAATTATTGTCTCTACCAGGACAATAGTGTAACTTAACTTTAACAGTTTTCAAAATGATCTTGAGTTTTTTTTATAAGAACTAGTTTAAAGTGTGTGTGACAGGTAGATTGTTTTTGTGTTTTGGCGCTTGACACATGTGGAGGTTTTTAATTTTAGAACTACTTTCTATTATTGTCAACTTTTACCAAAACTAAAATGTTTGGTAGACGATGTATTGTAAAGTGTCTATTGACCCAAAGATAACATTTTATTTCTTCTTGTGATTTCTAAAATGGTATAAAGAATCAAATACATTTCTTAGTATTGAAAATGAGATTGGATTTTTTTATATTCTGACACTAGTTGACTTTACCAGATTCTAAGCAGTGTTTGTATTTGAACATCTTGGTTCGTATTGCCAACCCCAAATGTCTTAAACCTCAACTTGTTCATGTCGATAATAATCTTATTTGATCCTATTCAAAGAGAACAGAGGAGTGGTCAAACTGTAGCTTCATATCTCTGCTCACACATACATGTTCTGGCTGCAGTATGTGAGCAAAGTAGGTTTAAAATAGACTTTCCATTCTTAAGTTCTGGGAAGTCAATCCAGGCCCCGAGCCCAGTTATTCACATCTGTGCGTCGACGGCTGCGAGGTTTAAAAATAAACAGATACACTTATAATTAGAAATGTAATGTAACTTATGGATTTTTCTGTTGTTATCATTTGCATTTTATTACAGGCTGTGAAATTCTTCAACTAGATGTAGCTCCGTGTTTTTTATCTGGACTGTGTCGAGTTCCACCTCTGTCTATTGTGTCCTAAACAACACACTGAGGGCCTGATTTGTCAAGCCAGGTGCTAAATAGCAGGTGCAAAAATAAAATAAATCATGTGTTGTTTATGAGCATTTTACACAAACTTTAACATTGGAAGATGCATATACAAAATGCTAAACAAAACAGATATGAACCACCTCAAATTTTGCATGTTTTGAGTGTGTGAGAGAGAAAAATGTCATCTCTGTCGAGGTTTTGCTCCCCCTAACCTGGTTTGCGTGAAAATGCTTGATAAATCTGGCCTTAAGTGTTGTGAGTTTAACAAAAGATAAAGTAAAACAATAAACTACTTACTTTTAATCCAACATTTGGAAATCACAAATTATCAAAAAGCAGAGGTGGGACCAAGTCACTGTCTCATGTTAATTTAGAACAATGTACAAATGGCAGAGCTGCTTGTGCCAGATTCTAGCTTTTACAGCTAATTTCAACAGTAGTCCCGGGAGAGGGAAAGAACTACTGGACATGTTTTTAGTGTTAGAAGAAACTGGAGGAACCAGAGGAAACCTTCACAGACACAGGGAGAACATGCAAACTCCACATGCAAGTCTCAAATCATTGGGCTCAAGTCTGAGTTGTTTGGCGTTTTGCATCCAAACAACTACCTTGCCAGTATATACCTACTTTTTAGGTTAAAGCAGGGGTCTCAAACTGGTGGCCCAGGGGCTAAATGAGGCCCCTGAGATGATTTCATGAGGCTCCCATGATTTCTGATTATTATGGACTACAGTAGGGCTGGGCCATTAATCAAAAAATCGAGAGATCTAATTGAACCGAATCGTCAATTATTTGGTGGTGGGTTTTGAATCGAAAGATCGGAAAACAATCTTTTGTCAATAAAAATGTCTAGTTTGGAGCAAAAGTCAAACTTTGAGGCAGAATATTGATATTTAGTTTCAAAGAAAATCAAAAAAAATTGGACATATTAAAAGTTTTTGTTTTGTTTATGAATGGCATTTTTCATTTGGTTTTGAAAAAGTTAAGAAAATCAAACATCGAGATTGATCAATATATGACAATAAGAGACAAAGAAAATGTGATTATATTTTTTAACAGATCTGCCAGCCCCACAATGCAGTGCACATATCTACAGGTGCCACTATGCACAGTAAAAGGCCCTGGACTGCAACAAACTGCAAAAAATGTGCCCGAAATCTTCCTGGAGAAGACAGCCTGACTCTGATCACCCACTTAAATGTACTTTTTTAATCACATGGAGGCCTCTGCTTTGCAAAACAGACCTCATACTGTACAATATAGGATAAAACAATATAAATTAATGAAGGTGGACATTGGTAGGTATCTTAAATCACCCTTAATAAAGAACAATAGCAGCATTTACAGAGAATATGAAATAGGTAGGTCTATATTTTAAAATGTGGTCCTCAACAACCTGGACACAGTTGATTTCGGCTCCAACTCCATTTAAGTTTGAGACCCCTGCTTTAAACTAACTGCTTGTCTCTTTGAGAGAGTTTTTGGACACTTTGTGGAACTTTCCAGTCATAATCTGTTACTCTTAAAAAATCCAAAGAGCCTCCTTCTAGCAACGTCCACAAAAACTCCCTCTTTCTGGACACTTCTAGGACAGCAAAGCGTTACCTGTTACACAAATAATGAGACGAATCACGTGACAAAGCAACGGCATAAATCCTGATTGGTGGTCGGACTCAGCGGTGCACCTGTAACCACGGAGATCTCAGCAGCAGACAAGGACCTCCAGCAGGCCGAAGCAGCTGCAGAACAGAGACAAAGGGACACAGACGTTAAGGTGAGCAGAAGAGAAGAAGAACATGGCCGCCCCGCAGAAAGGAGACCTGTCTGCGGCCGAGAGGAAGATGCTGCAGGTCATCGCTGCTGGTGAGTGACACTTCAAAATAGTGATGTATTTAGTGAAATTAAATGAGCACCGGGTAACTTTCTGACCAAAAATTTAACGCATCCTTCTGAAAACTTTTACGAATATCAAACTTCACAGGATGGCTTTATATTCAGCGTATTGCAACTGATATACTTAAAATAGTTATTAAAGCCTGTATTTTTGTTTTAGAGAAGCTTATAGTGTGCAGTAAATTGTAATTGATTACTTTTTTTGCAAGAATTATGACAAACAAGCCACAAACAACTAATTATTATTATTATTTTTTTTTTTTCGTAGTTTAAACCACTTGTTATTGTTGTTGTCTTTCCAAAAAAAAGTCTACTGCAGACACTGAATAAGCAAAAACTAGATATAGATCTATACACTTACAAAACACAAACATACACTGGTGCGGCTGAATTCCAACCAGGATGACTTTCAGCTCACATATTTGGTCTGTAATGGGCTATTTTGGAAACAGTATTAATCTGGCTGCAAGTTTCAGGTGTTACATTGCAAGATAATAACATTAACTAGTGATTTAAGCTATACGAAATAAAAAAAAAAAATACTGTGTCTGTGGGTTTGTAAGCAATTGCTGTTTACTGCACACTTCAAGCTAGCTCTCCAACTAAGACAAAAATACAGGTTTCGATAATTTTTTTAAGTATATAAACACAATATTGCCGTATGTAGGAGATAAAGTCGTCCTGGGGAGTTTAATATTCACAAATTCGGGTTTTCAAGAGTGACGTAACACCAATAGTCTAATTTCTATCAAGATTCTATTAAAATCATGGGACGAACATGCAGAAGGCTCAATGAAGTGCCACTACTCAAATGGGGCATTTTTAGAAGTACCTGTGAGTCCCACTTAAAGCACTGAGCTTCAAAAAGTTGCACAGTGCACCTTTAAAGCTGCAGAACTCCAAAAAGTTGTTATTAAGGGAGACAAAAATACAGGTTTCAGTAATTATTTTAAGTATATAAACACAATATTTCAGTATGTAGGAGATAAAGTCGCCCTGGAGAGTTTAATATTCGCAAATTCATCACAGATTCTTAAAAAAAAAATGGTGCCACTCTAAAAACTGAATCAAAACTAGAAACTCAACTTTTTCTGATAACTGCTACATTCTCTTCCCCTCATGTTGTCTTCTTCTAATTATTAAAGGTCCCATATTATACAAAATTTACTTTTATGAGGTTTTAGTCAAGTTAAAATGACATTATCACAGCAAAAACAAACTCCGAGTTGTGTCTTGTTTCATTCATAAATGTCTGAGAAATCTTGCTTACTTCTTGTCCAAAGCTGAAAATGCTTCATTCCACCTTGTGATGTCACTAGGTGGTAGTTTCAGTTAACCGCTTTTTAGCCCAAGCTGAAGTAGTTTCCTGTACAACTCTAATATTCAAATCACTAGACGGGCTTAAGTTGTTGTATATTTAATTTATCTTTTGTTCAGTTCCGATTGCCTCAGAAAGTCTTTTAATTTGAAAAGTGCATCGAGTGGCAAAAGTTTAAATGAGGCTAAAACAATGACTGTAGCTTACAATCTGAACAGTTACGGAGCTGAAGTTATACAAATGATTCTAGTGAAAGTGAATGGGAAAGAAAAGCACAGTGAACCACATTTGGTGTTACCACATAGTGACATCACAAGGTAGAATCGAGTGTTTTCAATTAAAGTGAAAAAACACCGAAGAAGCAGGCAGGTTTTTTGTGTTAAACAGGTGAGATTGCAACAAAACACTGCTTTAGATGTGTTTTTGGTGAGGAAATTAGATTGTAACATGGGTCAAAAATGTGCATAATATGGGACCTTTAAACATTTTATTTTTTTCAAACGTATAAAAGAAACATGTGAGTCACTTTTTGTATGTAACTGATTGAAATATTGTCTGTGTGCAGGTGACGTGCAAGAGGCGGCACAGCTGCTGGCCAACAACGAAGTGAGGATCAACTGCTTAGACGAGGTGAATTACACTCTACTCTACATTTATGTGACAGAATTCATGTGTCAACTTACAGTAGGCACGCTTTAAAATTTGAAATATTTTTATGTATAAATATATATGTCCACTTTGATTGCTGTATCTTATCTTTAGTTGGCAGGATGGGTCCTTAAAGTTGGGGTAACGAACTTTTTAGTTGTAAATTAGGAAACTTTGGGCCAGATTTATCAAGCGTTTGCTCATGTGAAAAACAGGTTAGGGCGAGAAAAATCTTGGCAGAGATGACATTTTTCTCTCACACACACTCTAAAGATGCAGAATTTTAAGTGGTTCATATCTGTTTTGTTTAGTATGTTGTAGGTGCATCTTCCAATATTCAAGTTTGTGTAAAAAGCTCATAAATAACACATGATCTGTCTGAAGTAAATAATAAAGAATTGCTACACTCTGATTGGCTGTGCTTGGGTGATCCTGTCCAGTTTCACTATGCAGAAGTTTATAGACCATAAATGCAACGAAAATGAATACATGTGGATATTAACCATGTGTCAAAAGACATTAGAAACAAAGTTGTCAGATTTAAAACCTATATTGTTTTTGTAGTGTGAAAATCAGCTACAACACCAAGTTTTAAAGTAGACTAATGTGTAAAACCAGTTTTGAACCCATTTTGAACCTTGTTATAACTGCCTTTTCACAATAGTTTGCTCAAAGTTTTCCTGTATTGTACTTGTCTGTATTTAATTGTAATTATTCAAACCTAACCCTAAGTATGTGTGGTTCAAAACAGTCACACAGCCACTTTACAACAATAAAAATTACACACTTAAAATCTGCTAGGGTTATAATCTTACAATAAAGACGCAAAACTTATCTGTTCTGCAGTTTTGCGCAGGAAGTAAATAAACCTTTTTCTATTTCGAAAAACTAAATAAATAAATGTAAATTACTGATCTACATATATTATAGTTTATTTCTTAGTACTTTAAAAAACACAATAGCTCTCTTTTAAGCAACTTTCTGAGCCAGAGTGAATACAAAACAACAACAGAAATGTCTAGTTATCATAGTGCTGTGCCAAAAATCAAAAGATTGATAGATAGCAATCTCATGTTTGTTCGATCTCGATGATAAGGCGTGCGCATTAAGGCTTTCGCATCGGCCAATCACGATAAATGCACGCAGCGCTGTATGGTAGTTTTAGCAAATCACAATGTCGTATGCATGAGGTACAGAGTGGGAGTTGTCGCCTGCTAGTGTTTACGCTGGATTTTTTTTTATCTGGAAGTTTTGGTCAATTAAGATAACAACCGCTCAGCTGAGAATGCCTTATACAAAGAACTGCTAATGAATTATGGCAGTACGCGCTTTCAACTGCCCTACAGTCTTTATTTTAAAGTAAGAAACAGTCATTGCTTATGAAATACCTTAAACTTTTAATAAAGAGATGGAGCTTTTTATTTGCAAACAATGCACGCGCTGAACTTAACTAAAGTAATCTTAAAGCCATTTTAGCTTTAGCTTCTTGAAAATTAAAAGCTAAAATTTGTATAATTTAAACTTACGATAGTTTTACCAAAAAAAGAAAAGAAAAAGTAAAAAAATCGTGATGTATTTTCCTCCCAGATTGTCCAGCACAGTTCATTTCAGTATCGGAAGAAAGTATTCAACACAGTCTCTGCAGAAAACGTAGATATACAACAAAATGTCAAAAACGTAAAACAACCACCCATTTTGGTTGAAGTCATGTGGCGACATTTTCTTTGGGTTTAACGGGTAAGTTTAGACGTCATGTTACTTAGTCTTAGTCCTAAACTTAACCATCTAAGACATGTTGCCTTGAGGCTGCAACCAAAATTTTTTATTTTACGTTTTGGCTTTTTGCAACATATTGACGTAAAAACGGCGTTAAAATGTGCTTATTGTACTTTTTGACATCAATGTACATCTACCTTTTCTCCGGAGACTGGGCTGAAAGTTGTTTTTTTTTTTTAGAAATTCTGGAGCTACAAGGTTTCCCGTTTTATTCAGTTATTTGCTAAAGAAATAAAAAAATGTGGAACGTTTTTGGGAAATCACAAATCATCAAAAGTAATCCTATAAGACTGACTTGAATACAAAAGTATATTTTATTCAAAACCGTCACTCCAGTTTCCTTTTGCTGTCAGTAAAAAGATGTATTTCAGTCATAATTGCAGCCAAAAATAATTGTATGTGCTGAATAGTTGAAAGTTCACAAAGTAGTTAGACAGAATTAATTACCCACTTCCTTTTTGAGGCTTAAAAATCAAGAACCCAATCACAATTAAAACCTGATAAGCCTGTAGAATTCTGTTATGCAAAACGTTCATTGCTGACTAGTCTACATGAGTTGTTTGGTAAGCGTGGCTGGTGTGTGCACTGCAGCATCTGTTCTGCACGAGGACATATGGAGCGGACTCTTGAGTGGTCCGCCTAGTGCTTGAACGGGTTTCATAATAGCACAAGCACTACATGTAATCCACAGGCCTCTTCCCTGTCACTGTCAGATGTGAAGTCGCCATAGTGTAACCCACACATACAAACACAAAGATAGAACCTTCACACGAGGGCACTGACTGCACTAACTTATACTTTCCTTTTGCTTTTTATACGGTGCATTGCAGAGATTGTAAATTAATTTATATTAATTGTATTTAATAAATTTGGAGATGACAAAAAAGCCCTTATAACATGATAGGGCTGTAGTCGACCAAAGAAATTCTTGGTCAACTGACTATATATGACCAAGTAGCGTGAGAAAAATCAAATTGAGCAAACACACAGCTAGCCTCAAAATCCCAGGCAACAAATTCTGCGCCATCAATATCATTTCTCTTGCTTGTGCAGAATGGTATGACCCCACTGATGCACGCAGCGTACAAGGGAAAGGCGGACATGTGTCGTCTGCTTCTACAGCACGGAGCTGATGTCAACTGTAACCAGCACGAATATGGCTACACAGCCCTCATGTTCGCTGGACTCTCAGGTACTCACGTGTTTATCTGAGCTATGAGAGAGGCACAAGTGTTTTATTCACTCATCTGTCTACAGGGAAAACAGACATCACCTCTATGATGCTGGACGCAGGAGCAGAAACAGACCTGGTCAACTCTGTGGGTCGGACAGCTGCACAGATGGCTGCTTTTGTTGGTGAGAATGATTTACTAGCAACTGCAAAGCAGACATATTAGCTTTATTGTACTTTTTGCTTGCTAGTACATACAAGTTAATTTCTTTCACAAAGTGCAATCATGGACATATATCTGATATGGTTAAAGTGTATTTTAACTGCCTCAGATCCCAGATTGATTTTCTTGAGCACTTTGAGTAATATGTGTCTTGCTCAGGACGTTAGGCACCAGGTCCAAACATCTGCTACATGACCAACTGACATCATCCAAATGTATTATTTATTTTTTCCTATTACTAAACCTCAATTGACCAGAATACTTTTTGAGTCAGGATTTGGTGAGAGCCTAATGCTAGTAATTCTCAAGTTAAAAGTAATGGAGAGTTTTCCAAGGAAAACAAAATCACTAAGTGTTTCCCATCTTTCAAATGATGCACGTGTTTCACTGCTAAGTGTCGACTCCTCCACGATTGTACGGAGCCAATGAGTTACTTGGGAATATAGGTATAGGAGTTTGACTGACAGGCTAAACAAGCCAATGGAAAAAAAGGCAACCTCATTTTTCATTGACTAACAAACTAATGGCCTCACAATGTCTGCTACATCTTATGTGCTTTTATGATTCTTGTTTTGTTAGGTATAAAGATATAAAGTAAACTTTTTTTTTTTACCAAGTTTGACGACAAACTTTTGAATGACCTCTAAACAATCTTTAAATAAGGAGATAATGTTTATTCTGCTTAATATTTTGCTTTATAACTATGTGCTCACATTAGCATGTTAGAGGAAGTTAATGTTTTAAGTTGTAAAATGCGGGATTACAAAGAAAAAGTTTTCAAAAACATGTTTAAACAGCAATAAAAAGTGTGTCTAAGGGAAATAACAACAAAAATCCTAAAGTATAACAAGTGGGTGTAAGGGCAATAACATAGGTCTAATTCAAGCTGTGTTTCAGGCCAGCATGACTGTGTGACGGTCATCAACAACTTCTTCTCACGGGCGAGGCTGGAGTACTACACCAGGCCCCAGGGAGTGGACACAGAGCCCATGCTGCCCCCCCGACTGGCCGGCCCACTGCACAAGATCATCATGACCACCAACCTCAACCCTGTCAAGGTGACCAATCACAACAGACAAGTATCAGAGGCTACAGAAGGGTGCAAATGAGATTCTACGTTTCTTTAAACTCAAAAGAAAGGAGGAAAGCAAGCAGCCAAGTCTTTGAAATAAATCCAAAAACAAGTGACTTCAGTCCTTCAATAAAAGTTATTTTTAAAATAATCCAATAATAATGTGTTTCCACAAAACAAGCTTCTAACATTAATATTGACTTTTAGACATAAAAATATGCCAAAAATCCCTGTTTAAGTCATAAATGGAACTTTTAACACAAGTTTTCCACTCTTGATATAAAAAAATATCTAAGTTCAAACTCAAATTTTGTTAGTTTATTTTGCTTGGGTAGGCGGTGCTCTGTTTGCCGTGTTGTGTTCTGCCTACCTTGACTGAGCTGCTGCGGGTGTGACGTCATCATGATTTTTATTTTTTTTTATTTATTTATTTATTTGAATTAGGACAGTGCATATTAATCAATGTTTCAGCAGCAGCTTCAACATAAATATGCCGGAATTAGCAAGATTGCTAAATTTCATCCGTTGTCCTAAGGCAGGATAAAACAGTTAAACATACAATACATAAAACACAAATTTACACACACAACACATTTTAGACATTAGAATACATTTACAATATAAACAACAGGCCAGAGTCTAAAGTGCCCAAGAAAAAAGTATAATTCATCTGTGGCTGCAGGACTGGTTTGTTTTCAGCCATTGTTTGAGAGATGTTTTGAAGTTTGAATAATTAGTACAGTTTCTAACCTGCTCTGATTGCTTGAATTACTTGAATAAAAAAAGTTTCCTTTAATTTTAGATTTTGAAATTTGTAACTTGAAACTACCTTAAAACAATCCACGCATTACACCATGATCAATGACACCACTTACGAACTAAAAAACAAAGAACACAAATAACGAACGTGGCTTGGAACTCCGAATCTTGGAACGGATTAGACGCGTTTTGCGTTAGTGGAGCGATGTCAGTGGCTAGCATCAACCCAAGCTAAGCTACCGGTGAAATGCCACTGAAAAAGAGTCTTGTGATAGAAGATGTTGAAGAGCTTAAGAGCTACCAACTTCTTAACTTAGGCCTTGGCGACAATAACTGAATGGCAGTCACAAACACAAGGAAGAGTGGATCCAGGCGACGTGAAAGATATTAGAAAGTCAGTTGATTTCTTAATGGAAGAGACGGCTGACATATAAAGCAAAACCAAATTCTACGGCTGACGGTTGAAAGCGTTCAACACGGAGAAGGACAAAAACATTGCTGCGCTGGAGTGCAGATTGGACAATCTAGAGCAATACCCTAGAGTGAATTATGTCTTATGCGAGGGCTGTGGGCGCAAACTACAGAACAATTTGGAGAACATCGAGGCTTGCCACCCCCTCCCCAGAAGGAATGACAATGCAATGCCAGCAGTGATCATTAGATTTGTCAATCGGCAGAAAAAAATTACTTCCTCAAACACGGAAAGAAGTTTAAAGATTGATTGACTGACCTTTCCATGCTGACAAAAGCATGTTTCAAGGGTATCCATTTGTGTCCATGGCAAAAGTTTTGACGCACAAATACATGAGGTAGTTGTGAAGGTCAGTGTAACGCCAATGCCAAAACAATCGGTTGTGCTTTATTTATTTTAGTGTTTATAAAAACATAAGTGCAACCCAAACACACTTGATAACAGCTGACAACTAACATTTCTCCAGTATGCAGTTTCATTTAGTCTGTTTAGTTGAATTTCCCATGACCTTAACTACAGGAGCTGGACTTGCTATTGCCAGTGCTTTCTGAATTCCATAGAGGCCTCACTGTAGCACTCAACACAGCTAAATATATCTGAATGAGTGGGACACATGTATTGAGTTACAGGGCTGGGCATCACTCTGTATGTGGTTTACTAGAGCAGGGGATTCATATAAGCTCACATGTTTACTTGTCAAAGCTCCAGGTCATAAGCAGGGATTAGTCAGGTCTCCAATGCTAGATTCTTTTTCCACACGGTTTACTTGTTACTTTTTTTGATAGAAAATGTAATGCATTGTTTCTCAGCCATGGTGTGGTGATCCAAAGTCAGATTTTTGTTTAGTCGTGTCCAATGAAGTTGCAGAGTGAATGTGAATGCTCCTCACTGAAACACACAGACTCTGTTTGATGGTCCAAACCACCCAGTCTTCTACAAAAATATTAATAAAACTGTTCATGGAAGACAGCTCTCTCTCTCTTTCTCTCTCTTTTTCTTTCTCTCTCTCTCTCTACTCTTCTCTCTACTTTCTCAGTGAGACTAAACACGCAGTCAGACACTTACTTTGCCCACAACTGCACCCCAAACAGGCACGCAAAAGTGGGAGAGGCCCAGAGGTCTTTTAAGAGACAGTTGGTGTGCACAGACTCATGAACAGTGAGCTTGGCGAGTGGTGCGAGTTTTGAGGTCTAGTTGCTTACTTGCACTTCAAGATGAGTATTTTATAAAATTGAAAATGAGAAAAAAGAGACACTGACGTGATATTCAAACATGTGACCCCTTGCACTGGGCGTCATTCATATATCTGAGTTAGATAACTGATGATGTGATTGACAAGCAACAGTAGCGGGGTCTGAAGAAGTTTTATAACCCACCTGGGCGGCTTGGCTGTGGCGTCAACTTAATGTGACGTCGGCGTGTACTGAAATTGCACTGACAATGTTTAACCATCGTGGCATCACAATCGCGGTTTTTGCATACTTAACTGCAAAATTAGTGAGTTTGCACAAATCTGTCCAATAAAAGCCCAGAAACAATAAATAATTTAATTTTAACCCCATACACACAGCTTGACAGTGAAAAAAAAGTTAATTCTGTGTTTAGTTTCACTTTAAGCTCTGTTAAAGGTGCATTGTGTGACTTTCTGGAGGTGAAATGTCATATACACAATTCAGTAGCAATAGAAAGTTAAAACTATACTTTGGGACTTTTGAATGAAGATGAATACATTTTACGCCAGAAAATGATGCCACTTTATCTATTTATCCTGTCATATCCTGCACTGTGCCATAGCAAACATTTATTGTAAATAAGAGTTTTTTAACTATTTTAACTATTGTAGCTTTATATATACTTTAAGTCTACTTTAAACTATCTTGTTTGATTGCATGTTTCCTATTTTCCCTGCTGTTCTTAAAATGTGTGTTGCAACACTGGAATTTCCCCATTGTGGGACAAATAAAGGATATCTTATCTTATCTTATCTCATCTTAAAATGAAAAAAAAAAAAAAAATGTCCAAAGGAACTGCTTCTCTGCTGAAACAGACATGTTTGGGCCCTCCTCCAAGCCAAATAATAGACTATTTTGAGGTGCAAACCCACTCAAAATAAAAACACAGATTTGTATTAATAGTTTAGTGTAACAAAGACACCTAAATGACAAAAATGTGCATTTATTCAAGTTTATTTTTTTCCAAAAAGTTGCGCAATGCACCTTTAAGGCAGGGATTCTCCAATTTTTCAGTTTGGGACCCCTAAAATAACCCTTCCCACAACAAAAATATACGATACTAAACCATTAAAATTGGGTGTATTTTTGATAGCGCATTGCTTTATCTGACCCCTATCCCCCAAAAAAGCGAATTAAATGTGAAGTCATAATTGTAAAAATACATTTTGAAATCATCTCACGACCCCCAGAACCACTGTGTTAAGGAGCCTAACATGCTAGCTTGTCTGCCTTGTGGAGCAATCTCAAACAGACATACCACAGACAAACAAAACTCAGTGACTGAATTCTACAGGCTAACTACAGCTAAACCGCAAGTATGCTGTCAAGAAAAGTGGGCAGGGCAAAAAGGTAAATACACATCTTTAAACTGACAATTGCTAGTTCAACTTCAAACAAAGCAAAACTTGGGACAATTAAGAGAAGGGCCTGTCACCATGGAATTTGTGCAGTTTAGGCTTTTTCACACTTCCATGACATGACCTGTCGTGTGCCGTGTCAGATCGTCCTGCTGGTGAAGGAGGAGCCGGCCCTGGTGGATCCGTCCGCTCTGCAGAAGTGTTCCCGGGTCATGGAGCTTCTGTGTGAGCAGTGTGTGCAGCAGCAGGACATGAACGAGGTGTTGGCCATGAAGATGCACTACCTCAGCTGCGTGCTCAACAAGTGCCTGTCTTTCCTGCAGAACAGAGAGGACAAGCTGGACTCTCTCGTCAGGAGGTGAGGTTCGATCGGGTCGTCACAGAAATACAAGGTGTTTAGTACTGTAAGTCAGCAAGATGGTCTTAGATGTTAAATTATACAAGATGATACTGTACTTTAGGGTTGCAATTAACCCGAATTTTGGTAATCGATTGGTGGCCGATTATTCTTTTGATTAGTTTGTCAAAAGTAATCAGATATTCATCAACACTAAAATTGGTATGGAAACTAAATATTTATATGAACAAGCGCCCACACATTAAAAAAAACAAACAAAAAATTACATTGATTGGCCAAAATCTGGCATTTTCTGATGAGTTGTAAAATAACCCTGAGCCTAAAACTAGTTTAAAACCAAAGTATTTAAGAAAGAAAGTATGAGTATTTGTGCTGAAAAAAAATCAATTTCCCATTGGGACTACAAAAAAGTTGAAGTTGAAGTTGAAGTTGAAAATTTATTATTTCGAAAATTTACGTGAAAAGACCATTTTTAAGTAGGGATGCACCGATCGGTTCAGTCGATATCTTAGTTGTGCAATTGATTGTGCATAATGATACCTTTTTACTGGTTGATTTTAATCCAGAACTTCTCATAATGTTTTACATTTTATTCATATTAAGTTTATTAGTTGTGACTTGCACGATAAATAATAGCTATATAACACAATATGATCACATTTCTTATGTTTTGAAAAGGAAAAAGAGCTGATTGAGTCGTAACACTAGCATCTAGGGCTGGGCGAGATTTTTGATAATTTTTTGGCGAATCTCGATAATGATATTTGGACGATATTTTGTCAGTTCAACATAAATGTGTTAAAATCTGCTCAAATTAGTTACACTGGAAAAATGCCAACCTTAAATATTTTAATACGTTTAAAACGTAGTGATTTGAACGTGTTTGACAATAAAGTAAAACTAGTAAATTTAGTTATTATGTCAAGAACACAAGATGAGAAAAAATTTGATATTTTATACTTGTCAGTTTCAAACCAATCAAAAATCTACTCAAAAAATTTTAAAATACTAATTCTAGGCGCACACAGTCCGCTTGTTTTCATATTTAAGATATTTTTTTCTAGTGTGTTTAATTATCAGGCAAATATTTGTCAAGTTTTTCACAAAATAGCAGCAATCTCCCATCCTAAAAATAATGTTCCTGTTTAATAAAGCTCTTTGATTTGCTTAATGCACAAATTCTGATACAGTATATATTTAAACTTGCCTTGTTTTTAAGAATATATCATCACTTTTTAATTTATTTTTTTGTAAATTAGCAGCATTTTTTGCAGCATGTTTTTACTGCATGATATACTCAATATTCAATTTTTGCATACCCTCAAAATAACATTCACGATATTATATAAAATTCGATATATTGCACAGCTCTACTAGCATCGATTGATATCAGGGATCGACAGATTAATTCCAAAGTATTGGGATTGATATCGGATCTGAAAAAGCTCGGTGCATCCCTATTTTTGTAGTATCATAATTAGTATTCTAAGTTTAATCCTTTATTTTATTTGTATCATGAGGCTTCTGGGACGTTTGGAACAAAGACAAGTTAACGATTTTTCAATTACTGCATTAGTTGACTATTATTTCAAAAATCGATTAATTAACTTGTTGCAGCTCTACTGTACTTACATTTGTTGAAGCTGGTTTGCACAAGAAAAATCTTGAAAACACATCAGAATATATCACCTATACAGTTTGGAAAAATACAGACTTTTCATGTAATCTGGAGGGTTTATCCGGTGTGAGGTGATGGATATAAGAAATGATTTTGTGCTGCAGATGTCCGGCTATACTCAGAGTAAAATAATTCGGTTTGAGTCACACACTGAGAATCGAACAAGTGTTAATCCTGGGGTAGCCCTGTCTAGGCTACCCCATGTACCTGGGACACAGCCTTGGTATATAGATAGGTGTATAGATAGTTAAATTGCTGTCAGTCATCTTGTTTTTGAGTGAATAGTGAGTTCTGTTATTTTGCATTTAAACGTTTTTAAACAGCAGCTTTCACTAAACTCTAAACTAAACTTTTATGCAATGAAATCACAGACCTGTCATCTTGTCAATTTATTCGATGTGTGTAAATCCAAATCTCTGTTAAGAGTTGTAATGATAATGACAGCAACAAAAATGTATTTGTTTCTCATTTGAACAGTTGTCCCACTCAAGGCAGTCAAGTATATGAAACATTTCTTTGGTGATATTTGTGTCATTTCTCTGCTGTCATCATCAGTAGAATGTAACAGAACACATCAGGTTGTCATTAGATTTTTAAAAGAGGCACGAAGGATCTGAAATCTCAACTTCAAATGACAGATTACACACCAATTAGTATCTAATAACTTACTGAAAAGTAATAAATGTGGTCGGTGGGTTTGTACCAGCTTACGCTCTCTAAATTATACTTAACTTGAGTTTATTTGAGGCTAATGTTAAACATTCATGCAGTTACCGTAACGTCAAATTGACTGCATCTATTCTGACCAAAAGGAGGATTTTAAACTCTAAAATTATGACCTTATAACTTTTTTTTTACCTAATAGTATTATTTTAAAACTTGAAATGTGGATATATTTTACTCAAGATATTTGATGGTTTTGTGCAGTTTCATGTGACGCATTTTAGTCAGCTGAAGTTTAGAATACTTCATACAAAAACAACTTGATTTGAATAAACTTTCACTCTTGAAATGATGACTTTTACCTCAACTATTAAGTCTTTTTTTTTTTTTTTTTTTTTTTCAAAATTTGACTTCATTTTTTCTACCGCTTAATCCCGTTAGGGGTCGCGGGTGAAAATTTGACTTATAAACTTTTAAATTAGGATGTCATTTTATATTTTATTTTCTGGTAGAAATAGCCTCTTATACTTACTAGGGTTAGTAATTAGTGAAATCAGTGTGGCCAGATTTTCAGTGAGAAACCTTTGTCTGTATTTTAACAAACAGATGCATTAAATAGAGAAATCACGATTTGACAATTTCACCAAAAAAGCAGATTGTCACAACAGTGAGCTTACGATTCGATTTTTATCATGATATTGCCCAGCCCTAATTGAGCCCATTGCATTTCTAACCTGGTAAAAAAGTAGAACAGACGCCCTCCTTCTTCTCTGTGTGCATCTGTCTGCAGCAGCCGAGGGGGAAGAGAAAGGGGGCGGAGCTTGAGCCAGTCAAAGTCATAGAATACGGTTATAGACATAATGAAATGTAAATCCAATATAAATAATAATAACATAAATTTGTAATTTGCTTTGTTAAAAATCTAAATTGAAACATTAATGCAAATTATTTTAAAATCTTGTGGTTCGTCTCGTCCCTAGTAACTAACTTTTTTAGTTGTAAATAAATAAACTTTGTGTTTTCCCCTAAAGCTAAATGATGAAAGCAGCACTTGTGTGAGACACCGGAGTCCTGTCTAAATTGAATAATACTTGTAATACGTACAAGTACAGCTCTAATCAGATGCTGAATGCAGCTTTCTGATTGGCCGTGCTTGGGTGTTCCTCTGCAGTTTCACTTTGTTTGTAAAAAGACGTTTATAAGCCATAATTGCAACCAAAAGTGAATACATGTTGATATTTACCAACTGTCGCAGGATTTATGAGAGGGAATAATCAGATTTAAAACTTAAATGGTTGCTGAGTGAAAATCTGCTACCTCACTTCAACTTACCAAATGTTCCTTGTTGTTGTTGTTGCTGGGCCAAGCCTCCTGAGGGGCAGAGACAGCGACGGTTTCCCTCAGTACCAGGAGAAGTTCATCCGAGACTGCATCCGGAAGTTTCCATACTGTGAGACCAACCTGCTTCAGGAGCTGGTGAGGAGCATAGCACCGGTAGAGATCGTAAGTCCAGAAAAGACCAGGAAGAGCATTTTGGAACCATGTTACAATGACGACATCTAGTGTTCAACTGTGGCTATTGCTTAGACGAGATGCTTGAATAATATTAGTCTGTACTGCGAATGCTCAGAAACAAAAGGCAGCTGCACTATTGACTCAATTTCATTTTTTGCGATCAAGCTAGGGCTGAGCGATATGGCAAAAAATGAGAAAACTGGTTTTCAGAGAGAACACAGTGACATACACTGCAAAAAATGAAATTCAAGACAAGCTAAAGTAGCTTGATTCTAGGATTTAAACTTAATTTTAAGCATTTTGACTCATTTAACCTCAATTTATTGTAGAGACAATTATTTTCCTTATTCCAGAGTGTTTCAATTTGATTTCAAGACACTGTTTCTTATTTCAGGCCATATTATTTGCCAATGAGTTAAGAAAATTATTCTTACCCCACTGGCATTTTATTTTAAGCCAAATTCTCTTAAAACCAGTTAAAATGTCCAGTGAACCAGTGAAATATTCTACAGTACATAAGCAATTAAATCTTATCAAGTTAAAGTAGTGCAAATCTTATAGCAAGTCCTACAGTAAGCTTATACTTTGCTAAGTAAAGAGCAGAAATGTAAATTTACAGTACATTGAATACCTTTATTGTGGTAATGCCTTTTGCTGAGCAAAATCAAATTAAACATTTTATGCAAAGCAAAAGTTTATAATTTCACTATTTACAACAAACAGAAAATGTAGCTTCTCTTTCTCTTTGCTACTTCTCTCAACTGCAACTGCTTTTCATCAGTTTTATGAGCTCTTCCTAACCACGATTACAATATTTCCATCTGGGCAAATCCATATCTTGTTCATTTATATCTCGATATATATACTATACTTACTGCCTATACTGTATATCGCCCAGCCCTATTTTCTAATCTGTTTTAGATCAATTGTGTCTTTTGCAATGAAGAAAATGTTAATAACACGTGTCATAGATTCTTTTTAATTACATGGAAAAGCTTTAAACATGTCTACTTTAAAGACCAATAACAAACCAGAATATTTGCCTAAAATAATGTGGACAGACTAGTGGAGTTTCTGCTGCAGCTGTGAGACATGCTTTACCTTGTGTTTTCCAGGGAAACGACCCCACAGCCTTCGCGGTGCTGAGCCAGGCGCTGACAGGGCAGATGGCCTTTGTGGAGGGAGACTACTGCGTGACGTGTGGAGAGAAAGGAGCCGACAAGAGGTGCTCGCTGTGTAAAGCTGTAAGTCCAACAGAAATAACACCTTCACATCATCCAATACTGTCATGGACTTCTTTTCTCCTCTGTCCTTTCACTAGACAAGATTATGGCTGCAACAAGTTCATCGACTAAGCACAAAAAATAATCATCAAGTTATAATCATTTACTTTTTTAGTAAACGTTTTAAAACAACTCATGAGCTGAGAAAATAGGTTTTATGCCACGGTTTAAAGCTATGACATGAAACATGTCTGTCTTGGGCAAATAAATAAATAAATACATAAATATTGCTTTCCATTCTAAACAACTAATCAATCAATGGAAAGAATAATCACCCAACTGACTGGCAAAATGATCGTTAGTTGCTGCCCTACTAGAGTCATGCTAGACTTGAAGATCCTTTGCTCGAATCAGGGAGTATAAATGAGATTTATTTTGTTCCAACTTACAGTGGCCTAACGCTTATGTTATAGTAATACATTTACTTTTGAACATGTTAAAAATATTACATATTTTACATAAATTTTGATACCACAGAAGATTTAAGTATAAAAATGTTATTTAGGTCAAGGTTTTAGGAATACACTGACATTTTCAACACAAAAGATTTTTATGAAACATTGTAGTATATAACATTATTATATGTCTGCAATTGATCATTCTAAAAATATTGACAAAAGGCCATATTCTGTTTGATGTTTGTATTATCATCTGATTTTCTAGACTTTTGACAACCCTAGTGATATGACATTCTTATCAAAAGACAAAGGAGGTTCCTCAGGTTCAATATTAAACAACTGAATATAAATCTATGTTGTGTCAGAAATTTCCTTGAAACAATAAATAAATAGATAAGTAAATTAATTAATTAAAGTAATTGTTTTATGTACCTTAAACTAATTAGACAGCACAATACATTGGGGAAGACTTGATTTGAGATTCATTGGGGGAGTGGTGATCAGACTCTTCAAATACCAGAAGCGTGGGCAAAGAGGCAGAGACCTTTAAATTCTAGGATTTTTTAATGTCAAAATAGCTCCAAATTTGTAGAAAGAATATTGAATAATTATCCTGTAATCTTCAGTCACAGTTATTAGAAAAGATTATTTGTTCGACCACTCACCTTTATGTCTGGTATCTGCTGTGGACTGCAGGTGGTTTACTGTAGCCTGGCGTGTCAGAAGCTTCACTGGTTCACACATAAGAAGATGTGTGGCTCCATGCAGGATCACGAGGCCAAAGCACAGGACACCCCGAGGCTAAAGGAGCTGAAAGGTAACGGCACAAAGCAATATCAGAACTTTGTAGCAAAACATAGTGAACGTGATACTAATCGGGATACATGTTTGCTTGCTTTTGCAATGTGCATGTTTTGATGTTTTTTTTATTTCTCCAGTAAATATGGCATACATAGAGGTCATTCCACAGGAACTACACTAAGCTATATACATATTTCTACATAATTATGGCCCAAAATCTACATAAATGACAAAGATGATTAAATTTAACAGATTGGAATCTCTTGTAAAACTTTACTTTTGTTAAACGTGGAAGGATCCTGTATAAACTAGCAACTTTCAGTAATTTTCTATTTTTATTTGTCAATTTCTTCATACATTCTAACTTAACTGCTATAAAATGATAAATGTTTACCACAAGGACTATTACACCAAACTAACAATCAAAACCCATTGAGTAGCAGTTAGCTAAATTGAGCACGCATTGCTAGCTTGGCATTTTTCTCATCTAAAATAAAACTGTTTGCTACAGTAATTCACGATTAATTCACTAGTTGGCTTATTATATTCATAATAAATAACATATTCCCCTGGTAAACTACTTCAGCATTACATTACGTCCTTTTCAAAGTCACGGCTAAAGCTTATGCATTTCAAGCTAAAGGCAAGCTAAATCTAAGCTAATGCTAACAGTTGTGATAGCTTCTTGTTTCAGTACAGCAGCAATGAAACATTTCTGAAGCTATAAATTTATTTAAGCATTTTTTAAAATTCAAAACAGAATAATCATCATATTAGAAGATTTTCACAACTCACACAAGCTTTTATATACGTGTTGTAGATGATTCTAGTAGTTATTCTTCCTACCACTGGAGGGCGTTGTCCTGCAGGAAATGAAACTTCAACAAAGCCAAGTTCACTTATTGTCAAATTGTTTGTTTTTTTGACGGGTGTTTCTGTTTATGAAGTGGATTAGGAAATAGTTAGGTTAACGAGTAAGCCTAGGAAAAGGGTTTTAAAGGTAAAAATATAAAAAGTTTGATGCTGCCTTCATTTGCTCTGGAAAAGATGGTAAATACCACCAGTGAAGTGGTAGTTACCAGTAGGTTGTGTTCAAATGGAGCTGCACAGTGAAAGACCGCCCTGGTTCCGGAAGAGTTTTGCCCCATGTTATAGTGCCATAGGCTTTTCGAAAAATTCAAATATTAAGAGTTTAAAGACATACCGCGGGCTATCCAGCTATGTGCTAACTCAGATCCACAGCGCGGTTGTTTTCAGTCTAAAAAGCACATCTAGAACTTAAAATTCAGCAAAATGTCGTAATAACTTCGTAGTTTACAAAGCTGAAAAAACGTGTTTTAAACAAAAATGTAGGTCTTATACTCGTGACTCACCACATAGCTGCTTAGCCCCAAGGACGTTTTCAAACTTTTAATATAATTTTTTATCGAATTCCCTATGGCAATTTAACATGGGGTTCGAGATTTAGGAACCAGGAAGTGGGCGGTCACTGTTGAGCTCCATGGTTTTGTGGTCGTAACAAAAGGAAACTTGTTAAAAACACACTTTATCTTGACAAATATATGTAAATCCAGAGTAAACAAGTAAATTAATCATTTTCATTTCGTTTGAGGAAAAAACATAAACATTTTTACTTTTTACTTAATTAGAGTAAATGGAATTAGCAAAGTCGTTCAGCCTTAATTCAGCCCTAATTTTCCAGATAATAAAATAACCTGTGAACAAGTGAAAAACATTTATTATTTTTAATTTGTGATTCTTTTGCCACTGTCTGCCATACTGAGAGGTCAAAGGTTATTTTCAACTCCCAATTTCCCAGTTTCCCAGTAGTAATTACAACACGAGGGGCTGTTCATTTGTTATTTCCCACTCGGAAAGTGGTATTTACCATAATTCCCACATCAAATGAAGGCAGCACAACAGAACTAAACTTATTACTGTGTCAACCAGCTAATATTCGTTTGACCAATGACTATTTAACTGCCAGCTAGCACTAACTTTTTTTTTTGTCATGAGAAAGCAAATTCACCAGAAAAAAAAAAAAAAAAAAAAAAGCGTAAAACGGCCTGTCCTGTGACGCTTCTCTCCACAAAACCAGATGGTGCATAAGGGTCAATTAGTCAATCTGATAACCACATAGCTGATTGTTTCTGTGGTCTTGAGCTGATTCTTACACGTGTCTGTACTTTGTGTCTCAGAGGACGAGAGTGACCTGGTGTTTGAAACAGCCAACTTCCTGCAGGAGCTGTGCATGCGAGCGGAGGAGAAGGTGGCTGCAGCAGGAGGATGTCCCCTGGAGCTGCTCAGTCGGCCCTCCACCTCCTCTGAGGGACACCCGCGACCCCAGGACTGACCCCTGAACTGGCCCTCATCAGTCATCTTGTTACATTGGCATTATAGGTTGTTACTGGTATTCATTCTGTATGAAAGTCCTAACAAAATACAAAGCCTATGGCGGGCCTATTCAACTTAAGGCCCAGAAGCCAAATTAACCCTCTGAAAATCTGATATGGCCGTCAATCCATATTCCAAATCTTGCAAAAGTACATTTTTTTCTTGTTTACAAGGTTAATTCTGGGTGTATCTTAGACCTGAGTTGGTCCCATTGTAGTTTTAGTATAATTCTCCTTTGGTTTTAGAGTGATGATGGTTACTTCATTCAGACTTGGTACTGGTCTAGTCCTTGATTAATTCTGGTTCAGAGCTGGTTTGTAATTTTGTAGGACAAAGCATGTAGAGGCTATAGCAGTATATCACTAGTAACATTACTGAAACAGAATTTTACACAGGGTATATTTTGTACAACCCTAATTTTTGGCAAAAGTGGTGATGTGTTGTGCAGGTATCTGGCCCTGAGGCCATGGCTTTCCAACAGATCTGGCCTTTGGAACCACTTGCTAGATAGTCAGGTCCGAAGGGACGATAATTACGTTTAGGAAAAGGGTTTGGGTAAAGGTTAAGATAAAAAAAAACATAACAGTTTAGGCCCGTTTAGCAACAGAGGTAAACTCATTACCATGTCATTCCGATCACTAGTACCTTCGGAGCAGACTATCCAGCACTAACTAAGTTGAATAGCCCTGGCCTATAGAGTTAGCCTTACTAAAGCTAAATGTGGAGAAGGATGTATGACACAATTCAATATACCAAAGAAAAAGGCTTATGGCATTTCTATATACAGTATTAGTATTGTTGTTTTATGTCTATGAAACAACAATAATTAGTAACAATCAATAGTTAATTTCATAGATTTGCTGACAGACTTGTCAGGGTTTACTTTAGTTCATATTAGCAAATACTGCTGGATATGAACACTGCTGTGCTCCTTATACAATTGACAATTGGTGGTATATTTTAAATACCTATTTTTATTTTGTGTATTTTGGAAGAATACCAGGGTCATGATGAATATGAATGTTTCCAAATAAAAGACTATTTATCCCTTGTTTGTGTTTAGTTTGACTGGTTTAAGTTTTACAATAATAGGCTACACATAGACATGTTGTTTGTGAGTAGATAAACAAATTAGCAAGTGTTTTTCAAGCACATGCGAAAATCCATCTTTTTCAGTTGGGATAGAATTATGTATTTTCTGCTATACTATATTAGTGTAAGGACTAAAATAGCTTTTTTCCTTTTCAAAGCATAAAAAATATGATCATATTGTGTTATGTAGCTTATTTATAGTGACTAAACAACTTAATAGGAACAAAATGTCAAACATGACTCGTTCTGGATCAAAATCAGTCTCATTCTGTCCAATTGAAGGCACAGCCGATACCCGAAAAGTTAGTGGATCAGCACTGATTGGATCAGTGCATCTCTAGTAATAACTATTGTAGCCAAATTTGTAGCAAATTTTCGATTATAGCGAAAGTACTGAAGTTCACTACTCAAGTAAAAGTACAATACCTTGTGTAAAAACATTTCTGGTAAAAGTAAAACTCTTTTACTTGAGTAAAAGTACAAAAGTAAATTTACTGAAGTAAAAAAGTTAAAAGTATAATCACACCGCCAAGAGCCAAAGTCTAATGATCTAGTCTGGGTTAAAACTGCTTATCTTAATTTTAGTTGCTTTAAGGTGATTAAAATAAAACCGCAAACATTTGTCAGAATATTTCACTGGATTCAAAACATTTCTGACAGTTTACAAAAGGTTTTAGCTTGAATCAAACAAAGCTGTTAATGGCCCTATAAAGTAACTCATCTGTTTCTAAAATGTAGTGGAAAGTAATAGATATTTCTCAAATAATTTAAGAAGTAAAAGTAAAAAGTCATAAGCTTTTTAAGTACAGAAATTTGATATACTGTACACCACATATGTCAAACTCAAGGCCCGGGGCCTTATGCGGCCCTCAGGGTCTTATACGTTTTACTTTACTTTAATTGGATTTGATAGTGCCAAGATTAATCTAGGTCACCTTATGAAATCATTTGTTTTGAATTCAATGCAGATATATATTCATTTTAACTTCAATAAATAAATACAAATCAAATACAGAGACAATTTTTTGTAGTTTGTCAAAGATTATTAAGGTTAATTTTGGTTACAACCGGCCCTTCGAGGACTTACCCGATGCCAAGGTGGCCCTTTGTCAAAATGAGTTTGACTGCTGCTGTACCCAAATGTGGGAGTGCATACATCTCTTTAGCCACAAGAGGGCGCCTTCTAGCTACAAACACGACGAGCCAACAATCATAGTTGGTGAAGTTATTAAAATGTTACTTGTTAATTACTTGCTTCACTTTCTTTTCACTAAACTTGAAATCAAGAACTACATTTTTTTTCCATTGTTCCATACATTTGTACATTCTGATTAATCACAGCTTTAAATTGTTGTTCGAACTGGACTGGTTTTATAGGAATAATTCAGGTCAAAAGTCATGAGGCCAATAGACCTACATCTTTGTGTTGATCTAACTTGACAATGTGACTTAAACAGAAAGAGAAAGAATAAGAAAAGGGAAAGATCAGATAGAGAGAAGAGAGAGGGAGAAAAGTGAGAAGATAGAAAAGAGAGAGTTGGAAGGAGAGAGTTGGAAAAGACAGTGAGAAGAGAGAGAAGGAGTGATGGAGGGCAGAGGTATGGAGGAGCAAGAGAAAGTGAGAGAAATGGAGGAGAGAGAATAAATGAGAGAGAGTCAGAGAGGTACAGGGAGGGAGAGAGAGGGAGAGAAAGAAGGAAGGAAGTAGAGTGATGGGCAAGAGTCAGAGAGAGAGGAGAAAAAGAGGATAAGGAGAGAGAGAGTGTGTGTGTAAGCAAGAAAGAGGAAAGTGAGGAGAGAGACTGAGAAGAAAGACAGATGGAGAGGAAAAGAGAGTAGAAAGAGAAGGAGAGGAGAGAGTGCGAGCAAGAGAAAGAGAGAAGAGAAAGAAAGAGACAAGAAAGAGAAAGACAGAGAGAGAGAGAGAGAGAGAATGGGGGGTTGGAGATGGGAGAGGAGAGCGCTTCAGAGAGAGAGCGAAAAAATAAAGTGAAAGAGTAAGAGAGAGAGAGTGTGTGTGCCAGAGGAGAAGAGAAGAGAGAGAAGAAAGGGAATAACAAAGAGAGAGGAGAAAACAAGAGAGAGAGAGTGGGGGGTTAGAGAGGCAAGAGCATCAGAGAGAGAGAGAGAAGAAACAGAGTGAGAGTCAGATAGAGAGTGCGAGCAAGAGGAGAAGAAGAGAAGAGAGAGAGAAAGAGAGAAGAAAGGGAATGACAGAGAGAGAAAGAGAGAAGAGAAAAGAGAGAGAGAGGAGAAAGAGAGTGGAGGGTTGGAGATGGGAGAGAAGGAAACATCAGAGAGAGCGAAGAAACAGAGTGAGAGAGTCAGAGAGAGATTGAGCAAGAGGAGAAGAGAGAGAGAAAGAGAGAAGAAAGGGAATGACAAAGAGAGCAAGAGAGAGGAGAAGAAAGAGAGCGAAAGAAGAGAGTGGGGGTAAGAGGCAGGAGAGGAGAGAGCATCAGAGAGAGAGAGAGAGTGAGCAAGAGGAGAAGAGAAGAGAGAGAAAGAGAGAAGAAAGGGAATAACAAAGAGAGCAAGAGAGAGGAGAAAAAGGTTAGAGAGGAGAGAAAGAGTGGGGGGTTAGAGATGGGAGAGGCAAGAGCATCAGAGAGAGAGAGAGAGAAAGAGAGAGAAGAAACAGAGTGAGAGAGTCAGAGAGAGAGAGTGCGAGCAAGAGGAGAAGAAGGGAAGAGAAAGAGAAAGGAGAAGAAAGGGAATGACAGAGAGAGAGAGAGGAGAAAAGAGAGAGAGGAGATAAAGAGTGGAGGGTTGGAGATGAGAAAAGAGAGAGAGCAAAGAAACAGAGTGAGAGTGGGGGTTGGAGAGAGAGTGCGAGCAAGAGGAGAAGAAGAGAAGAGAGAGAGAAAGAGAGAAGAAAGGGAATGACAGAGAGAGAAAGAGAGAAGAGAAAAGAGAGAGGAGAAAGAGAGTGGAGGTTAGAGATAGGAGAGAAGAGAACATCAGAGAGACAGCGAAGAAACAGAGTGAGAGAGTCAGAGAGAGATTGAGCAAGAGGAGGAGAAGAAGAAAGAGAGAAGAAAGGGAATGACAAAGAGAGCAAGAGAGAGAAGAAAAAATGAGAGAGGTAGGAGGCAGGAGAGGAGAGAGCATCAGAGAGAGAGTGGAGAAACAGAATGAAAGAGTCAGAGAGAGCGTGTGAGAATGAGAAAAAGAAGAGAAGAGAGAGAGAAAGTGAAGAGAATGGAGAAACATAGCGAAAGAGTCAGAGAGAGAATGTGAGCATCAGAAGAGATGTGAGAAAGAAGAATGCTTGAGGAGAGAGAGAAAGAGAGAAGGAAGACAGAGAAAGAGAGAGAGAAGAGTGCAAATTAGAGGAGAAAAGAAGAGAGGGATCATAGAGACAGTGGAAGGTAGAGGTTGGGGGGGAGAGAGAGAACCCACATACATGAGCTTAAGTGATATAAAGCTTTAAGGCAGAAACTGTTCTTAAACTGCTGTATTACTTTTTACAATCTTTCTAACAAGAATGCAACTTTCATAATGTCTTTACTCACAAACTATCAAGCTTCTGAACAGGCTTGGGTTAATATATACTGTAGATACAAGTTTGAAGATTCAAGTTTGCTGCACAACAATACAAATAAGAATCGTGTATTCCTTTGACATTTATTGATTCTCTTCCAAATCACATCGCCAGGCAGTTGAATCTTCTGTTAAATGACTTCTAGATTGAACAATATACGCTTTTTTTCATTCACTTCATCTCTAACGTGAGTCTGCGTGTAGACTTTTCTCACACCGACGCAGTCCTGTGGCGATGCCTTAGGTTTCGGTAGAGGCCCGTCTCTCAGCTCTTTGTTCTGTGCGTTCCTTTGCACTGCTCCCATGAGAGAGCAGGACCCCGTCAATACCATCACCTCATGTCCTCGGGCAGAGAGCAGTGACAATGAGCTTTTACTCAGCAATAAATACCATTTCTAAGAGTAGTTTTGTCACATGGTAAAACGCAACACACATCATCATCATCATCATCACAATCATCAAAGTGGTTAACAAGGCTCCAAAAATCAAGCTGTTGCGGAGAAAACTTGGTGTTGTCGAAGGCCGCAACCAGAAACTGACTTGACTTCTGAACAGTCAAGTCAGTGGAACACACTGCCTCCTGACATGCGCATGATCACAGATCTGGAACTTTTTAAATCCAGACTTAACACACATTTATTCAGACTGGCTTTCAACATTGTAAATGTCGTGACATAATGTACTGTTTTAGATGTATTTTTATTTTTTTTTATGCTTTGTTTTTGTATTTGGAAAGGACTTTGGTCACTTGAGTGTTGTAAAGTGCTTTATAAATAAAGGTTGATTGATTGATTGATTGATTGATTGATTGATTGACTTGACACGAGTTACACTTTTCAAGACTTGGGACTTACTTGGCTCCCAAAAGAATTGACTTGACTCGGGACGTGACCCTTTGTGACTTGACTCTAATGACTTGATAAAACTTGTATTGAGAATGCAAGCAATGAGATTGTACAAAGTACAAGATGACTTACTTGTGACTTGGCTGTTATGACTTGGACTTACTTGTGACTTGAATGTTATGACTTGAAACTTACTTCTGACTTGGATGCTATGACTTGAGACTTACTTGTGACTTGAATTATGACTTGGACTTACTTGTGACTTGAATGTTAGAACTTGAGACTTTTTTGTGACTTTGATGTTATGGCTTAGACTTACTTGTGACTTGAATGTTATGACTTGGACTTACTTGTGACTTGGGTGTTATGACTTGGACTTACTTGTGACTTGGGTGTTATGACTTGGACTTACTTGTGACTTGGATGTTATGACTTGAGACTTGTGACTTGAATGTTGTGACTTGGACTTACTTGTGACTTAAATGTTATGACTTGGACTTACCTGTTGCTTGAATATTATGGCTCAGATTTACTTGTGACTTGAATGTCATGACTTGGACTTACTTGTGACTTGGATGCTATGACTTGAGACTTACTTGTCCTTACTTACATGAGCACAGTCAGGTCCAGGTGTCTGGAGACACATCACGGTCAGGTCCAGGTGAACTCTGGAGACATGTCCAGTCTGGTCCAGGTGAACTCTGGAGACATGTCCCAGTCAGGTCCAGGTGAACTCTGGAGACATGTCCCAGTCAGGTCCAGGTGAACTCTGGAGACACGTTCCAGTCTCTCCCAGCTTCAGTGCCTCTGTGTCACCCTCCAGGACCTGCTTTTTACCTTGATGTGAAACGCGATACAAATAACAAAAGCCCTGCTTTATTTCAATAAGTTTGTGACTTCCTCATTCTTTCTTTTCTTTTTTTTTCAAGCAAAGAAGGAAAGGAAAATAACCAAACATTTTTAAGATGCATTGTGACTTTTCTCATGAAGGATCTGACTTTTTTTTTTTGACATGTATTTGTTTTGCGTAGAATGCTCAACTGGATGGTATTAACGCGTGGTACAGGTCAGAGCTGGGGTCAGGCGAGTAAGAATACACAACTTAAAGGAATTTTTTTGTAGTATCTCCAAATAAATACAAAGAAAGAATAAACATGCTTAGCCGTATCACACTATATACCTCTTTTTTTATTAGTTTGTTCACTTATGACCAGCATTGTTGGTATATGATAGTGACTGTTGTCGCCCTAATGTGAGTATCAAGTAATTACCTGATATCACATTACTGCCTGAAAATTTTTTATTTTTGTATTTTGTATCATGTTATTATCTGATAATTTTGATGAAATTTCAAGATAATATCATGTAATTTCGCGATACAATAGGAAAAAAGTAGAGATGGGCATCACTGAGCTTCCATTCTGAGCAAACAAAAAAACAACAACAAAAAAAGTGTCGGGGTTACTTTTGTCTGTTGCGTCTTGCCTTAAATGAAACACATAAACGACTATATTTGCTGCCCCTCTGCCTGCCTCACCTGGCCTGCAAAACCATAACTCAGCCTCCATCATCAGTCTACAGAACAGAACCTGATCTCAAATGTCCGGTTTTTGAAAATGCCCAAATCAGCAAGTACTCCGTGTGTGGGATCGAGTGACTTTCCCCTCAGCAGCCCGCAGGTGCTTTTTTTTTTTTTTTTCCCCGATGTGCCGTGGTGGAAGAAGGACTTTTTTTGGGGGGGGTAACTGGAGATGATTTGGAAAGGCGACAAGAATGGCATGAGGTGGACAGTGTTGCGAGTGGATATATTTTCAGTTGTATCAAAGAGGGGAGCAGGCGGTGGCATTGTGCGCGCTCCCTGGGAAAGGCGTGTAATAGGACTCCTGGGTGTTAGGGGCAAAGTGTCGGCAGCATAAAGGTGCAGGGAGGGCTTTGTTTGCGCTGATTTGGATAATGGACACACACATACATCATCATGAGCTCATGCGCAGTGAGGGAGGGGTTAGGGGGAGTTTGTTTGTTTCTATAGACAGGGAGTTTAGCTCTATTAAGTTTGATCACAATGTAGCTCTGGGTTCGATACAGTGACTGAATCAAAAAGGTATCGTCACTGTTATGAGTAGATTCTGTCAGGCTAGACTGTCCTTTAAACCAAAAAGTGATTTTATCGTGTCTTATGACGCAAATGACACAGAAACATCCGGTTTAGCTTAGCACTCACTTTTCAAATCCTCGTACTACTCCATTTACTTATGTAGCTATTGTAAATGATTATTAATATATTTTGTTTGTTTCTGGTGGATTATTATTACATTATTTATATTTTGTTTGTAGTAGAATGGTTAGAGCTCTGACTTCCCAATAAAGAGATTATGAGTTTGAATCCAGAGTCGGATGAAATCAGCATCTACCGATCTTTCTGGGTGGAGTTTGCATGTTCTCTCTGTGTTATAGAGGGGTACTCCTTCTTCCTTATGCCTCCCGTACATTGACTGTGAGGTAGGTTCGCTTCGGGACACATGTGAGTTTCTTGCGCAGTGCCTTGTACACCAGCTCCGCTCCACTGTTGTCCGTATTGCTCAAAGCTGCAAATCCATATGGATTTCAGTGAGAAATGGTCCTATTATGACTTGAAAATCGAATCAAACCGCAGCAACTTCAGTAAAAAATACACTCTACAGATTCTTTCTGCAACTCTCGGACGTGCGCTCATACTGCTCTGAGATCAAGTCCTGCCTTGCACCAAACTCGCACTCAGGGCCTGATTTATCAAGCCAGGTGCTAAATTGCGGGTGCAAAAATAAAAAAAAATGAATGTGTTATTTATGAGCATTATACATCAACTTTAATATCGGAAGATGCACATACAACATATTAAACAAAACAGATATGAACCACCTCAAGTTCTGCATCTTTAGTGTGTGTGAGAAAGAAAATTTTCATCTCTGCCAAGGTTTTGCTCCCCCTAATCTGTCTTTGCACATGAGCAAATGCTTGATCAATTTGCCCCTCAGTGTACGGCAGGGGTTGCACCTCCATAAACATTTATATAGAGGTCTATAGGTAACATCTTTAAATGCTAGTGAATGAATGAGAGCCGGTTGTATGTCTCTAACCCTGCGACAAGTTGGCCACTGTCCAGGGTGTTCATCCGCCTAAGTCTCTGAGATGAATGAATGTGATGGAGTGGATCAGCAGCCATTGGTAGACCTTCTCCACAGAATCTGCACAGATGAAGTAAAGACGCTGCAATTTATTCAATGACTTGTGCTTTTTGGCGGATGGTGCTGAAAAAAGTCTGTGTTACTTCCTGAATACAGGCTAGTATCATGACATAAAAAACTTGACCACATGATCAGTTCTGAACAATCATGTCAGTCAGAGCAAGAAGAGCTGAGATAGCAGAGCTACAGGCTAACACTCACTTAAGTGTCTTGAGTTTTTAAGGGTTTTTCAAAGGTTTAGAGAAATATCTTCAAGCACCTGTCAGTCCCTGTCAACCGAAAATGAGGGGTTTCAAGTCTAAGAAACTATGTTGACACTTTGGAAAATTCTCAGGCCCACTCTCGAGTGCACTGCAACTCACTGGTATTCATCTGGTTCACTGGTTCATCTAAGCAAACTCAAGGATCTATTACTGTAAGAAGTGGAAACACTTCAAATGAATGCATTGCATTATAAAAAGGTCTATTAATGTGCCTCCTTTTGGACACCACACTTGTCAAAAAGGATGCATAAGTTTGGGCAATTGTTGCTATAAGTAATTATCTTCCACAGTTGAAGGATGACTAACGGATGACTCCTCTTGGTTTTAAAGCTTTAGATCTGTTTTGTTTGTTCCCAGTTTGCCTGAGGGCGTATCTCAGAAAGAAACTGCAATAGATTTATTTGGTCTGGTGGTCTGGAGGAGTTTTCAGGTAACTATGTGTTCTTGCACAAACCAATGTGAACCTGTGCTGCAATCATCCTCTGCAGTAAACTGTAGAGGAACTTGGAATAGAGCCACTACTCTTCCACAAAAATACATCACACAAATTACACAATCTAAGAACAAACTTGATATTTTAATGTGCTTCTAAATGTGTAAGGTCCCAAAATCCCAAGTTCAAACCCTATTTATTATACACATATTGTATGCCAGTCACAAAGCGTTACAAGCCGCCGTGCTTTGCTGTAACCTAAGACTCAGTCTTTACCAAAAGGATGAGATCACCACAAGTGAAAGGCTATCATATGTTTCTTGAGCATTCTGTGTTGCCACCTAATCCTTCCCCAGGAACAAACAGCCCAGCTTTTATGTGCCTCTGTCTGCAGGGGCCGAGCTCCTTACAATCAGATCGCCTCGTGGATAGGAAACCCTGTATCCTTTATGTACCGTCGCACGGACCCACTGTTAGCTGCGACACTTAGCTGGACCAACACCAACAACAAGCCAAGATAGTCACTTTTCAAACCTCTACTACTTAATAATAATAATATGTTTATATTGTACAGTGTCCTTGGGTGTCGTGAAAGGTGCTTTTAAATAAAATGTATTATTATTATTATTGTTATTATTATTATCATCTTAATTTGGAGCTCAATATTTATTGTGTTTATTTTCTTAAGGAACTCTTGTATTAGAGCAAACACAGTCTCCAGAGAAGATGCAGATAAACAACAACAAAACGTACAATAAGCACGTTTTCACGGCTTTTTTATGTTAATATGGTACGAAAAGCCACATCGTAACACACACACACACACACATTTTCTTTGGGTTTAACAGGTAAGTTACAAGTTACTAAAACGTGTTGAGGGCTGGGGCTTGGGATAGGTTAAGATTTATTCGTTAAACCCAAAGAAAATATAGCCACATGGCTTCAACCAAAAATTGCCTTTTCATAACATGATTACGTAAAAAGGGTATGAAAAATTGCCTATCGTACATTTTTGACATTTCGTTGTATATCTACGTTTTCTCAGAAGACTGGACTTATTTGGGCTGCAGAAGGTCAAATAATAATAACAACTTTTATAGTGGACAAACCCGTATAAACCTAGATGATATAAACATGTTAATTTAATTGAAATAATAATTGTCTGAATTTATGATAATGAAGACCTTTGTCAAGATAATCCATGTCTCTTCACGTTTGTTGTCGTTGCAGCTCATGTCCATTCACTTTCTCTGTCTATATCTGACTTTCCTTTCCACACACACTTCCTCCAGCTCTGCCATGGGAATCCTGAGACGTTCCCAGTGAGATGTAGGCCCCTCCAGTTTATGGAGGTCTCCTCTTGGTGGGACATGCCTGGAACACTTTACCAAGGAGGCACCTATGTGGCTCTACAAGTTTTTTTCAGTGTGATTGACCTCTTCACCCTATCTTGGCTTAACCACCCTGCAGAGGAAACTCATTTCGAAACTCATTTTTTGTATGGCTGATCTTATCGGTCATTATCCACAATCAAAGTTCAGGGTTGGGATGTAGATTGAACAGTATTTCAGGAGACTGCCCTTCGACTCAGCTCCACAACAGTCTGATACAGTGATCTCATCACTGCAGATACTGCACAGATCCACCTGTCAATCTCACGCTCCATGGTTTCCTCATGTGAACAAGACCCAGAGATAATAATTATGATACATATTGACGATTTAAAATGAATTTAAATTGTTGTGTCAGTGGAAGAGAATATTTGTATTTTGATCTTTTCTGTAACACAAACTACAACTTGTTTTTTGTAACAAGTAACTTCTGTGCATTTGTTCAATTGATCTAGAAGCACAGGCCTGTTTTTCTGGGTCTTACAGATTTATTTGACCAACTCTCTATTTTTCAGTTGAAATTGAAAGCTGATGAAACAAGCCTGGTTGTGTGATCACAGTAGCAATGGCCTCCTGCTGTAAAAAGCTTGTAAACTCCGACAACAGTCTTTGTTTACTGTAAAACGCTGGTGTTCTGCAGATGAACCGTGACTGCACTGGCGCTGCAGAGGTTCTGAATGGGCCGCTGAGTGTACAGCTTTTGTGAGTGAATGACAAACAGGTGTGTCTGCGAGCCTTTCACATATAGACAGACACCAGCAGCTTTCAGCGCTCCAGGCCTGGGGACACTCTGCTAAATGCACCTTTGTATGCTTCCAGTTTGGCTTTTTACTTAACATGTTTGCAGACTGAGAGTTTCTGCTGCTGTTCTGATGTGGTTTCCATTCTCTCTTTGATGTATAGAAGAACAGAACGCTGCCACCTTGGAAGATTCATAGTATAGGAAGATTAACACTACAGGCCTTTTGTGAGGGCTCTAACCTCAGTAAGGCGGCCTGTTTGGTAGTGACTAATTGCAGCTTATTTTTCATAAGATGGCAACCACATGGTTTCCTGCCTGCATCAAACTCCAACACCAATTTATGTTACATGCATGACTTTGGAGAGGCCATGGCTATCCTCTGCTCTTCACTTAACCCCACATTTGACTGCAGGACCCTCCCTGCAGTCAAATCAACCATTCTGGGATGGATCAGAATCAGATTTTACTCTAAACTTACAAATAAAAAACAAATACCTCGAAATTCCCCAAAGTTGAATTGGACGTGTATATGGGCTCCTCTTAAACCAGGGCTGGGCAGGGCCATATTTAACCAGAATAGTGATGGAGGGCCAGACTGTCAACACTGGTATAACAAATTCTGCTTACTGAAAACACATTTCTTTGACAGAGTATTCAAAACCAGTACAAATAAAAGGTGTGTTTTAGCATTTTCAGATTAAGTCGAAGCTTAAGAAAGTTAGGATTTTACAAGAAAAAAAAAAAAACGAATATGAGAAAAAAAGTCTTTTCTGAGAACAAAGTTGAAGCCATAAAAAAAGCTATTTCATAGATTAAACTTGAAGTTTTGTGACAATATAATTGTAATTTTTCAGGAATTGGACTTGGAAGAGTGTAGGTATTGGTCGGCCATGCATCTAACGCTGGATTTACACAGACTGCGAGGCGGGTGCGGCCTCGCAGTCGGGACACGTGCGGGTTTCTTGCTTAGTGCCTGTTACACCAGATGCTGTCAACTGCGGTCCGGTTTCGTCCAAAGCCACGTGGAGTCACGTAGATTCCCGCGAGAACGCTCGTATAATGAATTGAAAGCCGCACCAGACCGCTGCGGTCTCCGGGAAAAATAGACTTCATGCGGATTCTTTCCGCAGACTCGCGCGACTCTCGCACTCGCAGTCGGACATGTCGGAGCACGGTGTAAATCAACGCATTGGTTTTAAGCACTTTCTAAGTTCTGCGTGACTCACGCGAGTCACGACTCGCATCCAAGTTGCACTTAGTGTAAATCCACCGTAAGGGTTAACAGCCCTTTTTTGTCTTTTTACTACAAACGACATACTGGATATTCTGTTTTGATGACAAAATTCAATATATCGCACTCTTCTAGTAACAAAGTTTAAGCGGAGCTCTGGACATGAAAATGGTAGGACAGGCTTCTCTCCCTGAAGGAAGCAGCTCACATTACAAGTGTAAATGCAGGATGTAATAAACCAACATAATGTGTGTGGAGTCAAATGTTTGCATAAAAACACACAATAGATGTTTATAATTACAACAATGTTCCATGATCCAAAATATAATTTTAATCTTGTAAAACTTCAAGTTTAATATTGAAAAATGGCTTTTATGGCTTTGACTTTATTCTCAAAACACTGTGAATTATTATTATGTGTTAAAAGTTTATTGTCGTAGCCCAAGATTTTTGTTTCTTAAACTTCATCATGCATTTCTGTTTCTCAAAATATGTCAGGGGCCTGATCAAACAGGTCGCAGTTTGCCCAGGTCTGTCCTAAACATATTTAAGTTAATGCAGGTTCCTGAAACACATTTTTTATGAAAATAGCTTCAGCTTTTGATAAGGAATGGTCAAAACCTAAAGTATACCAAATCTGGCCCAAGCTAGTGACAACAGCCATACTGCTTCTCTTATTTCTTTAATTTAACAAAGAGGCGAACTTTAAAAGCTGAGGCTACAACTACAAAACCTCAGAGTCCAGACAACTGTTTGTGCGTCAGAGGTTCATAAACAGTTACCATTTGAATTTTAGATGATTTTAGACCCCTCATAAGGGGTTAGGTGAAAACTTTAGGCTTGAATAGGAGTATCAAGTAGGGCTGGGCGATATTGACAACAATTTGTATCTTTCAATAATTTTTGTACATATTTCGATTACAGTATTCAGTCTATATTATAAACCAAGCAAAAGCATTTCTGTCATGTATTAGTTGGGCTGTGGCTGACCACAGACATTGTTGGTCGACTTATAACGTTGTTTAGTCGACTAAAAGCAAAAAGTGTCTTAATGATCTGATCAAATGTCTGACCCAACTCACAAGACACAAGCTCAGATTGCACTAATTAACTACTAATAAAGAAAAAACAAACAAACAATCAAACAAAAACAAACAAACAAACAGCTAAACGAGATTTTCTTTCCGTTTGCAATGTGCTTTCAAACTAAGACACATTTTGATTAACTGAGACAGTGGTTCTCAACCTTTTTCCCAAAATGACAACCGTAGCCATACAAAATGTAGGTTACCTGCAAAGTGATACATTAGTTTTTAGTCTCATGCTTGATTTTATTTTGAAGTCATACACCTATAAATTAATCTTGTAGGTCAGAAAATGAGTTTATACATATATCACTGTATTCTAAACTGCTAAACCTCGTTTAAGATCCTAATATTCAATTTTTCACATGATCAGGGGACCCCCATAGATCATTTTGCGACCCCAAAGTTGAGAACAGCTGAACTAAGAAACCAATGATCGACTGACTCAAATACCACTGTCAAACATTATTTGAACATTTACAATGTCATTTGTTGTTTTTTTTAACCCTTAGATGCATAAGTGGGGTCAAACTGACTCCAGGTGGTTATTTTAAGAAATATTTGAACTTAAAAGTAGTTACAGTTTCATATTTCAGATATTACACACAAAACTTTTTTGTGACATGTGACACAGTGAGGAAAAGAGAACATGTTTTGTGTGTGTTCATAAGCATGGACAATGTTATAGTCTCCAGTTATAGTTGTATTTTTTGTTCGTTTTCCATAATCAAACAGTCACAAAATGGATTTTGACATTTTTTTAATCTGACTGATTTGTTTTCAAATGTGAATAAAAACTGATAAATAACATGTCAAAAATGTTCTTTTGTTTTTCAAATTACAGACAAATCATAATCTTTAAGCTAAATTAAAGTGTTTTGATTCTAGGTGGGGTCATTTTTGACCTGACTCATTGAAGAGTGTAGGTATTGGTCGGCCATGCATCTAAGGGTTAACAGCCTTTTTTTTTTTTTTTACTACAAACAACATACTGGATATTCTGTTTTTGCACAAGATGACAAAATTCAATATATCGCACTCTTCTAGTAACAAAGTTTAAGGATATGAAAATGGTAGAACAGGCTTCTCTCCCTGAAGGAAGCAGCTCACATTACAAGTGTAAATGCAGGATGTAATAAACCAAAATAATGTGTGTGGAGTCATGCACTTGTGACCTTCTACACTGTGTGAGAGACAATAGTAAGGAAGACAGTCAGACTCACTGTCCATGGGATCCAGCCTCATCTCTTTATAACACTGTCTACACAACATCTATGGACAGAGGTGGCTGTAGTACTGTACTTGAGTCGTTTCTTAAGTGTGTGTACTTTACTAGAGTATTACAAATTCTGGTGACTTTTTACTTTTACTTATTACCTTTTTCAAGAAATATCTGTACTTTCAACTCCCTACACTGCAAAAACGCAATTTCAAGACAAGTGAAAGTTGCTTAATCCTAGCATTTAAGCCTTATTTCAAGCATTTTGACTCATTTAACCTTGATTTATTGTAGCGACATAGAAAATTTTCCTTGTTTCAAATTGTTTCAAACTGATTTCAAGACATTGCTTCTTTTTTCGTGCCAAATTTTTGCTTCTGTTATATACCAGTACTTTTGTAAAGTAAAAGAGTTTCAGCAGGACTTGGACTTTTATCAGAGTTGTTTTTTACACAAGTAACTGCAAAAGAGCAAAAATCTTACTTATATAAAATGACTTAAATTAAGCACAATACATTTATTTTAAGTCTTACTAAGATTATTTGACATTGATTTTCTATCTTGATTTGCCTTACCTAGTTAAAAAAATGAGTTAATACATTTGCTTAAAATCTTGTCAAGAGTACTTGAAACTAGCATTTTCTGCTCAAAGCAACTAGGTTAGTCACATTTTCTTACTGCTTTGGCAGATTATTTCACTTGAATACGACATATTTACCTCAAAATAAGCAAAGTGTTATTTATTATTTTTTGCAGTGCAGTACTTTTGCCATCTCTGCAGATGGAGCAGGTTTGTAACAGACAGTTGTATCCTTCCAAAGACCTATTGTAGAGCAATGTGCATTAAAAAAAGGAAAAGGGCAGGCAGACTGTGGAGGTGTTTACAGCCCTCCATGGTCACTCAGTCTGGCACTAAAAGTCTCTCAAACATGACTCATCACTTCAGGAGTGATGAAAACACAATTAAGTGAAATACCATCAGCTGGCCGTCACGCTTTAAGTGACATTAAGACTTTAAACTTGATAATGACCCCCTCTCTAACGCTGCTGCTGACAGTAGTTACATACCTGGACGGTCCACATTCCATCAGCTTGTTATGATGCTGCTCTTAGGACGTCCCGACAAAGAGCCCGGCGCTTATACCCGCTGTAACACAAGTAAACAGGCCCTTGTCATCGCGCGCAGGTGATTCTATTCAGTGCGTGCCTCTGCTCTCAGCCCGAGCTTTCAGAGCCGCAAAATCAACGGATACATGAGACAATGGAGCGTCTTAACATGTAGCCGCAGTTGGAACAGGCCCACTAGCCCGAGCCACAGGTCTCTCCTTCACAATCAAACAAAGTACAGTGAGTCTGAAAAGAGAGTCTCATCACTGACTAATGCTGCTGTTGTTCTGCAGTTCCTGTTTGCTGTAAGACTGTCTGGTATGCCTGCAGCAGTCAGCCCAAACACCGCCTCGCAAACAATGTTCATTCAGCTATTTTATTTCAGACAATGACAACAAATATGTATAAAAAAAAAGAGACTGAACTTCAAAAGTGTCTTATACAAAAATAAATTACATTCTATTCTATTCAAACCCACATCTTAGCCCATAGAATGTGTACATTTACAATAAGTCTAGTCTCAGAAAGCTAACATTCACATTTGGAAACAATAGGCGTACATAATGAAAAATAGTAAATATCTGTTAACTCTATGACATCATCAGCAACAGTAAAACAGAAAGTGACAATAAAAGATAAAAGTATTAACAATAGTTTCACAAACAGACATCAGAGACTGTACACACTCAGACTAGTGTAGAAGAATATATTAGAGACTTTTTGTATGTTACCAGACAAAGCATTAGAGCACATTCTTATTTACAATGCTGGCGTGGTTTGTCTGTTCACTAAATGTGTGGGGAAGTAGATGTCTTTACAAGTTGATATAAAAATATAGTCCACTTTTGTCACTTCTCTAGATTATAATGCCATTTCTTCTCACTTTTGATCAGCAAAAGGAAAACAGAATCTAATTTCTGCCCAAATTTTGATTATTGGTAAAGCTGGTGTTGACAGCTGAGACCTGAATGACACTAGATTTATCGGTAACACTTTAGAATAACTACAGAATAATTAGGCTTAATAAATCATTAATAACACCTTAATAAAGACTTAATTCTATATGAGCAAATGATTAATTAATAGATGAAAATGCTTATTAATGCTTAGTAACTACTTAATTACTCCGAATCCTGCCCCCTAACCCTAATCCTAACCTTAGCTTCTTAGTTAAGTAGTTACTAAGCATTAATAAACTTTTTCATTCATTAATTCACCATTAGTTCATGAATAATTAAGGCTTTATTTATGCTTTATTCATGGTTTACTAAGGCCAATTAAGGTGTAGTTAATTTAAAGTGGTACCGATTTATCATATTTTGAGTTTTGACAATAACTGTAAAAACTGAAGTTAACTGAGGTCAAAATGAGTTTTAGGGACTAAAATTACCTATTAATGTAGGCTTAGCCAATACAAAAGTCAGATTAAAATTGAATTTTTTTTAAGTACAATGTTCATTCGTAAGTTAACAGTAGAAACTGAGACTGATTCATCCCAGAGGCTGATTTGACTCTAAATAAGAGACACACAATGATATTTTTATCTTTAACATTTCCAGATGCTTCATAGTTAGTTTTTTTGAGAAACTGAACAAGAAAAGTGGGAAAAGTCAAGAAGAAGTATGACTATTTTCTGTGCTACATACTATATTCCTACATTAGAGATGTTCATAGCTTATGTTCATGAAATCATTACCAAAAGTTTTTTTAAAAGACTAAATGAACTTAATTGTAAATAGAGATTAATCCACATGAGCAAAAGGCTCAGACTTAGATCAGGAGTGTCAAACTCAAATGGGTCAATGGAATCTAGGGCCAAATCTTACAATATAGGTCCTTCTGTGTTATTTTCAATTATGGCAATTAGGCTAAAGCACATACAAGACATTTACTGCCAGATTTATAATGCAACACATTTCAATATGTTGCATTATACTATATTTGTTAGTTTGGACAAACTGTATGCATTCCAGTCAATTTTGGTTTTATAGTCACATCTCAGCAATATAAACCTTTATATTTCCATAAACCTATTATCTTTTCTGGCCTTTGCGACTCTCGTGCTAGCAGTGCATTCTGGACCTGTAGTTCAAACTACTGCATGTTTTTATTAGGGGGCCACTATCAATATTAATCAAACAATGCCACATAATCTTGGAGACCGCTAGTTTGACACCTCTTGACTTAAGGTATCAATTAAGTAGCTACTAAGTTTAACAATTTGTTCTTTATAAATGAGGTCATTGAAAAAAAAAGAAAACATACAATGAAAACTGTAAAAGTCTAAGAGCTGAGAACCACCCTGAGCTGAGTCATACGATGGGATGAAGTTACATTTTGAAATTGTATTAATGAACCCTATTTGACCTCAGCTTGCAGTTAAAGACCTAAGACCTTTATACTAAGTTTATGTAACACATACTTTTGTTGGTTGAGTAAAGCTAAGTTTGTACAAAACGCAACGGAAATCCAGCACTGTGAGCGAACTGTGCTTGTACCAAATAAAGAATGAATCACAACAGATAAGATACATTTGTACAGCCGTGAAATAGAAAAAAAATCTTCTGAAACAGCTACAATGTCCATGTACTTCATCCTGCAAAAGGGCAGCATTACGTTTGATACAGAGTTCTGAAGTAGGCTTGTGTGGTATTTACCCGGACAACTTGACTAGGGCGACCACCTCATCCAATCTATCCTCAGGCATTTTTTAATTTAAGGTGCTGAACTAAATTTTTACTGGGTTAAACATGGGCTAACTTTAGTTTTTGTATTTCTTGGCAATATACTGTAGTCAAACTAGTCTAAAACGTTTTCGCAGATACTATTCTAAACTAATTATATCGTAAAAATCAAGTGCAACACCTTAAAATGTGTCCTTATCTCACCAAGCTATTTTCTGAGGTGGTCCCCTTTAATCAAACCACATTTCAAGCCGTCAGTTCTTCGGGGATCCCAGTCTTTTTGTGGCCCCTCCTCCTGCTGCTGTCCAGGAGGGCGGGGTCTCTGTGGGCCAGGTCCTTGTGGGCGGAGTCGTTCTGCTGGCGGCTGTAGCGTTTGCACTTGCAGGAGGTCACCACGGTGATCTTGTAGGTCCTGGACGAGCCGTCTTCGCACGTCAGCCGTATGCGCTGGGTCCTGGTGCGGTCGATCACGCAGCGCCACTCCACCGTGTCGGCCGGCTCCAGTAGCGGCCCGAGTTGCTGGAGCCTCCGATCCAGTTGGGCAGCAGGTGAGAGGGCAGGCACTCCCCCGCGCACACCAGCTCTTTGATGGGGCTGACGCTGGTGCACTGGCCGTCCGAGATGTATTTGGTGGATCTCAGCTCTCTGCAGCCCACCTGGCTCTGGTCCGGACCTGGAATAACAAGCGTCAAAATCCAAGGTGAATTCATAGTCGAGTTCAAAGTTGAATTCAAAATCAGTGTACAAGAACTTAGTCAAAAATCGAATTCAAAATACATGTTTAAATTAAAATCAAATTCAAAATTGTATTCATTATCAAGAAACAAAACCAACTTCTAAATCAGATTTCTAATTAAAATCATATTGACTATTTACCTAAAAGTCAAAATTCAAAATTTCTGTCTAAATCCAAATTGAATTCAAAATCATATTCATTATTGAGCTAAAAATAAAATTTAAAATATATGTCTAAATCCAAATCATTATTGAGTTCAAAATCAAATTTAAAAGATGCTTAAATCAAATATAAGATCTCATTTGTTTTAGAGCTAAAATCTAATTCAAAATATGTTTAAATCAAACACAAATTCCAAATCATATTCATTATTGAGATGTTGTTTAATTCAAATTCAAAATCAATCTTTATTTTAAAAAATCTATTTCTGAATCAGTATTCCAATTAAAATTAAAGTCAAAATAATATTCATAACTAAGTTAAATATCAAACTAGAAATAAGCTTCAAACAAAAATCCAAATCTTTTTCATTATCCAAATCAAATCTACAATAATTTGAAAATTAAAGTCATATTAATATGTATTATCAAATCAAAACCAAGGCTAAAATTTGATTTTAGATCATGTAACAAAACAAAATGTGTTTAATTCAAAATCTACTGCTGCTTGTGTCTTTGTTACTTTTTAGTGATAAGAACGAATGAATAAATGATATATTTTTTCTAGTCTCAAGGGCCATTTTCAACTCCAACCTAATTTTGAGAAATGGACAAACATTAAGTTATACTTGTTTGAATTATGACCAAATATCTATATAAAACAAAAACAAATAAGTGCAAACTAATGTTGTATGTACCAGCAAATATTAGAAAGAACTGTTAAAAAATGCAACTTATATTTATCTATGTTTTTCACAGGAAATCAAATGCAGACATAACTGACTGATCATATTGTAAAACCTAACAAAAACGTCCACACTAGCTCAGTGTCCTTTGATATTCACTACATTAAAGACTTGATTGTGTTTAGTTTCATTTTAAAACAACAATAGAGTCCCACAAGCCAAATGGATGTCTTTGCTATCTATCTTTGCTGTTATACAAGCTCTTTCTTAATAATTTCATCCTTGCTAAAAGATACCTAGCATAACATAATCGCAGAATGTGAGAAAATAACAAATAACAAAGTGAAACCGAAGAGGACCACCAAAGCAGAGCCAATCAGAGCGCAGCATTCTGCTTCTGATTAGAACTAAAATTCAATATCATTGAGTTCAGACAGTACTCATTTATCAGACATTTTTAGTGGAAAAAAAATAATAATTACAATTAAACTTTAATAACACATAATTAAAAACTTAACTCATGATAAACAAGAATGACTATATCGACCTAATTAATACCTTAATCACTTAAACATTGATTAAAAGGACAGGATCATTCTATAACAAGTTGTATATAAATAATTAAGTCTTTGTTTATGGCTTATTAAGGCTAATTAAGGTGTAGTTAAGTGCTGTTACTCTAATCAATCAATTAATCAATTAATTAAAAACACAGAATCATTCTTTAAGTAGTTGTTCATGATTAATTAAGTCTTTGTTCATGGCTTATTAAGGCTAATTAAGGTGTAGGTAAGTCTTGTCAATCTAGTCAATTAAACACTGATTAAAAAGACAATCATTCTTTAACTAGTTGTTCATGATTTATTAAGTTGGTGTTCATGGCTTATTAAAGCTAATTAAGGTGTAGTTAAGTGTTATCAGTCTAATTTTTTGACCAACTGAACTTACATTAACTATTTAAACTAGATTAATATGATCAACTTATTAACTTAACATTGCTTTTTCAATTTAATAATAGTTGTTAGATTTTTTTTCAAACAAGGATGAAATGTGATGTCATCAATATGTCAGAAAGCAAAAATAAATAAATAAAATAAAAAAATAAATACAAAACAAGTCAAATTAAATTAAAAACAATGAAAGAAAAAGTGTTGTAAGCATTTTTAGCAACACAGTGAGTACATTAAAACACAATTCCACTCACCACTGCGCGCATTCTCCGAGCCCCTTCTCCCTCCGTTCCTAGCCTGGTTGGAGTCCTCCTGAACGGGCTCTTGTCTGACCTGACCCTGGTTCTCCACCACCAGCTTTTCCGTGGCGTCGTTTTGCACCGTAGAACCGGCCAACCTCGCCAACATCACCACGAGTAGCACCAGAGACGGCTCCATGTCTGCTTCAGCCAAAGACAGGGAGAGACAGAGAGAGAGAAAGAATTCAGCGACTCCACGCAGTCAAAAGTGATGAATGGAGCTCTCCCCACAGGTGCACTTTTTTATACGGGACTGTGTGAATGGACAGGACACACCCACTCGACCTGGGCCCAGTCACAATGCACACTTCAGAGGGGCTGTCATGTATTCAGAGCGTTACAAAGGCACAACGCTATTTCAATAAATCCATTCAAGAAATCGCTCCGCGTTCATTCATCCATTCGAAGAGCTCATTCATTTATTTTTTTTTTGTGTGTGTTAACCCGCTTTTGTTTTCCCGGCTCGTAAAATATCCGTTTTTGAAGTTTGTGTTGGAGTTCAGTGATGAAAGTGCAAGGATTTTTGTGCTTTCTTTCATGAAGCTTCCTGTGTTGTTTAGAGGTACACTTTGTAACTTTTTGATAAGGGTCTGCCACCTGCTTGGCTTTGTTATGTTTTTAATTTATAGATTTTATTTCAACTATTGAAGAAAGTAGTGTAGGCTTTCTTTTAACAGATTTTAAGAATTAAGTTAGAGTTTTATCTACTGACTACAAACAATCAAAGTGATGTTGCCTGATATGCTAATGCAGCAGAAATGCTTAAAATGAGTCAGGACGATTTAAAATAGCACAGAAGATGTCAGAGATCTACCTATGACATCACAGATCAGGGGCATTCAGATTTGTGTTTTTAGGAGAACAAAAGATATCTCACAGACAAAACTTCAGCTGTGTTTTTGACGAAAAAGCTATTTCCAAATAGCATTAAATACTAAAAAAAATAAAAAAATAAAATACATGCCCTTGGAGTTGCAAATAATGAAGACATTAAGAAACAAACAAACAAAAAAGTATTTTGTGTTCTAAAAATTCCTTCACATGTGACATCAACAAGCACCAAAATGCAAAGACAATTTACACACAACTGACAACTGTTGAAACATTTTTAAAATAGTTTTAAGACATTATCATTTGTCAACATCGTAACATCTGGATCAGTTATGTGGATTGTGGCCATTACATTGTGATTGCTAGGCAACAGTAACCAAATTACCTTTACATGTCACATTTTTTGGACAAAAGATAAAAGGTCTATATAAACCTCATCAAATTAGTCAAATTGTGTACGTCACTTCCACCATGTTTGTTAAAGTTCCACCCCCATCACAATGCTGCTCTGTGATTGGTCGGCTGCTGCACCGTGATGTTTAGGCCATGCAGCTCATTGTGGTCGGACGACAGACTGAAGAGAATCCATCTGGTAAAGCCGGGTTAAAAAAAATCTCAGAGTAAAATATAAACGAATGAATGAAAATGACACAATGTTAACTTTGAGGCTCTCTCCAGATGGATTTGTGTTGAATTCTGACTTGAATCCTTCCACATTATACATCTTCCACATTTCGAGCTGATTTGGTGACTTGTCAAGCTTAGTTTGTGCTTAGCCAAGCAGAAGACTAAATCGTAATGACATATCCAGTGTGTGCATGAGCTCACTCTTTCAAAAAGTAAATACTGCCTATCCACGGGGCTGTCATCTTTGTTTTGTTTGATTCAAGTCTCAGAACAATGCATAAAGCCAAAGTAAAAAAAAAAAAAAAAAAAAAAAAAAAAAAAAAACATGTATCTAATGTTTGAATCTACAAACATAAAAGACTGATGGAATGGTGTTCATCCTTTAAATCAAGTTAACTTCAAATAAAACAAATGTGTGCACCTGCTTCCTACTTCCTCCTGCCTTCCAGCACTCACACAATCATCTGGCACACTATTGTTTTGTTTGGCAAAGTGCCCATCCTGGCACAAGTTCTGTCTGAACACACTGCAAAATGATAAATAACCATCGTTTAAATGTTATTAATCATAAAATTGCAACATGTATATTATTTTAATTACATTTTTGTTATGAACCCTCGAGGCGTGACCTTTTCCTTGGAATTGAATGAACAAGACCTCGACAAGACTATTGTTATTAAAGATTAGAATTGGGAATATTAAAATGTCGAACAAAAATGTTCTTGCATCGAATAACAAACTGACAAAACACAACCAAATAAGCTTTGGTGGAGAAAACATGTTTTGAATTCTGAATACAATACTGAAGAGTCAGTTCAGGTCAGTTGGCTCTGTTGTAGGATCAATTATTTTATAAAATTGTATTGTTTTGTAAAATTATACATATTACACACAAAAAAAATCACCTCAAACAGAAATATTGTAAGTTTAATAATTTTACTGTTTTAAATGTATTTCGAGTTGAAAAGCTGGAGTTCTGTTTGGGATTCTGTGTGAGCTGTTTTACAAAATGACTTTTAGAGAAAATGCTAATGTTTCTTTGTTGTCCCTCGCTCTCTCAAACCTTAGACACATCACTGTACTCACACACATCAAATTTTTTTTTTAATCATCACTGTGTGAAGTTCTTTTGCTTCTTAATGCTGCCCTCTGCTGTTCTCTTATGTATAGCTACTGTTTATCACTAGAACATAAGAAAGAATATTGTGTGTCTGATCTCTACACCAGGTCTGACAGACGTCTGGCTCCTGAAGCTTGAAACAGTGTTTTTTCACTCATCTGAATGTAACGTGTAGGAGTCATAAAGACACATTTCATTCACAAAGGTTGATTTAACAGCAGAACTTGATAAACTCTTGTATTATCTGACAACAGCCCTGGCGAGTGTTGCTGCTACAGCTTGTGTCAATAAGCGGCAGAGTAGCCAAGTAAGTATTTTTACTCAAATACTGTACTTAAGTAATTTTTTGAGTATCTGTACTTTAGTATTGAGTATTATAAAACCTGCTGACTTTTTACTTTCACATCTTACATTTTTATGAAGTATCTGTACTTTTACTCCCAACATTTTAAAAACCGGCGAGTTTTTTTACTTTTAAAAGACCTGCTGTGCTGTAGTGTATATTTTTTCTAGTTAAAATGGTTTTAGTTGATGTACCTAGATTATATGACTTGTTTCAATGTGTTTTCTGCCTTGTTTCAATAAATGTGTTCTTATTTCAAGCCATTATGTTTGCTAATTAAGTAAAACATTTTTACTCCCCTCATTGGCAAATTACTCTTGAAAACAGCCAGAAGTGTTTTGAAACAAATGAAATATGCCGCCAAATTTTCTTTCTTTTTTTCTTTCTGCCAAACTGTTGTTGTGCGTGTGTTGAGAAGCAAATAATCCCTCTAGAATATCAGCGATCTCCAACCTGTAGCTCGTCACCATCTTCCAAGTAGCTCGCCAAAGGTGGGTAGAATCATACAGATTATGTATAATTACTCACATTTTATTTATTACGTGCCTGTTTCTACTGTAAATGTGTCTTTAGATGTCTAATTGTGTTCACTTCTAAATAAATATTGTCAAAGTTTTCATGTACGTCTCTTAAAGGTGGGGTAGGTGAATTTCCCACTGCAGTGCAAACATGATTTAGGTTTTACATCTGACAACTTTCTTTCATAAATCCTTTAACACATTGTCAATATCAATATGTGCTTAGGTTGCAATTTTCTTTTAAAATGAAACTGGATTGGACCACCCGGGTTCAGCCAATCAGAACGCTGCATTCTGCTCCTGGTTAGAACTAAAATCTTTTATTATTTGATTCAGAGATTGTACTCTGTGGGCTCATTTTTTCACCAAGTGCGGCATTTATCATAAACTTTTTGGTGGAAAACACAAAGTTTACTTATTTGCAACAAAAAAAGTTGGCTACCCCAACTTTAACTATGCCACAATTAAAGGGACTATACTCAATTTCGTTGCAACAATATAAGTTAAAAACAATTTCCCCCTAGCACTGATATCTTGTTAATGTATTTATTCCGGTGGAAATTAGTCCTCAAAGTCCTGTCTATGTCTAATAAAATCCTTTTTGTGTCCAACTTTTCTGTCGTTGTTTTTAGCATTGTGGCTAACTGTTGTTAGCATTGAGACTCACCTCGCTGCTAACAGCTGTGAAAAAACATTAAAATCTGTTATGATAAACAATTCTGAAGCTCAGAATGCAATAGCTAAGTGAGCAAATCATGTAGACTGAAGTAAGAAGTAAAAAATTAAATATTTCTGTTTGTTTACATTTTTAAGGATGCAAAATCGGGTATAGTCCCTTTAAGTTTAATTTTTGGTCATCGTTAAAAGTAGTAGCTCGCCACCAGTTTTCTTTTGCAAAAGCAGCTCTCCTGGTGAAAAAGGTTGGAGGCTCCTGCTCTCTATTTTTAACCCCAGCCCAAATTACCTGAACATGTATGACCAAAATTGTCAAAAAGTCAAACTAAAACTGTTTCTGAACCTTTTGGAGCACAAGCAACTGGCTGGGGTCTTTGTAAAGTTGTATCCTTGTATGGCTTGTATGTTTGAAGGGCTACAATGTTGTTTTTTACCTTTAGCCTTTAGAGGTTCCTCATAGTTTGTTTTGATCAGATATTGAACAAAAAAGACGACCCTCCGGAGGTACGTCGGAATGAGAAGAGCTTCTTTGATTGAACCCAAATAGTCTGCCATTGGCTATTCTGTAGAAAAAAAATATAATTACCAACACAGATATAATGGTCTCATTTCACCACAACGCACTGGACCTGGTGGTGGTGGAAACCCAGAGGCACCGGAGACATTAAGATATCACAACGTGCAGTTTCACTCTTCATTCAGCTGCATGTATCAAATGCTTAAACTTTGATAACAAAATATACATTAATGTTTGATTCTAACGGTTAGGGACAACCTGACCCAGACATAAGAGCTGACTGCTGCTTTCATTACTACATGACTGTGTTATCAGTGTGGAAAGACTTTAGTAGAGCTGGTGTGAGCTGCCAAAACGCTGATTAAATATACAATTATGTAACATTTTTCCTGGAACGCTTCATATAACAGTGACTCGTAAACTTTTTAGACCACCTAAAGAAATGGCTCACATTACCTCCATTTAAATCATATTAGAGGAACTATTCTTTTAGACTAAAAATAAAAAATCTAAATAGGACTCATGTTACGCCAAATGTACACTTACCACAGTTTGAGAATCCCTTATCTATTGTTGTTAGAAAGGATTGGCAGTTTCCTCATTAGGTGCTGTAACTTATACTCTTATCTCCATAGAAGCACAAATGTATGAGCAGCTAAACAGAGATCCACAAGAGGGCTCTAGAGCGGAGGTTTTAACTCAACAGCAGACTTGTTCTAAAAGCTATAATACTAGTATTTTATATTGTTTGAATTTTTGTGCAAATTTTCCGTCCGATCAAACTTTTTCAAAAACAAAATAGATATCCAAGATATTTAGGGGAGAGCGGGGTTATTTGTCACACGAGTAGGTTGTCACAATCACTGTATCTGCAGCTGAATGGTGCATTTGAACAAAAGTCAGAATAAAATGTGCATTAAATGAACCAAAATTCACTCGCTAAAACAGTTTTGTAAACATTTGTTCAAGACTGTGATAAGACGACATCAAAATAGATTGATAATTTGTTCTATTTTTTCTGGAAATTGTGTTGAAAGCTTACAACCATTGACTTTACAAAGAGGAGAGTCAGAGTGATAATTAGAACTATGTTTTTCTGAGCTGGATTAAAAATGTAGAAGAAAGCTGAGGTGAGATTAAAAAAGTCCAGTCGGGGTTGGTTATCACACTTTTACAAAAGCCAGATTTTCTCTGTATTTTAAATATTCCAATTCAATGCAAGAAATCAGTGTAAAGTTTCATCTAATAAATAAATCTAATTCTTGTCATGGAGCTTATTCTGTTCAAAAGTTATTGATCACTAATTCACATTAAAAATATTGTTTTACATTATCATTAGAATCCTGACAAAAATGCATTTTTAAATTTCCAGTTGCCTTTTTCTTGTAACTTAACGTCTCCTGATTCAGAAAATGTAAAACATTCTTAAATCAAAATCAGACATCAAAAACTCAAACCAAAGACAAGACACATTTGTCATTGGTCTCTCATTGACATAACATTGTGACAACCAACCCAGACTTGGGGTTGGTTGTCACAGGCGAACAATTAACATTTAATGATCTATAACTTTAGATCAGAATAAGACAGAGAACAGCTGGTGGATTCATTAGTTACACAAGACTTTTCTCTGTTGTTAAAATGGTTCATGTGAGATTTGCTGTTTTTGAGAAACTCAAATCAAAGTAAATAATGCGACAACCAACCCCGCTCTCCCCTAAATCTGTCATGGTAAAACTGTTTGGATCTATATCTACAATGTCGAAGAAAAAAAAACAAAAACAACAACAACAACAACAAAACCGCAAGTTTAAACTGGTCCATTTTTTTAGCTATTTTTGCTAACGTCAGGATATGACATTAAAAAGGTGAATTCAATGTCAACGTTACTTAATCATGTTACAACAGTGTTCTCTTATTAGTTTACTCAAATTAAATGGATTCCTGCATGTTTGATTTCTTGTTTCAGTGCTCTGAAAATCTGTTTTCACTTACCACCCATCCTCATGCATTTACTCAAAAATTCAGATTCCGAGTAAAACATGTGTAGGGTCCAAACCACTTTCCAACAGCAAAAAAATGTAATTTAAAATCTGTGGCCTTTTAAAGTTGAACTTTACAATAGAGAAGTCTGTAGTCTTGAACAGGAAGTCAATGGACCTGTTTGTATTTCAAAGTCGTTTTAAAATGAACAAAATGTGAACTATTGATCTGCATATGCCATAGTTTCTTTCTAAACATATGGAAAAATCACAATAGGTCTCCTTTAAAATAAACACTTAAAATTGCATAATTTATGTCATTTGTCCTAGTTTGTGTTGCCATAATCACTGTGCACTTGTATAGAAGTTTCTGAGCATGCACACATCAACTTTTGACTCAAATTCGACACTGACTCCGATTAGTGAATGACAGGTCTTACACGGGAACACTCATCACACAAAGAATCGTGGAGAAAACACAACTGCTACAGCTAAAGGTTAGGGATGTTCATTATGTCTTCTACTGTATATCAGAGGTTAGGGATGTTCATTATGAAAGCGTTTTCTTCTATATCAGACAAGTATCAGTAAGAGATGACTTATTACCTGACCAGTTTCAACGGTCACTTCCGTGTTCGTCACGTCGCCTAGGTGACGTGTCTAACATCCATTTCTAATCCTCAGGCCAACTCTCTTTACACATTTTCGAGTCCAATAACACAACCAAACAATAGAGCAACCCCCAAACCAAAAGTGACAGGAATTTCATCAGACTGTCAATAGTTCATGTGACCCCCGTTGGCTCCTGGACAGCGATTATTCGTCGCCTCATGGATCGGCAGTAGTGTCTGAGTTGATCCTGTCGAATTGCCGACCATTCTTCCACCAGTGCCGCCCTCAGCTGCTGCTGAGTTTCGGGAGGATGCTCATGTTGGCGAACACGTACACTGAGCCGATCCCAGACATTTTCAATGGGATTTAAGTTCAGATTCATGGCTGGTCAAGGCAGGACATGGCCATCATTTTCCTCCAGGAAGTTGGTGCACACATGCACTGATCCAACATATGGCCGATATGGTCGAATATCGTCAGCACGGAGGTGATTACGGATGGTTCCGGCCTTTTAGATTAGACTTGAGCAGTTAACCAGCGGTAAAAGTCAACTCTGAGTTTCAAACATGAGTTTGTGTGCATTTAAGACTCTGTAAAGCCAAACAAGAAATCTGTTCACCTGTCTTCAGCTTATGGACTGAAATCATGATGGCTAACCCATTTTTACAAATGTACTTGTTTTCTAAGGAATATTCGAAAATTAAAATGTTGCGTTTCTTTTTTCCTTGAGTGTAGAAGAAAAACGCTTTCATATATGCCACAGCTAAAGCTAACGGCCAATATGGCAGCAAGGCAACACTGTTTTTGGTTCAATTTCTTTTGCATTTGCAAGTTTTGGACACGAGATGCCAAAGCAACAGTAGAAGCTTGTAAAGGCCAATAACAATACAAATAGTGCAGAATATGCGTCTTTTGAGCTAGTCATCTCAACCCAAAAATAACCTCCTTTTAGTTTATTAATAGCTTCAGCTGAGTTCATGTACAATTTGTGGCTTGGTAAAATTCCCTCTCTTTGCTCTTTGTCCCAAGGCTAATCATTCGTAATTGTGCGCGATTAGCCGCCAATTTCAGTCACTGTGGTCCTTCTCGCAGCTGTCCAGTCCGGTCCAACATCCCTGACCCAAAATGACTTCATCTGGTCCAGTTTAGAATCCATAATTATGCCCAGTTATCATAAGAAATGTGTCGCCGCCGTACGCTCTAGTGTCACCAAAAACCCCAGCTGTCAGTCATGGCTACAACCTGGTCTTCTTTCGGGTTTTCGGGCCGAGGGTTGACGTCATCTTGGAAGCGACGGATCCAATTTCCATTTTCCAAGATGAGAAGTGGTTGAGCTGGCACTGACGGTCTTTGTCTCAGCCAGTCTGGGGAAAAAAATGCAAGGAAAATAAGCCTGGAGCAAACCAAATGAGCGCCGGTTCACACATACTGAAAATTAAGAATTCTTTGTCGTCGATGATGCAATAGTGAGTAAAGGTTTGCAAACACCGGCTGAAGATAATGGAAAGAGTGAATCATCAGAATGCTCTTGGGTAGAAGCAAAAATATGACATACTATTGCCATTGTTTTTGTCTTTTGAAATTGTTTGCGTCAAGAATATGGGCTACACCAAAAAACAGTGTAGACAATTTTCAAATCTGACACATTTGGGAAATTCAGAAGAGTTGTTTTCTGAGGCTCAGAGGGGAAAGAATAGTATCTCACAGACAGGGCGCTTAAGTTTTATATCATTTACAGTAAACTCATGTATGTGAGATGTCTGTTATTTTTCTCTCCTCTATCTGTCTTTCTTCACTCTTTTTCACTTCTCTTTTGCGCTCTCCTTCTTTTTCTTTTTCCTCCTGGACTTTTTCCCCTTTCTGTTTTTCCTCTTTTTGTCTCTCTTTCCTGCTCTCTTTCTCTCTCTTTTTCTCTCTCCTTTCTCTCTCTGTCATGCACGTCCTTTATAACTTAAAAGTCTGCATTAAAAATCTTTCACTCTCATTGTCAAGTTATATTAATTTATTTAATTTATTGGCTTTATGACTTTTAACAGAGAGGGTTTGAGAGAAGGAAGCGATGTTAGAACATTGCTAAAACTTCAAAAGAGATGCAGGTGTATTTACAACTTCTTTGACTCCATTTTATTTTTTTTAAACCTTACTGCAAAATCAGATTAGTTTGTATACATTCTGGTTCATTTTGAACAAGTGTTCACTGTGCTCACACTTGATTGATGAAGCCTGTCTCTTTGAATTGAGTTCTACACATTATCAGAGTGGATAGATTGTTACTGAAAGCCATTTGAAAATCAGAATGTGAAGGTTAATGTTGTGTTTATTAAAACAAAGTTTAATTATTATTCTTTATTTATACGAGAAGGCACAATGAGAGCATCTTTTTCATTGGCGCCCTGATTAGTGGCACCAGTGTCTTCACTTCTCTGAAACTCGTTCCACTTGTAGGGTCCAAAACAAACTAAATGCCTTTTTCCCGGTGTCAGTTCTAGGACACACAAAATTCAACACCAGACAGTCCTGAGATCTTGTGTTATGAGACTTGCGAGGTACCCAGGCAGCCTATCCAGAAGACATTCATAAATACATTTAATGCAATGTTGTTTTCTCCTGACAGCGAGTGATGTCCAACCTACATTTTCATAAAGATCAGAATAATGTGTTACATTCAGCCCAACGGCAGAGATGCTTGTACCAGATTCTAGCTTTTGCAGCTTATTTCCATCTGTAGTCCTGGAGAGAAGAGGCACAACTGGACATGTTTTTAGCAGTAGGGGGAACTGGAGCATCCAGAGGAAACCTAAGCAGACACGGGGGAAACATGCAAGCTCTACATAGAAAGGACCCGGGCAGGTTAGGGGTCGAACCCAGGACCTTCTTGCTATGAGGCTAGAGAGAAAACAACTGGGCCACTGTGTTGCTTGGTATTTGAATATTTTTATTTCAATTTTTGGTAAATCCACTTGAGAGAAAAAGTTGTGCGGAGCAGGTGCCTTTACAACTTCTTTTTTTTTAAAAAACAAGATTTTTATTAATACAATTTTTCATAAAAAGCACTTTCTCATTTATTTTAGGACAGATCCTGGACTTAAAAACATTTGATATGGACATCATAATGAGAGATATATGTGATGATAATACCGTCTAAAAGCATAAAAATATCTTTGGTTTGGCCTGTAATGCTTGTAAAAGTAGGTGATCTTGCTAAGTTTCTCATTAAGCTCTTTAAAACCTTTTCAATAAACCAACTGCCGATAGGTTCTGTTCATGTGAGACAACATTCTATTGGCCACATGTGATTTATTTTATTTAAATGCATACAGAAGACACTTATGTCACTAACGTCACAGCTACAAACCAGATCAAAATCTCTCCGTAGAACTGTTATCAGTGCTGTATTTGTATTTGCTTGATCTTGTTTGAGTATTTTTGAAAGCGGAGTCACCTGTGGACGGCCTGCAGCTGAGTCAGAGGTGGATGTTATTGGAGCTTCCCAGTGCTGACATGCTGCAGAGAGGAAAACATCCAGCAGGCCTCAGCTCAGCTCCTAAACTGAAACCAGATGAGCCTCACGCACAGCACATACGCACGGGGATCACTTTACACCGCCTCAAATTATCACAATTCACTGGATAAATACAGGAGACCACCACATATTCAACTCGCAAAAATACATGGCAGTGCAGTAGCTGAGAGCACTATATTCCTGAGCTGCAGGGGCATCTCTGTGCGAAGGTTGCATGTTCTCCCTGTGTCTGTTTGGGTTTCCTACTCTGCACTCCGGTTTCCCCATTAAGCCAAGACATGCATCATAAGGACAATCCTCTGATAGTTTGAAGTTTTCACAAATCCGTAAAGTTTTGATGTCAGGTTGACTTCTCTTTACATGACAACTAGTGCATTCAGCCTTAACTGACACAAGGGGTGGTTTTGTGCTCTTTAATATTGGACAAACAGTTTTTTCACTGAGCACAACCTCATTTTTGACTGTCTGCAAATCGCAAAATGCAACACTATCAAGCCTTATGCATTTAAATGTCCTCAAACTAATCCTAATCATTGCCACATGTACTTTTACCGTAGCGAGCACCAGTAATGTCCCAAAAAGTGGAGAAAAGTAAGTGAAACTACTTCTGCGGTCCAGAGCCATGTGACACTTGTAAGCACAGTGCCATTTACTGGGAAAAATATTTGTACTGCAGTTAAAGGTTAACTGATTGTCTCTGTGTTAATTTGGATTGAATTGTGATTTATTTTTTTACACATTTTTTTTTTCTGACCCCAGTTGTTTAAAGGGGCACTGTGTACGATTGAGAGGAATTTTAATATCACATATAGTCCACAAACATTTAAATCATATTTATTCTTTACAACATGAATACTTAAGAGAGCACTGTTAACCAATCCACATCAATTGTGATACATTTATACGTATTTGAAATGTTTTATTACGGGCCGGAATATGGATCATTGACGCTAGATGGCATCATGCTTAATAGGCAAAATGCATGTGAAAGGCTCCCTCTGGTGTTCAAAAGTGGGAATCACTTTGTTTGTTTGTTTTTCTTACATAGTGCCCCTTTAAACAAACTAACTGGGCTTTAGTGATGAGCAAACATTATTAGATGTATTCAGGGCATTGCAGACCAATTTCTGTGAATAGATACAATAAAGAGAAACTAAACACAAAAACCACAATGGTCAAATGCTGCACGGTACACGCCCACATCACATCGAGTTGATGCTGCAGCCAAGCCACTCAGATGGGCAATAAAAACTCCTTCTGATTCCGTTGCTTTGAGTCTGTTTGCGATGCAGTTGTGGGTGGAGTTTCTGACAGCTTTTTAAGCTTTAGCTTCGGCTACCACTACTGCACTGTAACTCTCGCTTTGATTGGTCAGAGTGGTCAGAACGTCTTGCTCCTCGCGCAAAGAATTCTGGTGGAAACAAAAACTGTACATGTTCCATAGCCTGTAGCGCACCTAGCAAAAGGCTGATAACAACGACCACGATGGCTACGAATGCTAGTGAGCTTTAACAAGATATCTGTGCTAGGAGAAAATTGATTTAAAGTTATTTTCTTGTAAGAAAAATTGTGAATATTAACTTTAAAGGTCTTATAGTTCACCAATTTTACTTCAGTATCATCATGCATTGGCTTGACAATACCAAGCCTAATGCATTGGATTACACAGCGCTCATCACACACAAAAAAGATTCACATTTTGCATTTCTTTCACTCTACACTCGTTTTCAGTCTTTTGACCGGTGAGGTGACGACACATCCGGTGAGTTGTTTCTGGCTTCGAGTTGTGTGCTAGTAGTTGTCTCTACTTTCTTGCCTCAAATCCACAAATCTGTTCTAAATTTCCAGGATTGGCCTGTCCTGGTCCTGCTAGACGAGTCGTTTCCCTCTGCTTATGGACTCTGGCTCCACAAACATAAACTCTATAACTTTAGCCTTAGTTACATCTACAGCCTGTCCGTCCATGGGAGTGGATCCCTTCTTCACTGTGGTTCTCCTCGAGGTTTCTCTTTTTCCCTTAGGGTTTTTTGAGTTTTTCCTTGCCGAGAAGGAGGGTCTAAGGACAGGGGATGCTCTGGACAATCATTCATCTGCTCTACTAATAATCTGCTTTGACATGCTTGATCAAATGTTTCAATGAATGTGTATTGTTTTATTTTGATTTCCTATTATTCATATTTGCTAAAATTAATAATCTCGGGAAGTCCTCAGAGACGATTGTTCTTGTGATTTTGGGCTATACAAAAATAAATAAATTGATTAATTGATGATTGATACACTCAGCAGTGGTGAACTACTGTTGTAACCACTTTGGCCCCTCCTACCAACACCAACCATTCACTGCCACATTCATTCTAGACAAAGTGGATGAAGTATCTTGCCTAAGGACACAATGACAAGTTTCTCCTCTATTCTTCCCACTGCTGTTCTGAAGTTCCAGTGGTCTCCCATCCAAGTACTGCCCAGGCCCAGCCTACTTTGCTGCTTGCTACAATTATTTTCAATCAAGAGGCAGCACTCATCACATCTGCAGTTTTGAGCAAAAAGTCAAAGGTTTATATTTCTAGTTGTTTCAGCTCACTTTCGGCTTTTACAATAAACAAAGTGTAAATGACTGCTCTATTATGTCATAGTTTATTACTTAGTACATGAGGGAAAAAAGACCACAGCATTAAGCCTCCTTTAACCCACTCCTCTCCCAGTCTCTTCTTCGAGCCGGATCAAATAGCCGATCTCCAAAATATATTACCCACGTTCATTCCGCGGCCCAGCTCACAGCCAGCCTGGGATTTATTGTGCGTTGCGTTTTGGAGGACTATCGCGAGCATGTGGTCAGTAGCAGTGAGAGCCGGCCTACCTCTCACGTTACACTTCCATATATATGTTTGGAGTCCCTGGGCTTGTTTCTCCTCCTCTACCCTCCCTCTAACTTTCACTCTGCTTCTAAACCCCCGAGCTGTCATCCCCCAAATTCTGCAATTCTCCATTTTCCCGTGCTTTGGATTTTTACGGGATCCTACCGTTGTAACCTAAGGAATTTAATTTTGTTTGTTTTTTTCTTGATGGACTTTGCATTTGCGACTTTGATTCATGCTTCTTGGGATTTGGTTTGCTCGTAATATTTTTTCTGCGGCTTCTGTTGATTAGCGAATTACGGTGTTTGTTGATATCTAAATCACGTAATGGAAATATAAACGAATTCTACGTTTACAGTTGTTCTGATGACAAGATGATTCTTTGAGCTAAAACAAAAGACAAAATAGTACGGTAATTTTACAGCAAAATGTGTAAGAACTTCCTATAGCTTATTGTAATATTTTGTTGTTAATAATAGGAAGACTTAAGACGATTAGCACATTCCAATAACATCACGTACGCCAAAAATTTTTACGGTAAATTACTGTCTGTTCTAACGGAGAATTTAATATTGTAAAAAACCTTTAAATACATTTGTAGTAGCCAAGTTTACACTTTTGAGAAGACTTTGTAAAAAGTGATATTTCACAGTGAATTTCAAACTGTAAAAACACAACCTTTTTTTACGGTACATTTTACGGTAAATGTTGTACTTTTTTTTATTGCTAAGATTTCTGAAAATCTGCGTAAACCAATATTTATATAAATTCCAAACCAAACTTTTCAAACATCGAAAGGACGTCACAGAAATTCATATCGTAAAATTGTAAAGACTTAAGGAACATTTTGTAAACATCGCCTCTGCCTGTATTTTTACGGTAAACATTTTATTGTTGAAAAGACTTGATGCATTGTAGAAACATCGCCTTTGGTTATATTTTTACGGTGAAAGTGTATCGTAAAAATTCAAAGAGCATCATAACCTACATATTTACAGTGGATTTTTTTAACACGTTAACATTTTTATCTTTATGTTTTTACGGTAAATTACATACTCTTGAATTGTGAAAACTTTTAATTTGAGAACATTACCATTGCCTGTATTTTTACGGTGAATTCCGTACCGTAAGTGGAGTTTGTAAACATTTTGTGGACTCACCATGGATCATTCGTTGTTCGGCTGTCTCCGTAGCCCTCACGCGCCGTCACAAGCCCTACACCCGTATCTGGACCTGCCCAGCTCCTCTCCGCCCTGTGGCCTGCCCGGAGGAGAGGACACTGGGGCGTTCGGCACCCACCAAAGCCCTCTGTCCCAGCACCAGCTCCCCTCTGCCTGGCCCAGTCTCTCACTCATGCAGTCGCCCACAGCCCAGCATGGGGTGTGTGTGCCGGAGAATACCCCAGAACAGTGCACCGGGCTGGGGGGTAGTCCCTGCGGCAGTGACCCTATGCAGGGGTCGTGTGCGGCGGACGAGTATGGACAACGTAACCTTTCCTCAGAGGAGACGGAGAGAAGGAGGAGCAAAGCCAAGAGCGAGGTGTCAGGTAAATGGACCTTCTGTGATTTTGGATTAAAATGTACAGTTGAGCTAATAGGTTCATGACATGCTAGAAGTCAAAGCTTTTCGAGGTAAAAAGAGGCTAACATATTTCAATGGAGATTAGTTGCAATAAGAAGTGAATAGGTTTTTGACACTTACAGAAATTACCTAATTGAAAATACTCCATATTATATTATAAAAACTGTCTTTGCATAGCCTTTTGACATCATTGTATTTTAGAACAAACATAAATTAAGGTTCTGTATTTAGTTAGTGAATGGAGCTACTCTGACAAAAGACAAAAGCAGTTTTGGTACAGCACTGGACAGAAAAATATCAAAAATAAATAAATAAAATAAAAATATTCTCCTTAACCCATTTGTGTCAAAGGGCCACATTGGCATCAGGGTTGTCCTCCAAGGGCCAGTTGTATCTGAAATTAACCTTACTAATCTCTGACATACTATAATAGTTATATTTGAATATTGTATATTTATTGAAGTAATAACAACTGAATATACATCTGCATTAGTCTGAAAAATTATTTATAATCTTTAAATTTCAGACCAATTGTTTCATTAGGTTAAGACATCCAGATTACTTCTGGCACTAATATAAAGTTAAAGTAAACTTTATAAGACCTTGAGGGCCGCATAAAATGAGGTAGAGGGCCGCATCTGGCCCCCAGGCCTTGAGTTTGACACATGGGATTTAACCTGTTGTGCACTTCTCTTTTGCTGAGATTATCTCTCACATCTCACAGGTGTGGAATGAGCAGTGTCTTGCACTGGGCCCAGACTGCGTACAGTCTAACTCCCATCCAGCTCTGATGTAGTCACATGATTTTCTTTCAATTTCAGGACAGGTTCTCAGATGGCACACTATACAGTCTGATGCTCTACGCCAGAGGTGTTCAAACCTTTTTCATTGAGGGATGATTTTTGAAAAATATAAGGAGCATAGGGCTCATAATAAATGGACATTTTTTGTAGTGAACATGAATATTTGGTTTGCATAACATCAAACTGGTTGTAGTTTGGATTATCAAAAGGCAGTGACTGCAGCCGCCCCGCAGGAACACCAGATTGAATTTGAGCTAGAGAGGGCTACATCAACACATGACCCGAGCTGGACCGAGTGTAGTCTGAGTTCAGTTTTAGGCTGGTCACAATAAACACTGAAATGTTCAGTTTTAGCACATCAGATCAAGATTGTCATTGTCATGATTCCACCAGAGCTGCTGTCATGCAACAATTGGCAATCAATGACGTTTTAGACTATTTGGCAGTACAAACAAGTGTCATTGAGGGTTAATGTATATATGAATTTCTATCAAGAATGGCTGAATCAGTGTGGAGTGTGCTGGATTAAATCCTAAAGAAATATTGAATTTTAAAAAAGCAGAAAAACATATTTCTTATTCACATGTTTAATGCATGTGTACAGATTGATTGTAAAGCAGTTTTTCAGGGGTCAAAATGATGATGCGTAAACTGGTTAGACAAAATTGAGCTCTTTTTTATTACTTTTGTAGTCTGATTTTTTTCTCCAACCCAGTTATGCCAAACACCATCACTTTGCATTGGTGGCTATGCGAGCAAAAGTTTCTATTTTAAAAAAGTTTACTTCAGGGATTTGGGTAAGGGTAGGATTATGACATTACAAAGCATTACTTTTCTTATCAATTCAATGTATTTTCTTGATTTGCTTATGACTCAGAAACTTTGAACGGTAAAAATCCCAGCAGAGGTCATGACCCTCAAGCCAACTCTTAAGGAAACTGTGAGCGCTGCTAATGGAGGGTTCGCTCACATTTGATCACATCACATATTGGCCTCATAAAACTTCCTGGCATCAATTTGACATCTCCACTTCTGAGCCCATGTGCTTTCTATGAACGGTGAACGGTATCTGTAGCCCAACCACAAAAAACTTTCCGATTGTCCCTCCCTGGCAGCCTTTCTGACTGACACGTTCAACACTTCACAGGGCTAGACCTAAATCCAATTTCCTCAACTTCAGAGACGCTGAAGCCACAGCACTTTTACTAGACTGACTCTGCGATCACCATAAAAGTGGTAAACTCGTGATGAAATAAACCATAAAAATGGTCTTGTAAATGCTCTTGAACTTAGCGCTGACCCTGTGTATAATATTGTGCACATGTGGAATCTTAACGCTTTTAAAGTGTTCATAAAGGACATTTTATGATTTACAGTCCAAGTAAAAAAGTATTTTTTGGACTGCTTTTTGTCATTGTTCAGAAAACTGAATCTAAACAAATTTAATTATGTCCTTATGCTTTGAAATTTATAATAAAAAAGCCACAGGGTCCACGCTAATGAGGCTAAAGACAATAGCTGGACATTCACGCTGTAACTCAAAGTCAAGAAAACATTCGCTATGAAAGGTAATGCTGACAACAATGAGGATGACAAAGTTGACAAAGATGATGAGGTTGATAAAATGGTCTATTTATATAGCGCTTTTCTACCTTTCCAGGCACTCAAAGCGCTTTACAATCGAGCATCCACTCACCCAGTGTACGCAGACACTGAGGCAGTGTGGGTTAAGTGTCTTGCCCAAGGACACAACGACAATCTACTCCTGTCGCACACAATGTGGCACCTGGTGTTCTAACGGTCTCCCATCAAAGTACTAACCAGGCCCTTTCTTGCTTAGCTTCAGAGATCTGATGGGATCAGGCTTTGACAAGCAGGTATGGCCACAATGTTGAAGATGACAAGGGTGACGAAGATGACCAGGATAACGTGGCTGATGAAGATGATGAGCTGTCTGAGATAATGAAGTTGATGAGGAGGATTATGAAGTTGTCAATGACAACAAGGACAACAAGAATGACAAAAACTACAAGGTTGACATGAGTGATGAGGTTGAAAAGGATGATGAGATAATGATGACAAAGATGATTGGTTAAGTTGACGAAGATGATAAGGATGACAAACAAGAAGCACATACTTTGCAAAGATGATAAGGTTGATGAAGATGGTGAGGTTGACAAGTATGACGAGTAAGTTGAGGTTAATGAAGTTGATGAGAATGACAAGGATAACAAGAACAAAGAGTTTGACGAGGGTGACCAATATGAGACTAACAAGGATGATGAAAATGACAAGGTTGACGAGAATGATGAGGATGGCAAGGTTGAAGAAGACGGCGTGGTTGATAAAGATGATGAGGTTGACAAAAATAACAAGGATTATGACGTTGAAAAAGATGATGGAGTTGACAAAGATGACAAGGATGATGACGACAAAGATGATGGCGTTGACGAAGATGACGAGGTTGACGAAGATGACGAGACTGATGACGTTGACGAGGATGATGAGGTTAACGAATATGGTTGATAAAGATGGCGAGTAAGATGAGGTTAATGAAGCTGATGAGGATAACGAGGTTGAGTTGACAAGGATGACGAGGACAGAGTTTGACGAGGTTGACAAAAATGATGAGAATAATAAGGTTGATGAAAACTGACAAGGATGATGAGGTTGAAGATTATCAGGTTGATGACAAGGTTGACAAAGATGGCGAGGTTGACGGAGATGATAAGGTTGATGAAGATCATGAGGTTGACAAAGATGACGAGGATGGCGAGGTTGAAGATAACAAGGTTGACGAAGTTAATGAGGCTGATGAAGATGAGGCAGTTGATGAAGATGATGAGAATAATGAGAATGACAAAAATGACAAGACTGACGAGGATCATGAGGTTGACAAAGATGGCGAAATTGATAAAGATAATGAAGTTGACAAAGATGGCGAGATTGATAAAGATAATGAAGTTGACAAAGATGGCGAGATTGATAAAGATGACAAGGTTGACGAGGATGATGAAGTTAAAAAAGATGATGAGCATAACGAGGATTACGAAAGTGACAAGGTTGACAAGTGCAAACAGTGCTGTAGTAAAGTCAAAAGAAATAAAGCCTTTTACGCAAAGGAAACTGATGAAATATCCAAGAAGGCTGCACAAGACACTAGCAAAACAAAGCTTCCCCATAGTCATTTTTAAGAATAATAGGATTTTAAAACAAATATGAACTTCTTTTCAAATCTTCTGTCTCACATGTTCATTTTTCCTGGCCTTCACAGAAACTTACTAAAGCCAGCTCATGAATCTTGGATTGATTTATATGTTGACGTACAAAATATTATTAGACGCTTAACGCTACAGTGCAGCAGTGCTTTCCTTTTCACCATTAACTGACCACAAGGACATTAACGCCACTGGAAATACTATGATCTCACCGTCAAAATATAAGAGAAAAGTACAAAAATGGAGAGAAAGTAAAAACGATCTCAGTCAGCCTGATATACAATATCTGTTATGTCCACAGTAACTTTATGTGACACAGTAATTGTAAAATTTTTAGCATAAAAGAAATTATGTGTAATGTCATATTTGTGTGATTTATTGATAATCTGGACTAATATGTGGTTGTTGTAACATCTTAAAGTTTTAGATTGATGAAAAAATGTGCACCTTGTATTAACAAACTGAAACAGAGCATGCTAAACCCTACAGCATTTCCTTTTTTTTTATAGAAAAAGACACAAGCTAGAAAAAAGCCACAAAAAATAATGAAAGACAGATAATTTATGTCATAAACTGAAATCTTTATGTGCTAGTTAAAAAAAAGTATTTTTATATGACTTAAAAGTAAAAGTAAAGATACTTTAATGAAGTTGGACGGACGGCTTTGAGCATAGGTGAATTAGGTGGATGTCTAGGACGCCATCTGGTCGAGAGAGAGCTAACTTGCAGCCATTAAAGAAAAAAAAACATTTTACCACTCATAAGCTATTACCCAATTTTTTTATTTAGAGTTAGGACACATATGTATTGACTTGCAACCACAAATCGCTGATGAACTTACACAACAACAAAAATCGCAGCCGCTGAAGCTTCTTTAGACTATTTGTTCTGACAAAAAATGCAGACTTTAGTATTTACGTTCACAAAAATCTGTGTAAGGATAAAGCTTATAAACTGTTATCGATTAAAAGCCACTCTACAATTTGGGGTCCCAAACAATTTGAACCTTGGTGAGGATATATAATACATATTGTAGTACAAATGAACTCATAAGTCAACAATTGTAAAAGATGCATTTATTGATCTAAAACTTTCCAGATTTGAGGATTGTCCACCTATTTTCTTCATAAATTCAAAAATGATCCTGCCTTCGACACTAATTAGATTAAACAGACCTAAATTCACTACAGGTCTGTAAAGTTATAGCTCAGACTAGAGTTTCCCAAATTTTTCAGACTGGGACCCCCAAAACAACCATGGTTTAATACAGAATATTATTTGTAAAATTCTCATCTCGCGGCTGCCAGAATTTGCTTCTCGACCCCTACTTTGGAAATCACTGGCTTAGACTGGGAGAGAACAATTCCAAAAACACTACTACACTTTGACCTTATGAAGCTGCTTTAATAACATATATTACTTTGAAATAAGAAAAACTGTGCTGCCTATAACCACTTTCAGTCACCCACCCTTCTATACCACAACACAGTAACAATAAAAGATGATTGGCAACACTAATTTCCCCGCTTTCATACTATTTTACTTTCAGACGGGCCCCAGTCGTTTATCAACCCCCACGCTCAAATCTTTTCCTTCCCTCAGCCCCGCTCTGGCCTAGTCCTCTGCACTGTTTTCTTTTTGGAGAATCAGCTGGATCTGGAAAAAATTCTGTTTTTCATTTCAGAGTCCCAGGACGGCAGCTACAAGGCAGACATGAGCGGCAGTAAGCCCAGAAAGGAGCGCACCGCCTTCACCAAAGAGCAGATCCGGGAGCTGGAGTCTGAGTTTGCGCACCACAACTATCTGACCAGACTGAGACGTTACGAAATCGCCGTCAACCTGGACCTCACCGAGAGACAGGTACACTTACGAGTAAACTGACTTTGAAAGGCACAGATTATGTAAAAATGTTCTCTCATCTTTAGCTAACTCAAGTTGTATTTTGTGGTATATTAGGTTAATCGATTTTTCAAGTCACTATTTTATATATTGTAAGAACAAAAGAATATTTTGACGCAAAATTACTTTTTTTAGTTCTCGACTAGGGATGAGCATTGGATTAGGTCCTACTTTGTGAAAAGTAAGTCTGGATTTAAATTCCAAATATATCAGCATATGTTTTGCCACAGCTGAAAATCAAATAAAGGATATCAGTATGGGCTAAAACAAACATTTTAAAAGCAAAATTATATCTTTAGAAGTAAAATTACTTATTTTAACACAATCTGTGTTGAAGCTAATGCATCCAGATGCTTTTAAATCATTAAGATTTTTACTTTCAGAAAGTATGACTGGGGAAAACTGGTCACAAACCTAAATGTTTGACAATGACAAGGAAAGAAAATGTAAGATTTTTCTGCCGTTTGGTTTCTCGAATGCTTTTAGCTAGTCAAGTCCCAGATGAATATAGTGAGAACTCAGAGTTCAACACATAGGTTACAAATCCTCTATAAGCAGTTAAAAATGTCTTGAAACCAGTGAAATATTCTACATTATATATGCAGATACATTTTATCCAGCTAAAACAAATCTGGATTAAAATTCTGATTCCAAGTAAGAAAGTCTAGATACATATTTTTTGCAGTGCAACCACCTCTCTATTGCTGCCCACTTATCTGTATTTACTTGTGATTACTCAAAAAAATTCAGATTCTGAGTAGGGTTCAAAAATTCCACACTGTAAATCTGGATGTCTGTGTTATCGTTGAAATAATCTAGTCCAAACTTAATAAGAACAAGTAAGTCTTAACCTGGCACATGCCAGGGGGATCTGTGTTGAACTTTGATTTGAGTTCTTTCACATTATTCATCTGGAATCCCCCCGCTGAAAGCATTTGAGAAAAAGTAGGACGTTTAATGAAATACTTTAAGTTGATAAGATGATCAATTAGTGCTGGCCTACCTAAGATTGTGCTTGGCCAATCACATAAACGAACCCTAATGACGTTTCCAATGTGCATGTGGCAAAGAAGTGTCAGACAAAGATGCTTCTCTGCTCTTCTCTCAAAAAGGGAATACTCTGTATTTCTGCAAAAATCAGCAGCAAAAACCCTTACATCCACGGGAGCTGCCATCATAGTTTTTCTTGATTCAGCCTCTACTTTCTCTTGTGTTGCTAACAACCTCCCTCAAAGCACTCTTCTGCAATGTGTTTGGCCTGTTAAACTAGTGTTTTGGATTGTGAACCAATCAGCTGGGAGCCCAGATGAATTCTCTTGGGTTGGTGTAAAGCGAGAAAATTCAACTAGCTGGCCAGGTTAAAGGGGCACTGTGTAAGATTGAGAGGAATTTTAATTATCACATATAGTCCATAAACATTTAAATCATATTTATTCTTTACAACATGAATACTTAAGAGAGCACTGTTAACCAATCCACATCAATTGTGATACATTTATACGTATTTGAAATGTTTTATTACGGGCCGGAATATGGATCATTGACGCTAGAAGGCAGCATGATTAATAGGCAAAATGCATGTGAATGGCTCCCTCTGGTGTTCAAAAGTGGAAATCACTTTGTTTGTTTGTTTTTCTTACATAGTGCCCCTTTAAGTCTAGTTGTTTTGACATTTATTTATTATATATATATATATATATATATATACAGGGTGCGATTTGTCAAAAAAACAGAAGGGGGATAGAAATTATAAGTCATTCTACACGCGCACCACGTGCACGCGCATATTGTGCACGCGCGCTACACGCATGCGCACCACGTACACGCGCGGCACTACAATCGCGTCTCTCCTTCCCGTGTTCATTCCGTTTCTTTTCCACTCGCAACTAACAGGCTTCTGGCGTGTACTGGCACATTTCCTCCCAAAATTAACAGACTCATTCAGTAAAGCTCCGCAGAGCCCCGGGTTGGTCCTGCCTCTCAGCGCAGCTCTCGCGGCACCGGGTTCTACAAACAGGAGCAGTGCATTTCGTCACTTAATACGAGTCTTGTCCCGCTTTGAATCGCATCGCACGTCAACATTTTCGTGTCTCTGTTTCTGACTTGATTTTCCCGCTCTGCTTTGCGCACAGTCGTGGATTAAACCATTATCTCACAGGGCAAGTGACAGTGCAGCAGCCCAGCGGCTCCGAGCGACCAAACACGAGTCTAATGACGGCGCTGAGAGAGAGAGAAGAGAGTGAAAGACAGCAGCGCGGCGGCGCCTATGTTCATATTGAGATCTGTCCATTTAAACAATGCTTGTGCGCGCAGAAAAAGTTAGAGGAATAGCCAATCAGAAAAGGACTGTGTGTGAAAGTGTGACGTTATTGGCTGTTGAGCGGAGGAGCAGCACCGGGAGAAGGGAAAAACATTAATGAGAAATAAGCTGGGATTGATAGAACACTTTGTTATTTTTTATCCCCCCCTACAAATAATACAAGATAAAAGCAGAAGGAGGGATGGGGAAATTATAAGCAGAGAGAGGGACAGACAAACCAGAGGTAGGGATAATCCCTCCCATCCCCCCAGCAAATCGCACCCTGTATATATATATATATATATATATATATATATATATATATATATATATATATATATATATATATATATATATATATATATTTTTTTTTTTTTTTTTTTTTTTTTTTTTTTTTTAATGAGAAAATAGCAAATTAAGAGTGTCTACAAAACTCAGATAGGGTTAGGGTTTTACTTTGTAATAAAAAGCAGAAAGAAATATCATTTAAGAGTTACAAGTGGCAAAAACACACTAATATATTTTTGATTTACAAGAAATTGTGGATAAACACAAATAACAAAGGAATACTTTTTTTTCTTTTCACTGTTTTTGTTCATATTTTTACCATGAACCTATTTAGGTCTAATTTATGTTCACACGATAATTCACCCTTACCTTTACCTTCTCTTTATTTATGTATCTGGTTCATGGACACTAAGAATCACATGGACAATTGAAAGAGTTCTTGTGGTGTGGAAGCCATTAGCCACATTAGCATGACATGTTCAACTGTTCAGGGTCTTTCATCAGCAGTTAGTAATTGCCGAACTTCAGATACAGCTATTTTCTTTATGTCTGCTGTGAAAACAAGGCTGCTGTCAGAAAGAGTTTCCTTTTTAGCCACAAATGTCTTCTTTTCTTAACGTAACACTGTTCAGGAAACAGGGCGGAAAATGTTGCTAATGAAAAATACACAAAGCGTTCCAAATAACCTTTTGTGCTCTTTCAAACTTGTGTTAAAGGTCCTCTGCTATGCTAATTTGACTTGTGTTAGTTAGCATGTTGTTTCTTTGCCATAAACATAATTTCTTCCATTCACAAATGTTTGCTTTCTATCTGCAATGTTCAAAACGCTTTGTTCCACCTTGTGACGTCATTTCGTGGTAGTTTTTCATTGTTTATTGTAGAGAATTTCGAAGTGATTTATGCTAAAGTAGGAATGAGCTGTTGTCTTACTTTTTTTGAAAAGGTTTTTACTTTTGTTCAGTTGAGATTACTTAAGAGAAATCTCTAATATTTACTGTTGCACCAAGCAATCAAGCAGATTAAACAAGGCCAAAACGATTAGCTTAGTCTTTATTTTTAAATAAAGTTCAACAAATACAACGAATAAAGTTCATCACCGTCTACAGAGAACAACCCATTTGGCCTTAGAGTACAGTTTCTATTGCACTCTCTCCACTTGCCTTAAAAGTGCAGTTAGTTTCACACTCTTATTCAAAGTAACCTTACCATTGCATTCACTTACATGGCCTGAAAGTACAATTAAACAATTGCACTCCTCCCTAAACTGGCCTTAGTAGAATTAAGATTACTGCAACTCCCAAACGGACATGCAGTTAATAGTGCACTACATGGTCACTCAACGTGACCATGTAAAAACTGTTCCTTTTCCATCAAAGTAGTTTTTTCTCTTCACATTTATCAATAAAATAGACAGAGGACAAATTAATATTTTCAGTGATTCGTCTTACATTGGGGTAGTGTTGTAGTCATCGATTGAAGCCAAGACCATACCGACACCACAGAGTCCCAAGACCAAGACCACTGAGGGTCAAGATTGAGACTTTTATAGGTCGAGACAACACCTTATTTCTTAATGCCATTAGGGGTCGGAGGTGACTGGAGCTTATCCCAGTGACTTTGAGCCTTAGGCGGGGGAACACCCTGTACAGTGGCCAACTCGTCGAGTTAGACAGACAGGGTCTGGGAGGGTGGGAGGAAACTGGAGTCCCCTGAGAAAACCCACGGTGACACGGAGAACATGAAAACTCCACCCAGAGAGGTTGTGGGATGTTGATATGGTTCGACCCAGGAGTTGAACTCACAATCTCCTTATTGGGAAGCCAGAGCTCTAACCACTCTGCTACTATGCAACACTGAGGTCCATTGACACCAAATCAGGACCACCTTTGTACTTTTTTACACAGTCCACATGGTCTTCTTGTGCAGAGCAAACTGTGTCTGGAACAGGTCCCTGTGGTCCTGGTGCAAGCTTAGCAGAGTGTGGTGGTAAGGAAATTAGGTCTTGATGTCCAAGACAAGACAGTCCAAGAACAAGTCCAAGATATGATCCAAGACAAAACTGAGTTCAAATGTACTCAAGACCAAGACAAGACCGAGTCCAAACACCCTCGAGAGCTGTCTCAAGATCGGTCTTAAGACCAAGACCAGTCTAGAGCGACTACTACACTACATTGGAGCATCCTGTACCTTTTGCCTGAGGGCAGTAGTTCATATTGGTTTGACAAACCGTGGGTAGGATTTACTGCATGCACAAAAATCCTTTTTACTATGGATCTCTCTCAGTTTTAGTAAGTATGTTGAAGTAAACTAGTTTCAACAATAGCATAATCTCTAACAAAGATTGTAATATTTTTTTAAATTGATGTTATAATGAGGCCACTTTTGTGTGTTGATGCTTTGACGCTAAGCAACAGGACCTGGTTAGTACTTGGATGGGAGTGTCTGAGTTTCCTACTGTTTAAATGTGTCCAACAAGTTCCAGAATCTCACAAATCATTCGGCACATGGCTGAAATCCACATGCATTCATTTTTAACTGTAAGAACATCTTTTCACAGACGGCAAAGTGAAACTGGAGAGCACCACCCAAGCACAGCCAATCAGATTACTGCTATAAGAGGAAAAATGTGCTTTGTTAGTTCATTCAGAGTCCTGATATTGTCATAGAGTGCTGTATAGGCGTAATGTAAAAGAAGTACTAGAAATTACCTTTTTCTTCTGCTTTATCTAGCGTTGGGTCACAGAGTAGTCTGAGTTGGAAGGCCCAGACTTCCCTTTCCACACAAATTTCCAACAGGTGTTTTGACGAAAGATATAGTCCTTTCAACGTGTTCTTTCTGGATGCTGTCTTCAAAAGTTTACTCCAAAACGTTACGTATCCCAGCTTTACACTGTTTCACTCATTAATGCAATAGAACATACTGGAGACTGGTCAATCTCAACCTGACAAAATGTTAAACTAATGTCAAATATACAAGCTACTATGGCTGTTTTGAGCTAGATGACATAATTGAACATTTGTTTGATCCAAGTAAATTCAATGAACTTACAGTATATCTGAGCAGCACAAAAAGACTTTTCAAAAAATATAATGACCACAAAACAATAAATAGATATACGGTAGTCGGCATCAGATGCCACGGACACTGACAAACCTCTGAGGAGAAAATTTAACATTCAGAGTGAATCAAAACAACAACCTAATCACTCACTGCTCAACAACTATAACAGTAAATGTGGACTTAAGGAAATATATTGTGTCAGATATCGAAATTAAAACATAGAGATGAATGAAATGTAATAATGGTCCAAAATATATCTAAAAATGCTAGAAGTAGTTGCAAGCTAAACGCGTACGTAATGCTAACGCCGCCTCATGTGTTTTGGCGTCTTTCTGTTTTCTTTTCTAGCATAACGCCACATCAACAACCTCCATTTAATTTTGGGTGTGACTCGACTTGAAGTAGTTAGTTATTTAATTAGACTTAGCATGAGATTTCCCTCAGAACTTTCTTGAGGGAAATATTATTTTATTTAATTAAACTTTACATACATTTTTTTTACTAGATTTAATTAAATTTACTACAAGTTATTTTTTTTTCCAGTAAAGAGGGTTTCTGTTTTTTTTATCAATCAATCAATCAATCAATCAATCAATCAATCAATCAATCAAACTTTGTTTATATAGCACTTTAAAAACAACAGAGTCGACCAAAGTGCTTTACACACAGATGATCTCTAGTAAAAACAATCAAATAAATAAACAAACAATTAAACAATAAAACAAGAACAAAGATAAAACAGAACCAAAGTCAACATTTCAAACTGTGTTAAAGTGTTAAGCCAAAGTAGAAGTCTTCAAAGTAGTCATCTGGACAGTGTTTCCGAAGATCAAGACGTTTCGACTCTCATCCGAAAGTCATTTTCAATCTGATGGAAGTAGACTGAGACTGGCTGTATTTATATACTAAGATAAGCCCTCCCCCTAGGAGGGGCTAAACCCACCCAAACTTGTTCCTGAAACCTGTTCCTAAAACTGGTTTGGTAAGCCCTAGCTTAGGGTTAGCCCTAACCCTAACCCTAACCCTAACCCTATCTTAGTATATAAATACAGCCAGTCTCAGTCTACTTCCATCAGATTGAAAATGACTTTCGGATGAGACTCGAAACGTCTTGATCTTCGGAAACACTGTCCAGATGACTACTTTGAAGACTTCTACTATGGATCACTCCTGGATGAATGAGGGACTACACCGTCGTGTTAAGCCAAAGTAAAAAGATGCGTTTCTAAAGAAGACTTAAAATAGGACAGTGACTCTATTTGCCTGAGACTCAAAGGAAGCTCATTCCAGAGCTTAGGACCCGCTACAGAGAAAGATCGGTCACCCCTGTTTTTTCTTTTAGTTTTGGGAACAACAAGTAAACACTGATCAGCTGACCTGAGAGAACGAGTAGGAACATAAGGCTGCAGCAGGTCAGACAAATACTGAGGAGCAAGACCATGAAGACATTTAAAAACAAATAGAAGTATTTTAAAATCACTGCGTGAAGAGACTGGCAACCAGTGCAAAGATTTTAAAATTGGAGTGATGTGTTCTTGTTTTTTAGTGCCAGTTAAAAGCCGAGCAGCAGCATTCTGAACAATTTACAAGTTATTTTTTTTCCAGTAAATAGGGTTTCTGTTTTTGTTTTTTTTAATCAGCTAGGGGTTTGCAAAAAAATCCCTTTTTTTAAACTTTTTTTTTGTAACAGGTCTAACTTACAAAATAGGCTAGCATTCAAAAAATCATACACATTTAAAATTCAAACTAATAAAAATAGTAAATGGTCCGTTTATATAGTGCTTTTCTACCTTTCCAGGCACTCAAAGCACTTTACAATCTAGCATCCACTCACCCAGTGTACACAGATACTGAGGCAATGTGGGTTAAGTGTCTTGCCAAAGGACACAACGACAATCTACTCCTGTCGTCCCACTGTGGCACCTGGTGTTCTAACGGTCTCCCATCCAAGTACTAACCAGGCCCTAACTTGCTTGGCTTCTGAGATCTGGCAGGATCAGGCTTTGACAAGCAGGTACGGCCAAATGATTTGATGTACTGATAACAAAGCTTAACTGGCAACGCAACCGGCAAATACAAATTAGACATAGTGTACTTGACATGTTGAAAGTGTATAACTTACTGTTGGAATATATGTCAGCCGACTCATAAATCGTGGCTCAGAAGCTTCCAGACTTCCAAGAATATGTTTATGCTGTAACATGATCATTTTTTGCATGAACTAAAAAGTCTATGAATCATAAATCGTCCCAAACTTACCCAAACCACACTGTTTTTGCACCAATTCTTAGGTGGAATAACAGGTTCACTTCCAAGACAAAACGAGAAGTTGAATGAGGACACATTTGATACTTTTAAGGAAATGTTTGTACTAAATTACTCTAAAACGTTAAGGCAAAAACAGAGCCTAATATTGGAACTATAAATCATGATATCTTGATGCAAATCCAGGAATTTGCAAAAAGAAAGCTCAAACTGCAGCTGGAAAGGCAGCCAGACGGTGTTTGGCCCAGAGCCGAGCCGGGACAACTCTCCCAGGACTCAGCTCTTCCTGTCAACAGACTTCTACACCAGTGCAATCTATCCGAGTGGGAATCTTACCACGTCGTATGCTTTCTGCACACTGGAGGTGGCTTCACTTGAACTGGATTGCTACCATAGTGTGGCAAGTAATTATTATGTATATGTCTGTTGGAAGTTTCAGCAGATAATGCAGATTAAACATCATGCAGTTTATATATTGATAGATGTATAAGAAGGGTGAGCTTAGCATAATTAAAGAGACTATACACAGTTTTTTGCAATAAAATAACTTAAAATCAAAATCCCTCAGCATAAATATCTTGCGTGGCATCCCAAATTTCCAAAATAATCTCCTATTGTAAATTAACCTTCAATTTCATGGACTGAAAACTAACAACTTCACCCTGGACCAGCTATAGGGGCAATAAAGTAAAATAAGCTCTGTTCAAACAACAAGCATGTTCCATCAGTTACTGAATATTTATTGAGTTAGTTTAGATCACGTTTCAGTATTAAGGCACACTGTGTAAATCCACATTATAAAATGGTCTTAAATAGTCTATATTATTGTCCACTTGGTGCAACACATTTACCAAGGCACGTCCAGCGGACATGAAAGCAGTCAACAATTTTAGAAATAAAGAAAGAAAAGGTCTAGGGCTGTAGATTGTTAGTCCATTAATCAGTCGATGGAGTCTTGGTCGACCAAAATAGTATTAGTCGTCTAATTCTTTTATTTAAATTATAAGGAATTTGTATTCAACAGTAACAGAATCATTGGTCTGAACTGCCATTTTTATATAAACACACTGTTTCCTCTTCATTTTCTGCATAAACTATAGTTTTTGCATGAACTACATAAGCAAGGTTTCACAATAGATGTCACAATACTAAAATTTCCAATCTGATTTTGATACTAAGGAATACACTTGATTCTCTATACCAGTGGTTCCCAAAGTGGGGGTCGGGACCCCTCGGGGGTCGCAAAGCAAAATCTGGGGGTCGCGAGATGATTTCAAAATGTATTTTTACAATTATGACTTGGAATTTAATCATTGTGTTATGTTGAAAATAGTATGTTTGAGTGAATTGGGATCATATAAAGCAAAAAACTTTCAAAATAAACACAAATAAACCCAATTTAAGTGGTTTTGTAGCTTAAAATTATTACAAAAGCATATATATTTTTGCTGTGGGGGTCGCGAGTCGGTTGCACCGTTATTTTGTGTCTCCTGTGTGGAAAGGTTTGCTCTAAACCACATAGAAAATTAAAATGCCCTTTTAAGAAAGTCATATTTTTATACAATGGACTGACATTTTCAACACAAAATACAAGTATATGATTATAAATTTTATTTTCAAACCAGTTTTGATGAAACGCAAGATTATTTTAAAACTTTTTAGTTTTCTTTGCAGAAAATATCAAATTTTGTTCAAATTTTTGTCCTGTAAATGTTATTGGTATTTGATCAAATGAGTATCTAATTTCACCCCAGTTTTAGCATTCATGTGCAATATTTTTGATAACTGTACTTTTAGTACAGTCGATGGAACATGTTTTTAGTCAACCAAGAATTTCTTTGGTCGACTACAGCCCTAGAAAAGGCAAGCTGGCAATAGTTCCCATGGGGTTCCTGCTAGCTTTGGTCACCTGCAATCTAGGTTTACTTGAAGCTAATGTAACTAGGGCGACAGCTAAACGTACCTTTTCGGACAATAGAGCAGTGCCCGGTCAATAAGCCCATAAAGCATTTGTTCAGTTGTGGTCCTGGACCTGACCCAGACACACGCAGTGAGGAGCAAAGCTGCAAGCTGCTTCGCTGGGAGCACTACATGCGGAGACGCTTGACACAGGGCTCAGGTGCTCAATACCACACCTCAGAGCTACGTATCTGGCATGAGTCAGGTTATTTGAGTTGTGCTTCATCCAGTTTTACTAACATTTTCTGTTTATGTTTAGCCTGCTTATTTTTCTAGACCTACGTATTGTGGTCAATCAAACACACTTTTTCAGTTTTGGTAAATTATTATTTTTTTTCTTTTGAACCCCATTACTGAATTACTTTGACATTTTGGAGTATAAATATAACTGCACAATAATTTGAGCCCTTCTCCTTCGCTCCAGTGCTGTGTTTTGAGACAAAACCTCTGAGATCATTAGGATGTCGAGGGAAGATAAGACTGCGGCCCATCTGTGCTAACACATTTGGACAGTGTGAAAGTCGCTGATGAAGCCTTGTGTGTAGACCAGACGTTTTCCCAAAAGAATCTTTGCTTTTATGGGACAGAAAAGTGTCGTCGTTGAGGTTAGCAGAGGTAACAAGCGTAGATCTGTCACTGCTTGGACAAGTGGTGCAGTTAGCATGAAACTGTGACACCCCAATACTAAATAAAGTGTGGAGTCAGGGAAAGCAGATTCAGCCTGAGGAGCTCATGTGTCTGTCCATATCAGTGTGTTTAATACTCTCTCACTGCAGCGGTAATTACACTATGTCATCACTGCTGTGCACTGCAGTTACCACGATTGTTAGACGCATAAACTGAACAGCTATGACACTTTTCGAAGGGTGATATTTTAGCCCGAAGTCTACTTCTATAGTTAACCAACACAAATGCTCTATTTCCTGTTTGGTGCGTTCTAGGGATTGGACGAGATCTCGTGCCGCGAGATCTCGCAAGATCAAACTGTCACGATACTGTGCACACACGTACTGAACTGTCTCGTGAGATTTTTCCATGGTCATGAAATTAAGTTTTGTATCTTTGAGCAGCTGTAGTAAATATTCTCCTCCACACACAGACTTGTAGCGGACTTATTCTGACAGAAAACTGTCTAAACTCTGTCTCAGTTTTTATTTCGTAAAGATAGGACCGTTATTGACAGAGATAATTAGTCCTAAACATTGTAAAAGTTAGCACGGAAAATATATAATCGTCAAATATACGCGCGGACATGGCGGGAACAGCGCAGTGTTTTTACACTTAAACATTGTTTAAAATAGATCCACAAAGTAATATTTTGGCCTATATCATCAATAAGTCTACTCATCTGTGTGTGTCTGGTCCCTGTCAGCAGCAGCGGCAGCGCTGTGAAGCAGGAGAAAGGGGGCGGAGTTTGAGCTACACACGGGGGAGCGGATCAATTTCAGTCAAAACTCATATCGTTCAAATAATAAAAATCTAAGGTGATACACAAAATGAAAGGTAAAGCTAAACTAAAAGAATATAAACTAGCAATAATAAATAGGGCCTAATACAAATCATTTTTATTTGCCTTGTTTAAATTCTAAATTTAAAAAATTAATGCAAATTATTTAAAATCTTGTCTCGTCTCGATCTCGTGGCTCATCTTGTCTCGTGAAAATTCTGTCTCGTCCCATCCCTAGTGCGTTCTGATATGTGGACCTTGTTCCAGCCAAACTTGGGCAGAATACTATGTCGTTGATCCTCAATTTTACTTTTGAATTGGGACTTAGCTTGGAGTTGCTAACAGTGACAAGGGCAGACGTCTAAAAAGTCTCAAATTAATCTAAGGTAACTTTCTCTGAATTGTTCTATAATTTTATTAATTTTTTTGTATTTCATGTTCAGAAGAGCAAGTGGCGGCGCCCAAAAGATGCAACGGCCCAGGGTCTCACTCCAAATGTAATTTTGTTGTAAACTACTGTGACAATGTCACAAAATCTTTCTGTTCTGTTCTATAAATCTGATAGGATCAGCCTGTAAACATACTAAGAGTGAGATACATGATGTTGATGTGTTGTTTGTGATGTACTTACAGGTGAAGGTCTGGTTCCAGAACCGACGAATGAAATGGAAACGTGTTAAAGGAGGACAACAGGGACCTGCAGCCAGAGAGAAAGAACTGAACCACGTGAAGAAGGGGACACTCCTGCCCTCTGAATTCTCTGGCCTAGTGGGACTATCCCCTCCTGCAGGCTCCCCCAGACCTCATTATGACTCCCCCAGAGCTCAGTACGACTCCCCCAGAGCTGTCCAGTCCTCACCCGGGCCTGGTCAACCTTCACCCAGAGCAGCTCAGGAGGACGACAGCCAAGACAGTGAGAGCAGTTCTGACCAGGCACAACTATGACCATCACAAATATACTGTACGATGTGACTCAAGACTGTTTCATGTGACAAGCAATCACGTTATCCTTAAAATACTGATTCTGTGTTATTATCATTTTTTACTATATTTATACAGGAGAATTAACTTTTCTATTTTGTTTTCAATCATATAAAACATTTCTGCGTACACAGTCTTTCTTAAACATTTATAGTTTAATCTGTATTATGGTTTGTACACACCGGACGTTTTGGCGTCAGATTTCAGAGCCCTATACTACAAAACTAGATTTAGGGTTTAGCAAGGTAAGTTCTGGGCTAACCCTTGTCTGGCGGTTCTACCAAACTGGATTACTTCCTATCGAGGCAGATCTCTATGGCAACATGAGGCAAACTCATACTCTGCTTCGGACCACGATAAGTTCCTGAATATGTTAGTAAGACAAGTCACTGATCAATCAAAGACAAATGCAGGGGTTTGTGATGAGAGCGAATGTGAAAGCTGTGGCGTATTCTTTTATATCAATGTGATGTGCAAAGATTTATAAAGAGGAGTGATGAGATTTTATATGTAGACAGTGACTAAACTAAAGAATCTTATTGTTTAATCATTTGTGGGATGATTAATAAACGCATTCATCGCCAAGAAATTTTGAATGACTGGCTACACATTTGGCTGTGTCTTTACTTTGACTCAGACAAAAGGCGCTTGTCTGAGCTAAAGATGCAGCTTATTCAGACCGGACTGTTCGATCGGTTACATGTTTCGTGATGTTTTCACATTTGTACTTTAGTTAGTTATATCAGCCTGTTCTCACAGATAATTTGAAACAGCGTCATATGAACTCAATTTCTGTTTTTTGCGTGTGTATTTCACGCGTTTCTGTCCCAGTTCATTTCGGAACATAAAGACGTGGTATTATTCATGAAGACTAACACAATCCTAATCCTAACTTTAACAAACTCCAAGCCTCAGACCTAAACTTACCCATTTTAGCAACTTAAGACCTAAACTTAGTCGTTAACCCCCCAAAAAAACTTTTCAACCACAGTCCTGTATATATATTTCGCTTCATAATTGACATTTCGTCATGTTTGAATTCTGCAGCTCAGTTGCTCTGATTGGTCAGTTTGCGCTAATCCAGGGGTTAACATATCAAGTTGTGAACTCGTTTCATAGGACAGCTCATGTCTGGGTTTGTCTACCTGGGTAAGAGAAGTTTATCCAGGATAAGTTCAGCCACATTTGTTGTACAGGCCTCAAATCTATGTGTGAATTCTGACATCAGATATTGTGGCTCATTTAGGACCAGGTTGAGAGAGTAGCTTTGTTCTATTTAGTAAATATAACTTAATCCAAAGCACGACTTCCTCACTTCTTTTTTTAAGATCCATGTGAGTTTATCATCAAACCATATCATATCCCACATTACTGTTTGTTTTAATGGGTCAGATTTTCAGAGCGCAAGAAGCAACCAAGACTTTGAAAAAAGCACAAAACAATCAAACTCAAATCTTCAATAAAAAGTTATTAAAGTAGTAAATTAAAGTCTTCTTTTCTTTCTTCTGATGTAAAAGCAAGCCACTTCGTCACCAACTCCTGCTTCAAACACTTCATGTGGCAGAAGTGCGGTGGATGCAGGTTCAGGCTTCCTCGCTGCAGATCAGTCATGAGATCAGGTCCTAGCACAGGCTGCCATTGGAACTTTAGAGCTAGCATGCTCCAGGTGCGTCTAGTCCAGGGGTGCCCACATTTTTTTCACTAAAGGAAACTTTTTGAAAAATGTATGAAACAGAGGACTACATATTAGATAAAAATTCAATACATTCTTTATAAATATCTGCATTTTACTCAGTCTAGGAAAATGTAAATATACAACGAAATAACCACAAATTTTGGTATAAGACACGTGGTGACATTTTTTTTGGGGGGGTTTAACGATTAAATCCTAACTTACTAATTAAAGTAACTTGAAGCCTAAATTTACCCATTAACCTCAATGAAAAACGCAAATTTGTGGATATTTTACATGTTGGCTTTTTCAAACATATTGACCTAAAAAAGGCATGAAAACATACTTATCTTACGTTTTTGACATTTCGTTGTATGTTTTTTCTGTAGACTGGGCTGATGCGTATGTAAAGTAATGTACAATGTACAAGTGCGAATTAGGCTTGCCACAATAAAAGGAAAATGAGATGGTTAATAGTCTTTTTATATAGCGCTTCTTCATCTTTCAAGACACTCAAAGCGCTTTGCATTCAAGCATCCACTCACGCAATATACAGCTTCCGAGATTTGACAAAATCATCAGATATGGCCAATTAGATAACACAATGACACAAGTTTTGAGAGAGTCTTTTATTGACACCAGCTGTTGTCTTGCATTGAGTGTTCATACTGTATCTCCACCAAAAGGTTACTGTAGGCTAAATGTATTTCAGAAAATGTGGCAGTACATCCAACTGAATGATCAAACTCTATGAAACAATCCATCTTATTTCGCTCGCTCACTTTTTTATTGTTACACACAACACTCAGAAACGCACTTCCGGTCAGCTCCTCCCTTATATATTTCATTGACGTAACCTGCTGAGAAGACTTAGTTATTTTTTTCCAAATGCTATGGTCATGTGCACCAACAAATAGGCAAGGCATAGTTTCTCTGGATCGCTTGAAAAAAGTTAAAGTATTTAAATAATCATCTCGGATTGCTGTAATAGACAGTGGTTAGCCAAAGATACATTAGCCACAAACATCAACAGCCCGATCTTGCCCCTTTGTCTTAGCCGGTCTTAGCCTTGGTATTAAGTATTCCTCTGTTGGCCACTAGTGGCTCTCTCCAAGCTCTATACACTGTCAGTGTAGAAGGTGTGGCTCCAGCCAGATGTGAGGGGGTGCAGTTTTTTTCATTGAACCTGACACATGCTCACGCCTGTGCCAAGTGAGCAGCTGCTTTAAGATTACAGGCAAAAGAGAACTGTAGCAGCAGTTTCAGTTTGAAAAAAAAAAAAACTGCAATAATAGAAATCTATTTGGTGAAAGTCTATTACTTGACAGACTTGATCAACTTTGTCTAAAAATGAGGCCAACGTTTTTTAACGTGTTGACACATAAAAAATGGTTTAAAAAATACATGATGGCCTCTTTGGCCTTTCCATAGCATTCACACTGACCCATGTTCACTCTCACATCTGATTATCTTTTTTATTAAGTCAACAAGCTTTATGTAAAAGAAAAGACAAATTTTTAGACAAAGTTGTTAAAGTCTGTCAAGTACATAGACTTTCACCAAATAGATTTCTATTATTACAGTTTTTTTCCAAACTGAAGCTGCTGCTATAGTTCTCTTTTGCCTGTGATCCTAAAGCAGCATCTCACTTGTCACAGGCGTGACCATGTGTCAGGTTCAATGAAAAAAACTGCACCCCCTCACATCTGGCTGGACCCACACCTTCTACACTGACAGTGTATAGAGCTTGGAGAGAGCCACTAGTGGCCAACAGAGGAATAATTAAGACCAAGGCTAAGACCGGCTAAGACAAAAGGGCAAGATCGGGCTGTAAATGTTGTACTGATCACACACAAGACATATACACTTGCTATACCTTGTTTGAAAGCTTAGGATCTGTAGAATTCAGTTTTATTAAATTTAGCTGTTAGTTCATGTAAATGAAATTAGCCTACTAGATAGCGCAGCTACAGCGTTAGCTACCTTCTTCTTCTTGTTTATCTCTTTTATGGAGCATCTAAAACACTATTTATTACACAAGCAGTATTTGTGTGATTTAACACCCATGTATCTGACGTGTATTGCCAACAGCTAATGACAAAAAGTGAACAAACTGTGTAAAAAAGTGTAGCTAAAGGGGATAAACAAGAAGGTAGCTAACGCTGTAGCTGCGCTATCTTGTAGGCTAATTTCATTTAGATGATCTGACAGTTCAAATAGCCCAGCGATTGAATTCTTCAGGTCCTAAACTTTCAAACAAATATAGCATGTGTATATGTCCTGTGTGATCCTTACATTTAATATTGGGGCTAATGTAACTTAGGCTAACAGCTATCTATTACAGCCATCCGACCGGCAAACAATTATTTAAATACTTTAACGATCGTTTTCAAGTTATCCAGAGAAAATATAGCTTGCTTATTCGTTTGTGCACATGGCCATAGCATATTTGAAAAAAAATTATCCTACTTGAAATCTGATTTTGCAGCGAGTCTTGAAATGTACAGGGAGAAGCTGACGGGAAGTGTGTTTCAGAGTGTTGTGTGGAACGATAAAAAAGGTAGGCAGGGTGAAATAAGATGGATAAATGTAAAAGGTTTCCATAATGCACTGTATGACTGAAATGATTACTTTGAAAATTTGAAACATGATTTTTGCTTTGATAAATAAAGCGGATAAACTGCTCCTCTTTACTACAGATGTGCTTCCTCTGGTCGGGCAGTGAAAGTAGAAGCAGCTGGAGCGTGTGTCGGAGCAGTCTGCCGCGGACACTGGTCGTCAGGGGTTTCCTCTGTGCATGTGTTTCATTAGGACCCGACAGTGTCTGATAAATGCGAGACACGGCACGGCTGTCTGCGTGCGCACTATGAAAGGGAAATCCCAGGGAGATGTTAATTCATGTAGGCTTTGGAGCCATCTGGAAATGCAGTACTACTCTGGGAAGAACCGCAGCAGACAGATGGAGGATAAAATAATGTTTGTTTGACCTGACTCGAGGCAAGTTGTAGGTTTGCTCTTTGTAAGGGATTGGTTAGTTCATTTAAACATATTTAGTACAGTCTTAAGAATGATTTGACCATAACTTTATTTGTAATACTGTGTAAATGAATCGGGCACCTTCAGATGGTTAAAGTTCAGTGATATTTAGAAAACTTTGTGTTTTTCCACTAAAAAGTATTTGACAAATGTAGCACTTTGTGAAAAAATGAATCCACTGAGTGCTGTCTGAATTGAATCATTAAGAATAATCATTTTAATCAGAAACCAAAAGCAGTGCTCTGATTGGCTGGGCTTGGGAGGTCCTCTCCAGTTTCACTTTACAGTTTTTACAAAGTGTTTTTTAAGCCATAATCACAGCCAAAGTGAATACATGTCCATATTCACCATGTGTCAAAGGATTTATGAAAGAAAGTTTGTCAACACAAATTGTGTTGACATAAACACAGTAAAAATACAGTAAAATGCAGTAAAAATATATATTTTAATATTATATTTTATAATAAAATATACAATATTTTGTACAATTTTGCAACTTTTTAGGCTAATTCTTTTTAGCTACTTCTACTCTAAAAATGCTGTACAAATCATTTGATTTTTAAATATTTTAACCCTTCGAATGAATGTTGTATGAAAATCATAAAATTATGTTTTTTATTAGGGATGGAACGATTCACTTTTACACCGTGTAACATTTTGGCACAAAATAAACAGAAATTAAAGCATGTATTTAAAGTTTAGATGTCTTTGAGACACAAAGTAAATAACAAAAATGTCTGATTTTACTCAGAGCAAACTTGCATTGACACAAAATTAATTATTATTTAGTTAAGGAGAACCTCCTCCTATTTCTGTATAGAAGCAGCTCTTTTATCTATATATTCTCACATCGTTGCATAAAAACCTATTTATCCCCAATAAGAACATTCCACAGAACGTTTTTAGCTTTGTATTTATTTTACATTTTGAAGTTATCTTTTTGCTTCTAGAAAGTTACACTGTGCATCTTTAAGTCCACAATTCGATTCAGTTTTCGATTTTGCAGACACCATTTTAGATTTTTTTTTTTTTTTTACTTAAAACACAAAACAAATCTAACAAATTTAAATTTAAAATAAAAAAACACCATTGTTGTTAGTGTTCAGAAGTTGTAGTTTTTATGAACATGGAACAGTAAACACTCATATTTAGAGGTCCTATAAGTTGTTAACATAACATAATAAAGCACATTCAGTCAGGTCTTGCACAAGTTCACGCTTTGTTTTTTCAGACATCATGGTTATTATTGAATTAATATTTGTGCAATGCAACTATAGCGTGTGTGCAGGTCAGTGGCTGCATGAGCAAAACTGACCAATTCTGACCTTTCTATTTGATCGCTGCATTCTTCGAACAATTTTCAGGGTTTTCAAACTCTTAATTCCTAGTATTTATTCAAAATACAAAAGCAGATTATTTGGGACTTTGGCATTGGCAACCAACAGTATTTTTGGTGCAATATTATTTCTGTGTAGTTTGTAATGTGCTCGTGAAACGTTCCATTGACTCCCATTCAAACTGCACTTTTTCCAAATCGTTCCCATAATAACATAGAACATGCTTTTTTAGATCTGAAAGTTTCAGACTCCACATTTCTCATATGTGATGTTTTCCAGCAGTTTACACATGTTTAACATGTCCAAGCTATTACAAACAAAGCCACTTTTTCCATTGAAATGCATTGTAGTGATACAAGAACGTCACATCAAGTGAGGTCGCCCACTTCTGATCATTCACCTTTATTTCAAACGGGCTATTTGGTGTTTTTTTGTCTCCCAAAATGAGTCTTTATCATAAATATCAATCAATGAAGATAATAATGTTCTGCTTTTCTTTCTTTGACAGGCAAAAAGTGAATGTTAATAGAGAACAAACAAAGACAAGACCATTACATAATCATACAAAATACACAATCTCTCCCTCACAGACTGGAAAAAGCCACACTGTAGAATACAAATGTGCTGAATTTACCGTGCAAATCACCAGGGCGTTTCCCACATGTGTATTTTGTCACCGGGCTGTCGGGGTTCTTCCAGGAGCAGAGAGGAGAACCACGATCAGCCCTGAGGAGAGAAACAGCAGTCGCGTTCCCTGCGTTTCCTCACAGCACAGCGCCAAACCTCCGTCTGTCACCACGCACCAGCCCATGGCACGAGCTGCTACTGCCGCTGCTGCTGCTACGTCCACATTTGGAAGTGGAAATATACCAGAGGACACAAGATTTAGCTCTAAAGTTAGAAGAATAGTTTGTGGTCCAGACATGCTTTGAGGCTGGTTTGACTTGGCTGATGAGGAAAATAGAACAGATCAATGGTTTTGTTCACAATAAGATATGATAAGTGTTTGCCTGGTTGGGTTATTTTTGGTATTGTTGTGCCATCTTTGGTGTTTAGTGGCATGGTGACTATATATATATATATTTTTTTTTTTTTGACTGTTTGATTAATTTACATTCTCCAAGTTAGACAAGGTAAATTAGATTAGAGCAGGGATCTGCAACCTTTAACAGCAAAAGAGCCACAAAGGCCCAATAGAGGTTACGCACTAACATCTTCTGGTCTCAGATTGACATAGGTCCCAGGTCACCGAAAGGCGGACTCCGGTCCGGATCCGGACCCAAGCGCCGCCCCGTCCGGACCGGACCGCGCAGCCCTCCTGCCAAACACTCGCAGAAAGGCTGGAGAATGTAGACGTGATTCTTTAAAGAAGCGCTGTGCAGACTGAGCGCATCAATGGAAGCGCGCGCACATCGCCGCTGTGACTTGTCTTTCTCACTTTTGGCACAGCGCCAGAGCCAGAAATACGCGGTTCACATCGGTGCGGTACAGTCTGGGTCTGCAGAGTGTATTTAAAGAACGCGTTTGTGTGTCCGCGTAAAGTACGCGGTACAACATCGCCGCTGTGCCTGTGACTCGTTCTTCTCACATTTGGCACAGCGCCAAAGACAGAAACGCGGTTCGTGACGATGCAGTGCCGACTCTGTCTGCAGGTTCATTGTATTTAGAGAACGTGTTTGTGTGTGCGTGTAATGGACACGATTCAGAGCGCTGTTTGTGTGATTCTTCATTCGTAAAGTTGGAGAGGGTTATCGCGTGTGTCCTATCGCCAGTCAGCCAATCACATGGCTTCATTCAGTGACTACTTTGACCAGTGAGACACAGAGAGAGACAGACGTGGGACAGAATAGGCTCGAGTCAGAACAGAGTTAGAATACCTCCATCACAGACTCAGATCACCTCTGATCAATGTAAAAACACTGTTCTCCATAAAGATTCATCCATCAAATACATTTTTAAAAGGGAAGTAGCCTAGAATAATTCATTAGAAATAAAGCTTTTATTGTAAAATAGAATTATGTGGGATATTGTGAAAATATAAATATGTTTGTAATTGTTTTTAATTATAAAGTCAAATTTAATAATGTCTTAAAAGTAACTTCGCCGTGAAGTTCCGGACCTTGGCTTGGAAATTTTTCCCCCAACTGGACCTCGATGAAATCTTATTGGTGACCCCTGACATAGGTTGTCAGATCCGTAACACAGTTGTTTACTCCAAATGCGATGAACATCAGACGAGGAATTTCCTGAAGCAATCTTCTTTAAAAAAAAAAAAAATCTCTTTTGTCATCTGTTATAGACGCAGCGACGGCTGTAACATCCGGAAAAGTGCAGTTTGAACTGGGTTTTTGTAAGGAAAAGTTGTAAAAATGAGTAAACTAGCTACGCAAACAGAAGCTTCGTGCACATACCAAGACTAACTGTGCTCATGAGCCCAGGTCATCACAATGAGTGTGCTAATATCGACTTGTAAGACCTGCGGGCAGTTTCAGCGACAGTCAGACAAGTAATACATTTACACACATTAAAACCATATAATAGAATGTTCTTTCTTTTTCTCTTAACAATGTATTTCCTAATTTCTAATGTGAGCCGAAAGAGCCACATTGGAGTCTTTAAAGAGCCACATGTAGCTATAAAGNACAGAGCATAAAGCAAGAGGTAAAGGGCCTTTTGCTCTGACTGACAGATTAAACGTGTAACTCACACACATGTGATTCAAAACATATTGCTCACTGGGCACAAGCTCAGGTTGTAAATGAAATCTGCGCTGTCAAATTTCTATTTGTCCACATTACCTTTTCCCTCTACATGTACCTTTTAGTTCCGCATCAAGGAATGCATCGTTTTAGTCACGCCTGGTGCTGCTGACAGGTCGCCCTGAGAAGACAGTTTGTCCTGTGGAGCTATGCAGACTACCGGACCCATGTTTGCTTTGGATGCCAGTGAACAACATTGTGTTGGCAGAGGAAATTAAAAAATGCAGGGCCGCAATTTAAGAGTGAAAGTGAAGGATATATTTTGCTTTCCTTAGTTTTCCAAATATGCAACATGTGAGTGTGAACGGATGGTTGTTGTTTTGGCAGTAACAAGCAGTTCAAATGTGCCTGCTCTTACTCTGTGTTCTGCTGTTTATTTCCTTGACTTGGCAGGAATCACGCGAAGGTAAACTTTCACGGAATCCTAAAATGCCAGTTACATTTTATATCTCAATTAAAACGCGCTTTCTTGCCAAGTGGCTGCAACGTCGGTTTATAGGGTGACGGCCGTTAAACTATTTACTTTTGCTACTTTTCTAGAGCCGTATTTCTGGTGATGCTGCGGTCGCTGTGGTGGTGTCCTGGTGTGCGGCAGGTAAATTGAGCAGTAAATCTCACCTCACACGATTGTTGTAAATTCTTTTGGAAAATGTTAACAAAATCTTTCAGCGGTAAATGCTTTAGAGTAATTAATTATGCAAGCATAAAACTACAAGGCTTAGCTGGACTACTCCAGGCTAGCTGCTGAGTTGAAGGAAACCAGGGATTTTATGTAACCTTCTCCTTTTTTTTATAAACCTCAAATTTGCTGCTGGGTAACTGGACCACTTCCTCCACTTCCTGTGAGATCAGGCAGTCAAACAGGGTGAAGCCAAGCAGCGCAGGGGCTACTGTGGCTGGGACGCACCTGGTTCTGGACTCACTTTACCCTTGGCACCTGTGGGGGCGTCAACACGGCGGGCTGGATAAATAAGAACTGCCCTTGATCCTACGCTGCAGAAGAGGAATGCCTATTAGCTAAAATAACAGAGATTCATAATGTTTCAACTAGATTGCATGTGTTTTCTGTTATATTTTTAGCCTGCGTTCATGAAAGTGCTGCATGTAACTTTTCTGTACTTATAGCCACCTGCTTGTCTTTGTGGAAGTGCTTTTTGCTTGGCTAAAATGTTCCTCACAATGGCAAGAACGTTTTTTTTTTCATTTGTTCAGTTGCAGGTATTGTTAAGGCTGGGCAGTTAAATGAAAGATCGAGAGAGGTGCGCTTTTTGGAGCTCCATATCTAACCCTCTGTCAGTAAAAATGTTGTTTGAAGCTGAAGCCAGACTTTTGGGAGAGGAAATTTGATTGTTTTAAATGGCAAGTTTTTGAAAATGCTAATTATAACTAAATCGAAAATTGAGATATATCAAGATGACCGTTTGTTCCCAAATCGCCCAGGTTCTATGTTGTTCATTATGACATAGAATCTCATTTGTGAACGTTGCATGGAATTCCAACTAAAATTGTAAGAAAGACAATTAAGCGCAAAATCTCTTTCCATTTCATCTATGACAGTGGTTCTTAAAAATTTGAATCACATTGATTATTGCTTGATTATTACAATTTACACTTTTTTCAATGAAATTAGCTACACAATTTAGGTCAAGTTGATTAAAAAAAAAAAAAAAACACACAAAAAACTTGTCTTCACCCAGATTTGATTCAAAACATGGGGATTGAGAATAAGTGCGCCCTGGCCGGAAAAAGTTTAAAAATCCCTGATCTAGCCCATCTATGGAGTCACAACATTCAGAAGTTGTGGATTGCACTGCTCTATATATGGATTTTTGCACCTTTGAGGTACCAGACCTGTAACTTGGCATGGTAGCACTAATTGCCATATGGAAAAAAATGTCTTCAGTAAAGTTACGAAATACAAAGTCAAGCCTCACTAAACAGTAATGTAACTTTGAAACCATTTGTGTGGTTAGAGTTAAGCTGCAGAACTGAGGTTCTCCTGCAGATGGTGATGTTGCCCAGGCTTTTCCTAATGTTTCATATCTTTGTGTGAGGCCTGTTTTTTCTAATCTATGATCTGCCTGTAGAGCAGAACACATATAATTGATATAAATATTTCTAAAATTCAATGTGATCAAACTTTAGCCGGATTTACTCATGTTATGTACAAGTGTATTATGAAAAAATGGAAATGTAGAGAATAAAAAATATCATAATTTGTAGTTTTACATTTAGAGTTATCTTTCACAAACTTTTTCTTAGATAAAATAGATCTTTGGCTATTTCCAGACCAGTGCTTCTCAAAATGTTTCAAACATTTCTAACAGTGCATTTGTGACCCCAGACACACATAGCACATATAACACATTATAACACATTAGTGTATGTCCAGTGTAACGCATTACATTATACGTGGCATTATTTTATTTTGTACATACTGTCATCTCAAGAAAAATGTGGACAAATTATAAGCAATTTGCTGCATTTCAGTGCATTTTAGGTTTTATTGTCACATCTCAGCAAAATAAGTCTTTATATTTCGATTGGCTTATTTTCCATTCAGGCCTATGTGCCTCCTCTCATCACTCCTAGACTGGACTTGTATTTGAAATTTTTGCCTGCTTTTATCCAAGGGCCACTATTAATAATAGTCAGAAATCATCCCGGAAGTCACATGAAATTATCTTAGGAGGTGCATTTGGCTGTCAGGCTACCAGTATAATTATTTTATACTATTAGAGTTTTACAACGTTTTTCTTGCAAGTAATTCAAAAGCCAAAGCCTTTTTTTTTATCATACTTATGAAAGTATAATTACAACTGTGAGATGAGTCCAAGATGGCGGCCCATAGTTTTCAATGGTTTTCTTTTGCGCTCTTTCCTGAATACGGCTGGCGCCTCCCACTATCATGATGTCAGAAAAGTGACAGTGTGATCAGGCCTGACCAATCAGCACGATGGTGACCTAAGAGATGGAAGAGCAGTTGATGTGACTTAATTTCAGGTGCGCTCAATGGTGTGAAAAAACTGTACTGTAAACTTCTTTATTTCATGTTGTAAGAATAGAAAATGTTGATTATATTGTGCTGCAATTTGGCTTCATAAAACGATAACTCTTTTAAAAACGTTTAATTTCAATATCGGCTGCAACACATGTTAATAAACCCATGACAAGTTTGTTTTGGAAAGGCTGCTGCGTGTATATTTACTGCGAGATGAGTGTAGGAGATTGACAAAGCTCTGTATGTGTGGTACAATGGAGGCAGTGTAGGCCGTGTCTCTAACGCCTCATCTCCGTCAGCACACATATGTTTACTCTTTAGCTTTTCCGCTGTCTCCGGGACGGCAGGCACACTCGACACTTTTGTATATGATAAACTATGTGATACCAACCCCTCTGACCTCTCGTCCACCTTTCTTCGTCGCCTCTTCACATGTACTTTTTCCACTTTCCTTCTTGTCTTTAATAAATCCCATTCTCAAATGTTTCCCCCGTAGGCCCTGCTTCTGGCTATGGAGATCAAGGTTATGACTGTGATTAGTTAGTCACAGAACAAAAGAATAAAATGTTTTCAATCCAAGTATACACAATTAATTATAATACTTACCTCTTCAAGTACCACCAGATAAAAGCTCAGACTATATCAGGCCTAACTACGAGCTCGAAATGGTTTAAATGTGAGGCCACTCTAAAGTATGCTTAGCCAAAAAAGACCAACACATGAATAAATTGTCTCTAAATGAAACATACTGTATATTGAAACTACAGAAGGGTAACGGTTGTGCTTATATAAAATTTGCTATGTCGAAATATAATATAAAAATAGTAAGAAGTTTGGTAACGGATATGGCTAGAAACAAAGCAAAAAAAAAAAAAAAAAACTAAAGCCAATCCATAAACGGGGCCATTTTAGAACCAAAATTCTGTCTTTCAAAGTTCATTCTTTTTTTTTTTTTTTCAACCGCTTAATCCCCTTAGGGGTCACGGGTGATTGGAGCCTTTCCCAGTGACTTTGGGCCTTAGGCGGGGGAACACCCTGAACAGTGGCCAACTCGTGGCAGGGTTAGACACAGACAAACATTCACTCTCTCGTTCATTCACAGGGGATATTTGATGCCCAATTAACCTAAACATGCATGTTTTTGGAGGTGGGAGGAAACCAGAGTATCTGGAAAAAACCCACGGAGACATTGAGAGAACATGCAAACTCCATCCAGAGAGATCGTGAGATGTTGATTTCGTCTGACCTGAGAGTCGAACCCACAACCTCTTTATTGGAAAGCTCTAACCACTCTGCTACTGTGCACCCCTTATTTCAATGTTAAGTCTTTTAATACAATATATTTGACATTTATTAATTTTCTACCGCTTGTTCTAGGGGTATCGGGTCCTTCTGAGTGACTTTGGGCCTTAGGCGGGGAACCCCCCAGTAGCAAACTCATCACGGAGTTAGAGACACAACCATTCACTTTCTCATTAATTCACTTGGGGAAATGTACAGTGAAGCAGAGTTAACTTAAGCAAAAGCATCTAAGGGTGTACTCACACACTGGCACAATCCAATTGTGCTCAGGCCCGAATAGCCCCTAAAGCGCGTTCTTTTGTCCAGTGTAAGTGCAAAAAACCATGCTCAGGCGTGGACCTGACTGCGATTGGAGGAGGGCCAAGCCGCACAGCGACGATTACCTCATTACAAGCACACGCACGACCTTTAGCATCTAGCACCCATTGTTGAGCCGGCCCAGTGGTCTCACTCCAAATGTAATTTTGTTGTAAACTACTGTGACAATGTCACAAAATCTTTCTGTTCTGTTCTATAAATCTGATAGGATCAGCCTGTAAACATACTAAGAGTGAGATACATGATGTTGATGTGTTGTTTGTGATGTACTTACAGGTGAAGGTCTGGTTCCAGAACCGACGAATGAAATGGAAACGTGTTAAAGGAGGACAACAGGGACCTGCAGCCAGAGAGAAAGAACTGAACCACGTGAAGAAGGGGACACTCCTGCCCTCTGAATTCTCTGGCCTAGTGGGACTATCCCCTCCTGCAGGCTCCCCCAGACCTCATTATGACTCCCCCAGAGCTCAGTACGACTCCCCCAGAGCTGTCCAGTCCTCACCCGGGCCTGGTCAACCTTCACCCAGAGCAGCTCAGGAGGACGACAGCCAAGACAGTGAGAGCAGTTCTGACCAGGCACAACTATGACCATCACAAATATACTGTACGATGTGACTCAAGACTGTTTCATGTGACAAGCAATCACGTTATCCTTAAAATACTGATTCTGTGTTATTATCATTTTTTACTATATTTATACAGGAGAATTAACTTTTCTATTTTGTTTTCAATCATATAAAACATTTCTGCGTACACAGTCTTTCTTAAACATTTATAGTTTAATCTGTATTATGGTTTGTACACACCGGACGTTTTGGCGTCAGATTTCAGAGCCCTATACTACAAAACTAGATTTAGGGTTTAGCAAGGTAAGTTCTGGGCTAACCCTTGTCTGGCGGTTCTACCAAACTGGATTACTTCCTATCGAGGCAGATCTCTATGGCAACATGAGGCAAACTCATACTCTGCTTCGGACCACGATAAGTTCCTGAATATGTTAGTAAGACAAGTCATGATCAATCAAAGACAAATGCAGGGGTTTGTGATGAGAGCGAATGTGAAAGCTGTGGCGTATTCTTTTATATCAATGTGATGTGCAAAGATTTATAAAGAGGAGTGATGAGATTTTATATGTAGACAGTGACTAAACTAAAGAATCTTATTGTTTAATCATTTGTGGGATATTAATAAACGCATTCATCGCCAAGAAATTTTGAATGACTGGCTACACATTTGGCTGGTGTCTTTACTTTGACTCAGACAAAAGGCGCTTGTCTGAGCTAAAGATGCAGCTTATTCAGACCGGACTGTTCGATCGGTTACATGTTTCGTGATGTTTTCACATTTGTACTTTAGTTAGTTATATCAGCCTGTTCTCACAGATAATTTGAAACAGCGTCATATGAACTCAATTTCTGTTTTTTGCGTGTGTATTCACGCGTTTCTGTCCCAGTTCATTTCGGAAACATAAAGACGTGGTATTATTCATGAAGACTAACACAATCCTAATCCTAACTTTAACAAACTCCAAGCCTCAGACCTAAACTTACCCATTTTAGCAACTTAAGACCTAAACTTAGTCGTTAACCCCCCAAAAAAACTTTTCAACCACAGTCCTGTATATATATTTCGCTTCATAATTGACATTTCGTCATGTTTGAATTCTGCAGCTCAGTTGCTCTGATTGGTCAGTTTGCGCTAATCCAGGGTAACATATCAAGTTGTGAACTCGTTTCATAGGACAGCTCATGTCTGGGTTTGTCTACCTGGGTAAGAGAAGTTTTATCCAGGATAAGTTCAGCCACATTTGTTGTACAGGCCTCAAATCTATGTGTGAATTCTGACATCAGATATTGTGGCTCATTTAGGACCAGGTTGAGAGAGTAGCTTTGTTCTATTTAGTAAATATAACTTAATCCAAAGCACGACTTCCTCACTTCTTTTTTAAGATCCATGTGAGTTTATCATCAAACCATATCATATCCACATTACTGTTGTTTTAATGGGTCAGATTTTCAGAGCGCAAGAAGCAACCAAGACTTTTGAAAAAAGCACAAAACAATCAAACTCAATCTTCAATAAAAAGTTATTAAGTAGTAAATTAAAGTCTTCTTTTCTTTCTTCTGATGTAAAAGCAAGCCACTTCGTCACCAACTCCTGCTTCAAACACTTCATGTGGCAGAAGTGCGGTGGATGCAGGTTCAGGCTTCCTCGCTGCAGATCAGTCATGAGATCAGGTCCTAGCACAGGCTGCCATTGGAACTTTAGAGCTAGCATGCTCCAGGTGCGTCTAGTCCAGGGGTGCCCACATTTTTTTCACTAAAGGAAACTTTTTGAAAATGTATGAAAACAGAGGACTACCATATTAGATAAAAATTCAATACATTCTTTATAAATATCTGCATTTTACTCAGTCTAGGAAAATGTAAATATACAACGAAATAACCACAAATTTTGGTATAAGACACGTGGTGACATTTTTTTTGGGGGGGTTTAACGATTAAATCCTAACTTACTAATTAAAGTAACTTGAAGCCTAAATTTACCCCATTAACCTCAATGAAAAACGCAAATTGTGGATATTTTACATGTTGGCTTTTCAAACATATTGACCTAAAAAGGCATGAAAACATACTTATCTTACGTTTTTGACATTTCGTTGTATGTTTTTTCTGTAGACTGGGCTGATGCGTATGTAAAGTAATGTACAATGTACAAGTGCGAATTAGGCTTGCCACATAAAAGGAAAATGAGATGGTTAATAGTCTTTTTATATAGCGCTTCTTCATCTTTCAAGACACTCAAAGCGCTTTGCATTCAAGCATCCACTCACGCAATATACAGCTTCCGAGATTTGACAAATCATCAGATATGGCCAATTAGATAACACAATGACACAAGTTTTGAGAGAGTCTTTTATTGACACCAGTGTTGTCTTGCATTGAGTGTTCATACTGTATCTCCACCAAAAGGTTACTGTAGGCTAAATGTATTTCAGAAAATGTGGCAGTACATCCAACTGAATGATCAAACTCTATGAAACAATCCATCTTATTTCGCTCGCTCACTTTTTTATTGTTACACACAAACTCAGAAACGCACTTCCGGTCAGCTCCTCCCTTATATATTTCATTGACGTAACCTGCTGAGAAGACTTAGTTATTTTTTTCCAAATGCTATGGTCATGTGCACCAACAAATAGGCAAGGCATAGTTTCTCTGGATCGCTTGAAAAAAGTTAAAGTATTTAAATAATCATCTCGGATTGCTGTAATAGACAGTGGTTAGCCAAAGATACATTAGCCACAAACATCAAAGCCCGATCTTGCCCTTTGTCTTAGCGGTCTTAGCCTTGGTATTAAGTATTCCTCTGTTGGCCACTAGTGGCTCTCTCCAAGCTCTATACACTGTCAGTGTAGAAGGTGTGGCTCCAGCCAGATGTGAGGGGGTGCAGTTTTTTTCATTGAACCTGACACATGCTCACGCCTGTGCCAAGTGAGCAGCTGCTTAAGATTACAGGCAAAAGAGAACTGTAGCAGCAGTTTCAGTTTGAAAAAAAAAAAACTGCAATAATAGAAATCTATTTGGTGAAAGTCTATTACTTGACAGACTTGATCAACTTTGTCTAAAATGAGGCCAACGTTTTTTTAACGTGTTGACACATAAAAAATGGTTTAAAAAATACATGATGGCCTCTTTGGCCTTTCCATAGCATTCACACTGACCCATGTTCACTCTCACATCTGATTATCTTTTTATTAAGTCAACAAGCTTATGTAAAAGAAAAGACAAATTTTTAGACAAAGTTGTTAAAGTCTGTCAAGTACATAGACTTTCACCAAATAGATTTCTATTATTACAGTTTTTTTCCAAACTGAAGCTGCTGCTATAGTTCTCTTTTGCCTGTGATCCTAAAGCAGCATCTCACTTGTCACAGGCGTGACCATGTGTCAGGTTCAATGAAAAAAACTGCACCCCCTCACATCTGGCTGGACCCACACCTTCTACACTGACAGTGTATAGAGCTTGGAGAGAGCCACTAGTGGCCAACAGAGGAATAATTAAGACCAAGGCTAAGACCGGCTAAGACAAAAGGGCAAGATCGGGCTGTAAATGTTGTACTGATCACACACAAGACATATACACTTGCTATACCTTGTTTGAAAGCTTAGGATCTGTAGAATTCAGTTTTATTAAATTTAGCTGTTAGTTCATGTAAATGAAATTAGCCTACTAGATAGCGCAGCTACAGCGTTAGCTACCTTCTTCTTCTTGTTTATCTCTTTTATGGAGCATCTAAAACACTATTTATTACACAAGCAGTATTTGTGTGATTTAACACCCATGTATCTGACGTGTATTGCCAACAGCTAATGACAAAAAGTGAACAAACTGTGTAAAAAAGTGTAGCTAAAGGGGATAAACAAGAAGGTAGCTAACGCTGTAGCTGCGCTATCTTGTAGGCTAATTTCATTTAGATGATCTGACAGTTCAAATAGCCCAGCGATTGAATTCTTCAGGTCCTAAACTTTCAAACAAATATAGCATGTGTATATGTCCTGTGTGATCCTTACATTTAATATTGGGGCTAATGTAACTTAGGCTAACAGCTATCTATTACAGCCATCCGACCGGCAAACAATTATTTAATACTTTAACGATCGTTTTCAAGTTATCCAGAGAAAATATAGCTTGCTTATTCGTTTGTGCACATGGCCATAGCATATTTGAAAAAAAATTATCCTACTTGAAATCTGATTTTGCAGCGAGTCTTGAAATGTACAGGGAGAAGCTGACGGGAAGTGTGTTTCAGAGTGTTGTGTGGAACGATAAAAAGGTAGGCAGGGTGAAATAAGATGGATAAATGTAAAAGGTTTCCATAATGCACTGTATGACTGAAATGATTACTTTGAAAATTTGAAACATGATTTTTGCTTTGATAAATAAAGCGGATAAACTGCTCCTCTTTACTACAGATGTGCTTCCTCTGGTCGGGCAGTGAAAGTAGAAGCAGCTGGAGCGTGTGTCGGAGCAGTCTGCCGCGGACACTGGTCGTCAGGGGTTTCCTCTGTGCATGTGTTTCATTAGGACCCGACAGTGTCTGATAAATGCGAGACACGGCACGGCTGTCTGCGTGCGCACTATGAAAGGGAAATCCCAGGGAGATGTTAATTCATGTAGGCTTTGGAGCCATCTGGAAATGCAGTACTACTCTGGGAAGAACCGCAGCAGACAGATGGAGGATAAAATAATGTTTGTTTGACCTGACTCGAGGCAAGTTGTAGGTTTGCTCTTTGTAAGGGATTGGTTAGTTCATTTAAACATATTTAGTACAGTCTTAAGAATGATTTGACCATAACTTTATTTGTAATACTGTGTAAATGAATCGGGCACCTTCAGATGGTTAAAGTTCAGTGATATTTTAGAAAACTTTGTGTTTTCCACTAAAAAGTATTTGACAAATGTAGCACTTTGTGAAAAAATGAATCCACTGAGTGCTGTCTGAATTGAATCATTAAGAATAATCATTTTAATCAGAAACCAAAAGCAGTGCTCTGATTGGCTGGGCTTGGGAGGTCCTCTCCAGTTTCACTTTACAGTTTTTACAAAGTGTTTTTTTAAGCCATAATCACAGCCAAAGTGAATACATGTCCATATTCACCATGTGTCAAAGGATTTATGAAAGAAAGTTTGTCAACACAAATTGTGTTGACATAAACACAGTAAAAATACAGTAAAATGCAGTAAAAATATATATTTTAATATTTATATTTTATAATAAAATATACAATATTTTGTACAATTTTGCAACTTTTTAGGCTAATTCTTTTTAGCTACTTCTACTCTAAAAATGCTGTACAAATCATTTGATTTTTAAATATTTTAACCCTTCGAATGAATGTTGTATGAAAAATCATAAAAATTATGTTTTTTATTAGGGATGGAACGATTCACTTTTACACCGTGTAACATTTTGGCCACAAAATAAACAGAAATTAAAGCATGTATTTAAAGTTTAGATGTCTTTGAGACACAAAGTAAATAACAAAAATGTCTGATTTTACTCAGAGCAAACTTGCATTGACACAAAATTAATTATTATTTTAGTTAAGGAGAACCTCCTCTATTTCTGTATAGAAGCAGCTCTTTTATCTATATATTCTCACATCGTTGCATAAAACCTATTTATCCCCAATAAGAACATTCCACAGAACGTTTTTAGCTTTGTATTTATTTTACATTTTGAAGTTATCTTTTTGCTTCTAGAAAGTTACACTGTGCATCTTTAAGTCACAATTCGATTCAGTTTTCGATTTTGCAGACACCATTTTAGATTTTTTTTTTTTTTTTACTTAAAACACAAAACAAATCTAACAAATTTAAATTTAAAATAAAAAAACACCATTGTTGTTAGTGTTCAGAAGTTGTAGTTTTTATGAACATTGGAACAGTAAACACTCATATTTAGAGGTCCTATAAGTTGTTAACATAACATAATAAAGCACATTCAGTCAGGTCTTGCACAAGTTCACGCTTTGTTTTTTCAGACATCATGGTTATTATTGAATTAATATTTGTGCAATGCAACTATAGCGTGTGTGCAGGTCAGTGGCTGCATGAGCAAAACTGACCAATTCTGACCTTTCTATTTGATCGCTGCATTCTTCGAACAATTTTCAGGGTTTTCAAACTCTTAATTCCTAGTATTTATTCAAAATACAAAAGCAGATTATTTGGGACTTTGGCATTGCAACCAACAGTATTTTTGGTGCAATATTATTTCTGTGTAGTTTGTAATGTGCTCGTGAAACGTTCCATTGACTCCCATTCAAACTGCACTTTTTCCAAATCGTTCCCATAATAACATAGAACATGCTTTTTTTAGATCTGAAAGTTTCAGACTCCACATTTCTCATATGTGATGTTTTCCAGCAGTTTACACATGTTTAACATGTCCAAGCTATTACAAACAAAGCCACTTTTTCCATTGAAATGCATTGTAGTGATACAAGAACGTCACATCAAGTGAGGTCGCCCACTTCTGATCATTCACCTTTATTTCAAACGGGCTATTTGGTGTTTTTTTGTCTCCCAAAATGAGTCTTTATCATAAATATCAATCAATGAAGATAATAATGTTCTGCTTTTCTTTCTTTGACAGGCAAAAAGTGAATGTTAATAGAGAACAAACAAAGACAAGACCATTACATAATCATACAAAATACACAATCTCTCCCTCACAGACTGGAAAAAGCCACACTGTAGAATACAAATGTGCTGAATTTACCGTGCAAATCACCAGGGCGTTTCCCACATGTGTATTTTGTCACCGGGCTGTCGGGGTTCTTCCAGGAGCAGAGAGGAGAACCACGATCAGCCCTGAGGAGAGAAACAGCAGTCGCGTTCCCTGCGTTTCCTCACAGCACAGCGCCAAACCTCCGTCTGTCACCACGCACCAGCCCATGGCACGAGCTGCTACTGCCGCTGCTGCTGCTACGTCCACATTTGGAAGTGGAAATATACCAGAGGACACAAGATTTAGCTCTAAAGTTAGAAGAATAGTTTGTGGTCCAGACATGCTTTGAGGCTGGTTTGACTTGGCTGATGAGGAAAATAGAACAGATCAATGGTTTTGTTCACAATAAGATATGATAAGTGTTTGCCTGGTTGGGTTATTTTTGGTATTGTTGTGCCATCTTTGGTGTTTAGTGGCATGGTGACTATATATATATATATATTTTTTTTTTTTTGACTGTTTGATTAATTTACATTCTCCAAGTTAGACAAGGTAAATTAGATTAGAGCAGGGATCTGCAACCTTTAACAGCAAAAGAGCCACAAAGGCCCAATAGAGGTTACGCACTAACATCTTCTGGTCTCAGATTGACATAGGTCCCAGGTCACCGAAAGGCGGACTCCGGTCCGGATCCGGACCCAAGCGCCGCCCCGTCCGGACCGGACCGCGCAGCCCTCCTGCCAAACACTCGCAGAAAGGCTGGAGAATGTAGACGTGATTCTTTAAAGAAGCGCTGTGCAGACTGAGCGCATCAATGGAAGCGCGCGCACATCGCCGCTGTGACTTGTCTTTCTCACTTTTGGCACAGCGCCAGAGCCAGAAATACGCGGTTCACATCGGTGCGGTACAGTCTGGGTCTGCAGAGTGTATTTAAAGAACGCGTTTGTGTGTCCGCGTAAAGTACGCGGTACAACATCGCCGCTGTGCCTGTGACTCGTTCTTCTCACATTTGGCACAGCGCCAAAGACAGAAACGCGGTTCGTGACGATGCAGTGCCGACTCTGTCTGCAGGTTCATTGTATTTAGAGAACGTGTTTGTGTGTGCGTGTAATGGACACGATTCAGAGCGCTGTTTGTGTGATTCTTCATTCGTAAAGTTGGAGAGGGTTATCGCGTGTGTCCTATCGCCAGTCAGCCAATCACATGGCTTCATTCAGTGACTACTTTGACCAGTGAGACACAGAGAGAGACAGACGTGGGACAGAATAGGCTCGAGTCAGAACAGAGTTAGAATACCTCCATCACAGACTCAGATCACCTCTGATCAATGTAAAAACACTGTTCTCCATAAAGATTCATCCATCAAATACATTTTTAAAAGGGAAGTAGCCTAGAATAATTCATTAGAAATAAAGCTTTTATTGTAAAATAGAATTATGTGGGATATTGTGAAAATATAAATATGTTTGTAATTGTTTTTAATTATAAAGTCAAATTTAATAATGTCTTAAAAGTAACTTCGCCGTGAAGTTCCGGACCTTGGCTTGGAAATTTTTCCCCCAACTGGACCTCGATGAAATCTTATTGGTGACCCCTGACATAGGTTGTCAGATCCGTAACACAGTTGTTTACTCCAAATGCGATGAACATCAGACGAGGAATTTCCTGAAGCAATCTTCTTTAAAAAAAAAAAAAATCTCTTTTGTCATCTGTTATAGACGCAGCGACGGCTGTAACATCCGGAAAAGTGCAGTTTGAACTGGGTTTTTGTAAGGAAAAGTTGTAAAAATGAGTAAACTAGCTACGCAAACAGAAGCTTCGTGCACATACCAAGACTAACTGTGCTCATGAGCCCAGGTCATCACAATGAGTGTGCTAATATCGACTTGTAAGACCTGCGGGCAGTTTCAGCGACAGTCAGACAAGTAATACATTTACACACATTAAAACCATATAATAGAATGTTCTTTCTTTTTCTCTTAACAATGTATTTCCTAATTTCTAATGTGAGCCGAAAGAGCCACATTGGAGTCTTTAAAGAGCCACATGTAGCTATAAAGCTGCAAGTTTCAGACCCCTGGATTAGAGACTTTAGTATTTGTAACGTGTGGCCATACAAGCTTGCCAAAGCTTGATTCTGTCAGACTTTAGAAGCTAAGCATGTTGAGCCTGGGCAGTACTTGGATGGGAACCCTCTGGAGGAACCTCAGGAGGAGAAACTTGTTGTGTCCTGAGGCAGGACACTTCATCCACATTGACTAGATTGGATCTGGTGTGTGTGACTGGTTGGTGGTGGTCGGAGGGGCTGGTGGCCTTGCTACTGTCAGTCTGCCATAGGGCAGCTGTGGCTACAATAGCTCACCACCACTAAGAGTGGAGTGAATGAATAATGCATAATGTGAAGCAACTATAGGCTATAGTGAATTTAAATCCCCAAACAACTTTTTTTGAAGTTAAACTGTATAGGTTTTTAAATAGCATATACTGTTGGGAGTAATTTTTGGTATTTTTTGTCCAAATTAGCAAATTTCAGGTCAAAATAGTAACAAACTGACTGTGACTCTCATGTGGGCTCTAGACTTTGTGTGACATCATTGTTTTCTGTGTTTCAAATGTTTTTTGTGGTGGAGTTTAGCTTCACTTCAGGTCGCTTGAAAAGTGCTATATAAATCTAATGCATTATTTTTTATATTAAGATTCTTTAAACATACATGACTCATCCAAATACATCTGTGACAAATGCTGTTGCCATGTTAATTTTGCATTATTCTCTTTAAATGTATCGGACTACAAGGTTCATCATATTGTATTCTGTCTGTTGTTGAGATTTGAACCCAGACACAGCAGGGCGCACGCTCAGAGCTCACATTTTCTACACTCCATCAGCCGTGTGATGCTCTTGGGTTTGGACCTGGATCACAGCGCCCCTAAAGAACCTGATTTATGACCCGCTCACTTCAGAAAAACACCAACTCTGCTCCCATTGTCTTCAGTCCCGGGTCTACCACGGGCTAAAACAACTAACCTGGGGCTTCGCTGGAGACATGCACATGCGAGTGAAATGAAAATATTCTGGAATCCGCCGCTGTCAGCCCCCCTGATGTACGACTCGTTATGGGATGTTTCCAGAGGCTGGCCTCTCCCTCTCTTCCCCCAGCCCACAGTGGGACCCTTGCTCCGGAGCACATCTGGACTGCAGACGTTAAGACCCTGCAAAAGGAGTGCGAGGCGACCCGGCAGAGACGTTTCTCGCCAAGTGCCAGTGTGTTTACCAAACATATCATAAGAGCTCATATATTTGGGTCATAAATCAGATGATGTGAGAAATGGTCGTGTACAAGGCAGATCTGTGAGGTTTAAAAGTGTGCATGCTACTGCTCAGGTCAGGTCTGCACACTGTGTAGTCTATAAACTATGTGTGAGTTTGTTCAAAAAGCCATTAGGCACAAGATTCATAAAATAAGCGAGTTAAGTTTATTATATAGCACCTTTCACAGGCAGTCACAATGTGCTTCACAGATAAAACACAAACAAAATCAACAATTTAAACAACAATACACAATCATATCAGACCCAGCAAGTGAAAAACATTACAATTAGAAAACATGATAAAAAAAAAAAAAACACGTTTTGGCCCTTAAAAGCATCAACACAGTGCAAGGACAGCGGGAGATCATTCCAAAGCATTGCAAACACCAAAGTGGGTTTACAAAAAGATGTGTTTGTCTGTCAATCCTCATGCTAAAATGTGACAATTTGAAAATAAACAGCTTCTATTACATGCACCAAGTGAATTACATAAGAGGAAGCTTGGCCATGTAAAGCTCTAAAAGTGAAAAGTTTGAAATTGTAATCTGTTAGAAACTGGAAGCCAATGAAGAGCTTCAAGAAGAGGGATTGCTGGAGCTATAAAGATTGCCTGGAAAATCCAGACGATCACCGTGTCCCTCTTTCGGATTTCTGTCGCCGTGATTGACAGATTGAATTGGCCAATTAGAGACACGTATCTTCCGCCATGTAAAATCCAACATGGCTGCTCTCGGTGAAAAAAATACATGAAAAAAATATCATGTGGAACGGAAAAACATCGCGGATTTCTGCAGAATCAATGAGCGAAGCAAAAAATGATTTTAATGTGAGGTGAGTAAAGTTAGATTTTGGTCTAACTGACAGACGACCAATCAGCTCCTTTGTTTCATCTGCGTCACGCTAATAAGCTAACCTGATTGCATGTATATATTTGTATATATATGTATATATTTGGTCTGAAACGCAGGCGGAGGGACCCACTCTTCGCAGTTTGCTGAAGTGTGGGTTCTGGATCCCAGGCAACTATAAAGAGACATCCTCTAAAAATAAATGGCTTCTTCTTTAGACCATATTAGTGGTTGAATACTAAATAAAATAAGTAGTAAAAAGTAAACAAAGACGGCTGTGCGCATAACTGCAATATCCTGGTGGCTGATCCATGTACAGTTACTGAATGGGATCATTACTTATAGTTTTTTTTACACAGATATAACAAACAAGAACACAATTCTAAAAACAACATAAATAAACAAGCAAACAAACGTCATAAGAAAGACAACCACCCTACAACGATCCCAAAACCCATCCAATAAAACACACAAAAGAACAAATACTAAAAAAGAAAAAAACATACAAATAAATATACAACATAAAACAATACAAACAGCACAACAGTGTTTCCCATAGCCCAAAGATTTTTTGTGTAATGTGTGTTATTTAATTATGCACAAAGTGGAGAACTACAGACTCACAACAAACTGCTCCTGTGTGGCATTATTTTGTGCTGATTTCTAAAGAAGTTTACTGCATGAAAGATTTGATGCACTGTGTTTGCTTTGTTAGCCGTTAGCATTAACAATCCCATATTGTTTCAATAGCCGTTAGCGTTCAAAGCAGGGAGAAGGTATAGTTTGAAAGAGGTGTAAAAGAAGCCAATGGAGGAATGGAGGCTTAAGATACAACTTACCTGGAGTGTATAGTGGCATTCTTACCCTGGGTCTAAAGGGAATAAAAGTCAGGTAATTTCCATCAGATTGAAAATAACTTTCAGATGAGAGTCGAAACGTCTCGATCTTCAAATACACTCTCTATATGACTTATATATATATAACTTTGAAGCCTTTCTACTATATAGCCGTTAGCATTTATAGGCTAGCTAATTATTACTAGTAAAAGTACTAACTAGACCCTTACTTGATTAGCTTCTGAAATCTGTCAGGATCTGTTTGTGATCAGTCTCACAAACAGGTATGGCCCATTGCCACAGCTTTACTGTTCTTCTGATACAGAGAGATAGTGAATGAGAACGTTATACTTCATGTATAAGGTATTAAGCCCAGGACTTCTTGTATTGTGTTTGTGTGACAGGATCGCCAGCAGGCAGGCTCTTTCAATTTGTACTAAAACGGCATGTTTATACTGGGTAACATGGGTTAAGACATAGACATATAATTAGTAGATGCGCAGTCCGACTCTGATGCTATTGAACACTTAGCATTTGAGCTAGTCCGATAAGATTTAAGCTAGTCCAGAGCATTCTACTGTTTATTTTCCTATAGCTGTTAGCATTAGCCCGCAAAAAACGCAAGTTATGAAAGATCCAGAGTGTCAGCTGGTACACACCTCATTTCACAAAGGTCAGAGCCTTGTTGCAAATTGTTGTTGAGTTTACAAACCTTTTAGTATTTTATTGTGGATAAAATGTGTGTAGCTATACTGTAAAGCTGCTAACGGCTAGCGAACATATGCATCTTTTAAGACTCTAGTGATCACCAAACATACACTTTTAGATGTTACTAGAGAGAAAAGCAGGCAAATTACATAAGTAACACCAAACAAAGTTATAGCTTCACTTATCTGCGGAGGCGGATCTGTCGCATCGACAACTGATGGAGCATTTTCAGACTAAGAATAGGCTATAGTAGTGTGAGAATTATAATTTTACATCACCAAAATTGTTTAAAAAAGCTTAATAAGACTGTTTTGCTCATGGTTTTGCTGAAACCGCGCGTTTAAGCTCGTTTTATCCATTAAAGTGCAACATCTGCCATTGTGTTCAATTGCGTCATCACCTCTACCAAAGGAATATGGCGTCAAACTGTTCGAGTTGTAGCAACAGAGCAGAGATGCTGATTGTGCGTCTATTCATTTTATGTCTATGGGTGCAGATGTGACACCTGCATGCACCTCCTTCTCTACACAAGCACGCTAAAAGATAAATTTGAGGAGAGAAGAAGACAACGAGAACCAACACAAGTAGACTCAGGAAGTGTGTGGGGTCAGAGGGCATGTGACGCAATGTAACGCTCTATTATTGGTTGCTGGATAGCATAACAGCCAATGAGAAAAGAGCCACAAAATGACAGAGCTTGCCTAGGGCTATATTGTCACATTTGCATGTTCTTCCCATGTTTGCAGGTGCTTTGGTTTTGCCAAGTTTTCAATGGCAATAAACTGAAATAAAGTAAAATATAAAGTAAAATATAATTCATAGCAATATACAGTACATTGCTATAAATGGGTCAGAACTTTCCACCAAATAACACAACATCTACATAAAAGTTGTCGTAGCAGAATGTGGAAGGCTTGTGTGAGTGAACATTCACATTTTCTGAAGGGCCATACATCACCCAGGCCACACTCAGCTGTCCATGACCAGACCCTCAGCTGAATGGCCCATCGCTGCATGAGGTAGACCCACACCACCGCACTGTAGTCTGCATTCTTCTCTTTCCTCCAGAGAACAGGGCACAAGCAAAACAACCATTCTGCTGACTCAAACGTGTCATACAGTTGTGTTTGTTATTCATTTACTAACATGACGCAGTCTCTATTTTAGACCTACGGAAGCAAGAACCCACTTTACATTCGGACATTTACAGGATACAATGAATATTTGCAGAAGACAGTAGTGAAGTCCAGTGATTGTAGTTTTTCCACAACCTGCTTCCTTGTTTCTCTCATGAGATTTGGCAACATAGCTTGGGGCTTCTTTTGGTTCTGAAGCCACCGTAAAATGCTGACACCAATTTTTTCCAGGAAGTCCAACAGCAGAGCCATTAATTGCGGGTGGGTTTTTACGGTTGGTAATTAAATAGTGATGATATATACGGCTCACAAGTGGACTGCGAAAAAACAAATGGAAAGTGGTGTTGGAAACTCTGCAAGTTTAGTAGATACTTCCTGGCACATTCATCACGCTGTCGATGTATTATCCAACACTTCTGCAGAACTAAAAGCTAAACGGCTAATGTATTTTTATTGATTTGATCAAAGCAATGGTTTCCAATGTTCTTAGATAGCAAATCAAGAGCCTGGTCTGGTACAGTAAGGCGAGACACTGCAGGTGAATATGAAATAATCTTAAATCTAAAGCAATCAACCTCTCATGCAATCTACTCACACAAATGTATTACAAGCTTTTCATCATGTCATGTTTTCATATAGAAATTGTGGATTTTTTCTTGGCCCATATCTATACGGAAGCTTATTGCATTCATTTGAATTAAAATAGTTTCTGTTTTAACGTGAAAAGTTTCTGTCTTTACGAGTAAAACAAATCCTGTTTTTATGACAAAAGTTTCTGTTTTTACGAGAAAAGTTTTGTCAAGAACAGAAGTGATGGGGAGATCTGCTTATTCTGCTCCAAACTTGCCCTAGTGAAATAGTCTGAGATATTCCATTTATTTTTTTACATTGGACTTAAGGTTTGAGGAAATTTAGTTATGTTTGACTTCAATAGATGGAATAATAATAAGCTTGTCAAATTGGCACGGAAGACATATTGAGTCATTGCGCTTGTTCAGACGTAAAGAAAAGTCTAACCTGCTGGACACAACCATGTTTCTCCCAGATCAACTCAGCCAATAGTCTGCTCCATGGTTGCAAGAGGATGTGTCTGAAATGCACCAGGCAGGACCAATAATATGATAGATCCATGGGCAGGATGTGTAGTGACACAAGAAACAATCAGGAAGTGCTAGTCTGGTCCAGGGGACAGAAATGAGCTGGTTGTCATAGTGATGCTGTTGCTAAACGAGCCTAAGCTGCTAAGCCTTTACCCAAACTTTGTCCTAACCTTACCCATTACCCAAACCTTTTTCCTAAGCGTACTCCATAGACATATAATTAGTAGACGCGCAGTCCGACTCTGATGCTATCGAACACTTAGCATCTGAGCTAGTCCGGTAAGATTTAAGCTAGTCCGGAGCGTTCTACTGTTTATTTTCCTATAGCCGTTAGCATTAGCCCGCAAAAAACGCAAGTTATGAAAGATCCAGAGCGTGTCAGCTGGTACAAACCTACCGACCACATTTAGCAAAGGTCAGGGCCTTGTTACAATTATTGTAGATAAAAATTGTGTATAAAACTGCTAACGGCTAGCGAACTTATACATCTTTTAAGGCTCTAGTGACCTACTAATTATGTCTATGAGCGTACTCATTCTCCTTAATTGAATCACCATCCCTCCGGACCAGCGTCAGGGACTTTAGACATAAAAACAAAACTTTTCACGTATTATTTTTATTCAAATGAATGCAATACGTCCCCCTACATATCAAGGGGAGCAATATAAATTAAAAAATTAAAACGTTTGTTTTTGTCCTAAGAGTCCAAAATTATCATAAAATTGAAAAAAAAATACAAATTTAGCTTGTATTGTATTCACTTAGCTAACTTCAGGTTATTTACTAAATTCTAATTTCTTTCCTTTCTCATGTAACCGTTTTATTCCGCTTAAAAATAATTTCACATTTCTGGTGACGCACTGCAAGATGGCTGGTTAAACCGGTGTTCCGACCAATTGTAGTCTGATTTCAAATGTGATGTCAACACACAATCGGTCTGCAGCTGGACAAATGTAACTGAGCATGCTCACGACTCCTGACCACTGCACATCCCAGCAATAAAATAAGAATTTTAGAAGAATAAAGTGCCTTGCACAAAGTGGCACACACAATCTCACATTTACAGGTTTCACACTGTTCCAAATGTTTAAAACAGTCCTTACAAACAGTTAATAAAATAAACAATAATAACAGTGTTAAAGTAAGTCAACAAATTACAGTCTTAATCAGGCAGAAGTGAATCTGACACAGCAGGACCAGTCTCTCCAGGGTAATCGGTTTATTCTCTCACATGTAAACTGGAGCAAAACTGGTACGACCAGTTTCAGGTGAACACCAAGTAGAGTTCGTTTTTTTAGTCTAGTCTGATTTCTCTGATCATGTAAACGCACTGAATGTCACAACTAATATGAGCTGATTAGACTAGTGAAACAACTGAAGCCTTGTAACTGAATTGTGAAGAGCTCAAAACCAAAAAAACTAACAACATTTTTAAATTAAATATAAAAACAACCTTTGCCAAATAAAAAGCAAATGTGATTAAAAAGGAACATGCCTCTGTCAATGTTTAAACAAACCTGCGTTGCCTTATATGTTTAGTAAGTTATATTTATTTTCCGAGTTTCTTTCTTAGTGGCGTTGTTACTTTTATTTTGATTTCTTTTGTTTTACAGCTAAAGTTAAGATTAATTTAACTTCCACTTCCATTTCTGCTAAGCTAAAACCCCCTCGACTTGCCACATTAACATTGCTAACAAAGACTATTAACTTGTTAATTAAATGTGGATGACAAATCAACTGTTGAACATTCCCATTGATACATGCGTGCGACGAGAACAGAACAGTCCCCCAGGATTGACTTTACCTAATGATGGGTTCAGACCACCCATCCACCTCCAACTCGGCTGCCTACACATCCCACGCTGCACCGGGGTTCCCAGCCAACAAACCATCCGTCCTCTCCTGTTATCTCATCACCCCGACACTCACCAAACAACTGCTCTGCTTAAACTCATCTACGAAGGCCGCTCGCTTTTGGAAACGAACGCCAAACGGGGGTACGTCTGCAGAATTTATACCATTGTTGTTTTTAATCGTTTCTCGGTGCTGACAAAGTGTTTGAGGCGACGAGGTACTTGCGGGAAGACGGCCAACCCAAATACACAACGGAGGGCCTGCCAAGCAAATGGAGCGGCGCAATGCGAAAGTGCATTTGAAAGATGTTTGCAGAGGAGTGTGTGGGTTGGCTGTCACTTGGTGTTTTACGGCGAAGAAAAAGTCTTGAAGCTGCGGGGTTATGGAAAGCTTTGTCGCGCTCACATTATTTCTCCGTCTGATGTGCTAATGATCCCGCTGGTCCAGGCACGCACAACTTACCGGATTCTGAGTTTATGATCAGACAAACCTGGGGATGTGGAATGTTGAAATTCAGGTCAATTTTGAAGACTTGTGGCTTACTTTTTGCAGAGAACTAAACACTTGGACTTGAATGAGATTTTTGTCAATATTATCATGACTGGAAAATGGACTAAAACTTGGGATTGGACTTGGACTTGAAGGTCAGTGACTTGGGACTTGACTTGGAACCTTGATAATTCTACTCTAAAAATAATTTGTAATTATAATTCTACTCTAAAAAATAAGTGTGATTTTAATGTCCCATCTCAATTCTTTTTAGATGGTTGGGGTAAAACTTTTAAATAGAACCACACTCAAGGAACGCAACACTCAAGTTTTTGGAGTTTTGGGGTAGGCAGAATAATTTTATGTTTGAGATTCGCCTGTTACCTACATCCATTTCTAATCCTCAGGCCAACTCTTGCAGCGTTTACACATTTTCGAGTCCAATAACACAACCAAACAATAGAGCAACCCTAAAACCAAAAGTGACAGGAATTTCATCAGACTGTCAATAGTTCACGTGACCCCCATTGGCTCCTGGACAGCGGTTATTTGTCGCCTCATGGATCGGCAGTAATGTCTGAGTTGATCCTGTAAAATTGAAGCCAATTCTTCCACCAGTGCCGCCCTCAGCTGTTGCTGAGTTTCGGGAGGATGCTCACGTCGGCGGACACGCACACTGAGCACATCCCAGACATTTTCAATGTTGACCATTGCACCGTTGACCCGAGCTCGGCGATGTTGGGGGGTAAACGCTGATCCAACATATGGTCGAATGCCGTCAGGGCTGATACGATTACGGATGGTTCTGGTCGACACTGGCCTGTGGTGTGTCCCAATGGTCTCGGCTGCGAACCTGATTGGGGGCCGGAACCTGTCACAAAGATGTGCGAGGCGGTTGACGCTGTCTTGTGCAGTGGTCGTTACACGGGGGCCACCAGTACGGGGGCGGTCGTTAGAGGAACCAGTGACTTGGTATGGCTCTACAAGATGACTAATGGTAGAGCGGTGACTCCAAACACACTGGAGACAGCAAGACAACACCGTCCAGCTTAGAGCAGCCAATAGCTCCATCCCTCTCTGGTTGTGACAATTGTGGCATCGTGAAGAAGTGTGTTTTTGGATTCATTCTGGTGCCTTTTATAGAGAAGACTTGAGCACAGTTAAACAGCAGTAAAAGTCAACTCTGAGTTTCAAACATGAATTTGTGTGAATAACCGACCCTGTAATGCACTCTTTATTGTTCTCACAATCAGTCAAGCCAAACCAAGAAATCTGTTCACCTGTGTTCAGCTTACTATGGACTCAAATCATGCTAACCCATTTTTCCAAATGTACTTGTTTTCTAAGGAATTTTCAAAAATTAAAATGATGTGTTTCTTTTTTCCTTGAGTGTATTTAGAAAATTCAGTATAAATGTAGAAATGTCAGATGTATTTTGATAATTTAAAGACCTCTTGGAACTATACCAGATTACAATAAAAACAAACTTAAAGTCCATAGCTTCCCAGCACAAATATCCTGTCAATGTGTCTATTCAGCTGGACATTAGTCAGCAATGTCCTGACTATGTTTAATAATGTCCTGTTTGTTCATCAAAGTCCACTAAGTTTGTCTGTTGTTAGCATTTTGGCTAACTGATGTTAACATAATAGCATATCTCACTCCTAATATTTGTGAAAAAGGTTCAGACTCTGATAGGTACATGAGCAAAACATGTAGACTGATGTAGGAAGTGCGTAGCCCAAACCTTTTTGGCACCTTAGAAAAGATTTCATATGTCCCCACTCCCCTGTCCCCCAATGAATTTCTTAATGAATATCATTCAGTATACAGACCCTTTTCAGCCAACATCACAGTGACGTCACAGCTCTAGATGGAGTCAAAAGAAAGGAACTCTCATAATTAAAGGTTCAAGGTTTTATCGTGGTTAAAATATAGTTTTGTTGTGAACTATAGCTAGGACATTGGTGTCTTATGTAAGCCTGCCCTTACCCAGCCATGCAGGTGCAGTTTAGTGTTAAAATTATTTTTTTTTTTAAGAAATCTAGTTCAAACTGTACTGTTTTCAATCATTAACGTTGTATTAATATCATTTGTATTACTTTATTTGACCAGAGGTAACAGATTTTCAAAGTTACAAGCAACCATCAAGTAAATAATAAAATTATTACTAGTAAAAGTTGTGTTGTCTCTGAAGCACTAATGGGAGGTGCACACATTAGCATATTTAGCATTAGCTGTTATGAACTGCTATGTCTTTCACTGTCAGCTCTACTCTGGCTTTGACCCTCATACCCTGAAAGGCCTTTTTGCTAATTTGAAGTGAAATTATCACAGTGCCTCAAAAAACTTTGTGCAGCTCGAATCATGACATTGTGTAACATCAAATAAGACCTACAAGTGTCTTCTTTCATTTAAACAAATATAATTCTACATTAATCTGTTGTAGAATAGAAATTTAAAATTCCTTCTTTTCATTAGATTTCAGCGCTTGACGAGAAACCATTGAGATAACGGCTTTTTTCTAAATCAAACTTCATGTCAGTGTTGTTTTCCTCTGTTCTTCTTTTTGGTGAAAGAATATGACCCACAACAATGAAATAATGTTTTTAGGAAATGTAAAAAAAAAAAAAATAGGAGATTTACATGATTAAAACAACAAGGACGTCTTTTTCATCTTTAAACCAACAAAACAGTAAAAGCACAGCAGTTTTTTTACTTTCTGATGTAGATATATTCAGCCTTTTTAATGGGGCATAGATTATATTTAATCCTTCAAACATGACAGAATACAGTACTTACTCTGACACTTTTGGATCACTCACGGAAGAGGAAGTTTAGTATTTCTCCTCAAGAATTGCTGCATGTGCCGTTCTCCTCAAAGTCCTAGTCCAGTGGGATCGTCTTTTCTTCATTTTAAATATCTGCTCTAAACTTACTCAACAGTGTTTTTAGTCCAGGATGTTTTGCCTGTAATCCATTTGAAAAGAAAGCTGACCCTTTAGAAGCAACTGATCACGTAAACACAGCCGACTGCGCTCCGTAGTAGAGACCTGCACGGGACTAGATTTTCATGACCGCTCCCGCCCGATCCCGAAGCATCCGTGACCGTTCCCGCCCGATCCCGACGCCCCCGTGCGCCTGCCCGCCCGAGAAGCTCCCGCGTGTCCCGTTGGGTCCCGACTTTTTTTTTTTTTTTTTTTTTGGTGACACGGAGGTTGCGTGGCGGCCCCAGGGCATAACAACACGGACACAAATGACTAAACTCTGCATAACTCTCTGCATCTAGTTTTAAAATGATTAGGCACCAGCCTAAATAATCTGTAACAAGGCAACTATGTTCGTTTGACACATTCAATCATAAAGCCATGATGTCTGTGTATTTCTTACCTGAAATTCAAAGCTCCTCACACCTCCAGTTTCTGCTAAACAATCACTTTACTTGTCCAAACTCCGTGTGTATTATCTCCATCTCCCCGTGCGTAAAAGCCAGCATTCATTCACTCCTCTGGGAAAGCTTGCGCCCGTGCTGCAGCTGCTGCTGGCCCGAGGACGCACAGATGATGCTCCGATACGCACGCTAGACTAGGAAATACAGCAGTGAGTTTACGTGTCTGCACCTTGCAGGTGTCCGTGTTGTGTCTCTCTGTTGACCAGCATCGCGCACAAAGCCGTATTTCTTTCTTGCTACGTAATATTTTCAAGACAGCGGAGAGAGCGCGGGTCCGTTCGGGACCCGAGGTGTTTAGCCTGACCGCCCGTTCCCGCCCGAGGCAACGTTAAAACCGCCCGATCCCGAGGGTTTGCTCACGGGTCCCGTGGGTCTTCCCGCCCGATGCAGGTCTCTACTCCGTAGTGTCAACAAAAGAGCATTTTTTGGTCCTGTGACTTCCTCAGGGGGGGGTGTGGCAGAATGAAAATTATCATATTTGTACGATAATTTCACCCCCTCTATGATGTACAATCAATAATTCACTGTAAAACTCAAAAATATGATAATTTTGAGGCTTTGGTATGATCAATAGAATCTCAGCAGTGGCAAACCATCAGGGCCTGCAAAAGCCTTCTCTGCTGGCCTAAAAATATCTAAAAAAAACAAACTGCAAAAAATCATATTTAGTGCATGCATGCTTAATCATTATTCAATAAATATTTATCAACTTCTTCGTGGCATTTCCCATCATATCACAGCTTTCAGGCGTGTATTTCAAAATATATTGTTTTAACCAATCATCAGTTGTTGTCAGGGTCAGTGAAATCTGCCCCAGGCCTTCATAATCAGTTTTGAAGGCACCGTCTCTTAAAATAAGTGCGTATCAAACTGTTGCTTCAACCAATCACATTTTACGTCAACAACGCCAAGGCCTTCTCGAAGGCGACAGGATAACTACGACATTTGATTGGCTGTGCACAATCAAGCAATATTATTGTTGTTTTGAGCAGTTTTGTCACAGTGGCTCAAGAGAGAGAAGAAATCGATTTGGTTGCAAATTTATTGGTAAAGCCTTTTTCAAGACGGACTTTTCAAGAAAAGCTGGACATTGTTAAGAAAGACCGGGCACCTTCGAACCCAGCAAAAAGAGCTAGCCTGTCACAAGTGGGAAAGGGATTTGTGCCCCACTTCAGTGCACAATATAAGCGGTGCACTTGGCTTGCCTTACAGACTCCAAGGAACTTTGCAAACTGTATTGCTGGGTATGCTTATTATTTGCCACGGTACTTTGCTGCTGAACACTTACAGCAAAGGTGCTTTCCAAAACTTTTGGCGAATCCAGAGTGGATTTACAGATAAGTCAGCAAGTGCGGAGGGAAACATAGCTGTGCGAGAAAGGAGCAGATATGAGCAAATCTACGAGGCCACTGGAAGCGTCGCCTGTGCCCCGGGGACCAGACGGGGTCCAGCGCAAGATCCACAGACACCAGCTCCACTGTAAGATTCTGGACAATATCATTTGCGGTTTTTTGTGTACGAGTAATTCAGATTATCAGTGAGTAAATATTTTTGGATGTGTGTGTAAATGCGTTTATTCTGGCTATAGAAGTAATGATGCTTTGCTCTTTATCGCGTGTCTGCGTAATAGAATAGTTTAATAGCCCTTAGCTGGTTACTGACATGTGAATATAGGTCTTTTCCCACTGTAGGAACTTTTTTCTGGTCCTAGAACTTTTTTAGTTCCTGTCCCCATTTTGGGACTGTTCACACAGAGGAGGAACTATAGACTGGGGCCACACTTTAGGGACTTTTTTAGCTCCTGCTCTGGGGCAGGTACTTTCCAGTCAGACCAGGAACCTTTTGGTGACACCAGCACATTTACAACACTAACTTTGTTTGGAAACATGTTTTACACATTCTGACATTCAGATAAATTTCCTTATCCTTTAGAAAAATGATTTAAAGGCAGTAACTCTTAAAATGTATTTATTTAATTTGTAAATAGTAGCCTATAAGACTATTATTGGGAATCACAGTTTTTAAGTTTTGCACATCATAGTTTTATGTGGAATAAAAAAAAAAAAACTTTTGTTTTCCTAACACCATAATGACTTATTTAATTGTTCCAGACTTTACAGATGCTAATGCTGAAGCTAGTTAGACCCACTTTCAGAAACTGCTGCTGTGTGAACACAAACATGGGGACTGGGTAGTTCCTCTGACTAAACAGGGACTGAAGAAATGAGGGGAGTAGTCCTGGTACTTTCATGTGGGAAAACGCCTTATATTTAAAAGGATCACCACTGAAGAAGACCTAGGCAAGAAATGCACGGCCCGGAACTGAATCTCAGGGTACTTTGATTTACTTCCACCTCCAAACACATGCATGTATAGTTCAATTGGCAACACGGTAACTTCCCCTAAAGACTGAAAAAGAGAGTGAACAATTGTCTTTATGTGTTAACCAGAGGATACTAGTAAATATTTTTACTCAAGTACTGTACTTAAGTTTTTTTTCTTGAGTATCTGCTTTACCTAAGTATTAAAACATCTGGAAGAAAAAAAAAAAAAAACCATCTGCTGACTTTTTACTTTTGACTTCTAACATTTTTCAAAAAGTAACTGTACCTTCTACTCGCTACATTTTATAAAACAGGTGCGTTACCTTTTAAGCCCATAAACAGTTTTCTGTCAGTTATGCTGTGTTGCTGTGCATTAGGGCTTTGTGAACGAATTAGCAAGTGAAAATTGCCAAATCACATGATTAAAGTCAGAATTATAATTAGTTTACTGTAAAGCCCATCTCACACTCAAACACATTACAAACAAACTTTATATACCGCAAACAAATATGTTTCTAGATTAGCTCAAATGTGTTAAAACCTGGATTTTAATCTTCATTTATTATTATTATTTTATTTTTTTTTGTTAAAATGGTTTTACTTGACGTATCTAGATTACATGACTTGTTTCAATGTGTTTTCTGCCTTGCTTCAATTTTTTTTTCATATTTCAAGTCAAGTTATATGCAAATGATGAAGTAAGACATTTTTCTCATTCCATTGGCAAATTTGATTCAAGCTCAAATCTCTTGAAAACAGTCTGAAATATCTTGAAACAAGTTAGATCATTTTAACCGAGATTAGAGAATAACTTTTGTCAGTGATACTTTTTACTTCTTTTACTTAAGTAAATTTAAACAGGCTTACTTTTGCACTTTCATTCAAGTAAAGCAGTTCCAGCAGGACTTTGACTTCTACCAGGCTTTACTTTTACTTGAGTAGTGAACTTCAGCACTTTTGTCATCTCTGGTGTTAACCCTGTGATGAATTGGCCACTGCCCTGGGTGCTTCCCTGCCTAAGGCCCAAAGCACCAGTCACCCATGATGGGAACAAGTGGGAGAAAATGATGGCTGTGGGGTTGTAAGTCACTTCATAATTTGAGGACCGTCTTGAACATGATCTCTTCACCAAATGAATGTCCATTTGTGAGGACTACTATGTGGTTGCAAGTTAGCGAATCAAAGTGTCTGAATTGAAAGTGTCTGAATACGTTTATGGTTCTAGTCAGACTTAGCAGTGAGCCTGAGTGATATTCTTGTAGGCACGGCGCTGGAAGTCTGCTGCTATTCAGTACTTTTCTCTCTTGGCTTCAAGAACATTCAGCAGTTCAGTCTGTGACACACATCTGGCATTCAAGTTACCAGCGTGACTCCAAACGCATGCATTCTGAATAAAAATCACTCACGTTGTGTTCTTGACACTGTCCAGCTCTGCTAAGTCGTCCACAGAGAGACAAAGTTATACCTCCCATGCCAAGTTTGATTCGCAGACTCTATTTATTAAGATTTTTTAAATTGCCATTCAAAGAAATATTAGAGACTTAAAACCTTTTTACTCATCAATGAGTTATAATAATGACTAGAGATAGCATGGGGTCTGTAGCCGTGGCGGCTGCGGCAGCCATCTCGCGAGGGGAGAGGCAACAGAATTCTAATTGAAAACAATGTAAAAACAAGGTCAGATAATTTATAGATGAAGGGGGGTAATTGAACATATAATTGTATATTTATAGTCCACATAATACAGAAGACTGCTTTCTTTCTGTGTCTGGTCATTTTTCCTCTGAATTAAGAATATAAATACTCAGCCTAAAAACACTGCACGTGGCTGGATTTGATGCAGAATTTAATTATTTTTGTGTGTTATTACGTTACATGGGTACAAACATTTATCATTATTGTGTTGGCTTCACTGCTGTTACAATAAAATAAAATTTTAATAACTAAAATAAAAGTAGTTTTTTCTTAATTTTTTCACATTAGTTTGGTTGAACAGAAACATAAATAAATGTACAAATATGTAAAAGTTCAATTATCAAAATATTTAAGTAAAAAAGTCACTTCAAAGTTAGGGCTGTAGTCAACCAAAGAAATTCTTGGTCGACTAAAGACATGTCCCATCGACCGATTAGTCGACTAAAAAGGGGGCGTGGCTAAAGCTCTGAAGCTAAAAAAAATATAGTTTGATCTGACAATTTATCTGACGCAAAAAGGCAAAAGTGCAATGGAGTTCATGCAAAAACAACAATTTACACAGAAAATGAATATGACACAGTGTGTTTATATCAAAAAAAGGCAGAGTTTAGATTCTGGGCCCGAGCCCGTGCAGGCCCGACAACTAGGCTACGTGAGAAATATGGGCCGGCCGGGTTCGGGCCAAGACGCAGAGCCGCACTGAACACATGCGCTTCGCGGATGATTGACAGCCGCGTCAGAACACAGCACAAAACCACGGCAGTGATAAAAAAAAAAAGTCAGTGTTTAAGTGGCCAACTATACGGCGCGAGAGTGAGTGAGGAGAGAGAGAAGACTTGAGAATAAGCGCGGAGCAGGTAAAAGTGAAAGGAGAACGAAAGACGGGGAAGGCACGTTACGCGCGCGGGAGAAAAGAAGGAACAAGAGGGAGGGGGGGAGAGAGAGAGGAATGTGCGGTGGAGGAAGCGGCGAGACACACTTACATTAAACACGCTGGACATCATAAGTCATTAAAATGCCACAGTTCAGTGAGTGGGCGGGGCGGGCTCTCTTCGGGCTCAGGCTTAGGCACAGGCTCCGGTCGGGTTCGGACACGACGTGCGCGGGCTCGGGCTGGGTCGACTAATACAAATTTTGGTCGACTAAAGCCCCATCGACCGACTAATCGACTAAACGACTAAAGAACTACAGCCCTACTTCAAAGTTCAGCTTACCATTAGTTTGTATGAGAACTTCAGTTAAGTTTCCCCACACAAGATGGCTGCTGGAACTGGACATTTGTTGCTATAGTTTACCATGGCTACGCTCTCTCTAGTCATTATAATAGCTCATTGGTTGCCACCCTCAGGTTGAGAACCACCATTCTGTTACCATGGCAATGATTGTTAGCTATTTTAAATATAAACAAGCAAACAAGATGAGACATTTCAAAGAGGATGGTGTTACACAGTGAATTTCCTTGGCTTTGACGTTGCTTAGTAACACAACTATGTGATGTCACAGAACTGATTCACTGAGAACTCAGTCTGACAGACGACACAGACAGAAGCACATGTCTTCTGTCACCTTCTTTTACTTTGCCCAAAACCAAGTTTGTGGGTGTAAACTGTTATCGTATCGTACTGTTTTGTGATCACAACAATATTTAGCATGGCTTTAAAGCCAGGATTGTTTTTAGCTGCATTGCTTTTGCTTCTGATCCAAGCTGTTAGTGGAGCCAGTATCAGAGCCAGAACCTTAAATGGCTTAGAAGAGACCACCAACCCAAAAGCCACCTCAGCATATGAGAAAAAACCCTTCCCTGTTGTGGATTTAGATTTCAGTAATGTTCAAGTTCCCTTAGAAATCTTGGCGTTGATATTTTTAGTGGCTATCTTCCATTGTTTTCCGCGTCTGTCTAGCATCTTCCCAGAGAGCTGTCTGTTGATCGTTGTGGGCCTGTTGGTCGGCTCATTCTTCTTGCTGGTGAAAGAAGAAGGGCCGCCTATGATGGACGCAGATATGTTCTTTCACATCTTGCTGCCTCCTATCATCCTGAAGGCAGGCTACTTTTTGCACCTCCGCTCTTTCAAGGATAACTTGGGCACAATCTTGACCTTTGCTATAGCGGGCACATTGTTCAATGCGTTCTTCATTGGTGTCCTGTTGTATGTTGTGTGTAATTATCTTGGTGTTTTTGAACTCAATGTGCTGCATTGTTTGTTGTTTGGGTCCATTCTCTCTGCTGTGGACCCGGTGGCAGTGCTGACCGTTTTTGAAAAGATTCATATAAATGAGCTCTTGCATACCCTGGTGTTTGGAGAATCGCTGCTCAATGGCGCTGTCATTGTGGCGCTTTACAAAGTTTTTGTGGAGTTCTCAGGAGGTCAAAGTGTCACAGTTGAGGATGGTTTTCTGGGGGTTGCTGCATTTTTGGTGGTGGGTATTGGAGGGATGCTTATTGGAGCCATTTGTGGTTTAATAGGCGCATTCACTACGAGATTCACAGTCTATCTTAGAGTCCTCGAGCCGGTGTTTGTGTTTGCGTTCAGTTATTTGGCCTATTTGTTAGCCGAGATGTTTAATCTGTCTGGTATTATTGCATTAATAGTCTGCGCCATTGTCATGAAACCATATGCGGAGGAGAACTTTTCACACGAGAGCCACACCGCTATCAAATACTTATTGAAGAAGTGGAGCAGTATCAGTGAGGCTCTCATATTCATCTTTCTTGGGGTTTCCACAGTGAATGGGAAGTACTTTTCATGGAACTGGGGATTCATAATAGCCACCCTCGTTCTTTGTATTGTGGCGAGGTTCATAGGTGTGTTTGGTCTCAGCTTTTTCACAAACTTGTTCCACACGAACAAATTGACAGTGAAAGACCAAATAATCATCTCTTACAGTGGTCTTCGCGGGGCTATTGCCTTCTCACTAGTGTTTCTTCTCAACCAGGATGATTTTCCGATGAGAAATCTGTTTCTCACAGCCATCATCACTGTGATTTTCTTTACGGTGTTTGTTCAGTGCATGACCATCAAGCCTTTGGTGAAGTATTTGGGAGTGAAACTTCAAACAGAAGAACAGGTGCCTGAACTGGAAACCACTGCTCAGGGTCATCACCACTGGAAGGACAGAATGCAGCGTTTCATTGAAAGGTACGTAAGGCCATTTCTGCTTGCAGGAGACCATCATGAGCATCATGAGGAGCCAGAGTGTCCTGCTCCACAAAACAGGGTAGAGATTTTTGATATAATGGAGAGAGGAGAAAGTCCTGTCTTGTTTTCTGTGGACATGCACACGAGCGAGCCCGAGCTGTTTTATTCTACAGAAGAGCTGAACCAGAGTGATTCCAGGTATGTACCCAATACACACAAGAGCCATTCACTTCCACAGTCACCACACTCAACACAGTCTCTAGATTGTGTCAAATTAATTGATGAGCTGAACCAGAGTGAGTTCAGCTTTGTGCCTTCCATTCGCAGAACCCAATCCCTCCCCTAAACCCCTCTGAATAATGCCAAAACCAAGGAAGGGTAAGGGTTATTAAAACCTTTGCAATTCCTTTTTAATTTGGCCAAAACCAGAGAAGGGTAAAGGTAGACTATGCCAAAACCGAGGAAGTGTAAGGGTGCTTAACACCTTTGCAATTCCTTTTTCATTTGGCCAAAACCAGAGAAGGGCAGGGGTAGACTATGCCAAAACCGAGGAAGGGTAAGGGTTTTTAAGACCTTTGCAATTCCTTTTCCATTTGGCCAAAATCAGAGAAGGGCAGGGGTAGACTATGCCAAAACCGAGGAAGGGTAAGGGTGCTTAACACCTTTGCAATTCCTTTTCATTTGGCCAAAACCAGAGAAGGGCAAGGGTAGACTATGCCAAAACCGAGGAAGGGTAAGGGTTCTCAAGACCTTTGCAATTCCTTTTCCATTTGGCCAAAACCAGAGAAGGGCAAGGGTAGACTATGCCAAAACCGAGGAAGGGTAAGGGTTCTCAAGACCTTTGCAATTCCTTTTTCATTTGGCCAAAACCGAGGAAGGGTAAGGGTGCTCAAGACATTTGCAATTCCTTTTTCATTTGGCCAAAACCGAGGAAGTGTAAGGGTGCTCAAGACCTTTGCAATTCCTTTTTCATTTGACAAAAATAAATAAATAAAAAATACAAATAAAAAAAGAATAATTTCTTTTAAACTGGGCATCATGTGTGATATGTAACAATTAAATATACAACAAAGTATGTGGAACTATTAAAAATGATGAATGAATTTCTGACTGACCTGTGAATCTATAAGTGATTAAAAACAATGTTTAAAAATGATTTAGGGGACATCTAAAATCTATACCAATTAAAGTAAAGTATTGTGTGAAACAATATTGGTGGTGATATGTCATGTTGGATTTTACACATTTCTCTATACACTCTACATATCTTCTAAATATACAGCCAGGAACTTCCAGTTGAACTGAAGATTTATAGACTGCTCTCAGTCGGGGGCAGTCTCTCCATGCGTCCTGTCAGGAACTGCTTCAGAAACAATAACATTCCACAGATCCACAGTTCTTTTTTGCGTCACAGTCTCAGTTCATTTCAGTGGTAGTTGTTAAGATGTGTTCTTATTAATGAATATTAACAAAATCCTGATTCTAATCTTAACCTGCCCCCAAAATCTTACCAATTTTCGTAACATGACTCCTAAACCTACCCATTTCACAAAAAGAAAATGTCCCCACTTGGCTTCAACCAAAACTTGTGTATTTTTATGCTTTTTCATATTGCGCTATATGTACAGCGTAACATAAGTACGCAAAAAAGGTCTGAAATTGTGCTCAAACTACGCTGGTATATGTACACCTTTTAGTGATACTGTGTTTCTCAATCAGCTTTTTCTTATAAAGCCATCAGGGAATGAAATAGAATGCCAGACAATCTCAAGAATATGGCTGATTTCTGCAGCTTCTCACGGGCCATCAAAATTGAATCCTGGAGCACCAAACTTGCTCATACTAACAATAACAGAAGGGTTTTTTGCCATCAGATTACCAGACCAATATTGAAATAAAATTACCTGCAATACCATCAGGTACTTTATTATTTTCCCTATGCAAATGATTCTACTTATCTTTTGTAGGCCTACTGTAACCAATAACTTTGCACCCTGTATCTACGTATATGGTTTTGTTGTAAATATGTTTTTTTTTTTTTTATATTAATAGTTAAAAAAATGTGAGGATGTCAACTGCTGTTTCTTTGTTGGTTCAGTTAAGATTATTGTGTTCTAGCAGTAGCCTAGCTTAGTTTGGGATTGTCAAAAGCACTGAAAATCTGATGCTATTTGTTACTAAAATGATTGAAACCTGATACTCATTAGAGCAAGTACCTTTGGAGTGAGGGGGTGCTCCTGAGGACCTTTTATTGTCTGTATGTGGATCCCATTAGCTGAGAGCTGGGTTCATTGTATAAAGGTTTTATTTCGAACATACTTATACAATAATATCATTATTACTTTGATTTACTTATTTATTTTGTTTGTTTTTTAAATGCTGCAAAATAATTTAATATTCTGATATTGAATATTCTGTGCGACCGTAAATAAAAAACAATAATTTTCTTATGTGCATGGTATAATGGTGCCATGAGGCTTACAAGGAAGAAAATTTACAAGTAATGTTTAAAAAAGACACAGTTCTTTACTTGCAAAAATATTTTTAAAGTGTAAAAAATAGTGTAGGAATTAACAAAAAGAAGATGCTACTGAATGGTTGATGTGTTAGTTTCACCTTGAAGTACAACACCACCATCTTGTGGAAATTACATAAAAATGTAACTCTATGAGCGATCAAGCACCGCAAGTTTATGTGGACTATTTTTATTCCCTGTTTTTTTAACTCTTTCACTGGTAGACCTCCTTACCTGCCAGGCCTCTTTGATCATTTTAAACAATATTCACTGCACCACAAACACTTTTTGCAACTGGAATGACAAGTTGTACATCAAATGAGACCTACACGTGTTTTTTTTTTTTTTCATAAAAAAAAAAAAAAAAAAGAATTGTTATTCTACATTAATTCTTTCTTGGCATTTGAAAGATCAAAATACAAGGTTTACATCATTAAAACAATGAGGAGTGTTTTTTCATCTTTAAACCAACAAAAGCTTCGTTACACACGAAACACACGAAAAGGCAGCACAGTTTGATAGAGATTGCAGTCTGGTCCACCATCCGAAAACTAAGCCTGCAACAAAATCAGATGACACCAGAGGGAGACAGAGTAGGGAACACATAGCACACTCCCTGGATCTGAATAGTGCTCTTATGTAGCTCCTAGCTCCTTGTCTATGGGGGTCGTCATGGGGTCAATAGTAAGAGTCCCACTTTTTCGTAAAAATTCCTTTTTGTTCAATATCTGATAAAAACAAACTATGAACCATCTGGAAATTTTAAAGTCAAAAATCACATTGTGTCCCTCCTATTTAGAATTAAATCAGCCATTCTAGGATGAATCAGACTCAGTTTCTACTGTAAACTGATAAATTTAAAAAAATCCCCAAAATTTTAATAGGACTTTTGTGTTAGCTCCGCCTAGATTTTATTTGTGTAATTTCAGGTCCCTAAAACTAATTTTTACCTGAAATATCTTCAGCTTTTACAGAGGAATTGTCAAAACCTAAAATATGCCAAATCTATTGTCATTCAGGTCTCAGCTGCAAACATTGGCTATACCAATCTTTATATCTACCCAAAAAAATGTAGGCGGAAATTCGATTCTGTTTTCCTTTTGTTTGAAGAAAGTTCTCACTTCTGATGTGAGCCTGTTAGTTATCAAAAGCTGAAACTACAGGGTTAGAGCTTTTAAAAGACTCCAGCCATTTGCTTGTCCAAAGGATTCAGAAACAGTTTTAGTTTGAATTTTTAGTCAGACGTGTGAGAGAAAATAGGCCGGAATGTAAATTGGTTAAGAGAAGAGGCCTCTGAGCTGTTTGGAGAATCTGAACGTTCTAACCTAAATCGATGGAAATTGATTCAGATCATGAAAAACTACAACACCCACAAGTGAAATACAAATCGCAGTTACAGACACAACACATTTGCACATGAATCTGTTGTTGTTAAATAAAAATACCTGGATCGAACCTCACAGACTGAGCCATGTCTGAAAAGTCTAAACACGAAGCTTCAACAGCTTCAACAAACAGCATGTCCAGTATATACGCACAGGACAGGTCAGAACAAATAAAACAGACTCACCGTCTGTGAGAGAAAGGACAAATATATTCCAGTAAATCCTTCTTGCTTTGGTCGCCAAAATCCTATATTTTTATAGTTCATAAAGTTTGCTGACAATTGTATTGAGTGTCTAAAGTCTGAGGTTGTAAAACTTTTGTTCATTTATGTTCAAAGCTATCTGTGCAGTGGATTGTGGGATGTCTCATAGGTCCTTATCGCTGTAAGGAAGCTTCTATGGTTCTTATGCTAAAGGAACTAAGATAGGAAGCCTGCAGACTCCTCCTAACTTCTTCTTAACTGAGCCGACTATTCGAACAGTTCTTATCGTGTGTGGTGATGACGCACATCCAGTTTGGGTTCAAGGCATTCAAGAGAGTTCCTATTTCACTGTCAATGGCTGAATCCAGCTGTCAATCACCCAGGGCAGGACAAAGGCTGAAGACGGTTAACACTAACCTGGCTCACGCCAAATGCATCTGTGTTGAACTCTGATTTGAGTTCTTCAGTGTCCATCTATAACTTGACTCGCTGAAAGCGCTTGGCGTTTGTTTAGTGTAATACTTTGAGCTGATTGGGTGTGGGGCCAACCTTATTTGTGCTTAGCCAATCACAGTAACAACTCGTAATGGTGTATCCAATGTCTGCGTGGGATAGAATAAGTACGTGTCACACATACTGCTCTTCTTTCAAAAAGAAATGACTCCATATTTCTGCTAAAACCGCATCCAAAGCAGCAGAAACACGTACAGTGGTCCCTTGTTTATCACGGGGATTAAGTTCCAAAAACAACCCGTGATAAGCGAAACCCGCAAAGTAGTAATCTTAATTTTTTTACCAGTAATTTCAGTTGATAATCTGCCTGGTTATGATGTTTAGTGTCTTTTGTACATCTAATAATGCGCTAAACACATGATTCACCGCGAGGTACAACAGCGCGAGTCGTTTATGTGAGCGCTTAAAGAGGGACGGTGGTGTGTGCGTTCGCCTGCTCTGCTTTTGGCACGTTGCCCGTCCCGCTGCGCTCCACAGCCGACCGCAGAGCTACACGGATCACACGGACTCCGGAGCCGACACGAAACACATCCGGACTCTAGTGAAGTCACAACACGCTCCTCAAACACATCTCTGAACTACACAAATGACGTTCCAGCGTGAACAAACTTATCATCGTAACTATGAGCTCAAAGAGTCAAATCCTCACCTAGAGAAACGTCCGAGCGTCAGGTCAGCTTCTCCTCCATGATCCAAACTGTCTAAAGTTTTCTAAAAGAGCTTCTGTGCTGTTGCCTGTGAATGCTGCGATGTCACACGATCCCCAAACAGTTCGTTTGAGAGAAAAGCACGCTTTACAGCGCACGTCTATAGGACCGCACACTGTTAAAAAAAAGTAAAATTGCACTAATAAAACATTTGCGAAACAGCGAAGCCGCGAAAAGTGAACTGCGATAGAGCAAGGGACCACTGTACGTCCACATCCTCGAGACTCGCTGCATGTGTCGTTCTCTTCAAAGTCCTAGTCCAGTAGTATCGTGCTTTTCTTCATTTTAAGGATCAAATATTTGCTCTAAACTTACTCAACTGTTTATACGAACTTTAGCCACGAGCCACAAATAAGAAACTACTGTTCGTCTCATTGTGACCGAGGCTTTAACAGTGTGTGATGTGTCCACCAGGCGGCGCTGCAGTCCCCTCTGGACCCTGACGCCGGTCCCGGTGTTCCTGCGCTGGCCTGTTTCTCCCGAGCGCTGCCTCAGAGGATGTTCTGTGTGCTTCTGAAGGACGAGTTGTCTCAGCGCTTAGCCAGGACACGGCCTGCTTCTGACCCCGCCCCACCCACTGACCCCGCCCAAGTCCGTCTAACCACGCCCATGCCACTCTAAACACGCCCATGTCACTCTAAACACGCCCACGTCACCAGAGAATGTTCTGTGTGCTCCTGAAGGAAGAGTTTAGATTGGCCTCAGCGCTGAGGCAGACCCCGCACACACCCCCTGACCCCACCCACATCACCATAAACCCCGCCCTCCAGCTCCTCTCATAACCTCTAGCTCCGCCCACTCTTCACTTTCTTACTTGTTTTGTTGCTCTGACTAAATAACTCTTTGTAAAAGTTTGTTTTAGTCTTTTTTGTGGTTGTAAATCTGTGTCGGCTGGATCATGTTTCCAGCTCCAGATGTCCAGCAGCTTTTACTGAACACAAATGTCAGTGAACTACTTCTGTTAGCGGACGTAAAAACTGAGCTGTGTTTGAACAGAGAAGAACAGAGACGACCAGTGTTGGGTAAGTTACTGTAAAATTGTAATACATTATTTATCACTCGTTACAGGGAGAAAAATGTAAAACATTTGTATTACAATATTACTGCCTCAAACATGTAACTGATTTACACTACTGTGAGTTACTGTGAGCTAATCACACATTTGTTAAGACATTGTACAGACTAATCCTGTTACATTTACACCTGATTACTGTTAATTTATGTAAATGTGACGTCACAACACATTTTCCTCTGAATATTTGATTCACATTTAAGCCACAGACAGTATTTTAGTGTATTGATACTGAAGTGGTGTGTGCTTTTAGTAACTTGAGTTCGTCAGATTGTATTCATGTTTGCTAAATTTATAATTTTGGGAAGTCCTCAGAGACGACTGTTGTTGTGATTTTGGGCTATTTGATTTGTAATATATTGTCAACATCTTAATTAGTAATGAGTTACTGAAAAGAGGAATATACTAGTTACTTTTGTAATGAGTTACTCCAACACTGTACAGAGGTAAGTAACACTTACTGCCTGTTCAGGTGACACGAGGACACATGTTTGGCAAAGAAATGCCAGAATTATGACAAAGTAAATTCTGTTTACTGCACACTCCAGGCTAACCTCCAAACTAAGACTAAAATACAGCTCTCAATAATTACTTTAAGTATATCAACACTAGATACTACTTTGAATATAAAGTCGTCTTGTGAAGTTTAATGTTCGCCGTTTTCAGGAGAGCATATTGATATTTCAACAAACAATTTAGGCCAGCAAACATAAAAACAGCAGGTAGCCTATAGCACGTGTAATGTTTCCTTCGCTAATGAATTACCACAACACACAACAAATAACATTATTTTCCATTCTCCTATAAAATATGGTCAAACAAACAGTTACTTTTTATGTAGGCCTAATATTAATATGACGCGTTTTTGCTGTGCGAGTCACGCCTCCCCATCCTTGTGTCCTCGCTTCAGCACAACTTCAACTGACGAAAGGATCGTACTGACATGTGATGAAATAAGACGCACTGGCATTTGTTATGGACTTTACTGAACAATCAAACAATTTCCAGCTTTGTTGCATGTAAACTTTGTAAAGTTGGTGCGTAGTAAACCCCCTCGCTCGCTGTGTCTGCGCAGCAGCGCCAGATCAACTCGAAGGACTTGACTTGCAGCTGTTCAGAGCAACGCGACACACGGCCTGCAAAGCAACCAAAGCCCTTCATATTATGTGTTACCTTGGCTTACCAATGTGGACACAATGATTGTGAACTCTTGTACAAAGCCAAAACGATCCTGTGATGGCTTCTTTCCTCGTTTCAGCAAGTTGATTTAGAATGAAAGAATGACTTGGCTCCGCCCCCTCCAGCATCCGGTGAGTTGATCTACCAGTGAGATAAACGAATGGGAGCTGCTCTCTCAAGTCGCTTTTGGCGTGAGTCCGCTGTAAAGGTAAACCCGTTTTTCAAACTCTGCTAAACTTATTCTCAGACACACTCTTAACAACACAACTAATGCTTCGTTAAACGGATGATGTTACACTTGGCTTGAAGTCACTTCGTCTGAACGAACAGTTTTTACTTTCGGTTTGACACTGGGCATGGTTCTGTGACGCATTTGTGTTGGTGAGCGTTTTAAATCACCTTTTTATTGTTTTATCTCAGAAGTTATGGAAAAGTGTATTCAGTTTTATCATCAGTAAAGCTTGTGGTCGTGTTGGGGAGACAATTCAGCTCAGAACCTGCTCGTGCCATTTCTCTGTCTGCTGTTTGAACGGAAGAACGTTTGACAGGAAACACCCCAAAAAAAAAAACAAAAAAAAAAACAGTTACACATCACACAAGCTCACGTTTTTATTCTGGACAAAGATGTGATGGAGATAAAAAAAAAATAGGTTTTGTGGCCTGTCATTAGATTTAAAATCAGACTATGTGCAGTGACCAGTTTAGTGTTTTATTATAATAAGATCACAGAGTTAAAGTGGTTTAAATGTGGAAAACCTTCAGTCTGTCAAATGCATTACCTCTGAAACAGAACAAATAAATAGGCCTACTAAAACATTCTAATTTCATGTTGTGGGTCGACTGTAACACTCGACTTTCTTGTCTTGAAATGAAACTTAGATAGTTTGACTGAACCTAAACCTTCACGTTCAAGTGTCAGGCTTTAAGCAGGATTTGAATCTAACATTAGCTGTGTTTTATTGTCGACGGTCTAACTACAGAACTATGAAGTCGGTCCGAACAATGTCGTGATAAAAATGGAATCGTGAGCTCATCTCTGTGACAATCTGCTTTTTTGATAAAATCGTCACATCGTCATTTTTGTTTTCCTAACACCACATACTGACTTATTTAAATGTTCCAGACTTTACAGATGCTAATGCTAAAGACCCACTTTCAGGAACTGAAACTGAATGTTGTGTAATGCATCTTGTCAATTTCCAGTCGCCCTTTTCTTGCAATTTCCTAATCCAGAAAATGTAAAGCAGTTTTGAGTCAAAATGAAATCAGAGATGAACTGTATTTTACTTTAGTGTCAAATCTGCTGACTTTTTACTTTTACTTCTTACGTTTTTCAAGAAGTTTTTCTGTACTTTCTACTCTCTACATTTTAAAAACAGGTGAGTCACTTTATAAGCTTCTTTAAAACCAGGTCAGATCTGCTTTGTGAACAAATTGAAAATGACTGAAAACGTTTTTTCTAAATTTTTAGCAATTACATATTTGTCTGGTGGTTTATGATTTATCCCAAAATGTGTTTGTGTATTGATTTAAATGTCTTAAATCTGTTTTTCTGGTTCAGATGGTTTTATTTGATGTATCTAGATTATATGATTTGTTTCGATGTGTTTTCTGTCTTGTTTTATTTACTAATGAAGTCAGACATTTTACTCACCTCATTGGTAGATTTGAATCAAGATCAATGATCTTGAAAAGAGTCAGAAAAGTCTTGAAACAAGTGAAGTAAGGGAGGATTTATAGTTCTAACTAGGGATGCACCGATCCGTTATCGATCCTGATATTTGGCTTTAACTATCTGCTGATACCCGATGTAAACTGATACCAGTGAAAGGACTGAAATAGCTTCTTTTTCTTATAAAAACTTGATACATTTGGTCATATTGTGTTATGTAACTGTTGTTTATAGTGCAAGTCACAACTTAACAACTTAATCTGAATAAAATGCCCAATATTATGAATTGCTATGGATCAACACCAGCCTGTAAATTAGTCTCATTATGTCCAATTAAAGGCACAGCCACGATATCGGCTGAACCGATATCATGGAGCTGGTACCCGATGCAGCAAAAGGTCCTGGATCAGCACCGATATGCATCCCTAGTTCTAACCCAGACTAGATCATTACTTTTGTCAGTGTGATACTTTTAATTATTTTACTGAAGTAAATGTACACAGGTTTACTTTTATACTTTTACTCCAGTAAATACATTCCAGCAGCACTTTGATTTTGACCAGAGTCGTTTTTTTACACAAGTATCTGCACTTTTACTGGAGTATTGAACTTCAGGACTTGTGACGTCTCTGTTCACTTCCAGGACTAGAGCCACTGCTAACAAGACTGACCTCAGATCAATCCAGGATCAACATAGTTCACACTGAAGCTTTTGGAAAAGGCCCATGTTGAGATGAGTCTCTTGAATGAAAAGACTCACATGGAACAGTCCAGGCTCATGTCCACTGAGACCAGTTAGGTTTACTCAGAAAAAACTACATCACATCAACTTGAATCACATAAATACTTAAAGGAGACCTATTGTGTTTTCTGTGTATTTAGTATTAGTTCATTGTAAAACACAAAACGGATCTTAGTTTACCAGAAATAAAACTTCTGGTAAACTAATGTTGAGAAACACTGTTATAACTGTTCAAAACTCTCCTTTAACTTCTTTATATGAACTGAACTTCCAGTCATAACTTTTGCTCCGTCATTGTAAATATGATTTGACCAGTTCTGATAACTTATGATATTTGACATCTTTAACTGAGATTCTTCAGGCTTTGATCACTTACAACTGTCCAACTGAACATGAGGTGGTAAAAGATTTAAACACAAAATCAGACTTCCTTACAGGACTGGAAATGTATCAGAATTTAGATTTAATGAATGTTCCTTTGAAGATCAGCATCAGTTAAATATAAAGTAAATCTACCAAAAGAGTTTATTACAAAATGAAAAACTTTAGATGAATATAAAAGGTGATTTTAATAGATTTGTCCAGAATCCATTTACTATCAGCTTTAAAGATCTGTTCATTTGTGAGACAGACTTTAACTGTCTTTGATTGTTTTAGGAACATGGACAAGTCTGGACCAGAACCAGGGTCTGAACCAGGACCAGGGTCTGAACCAGGAATGATGCAGGATTGTCTTCGGTCTAAAGCAGGTCCAAGTCCCAGCGGAGTCTCTCTGAGCAGTGATCAATCTAAAGAAGATATCATGAACTTTAAATCAGGACAAAGCAGAAGTTCTCCAAAGCTCAGGTCAGTTCTTTGAGCCCGATCTCACAGAAAGCGTACATTTACCACAACATTGCGCGACGTTTAAATTACGTATGATTAGCACGAGTTCACGGCTGTTTTGTGTCACAGTCCCAGTTCATTTCTTTTTTCATAATTGTTTTTATTAGAAATGCAATATAGCAAACATATTGACAAGATGAAATACTGGACACATTCCAGCTTTTATATGCTTAATATTAATAAAAAAATAAATAAATAAAATTTAAATAAAACACAAAAACACTTTCAATGTGGAGTTTGCATGTTCTCCCCGTGTCAGCGTAGGTTTCCTCTGGGTACTCCGGTTTCCTCCTACAACTAAAAACTCCCCAGACTGCAAAAGAGAATCTGAATCTCATTGGGACTTCTCTGGTTAAATAAAGGTCAATTAAAAATAACAATTATCAGCCATCTCGGCAATCGAATAATCACCAGCATCTAGATTTCAAAACATGCCATGTACTGAGAAAACCTCAGATTAGGGATGCACGTTTTCACTTTTTTCTTTAACCGTTAGTTGGATATCTTCAAGGTCAATAATCGGTTAACTGGTTACGTAAACGCAGTACTTTTTATTGTTATTTTCACTGGACGTGTTTTAATTGAGCACAGCAGCACTACGAGAGTGAACGCAGAGCAGAATCAGCGATAGGCCTTTGAATTTGACACAACACGACTGAATAAAATCTCCATAAACACTGTTTTAATGCACTGTTGCACTAGGTATTTACTCATAAATAAGGTGTCACGTTAAAGTTGCTGGCTGCTAATGTTAGCCTCTTACCCTCGATAGCTCTGACCAAATGTGAGTAATCTAGTCTGTTTTCTTCTCCAACGTAAAATCCAAGTGAATAAATCCTGCATGATTGATATTTGTCCATAAACACTGCAGTGTCACACAGGTTTGCTCAGTCTTTATGAGATAAACAGTGTTTGTGTAGTTTTAGCGATCTGTTTCACTCTGACAAACGCAGAGCTGTTCACGGGCAGTTAGCGCCATCTGCTGGAGCAACTGTGTCAGTTAACCGGTGAAAGACGTCTCACTCGGTTCCGCCATTAGTTACGGTTAACCGGTTAATCGATTAACCATGGACATCCCTACCTCAGATTGTATGGAATTGATGACTAGCTATGAAAATTGTGTTTATGTTGTTTTTGTGATCGTCAGTTGCAGCCCTAGTCTATACACACAACAAGACAAGCAGGTTAGCAATACAAATTAGGTCAGATCCAATCTTGATAAAATGTTCAAAAAGGGTGTCCATATCATTTCAAAGTCACTTTGTTTCCCTCTTGAAAAGTGTAGAATTTTTTCAGGTGTGTAATAGCTTAACAACTCGTTGTTCCAGTGATTCTGACCAGGAGGGACCGAGGCCTTCCAGTTTAGAAGAATACACTTTTTCGCCGCTGTTGCAGCTAAAAGTACAAAGTATTTCTTTGGTGATGTTAGTTTAAGCAATGATACATCTCCCAAAATCCAGGTTCTTGGGTTGGCATCCAGTTGGGATCCGCAGACTTCCGATGCTATCTTAATCACGTAATTCCAAATATGTTTTATCTTATTACAACTCCAGAGCCTATGCACAAGATTTCCAACTGACATGTTACATCTTTGACATTGAGCTGAAATACCAGTTCCTATTTTACTTAGCCTATATGGAGTGTAATATGTTCTTGGAAAGATATTGAACTGAATTTGTCTGTGTTTGGTAGAAACTAATTTTGTTTGAGAAGACTTCAAAAGCCTAGTCCAGTTTTCATCTGTGTAAGAGCATCCAAGATCAGATTCCCATTTTGTTTTAATTGGTGATGTCTTGTATTTTGGCAAGTTATCAATCAGTGTTTTATAAACTAATGATGTTAACCCTTTTGTAGATTCACGTTTGGTATCAAAAATAAATGTTTCAAAAAAAGATTCGATAGCTTCAGTGGGGGGAATCTTCTTTAGTTTGACTTTTAACCCAGTCCCTGATCTGCAGATATTTAAGTAGATAATGCTTACTTAAATCATAAGTTTCAGCTAACTGGCAAAAAGTTGCAAATGCATTATTAATATATAAATCCCCTACAGTTTTGATGCCTTTTCTGACCCAAGCTTGTAGGAGGCCATCTGCCAGGGGTTTTGGAATATTTGGATTTGTTTTGAGAGGTGAATTTACCAATAGTGAGAATTCAAAATTCAATATTGAATGTAGTTGTTGCATCAAATGTGGCTAAAATAATTTTATTTTTAGTGATAGATAGGAGTTTCTTTTTTGAGCTTAGAAATGGTATGACTGTTAGTGGTAAAGGTTGAAGTTCATGTTGCTCTATAGAGACCCATCTCACTTCCTGTGCCTTTGAGTTAAACCACATCCACAGAGCACAAAACTGGGCAGCTAAAAAATAAAATCTAAAAATGGGTAGGTTTACGCCTCCTTTATAGTATGGAGCTTGTAATGTAAGTAGTTTAACCCTTGGAGTTTTTCCACGCCACAAGAAAAGTGATATTGTCTTGTCTGAATCTTTAAAAAAAGACAAGGGAATTTTTATAGGGATGCAGTGAAACAGATAAATGAATTTTGGCAATAGATTCATTTTAATTGTATTGATCCTACCAATTAATAATAGTGGGAGATCCATCCACCGGGATAATTCAGCTTTTGATTTTGATAATAATGATAAATAATTATTCTCTAATAATTTGTCATATGAAGCAGCAATGTTAACACCAAGATATGAAAACCCACCATCATTTGAATTGTATAGGGAATGAATTAATATCTTACGAAGTCAAATTAACTGGGAATGCCTCACTTTTTGCATAATTTATTTTCTAGCCAGTGACTGCGCTATATTCTTTGAATTTATCAAGGAGGGCAGGAATTGAGGTAAATGGTTGAGAGACAAAAAACAGTAAATCGTCAGCATAAAGTGCAGGTTTGTGCCAATCTGGATGCCAAAAACTGCTGGATCAGATCGGATGGCAACAGCCAGAGGCTCCATCGCTATTGAGAAAAGAGCAGGTGAGCTTGGACAACTCTGCCGGCAGCCTCTTGACAGGGAGAAGGCGTCCGACAGAACCCCATTAGTCAAAACTTGAGACCTTGGAGCCCTGAATAATGTTCTTATAAAACCCAAAAAAGTGTCGCCAAAGTTCATGGCCCTCATAACCTCAATAAGAAATCGAGGCTCTATTCTGTCGAACACCATTGAAATAATCACTGCAGGCTCATCCTGGTTGTGTGTAAAATCAACCATTTGTAATAATCTTCTTACATTATCTGCCCCATGTCTGTTTCTAACAAAGCCAGTGTGGTCAGCATGGATAATTTTTGGAATCACCTTTTCCAAACGTAATGCTATGAGTTTAGAAAGCACCTTATAATCAGAATTGAGCAGGCTTAGCGGTCTGTAGTTATTACAACTTTGCGTGTCCTTTCCGGGTTTGGGAAGTAATGTTATGGTCGCTAGTTCTAAAGTTTTAGGTAAAATTTCCAAAGTCAAAGCTTCCCGAATCATGTTTGTAAAGAGTGTTAATAGTTTTTTGGAAAATGTTTTGAGAAATTCAATCGGGTAACCATCACGCCCCGGTGCTGTTATTTTGAGGGCATGTCATTGCACAAAAAACGTCATCTTCTGATATGTCTTTATCCAACATATTTCTATCTGGGGTGGTAAGTTTAGAAAGTTTTAACTTGTTAATAAATTCTTTTATTTTGATAGATTAGTTTGTTCAGTTTTATACAACTCTTCATAGTATTTTCGAAACTCTGCATTTATATCGTTAGAACAATTCAAGCTTCGCCCATCAGCTGTTTTTATACAATGAATACAATTCTTAGCATTCTCTAGTAACTTGCTAGTTTTGTTACCAAATTCATAATAATGATATTTGGTTACTTGTATACAAATTATCATACATGGTTCGTTTTTGTTTCAGTGGACTGAGCGTATCAGTTTGTTTTGTTTGGGCATGGAGTAGTTCTAAAGTTCTAATTTCATTTTCTAATTGTGATATTTTTTCTCTTTTTTGCTTGTTTTTGTATGAGACATATGAAATAATATGTCCTCTCATGGTAGCCTTGAGGACATCCCATACAACTGAGTGGGAGGCAGTGTTAATATTAGGTTCCAAATAGTCGCCCATTTTTGTATTCATAAAATTTATGAAATCTGGATCAATAAGTAGATATGGTCTAAATCTACAACTACGTGGGGAGGGTTCATGCTGATCTAATTTTATGTCTATCTTTATAGGATTATGATCTGACAGAGTAGCTGCCAGATAAGAACAGGAATTTATTTCGCCCATAAGTGACTGGGAAATCAGAAACATATCAATTGAATAAGTATTATGTACATTAGAATAAAATGAATAGTTTTATTTGGCAACAGCGTCTGAGGTTGTGTTGGTGTGAAAGAACCTTCACTCTGTTGTACCAACAGTTTACTTAAATAAATAATAGACATATTTGTTTATTTGGACTGTTTCAGATCAAACGACAATCCCAGACCAGAAGCAGGACTACAGCAGGACTATCTCCAGTCTGAAGAAGGTCCAGGCCCCAGAGTCTCTCTGAGGAGCGACATCTCTAAACGAGTTATTATTAACTTTGAAGATGGACAAAACAGTTCTCCAGAGCTCAGGTCAGTCTCAAACCAGGACTAAAGCATGACTAAAACAGGACTAAAACGGGGCTTAAACAGGACTAAAGTTGTCTCTACTGTGAGGCTGCAGCAGGATTCTTCAGACTCAGTGGTGTTCTCTCTTCTCATTGGTGCACAGGTCCGAGGATCGGAGCGTTCTCATTGGTCAGGAGCGTCAGACGGAGCTGGACTCCATCTTCCAGGTTTGAGGTGTAAATGTTAAGTGTGAATGTTCTGACTTTAAACTTCTCTGTGTGGAAAACAGCAGCTTTTGTACAAATAGATACAGTCAACATCAGAAGCCACTAAACAGACTTAACACTGAGAGTGGATCAGAACAGTTTTGTCACTCACTGCTCAACAACTACAACAGCATAAAATATAGAAACAAATACATTAGGGCTGCAACAACTAATCGATTTAATCAATTAAAATCGATCATTAAAATAGTTGTCAACGAATTTGGTCATCGATTAGTTGGCTAAAAACTTTTACTATCAATCCGCTGAGATCCAGCCCCGCGCACTGAGTGGACACCTTCAGCGGCTTTGAGAGCTCTCCCTCGCGACTCTCACAAAGAACAGACGGACAGAAACCTTGTGCCTGTTTAGGGGACCTTTTCGTCACATAATAACCGCCCCTTTCCCCTCCGTGTGTGAGTAACCATGGCGACGCAGTTTGAGTGACAGGAGTGAGAGGTGAACACTCGCAAACTTAAAACTTTTAGATATGAAACAAAAACATCATAATGATGATCTTAACAGGGCCTAATAGATGCAAATGCTAATAACAGTATGAATTAGATGCAGCAGCTAACATTTATTAGTTTTAATATGACTCATTCTTTATAGATGCTTTAAAATATTATGAGCTCATGATAAAAAGCAGCAGTCATCAATGACGTCGAATAAAATCGATTAAAATCGAAATTGTCCAAAGAGGTCCAAAAAGAGATTTTATTTTTTGGCCATATCGCCCAGACCTTTAATAACCACATTAAAAGAAGTAGCTAGATAGCAAAATCTTGTTATTCTACTTTATTTTTGTATTTTCTTTTTTCAAGAAAAGCCCAGTGTGTTCATTAAGTGTACACAAGTTGTCTTTTGCATAAATACATTTAATAAAACGCAAAACACCTTATATTTATTATTTTGTTATTTTTATCCGATTAATCGATCTAATAATCTACAGATTAATCGATTATCAAAATAATCGTTTGTTGCAGCCCTAAAATACATGGAGATTTATAAAGTGATGCAATGGTCCAACTATAGAAATATATCAAACGCACCTGAACAAACACGATGTGGCACGAGGGACAAAAACTCCCAACAGCGCTTCGCCTAAAAAGAGGCAATTCTAGTTTTAATAAGCTATAAACCAGGTGCAAGTTCTCGGGTCGGTTTTCGTTCTTTTCTCGGGTCAGTTGTTACACTTTTCTGGGGTCGGTTGTCACACTTTTTTGGGTCGGTTGTCACACTTTTCTCAGGTCGGTTGTCACTCTTATCTTGGGTCAGTTGTCACACTTTCCTTGGGTCGGTTGTCTCTCTTATTTTGGGTCGGTTTTCACACTTAGCTTGGGTTGGTTGTCACACTTTTCTTAGGTCGGTTGTCACAATTTTCTTGGGTCGGTTGTCACACTTTTCTTGGGTTGGTTGTCACACTTTTCTTGGGTCGGGTGTCACACTTTTCTTGGGTCGGTTGTCGCACTTTTCTTGGGTCGGTTGTCACACTTTTCTTGGGTCGGTTGTCACACTTTTCTTGGGTCGATTGTCGAACATTTCTTGGGTCAGTTGTCACACTTATCTTGGGTCGGTTGTCACACTTTTCTTAGGTTGGTTGTCACACTTTTCTTAGGTCGGTTATCACACTTTCCTTGGGTCGGTTGTCACTCTTATCTTGGGTCGGTTGTCACTCTTATATCAGGTCAGTTTTCACACTTTTCTTGGGTTTTTCACGTTTTTCCTGGGTCGGTTGTCTCACTTTTCTTGGGTCGGTTGTCACACTTATCTTGGGTCAGTTGTCACACTTATCTTGGGTCAGTTGTCACACTTTTCTTGGGTCGGTTGTCACACTTTCCTTGGGTCGGTTGTCACTCTTATCTTGGGTCGGTTTTCACACTTTACTTGGGTTGGTTGTCACATTTTTCCTGGGTTGGTTGTCACTCTTATCTTTGGTCGGTTATCACTCGCATCTTGGGTCGGTTGTCACACTTTTCTTGGGTCGGTTGTCACTCTTATCTCGGGTCGGTTATCACTTTATCTTGGGTCGGTTGTCACACTTTCTTGGGTTTTTCACATTTTTCCTGGGTCGGTTGTCTCACTTTTCTTGGGTCGGTTGTCACACTTATCTTGGGTCAGTTGTCACACTTATCTTGGGTCAGTTGTCACACTTTTTTTGGGTCGGTTGTCACACTTTCCTTGGGTCGGTTGTCACTCTTATCTTGGGTCGGTTTTCACACTTTACTTGGGTTGGTTGTCACATTTTTCCTGGGTTGGTTGTCACTCTTATCTTTGGTCGGTTATCACTCGCATCTTGGGTCGGTTGTCACACTTTTCTTGGGTCGGTTGTCACTCTTATCTCGGGTCGGTTATCACTTGTATCTTGGGTCGTTGTCACACTTTTCTTAGGTCGGTTGTCACAATTTTCTTGGGTCGGTTTGTTACACTTTTCTTGGGTTGGTTGTCACACTTTTCTTAGGTCGGTTGTCACTTTTCTTGGGTCGGTTGTCACACTTTTCTTGGGTCGGTTGTCACTCTTATCTTGGGTCAGTTGTCACACTTTTGAGTCGGTTGTCACACTTTTCTTGGGTCGGTTGTCACAATTTTCTTGGGTCGGTTGTCGAACTTTTCTTGGGTCTGTTGTCACACTTCTTGGGTCGGTTGTCGAACTTTTCTTGGGTCGGTTGTCACACTTATCTTGGGTCGGTTGTCACACTTTTCTTAGGTCGGTTGTCACACTTTCCTTGGGTCGGTTGTCACTCTTATCTTGGGTCGGTTGTCACTCTTATACCAGGTCGGTTTTCACACTTTTCTTGGGTTGGTTGTCACATTTTTCCTGGGTCGGTTATCACACTTATCTTGGGTTGGTTGTCTCACTTTTCTTGGGTCGGTTGTCACACTTACCTTGGGTCGGTTATCACACTTTCTTGGGTCGGTTGACCCACTTTTCTTGGGTCGGTTGTCACACTTACCTTGGGTCGGTTATCACACTTTCTTGGGTTGGTTGTCGCACTTTTCTTGGGTCGGTTGTCACACTTTTCTTGGGTCGGTTGTCGCACTTTTCTCGGGTCGGTTGTCACACTTATCTTGGGTCGGTTGTCACTCTTATTTTAGGTCGGTTGTCACATACGGGTGAAGACTGCTCCACGACTGCGCAGAACAAGACACAACCTTTGGCTCAGTCTCCAACAGTCAGCTTTAGCCACATGTGGAAGTCTTTGGGCGGGTGAGTGTGTAAAGTGATTGAGTGCAGACCTGTTGGTGTGTGAGTAAACTGAAGACAGCGTGTCCACGGGCTCATGGTGTCCAGTCAGTCTGTGCCACTGTCCATGGTGCTCTAGATGTCCTCGGTGAAGCGAGAATCTGGAACACTTTCCCTGTTTAGTGCTCTAACCACAGGGGAAGAGATTAGGCCTTGAGCTTGATCTCTGGACCTCAGAGCGGTACATTGGCTCTGCTTCTTCCCAATGACAACACCTCTTTTCTGGGAAAGTGAGAGACCAAGCCTCGGGAACTTTACCCAGAGATGTGCCCGAGGACAGAGCGCTGTGATGGGTTCTGGACACCGTGAACACACTGTCCTCAGGTTACACACACACCAGCTGGAAAGACGTCAATGAGATCAAGTATAATAAGAGTGTCTGCTTCACACACTTCTGAAGAATAAAAGTATAAAGACCAAAGCTCATCAAAGTGCAACTGCTTGATCATAATGACTGAGAAACAGAAGACGCTCTAAAACCTGATTTTATAAACACCGGGCCGACACGTGGGGTCATGTTTGGTTCAAAGTGTTCACTACAGCTGACAGAAGAACATTTTCAGGGCCTGGTGTTCGACTGCAACATGAGAGCGTCCCAGTGTGGGACGCGAGAGCGGCCTAAACACAAAGAAATGTGCAGTATGTGAAGTGAATCTGAGCTGAAACTCCTCTGTTTGTCTTTGTTCACAGGATCTGGAGACACAAGTCCTGGAGTTTGTCCAACAGCAGCTGCAGAGGCTCAGACTCCTGCTCTCAGATCACCCACAATGCTCTGAGAGTGAGGGGGCGGAGCTAAGCACAGAGGTTCTGAACATCAGCCTGGACATCCTGAAGAAGATGGACCAGGAGCCTTTGGTCCAGCGTCTGCTCAACAGTAAGAAGCTCCAGATGCTCTCCCTGTGTGTCAGAGCTGATCACTGATACAAATGATCAGAACTAAACATTTCTGACTTTGACTTTTGGACTTTTCTTATAAAATGTAACAGACTTTATAACTCGTGTGTTTCAGGGACAAAAGGTGAAGTTGCAGTTTGCAGAGATGAACTGAAGTCTCGTCTGCAGCAGAGGTTCAGCTGTGTGTTTGAGGGCGTGGCTAAAGCAGGAGACTCCGCCCCCCTGAACCAGATCTACACAGAGCTCTACATCACAGAGGGCGGAGCCTCAGAGGTCAACCAGGAACATGAGGTCAGACTCATGGAGAGTGCGTCCAGAAGAGCGGCCGCTCCAGAGAAAACCATCACCTGTGAAGACATGTTTAAGCCCGCCTACATTCACCACAGCCAATCAAAGCGGTGCTGACTGTGGGCGTGGCCGGCGTGGGGAAAACAATTCTGACTCAGAAGTTCAGTCTGGACTGGGCTGAAGGCAGGGCCAACCAGGAGATGCAGCTGCTGTTCCCGTTCACTTTCAGAGAGCTCAATGTGCTCGGAGACACACAGTTCAGCCTGATGGAGCTGCTGCACCACTTCAGTTCATCCAAAGTTCTCTGCAGCTTCCAACAGCTCCAGGTGCTCTTCATCTTTGACGGTCTGGACGAGTGCAGACTTCCTCTGGACTTTGGTCGAACCCGGGTCCTGACTGACCCCACAGAGTCTGTCTCAGTGGATGTGCTCCTGGTAAACCTCATCAGGGGGAGCCTGCTTCCCTCCGCTCTCCTCTGGATAACCACACGCCCCGCAGCAGCCAATCAGATCCCTGCTGAGTGTGTCTCCATGGTGACAGAGGTCAGAGGGTTCACTGACCTGCAGAAAGAGCTTTACTTCAGGAAGAGGTTCACAGACGACACAATCATCTCCCACATCAAGAGCGTCCGCAGCCTCTACATCATGAGCCACATCCCGGTCTTCTGCTGGATCCTCTCCACAGTTATACAGAAGCTTCTGAAACAAACAGAGAAACCAGAGCTGCCCCAGACTCTCACACAGATGTACGTCCACTTCCTGGTGCTGCAGGCCAAAGTCCAGAAGATCAAGTATCAGCAGGGATCAGGAGCAGACCTTCACTGGACTCCAGAGACCAGGGACATGGTTCTGTCTCTGTCCAAACTGGCCTTTGAGCAGCTGCAGAAAGGAAACCTGATCTTCTACCAGAGTGACCTGAGCGAGTGTGGGCTGGACGCTGAAGATGCAGCTCGTTACTCCGGAGTGCTCACACAGGTCTTTAGAGAGGAGCCAGGCCTGTACCAGGACAAAGTCTACTGCTTCATCCATCTGAGTGTGCAGGAGTTTCTGGCTGCTCTTCACGTCCATCAGACCTTCTACAGCTCTGGACTGAACCTGCTCCATGCGAGATGTGGATTAAAACGCAAAAGAAAACATACTGTCAAACAAGAATGCTCTGTGACTCCTGAGTCTGAGGTGTCCTTCTACGTCTCTGCTGTGGACCAGGCCTTACAGAGTCCAAACGGACACTTGGACCTGTTCCTGCGCTTCCTCCTGGGACTGTCTCTGCCGACCAATCAGAGGCTGCTGCAGGGTCTGCTGACTCACACAGGAAGTGACACGACCAATCAGGAGACAGTAAAGTACATCAAACAGAAGCTGAATGAAAAGAGTCTGTCTGCAGAGAGAAGTCTGAACCTGTTTCACGGTTTGAACGAGCTCAACGACCAAAGTCTGGTGGAGGAGATTCAGAGACACATGAGACAAAGACACATCGCTGGTAAAGACATGTCCCCAGCTCACTGGTCGGCTCTGTCCTTCGTCTTACTGTCCTCAGACTCAGACCTGCAGGAGTTTGACCTGAGGAAATATGAGGCCTCAGAGAGAGCTCTGCTGGGTCTGCTGCCAGTGGTCAAAGCCTCCACCAAAGCCCTGTGAGTCCAACTGTCTCTAATGTCCCTGTGTCCTCACACTGTCTCTAATGTCCCTCTGTGTCTTCAGTCTGTCCCTCTGTGGACTGTCTCCTCACAGCTGTGGTTCTCTGGCCTCAGTTCTCAGCTCGTCCAGTCTCACACACTTAGATCTCAGTCACAACGAGCTCCAGGACTCAGGAGTGGAGCTGCTGTGTGAGGGACTGAAGAGCGCCCCCTGCAAACTCCACACTCTCAGGTGAGACAAACATGAGTGTAACACCGCCCCCTTGTGTCCACATGAGTGTAACACTGCCCCCTTGTGTTCAAGTATGTCTGTCAGCAGCCCGCAGAACTAACGACACGCCCCCTTACGACACACCTACTTCTAACGACACACCCCCTTACGACACGCCTACTTCTAACGACACGCCCCCTTACGACACGCCTACTTCTTACGACACGCCTACTTCTAACAACACACCCCCTTACGACACGCCTACTTCTAACGACACGCCCCCTTACGACACGCCTACTTCTAACCACACGCCCCCTTACGACACGCCTACTTCTAACGACACGCCCCCTTACGACACGCCTACTTCTAACGACACACCCCCTTACGACACGCCTACTTCTTACGACACACCCCCTTACGACACGCCTACTTCTAACAACATGCCCCCTTACGACACGCCTACTTCTAACGACACGCCCCTTACGACAGTAGTGACTTTGCTAGAAAAACGTTTTAGTGGGGACCAGAGGGACAACGATTAAGTTTAGGAGAATGGGTAAGTTTAGGAGAAGGGTTAGGGCACGTGTCAAACTCAAGGGCCTCATTTCATGCGGCCCTCAAGGTCTTATGAGGTTTTGTTTAATTTATAGAAGTGCCAAGAGTAATCTAGATTTGTCTGAAACTTAAAAAGTAAATGTTTTTTTTTTTAGGATAATGCAGATGTATATTCACCAATTGTCACTTCAATAAATATACAATAATCAAAACAAGTATTAATTTGTAGTATGTCAAAGAAAAGTAAGATTACCTTTAGTTACAACCGGCCCTTCGATGACAACCCCGATGCCAATGTGGCCCTTTGTCAAAATGAGTTCGACACCCCAGGGTTAGGGTGATGGCTAAGGTTAGGAAAAAGGTTTGGGTAAAGGTTAAGATAAAAAATATAACAGTTTAGGCCCGTTTAGCAACAGTTATAAACTCATCACCATGGCAACCACCTCGCCTCTGTCCCTCTGTAACCACTGGAAAACACGTAAAATCAGACCAAATAAAAAGTATGTAATTAATAAAACAACTAAAAACAAAGACATGTATTTATTAAGTCAAATTTTAATAATTCCGCCATTATTGGTAAATATTACTAAACATAATTTGGGTGAAAATGACCCCAAAGTACAAATAATAATTAAATTATTCAACTTTCCAGCTATAGAGTTCGTATATTCATCGAGGTTTCAGATTTTGCATCGTCTCTGGCGTCTTTATCATAAAAATTAAAGTGGAGCTAGCCAGATGTGAATATCGCCACCTAGTGCAAAGACTGCTCACGACACTACTGCTCACAACCATGGATCTAGCTCACGACGCGCCTATTTCTAACGACACGCCTCCATCTTGCAGTCTGCAGACAGACCCTACTCCTTGTGTCCACATGAGTGTAACACTGCCCCCTTGTGTCCACATAAGTGTAATGCTGTGTCTTTAGGCTGTCTGGATGTCTGGTGTCAGAAAGGGGCGGGGCTGCTCTGGCTTCAGCTCTAAGCTCCGCCCACTCCCGTGTGACAGAGTTAGACCTGAGCTACAACCATCCAGGCCCCTCAGCAGGGCTCCTGACCGCTCTACAGAACGATCCACACTGCCCCCTACAGTCTGTCAGGTGAGACTACACTACAGTCTGTGACTCCACACTGCCCACTACAGTCTGTCAGGTGAGACTACACTACAGTCTGTGACTCCACACTGCTCCCTACAGTCTGTGACTCCACACTGCCCCCTACAGTCAGTGACTCCACACTGCCCCCTACAGTCAGTGACTCCACCCTGCCCCCTACAGTCTGTGACTCCACTCTGCTCCCTACAGTCTGTGACTCCACACTGCCCCCTACAGTCTGTGACTCCACCCTGCCCCCTACAGTCTGTGACTCCACACTGCCCACTACAGTTTGTGACTCCACACTGCCCCCTACAGTCTGTGACTCCACACTGCCCCCTACAGTCAGTCACTCCACACTGCCACCTACAGTCTGTTCTTGTGTGTTGCAGGCTGCTTCCTGCTGGAGAGCGTTGGATGGTTCCAGGTCTGAGGAAGTGTGAGTGTTTTTTCACTTTGCCCCAGGCTAACAACACTAAACAGCACATTTCCTGGACACAGTAAAGTCTGTGCTTAGAAAACCTTTGTTTTACATCAGGGAATTACACCGCTGTTACCTAGCAACCACACTGTCAACAACAACAACAACAACAACAGTCCTGTGGCCTTTTACTCTCACATCTGTGGTTTTCTTCAGTGAACCTTTGTGCCTCTGTTCCACCAAACTAACTCTTCGTCACAACAACATCACAATGAGACGAGACTTTCTGTAAACATTCCTACACATTTGGATGGGTTTCATGTGTTTGAGAGTGTTTCAGTCACAGATTGTGTCTGATATAAAACACCAAACACACTGAGAATCAGGACAAAGTGACTTTGTGGTGACATATGTTTGTGTTTCAGACGCCTGTGACTTCTCTATGGATCCAAACACAGCTCACAGACGTATGCTTGTGTCTGAGGACAAACTGACTGTGACTCGTGTGAAGGAGGATCAGAAGTGCCCAGATCATGAAGACAGATTCACAGGCTGGTATCAGGTCCTGAGCTCCACTGGCCTGAGCGGGCGCTGTTACTGGGAGGTGGACTGGAGCGGGTGGGCTGTTTATGTAGCAGTGAGTTACAAAGGAATCGGTCGCAAAGGAAGAGGAGAAGAGTGTCAGTTCGGATACAATGATCAGTCCTGGAGAATGAAGATCAGTGAGGGAGATTACTGGGTCTATCACAACAGGAACTCAAAACTACTCTCACACAGAGTGGGCGTGTCCTCAGGGGAAGAGGGCGTGTCATCGGGCAGAGTGGGCGTGTCCTCGGGCAGAGTGGGCGTGTTGCTGGACACTGAGGCTGGAGCTCTGAGCTTCTATGAGATCAGTTCTGATGATAAACTGTTCCACCTTCACAGCTTCAGCTCGTCCTTCTCTGAGCCTCTGTTTCCTGGGTTTAGTCTGGCTGAAGAAGGAGACTCTTTGACTGTGGTGAAACAGACTAAACACTGACAAAACTTTTTACAATGAGGGGGAAAAAAAGTAAGAAGAAAGCTCAAAGTGTTTGTCTCAGGTAATGTAAATGTTTATTGTAAAAACTTATAAAGTATTTTAGTAGTAGTAGTAGTTTATTTGCCATTTGCAGTTAAAAACCACATTGGAAAAGAAGCTCAGTGCTCATAGACATGACAACCAGACAAACAATTAACACAGACACGACTGACACAATGACACTGTAAAATCAGTAAAAGAGTCAATAAAAAAAAAAAAAAAAAAGTACAGTTTAAAAAAAAAAAAAAAAAAAAAAGTTAAAATTAAAAAGTGCTTAAGAAAAAAGATTTAAGGTGCCTAATCTAAAGTGCATTATTCACGCTGGCAACAGCCCGCGGAAAGAAGCTCCTGGCGTGGCGTGCAGACCTGCATTGAATCGAGCGATACCTCCGACCTGAAGGAAGGAGCTCAAACATTTCCCTTCCAGGGTGACAGGGATCGTTAATAATCTGAAAAGCTTGGTTTAAAAGTCTGCTTTTATAAAGAGTCTCCAGCACAGGCAGATCTTCATGCACAGTTCTCCTGGCTGAACGTACCACTTTGTAAAGAGCTCTCTTTTCTTACTCTGTGATGTTTCCAAACCACACGGTGACAGAGCTCACAAGAAGACTTTCAATGGTGCAGCGATAAAAGTTCATCAGAATCTTAGAGTTCTGGGTGAATTCTCCAAGTTTCCGCAAAAAGAAGAGACACTGTCGAGACTTTTTTACGATGTTAGTCGTGTTTTTGCTCCAGTTCAGATCCTTAGACAAAGTCAAACCAAGAAATTTACACTCTTCCACTATTTGAACATTTGAGTCACCAATAACAAGAGGCACGTGACTGTTATTATGACTAAAATCAATCACAAGTTCACAAGTTTTAGAGGTGTTCAGGAGGAGGTTGTTTTCCTTTCTCCATTCAATCACGTTCTGTACCTCTGCTCTGTAGCAGGAATCATTGTTTCCCCTGATCAGACCGATGATAGTCGTGTCATCAGCATATTTAATTATACGATTAGTGTCAAAGGAAGCCACGCAGTCATAAGTATAGAGAGTGAATAACATGGGGCTCAAAATGCATCCCTGAGGCGAGCCTGTACTTGTGTACATTACCTCCGAAAGGCTACCTTCTATTCTCACTTGTTGAGATCTTCCCGTTAAAAAGCTAAAAATCCATTTACAAATGGCATCACCCAATTTTATTCTCGGAAACCAGGCCGTGTCCTGTTAGCATGCCATGTTGTTGTTAAATCCCAGTCATTCTGAGCATAAATAACTGAATACTTTCAGCTGAGGAGTGAGTTTGAATCCTCAGAAAACATCAGAGCAGTGACAGAAACATGAAACACAGTGACATTTGATCAACATTTCTTCTTTTATTCTGGTGTTTGTCGAGTCTGATCTGTGTCTGTAGGATCAGTCTCATGCTTTTCTACATGATGTCTTTGGGACTCAATAAAAAACTGTAAAAACACATCTGAAGACGTATGAAAACCTCTGATTCTCTCTCGTTTGAAGCTAACATTAGCAGCCGCAGCAAGCTTCAGGTTCATTTACTGCAAAAGGAAAAAGACAAGTTAAGCTGCTGTTCACGTCGGGATTGAGTCAACACCAAACTCTTCACAATCAATCAGCACCAAAGTGGATCAATCAGCACCAAAGTGGATCAATCAGCACCAAAGTGTCTGAATATACGACTTGACAGCAGCTCTGTGACTTCAAGGCTTTGGGTTACGGTTAGGGTTAGGGTTAGGTAAGTCCCCAGATTTTTAAGGTGCAGATACTAAAGCACGCACTGGAGTAAAAACAGTAAAACTCTTTATTGTTCAGTTCAGACAGTTCACACAGTCTCATTTTACACAAAGTACTGCTTTTAGCCGAAAACACACAGTTTACTCATTTACAAGTCAAAAAGTTGAGGCGACATTTGAGTGATTATTTATTTTTGGATAATCTGGTTGAGTCGTGTCGTGTCATGGTTGATTTCCGTGAGTAAACGTGTCACTCTCCGGTGAAGGTCGGGTTTGTCACGGTGGTGGTGGCGTTTTTAAAGAGAGGATTATCAGCCTGAAACACAAGAGGACCAGGTCAGAGGTCACACAAGCTTCATTTTTCAGATTGGTTCAGTCAAACGTAGGACAAACGTGTTTAAAGAGAAGGGGGCTTTTTTTTTTTAACGCCTGACTAAATTCATTGGCTGGACTCTTGGTGAAGCTGAGGCTCTGTAGTTTTAGTCTCTGATGTCTGATTAACTCCCCATATGAAAATAAACTATATGTTTTATATAGTGTAAGCCAGTACCCCCTAATCATGATCTCACACACGGAGTACCCCCAGCGTCATGTGTTTTTTAGGGATATTTAATCTTTACTCTTATATTTTCATGTATAATGTTTGCATTTTATTGTTTTAATGTATTTCATGTCAAACAGCTGCCTCCAACAATTAAAATGTGCTGCAAACAACATTGTTCATACTTGCAATTCTACCTTTCTTTTAAATCTGCAATCGTCCCAAGGACCCCCTGGCAGATGGTCGCGTACCCCCTGGGGTCCACATACCCCTGGTTGGGAAACATTGGTGTAAGCAATAAATGTTCTATACTTAAAATGTATATGGTGATGATACTTATAAAGTCAGTATATGTCATGGCCACTTTCATATATAAAGCAACATCCAAATCATATTGACCCTATTTTGCCCCGCCTACTTTTCTAGGACATGCACTTCCTGTTTAGCTGCATTTAGCCTGTAGATTTCAGTCGAAGGTTTTTTTTTAACTGTCAGTATATTTAATAAAATTGCCCCACAAGACAGACAAACAAATATGTTCGCTACCTTTACAGAGCTAAACAGGAAGTGCATTTCCAAGCCAAGTGGGCGGGACAAAATAGGGTCAATAGGGCATTTTTGAAGTCCTATAGAAATATTATATGAATTATACATGTTTTCAATATTTAAAATTATATTGTCCCTGTATGATTCTTATCTTAAAAATATATGTATGACTATACAAGTTGTATATGAACATGTCAAAGTTCTTATATAACATCACGTAGGTATCTTATATTTACCTTATCAGTACCTTAGATGATATGTATATGTTTTGCATAAGTCAGCATTATGACATTTGCTTAAGCTTCAGCCAGGAGTCGAACCCACAATCTTCTTATTGGGAAGCCAGAGCTCTAACCACTGTGCTACCAAGAAGCACAGGATTTCACGTGTATCTCTGAATACTCATACATAACAGTCCACACACAGTTCACAAAAAACAGGATTTTAAACATGTTTTATTTGAATCTAAAACTTGATCATGTAGCCCAACATTTTAGGACAGTGGTCACCAACCTTTTTAGCTCGCAAGCTACGTTTAGACTGATCTAATCAAATCATTTTATTTAAAGGCTTTGGAAGATTTGTTTTGTGTCTCCTTTGCAATACGCAGGTAAGAAAAGCTGGACACTGTCGACTTAACTTTGTGAGACTTTGTCGGAATGAAAGGTGCTGTGGACTGAAAGAGACAAACGCACATTATCAGTGTGAAATACATTTCACAGTGAAATATCCGAGTTGTTTTTGTTACGGTGACGACTGTGCTTCTTCTGCTGCTGATTTTTGGTGACTGCGCACTTCCAGTTGAACTGAAGATTTATAGACTGCTCTCAGTCGGGGGCAGTCTCTCCATGCGTCCTGTCTGGAACTGCTTCAGAAACAATAACATTCCACAGATCCACAGTTCTGCTCCATTCTGAGGGAGGTGCAGATGGTGAAACAGGTCCCAGGTAGAAGTCTTTCCAATCACTAAACATGACTGGGAAACCTTAAGACCTACGAACGTACAGCCTCGCTCTCAACTCACAAGTAGAGCTTTAAGATCTGTGTCTAGAGGTGATTGTAATATTCCCAAAGAAAGTTTGCCTTCTCTCAATCCAACCTGATCTTACAAGAAATCCTGATTTTAATCTTAACCTGCCCCGAAAATCCAGACCTAAACTTACCAATTTTATTAACTTGACTCCTAAACCTATCAATTTCACCGAAAGAAAATGTCCCCAAGAGGCTTCAACCAAAACTCGTGTTTTTACGCTTTTTCATATTGCGCTATATGTACAGCGTAACATAAGTACGCAAAAAAGGCCTGAAATTGTGTTCAAACTACGCTGGTATATGTACACCTTTTAGTGATACTGTGTTTCTCAATCAGCTTTTTCTTATAAAGCCATCAGGGAATGGAACAGAATGCCAGACAATCTCAAGAATATGGCTGATTTCTGCAGCTTCTCATGGGCCATCAAAAATTGAATCCTGGAGTTGGTGCCACTTGCTCATACAAACAATACCAGATGGGTTTTTTACCATCAGATTACCAGACCAATATTGAAATAAAATTACCTTGTTGATATTTGCAATACCATCAGGTGCACTTTAATAAAACCCTATGCAAATTATTCTACTTGTCTTTTGTAGGACTACTGTAACCAATAACTTTGCACCCTGTATCTATAGGGTTTTGTTTTAAATATGTATTTTTTTTTTACGTTTGATGTTTGTCTAGTACAGGTAGAAATTAGCATGTTGCCAAATCTGGTGCAGCCATCTTTTTAATGTAACTGCACATTGTTCTTTAAATAAAATAATAATAGTTAATAAAAAAAAATGTGAGGGTGTCAACTGCTGTTTCTTTGTTGGTTCAGTTAAGATTATTGTGTTCTAGCAGTAGCCTAGCTTAGTTTGGGATTGTCAAAAGCATTGAAAATCTGATGCTAATTGTTACTAAAACTATTGAAACTTGATACTCCCTAGAGCAGATACCTTTGGAGTCTGGGGCCACCCCTGAGGACCTTTTATTGTCTGTATGTGGATCCCATTAGCTGAGAGCTGGGTTCATTGTAACTAAGTTTCATTTCAAACAAACAAATACAATAAAAATATATTTAAAAAATAATCAACTGAAAAAAAAAAGGTTGACAGGGTTGAAGCAGATCTGATACTGAATATTTTGTGCGACCCCAAATAAAAAACAATAATTTTCTATTGTACATGGTATTATGGTGCCATGAGGCTTAACCTTGAAGAATATGTACAAGTAATGTTTAAAAATGTTTTTTTACATGATTCTACAGACAAGTATGTGATTAACGATGATAATGATTAAAATGATCAAAAAACAGTTATTTTTTTTAGTTCACAATTAGCTGTAAAATGCTGGTTCGTTGTGTATCTCCGGTCCAGAGGTCACTACTTGACAACAAATCTGACCCTCGAAAAAACACAGTTGAACAGCCCTGTTTTAAGCTGTAAGTTGTGTCTTCAGCTGAGTAATAAAACCTGGTGCAATACTACAAAAAGCCTTTCAAAAATGCACACAGCTCAGCTTTAAAATGCCCTTTTTGCCTTTATGAAAAGCAAATTGTGTTTATTATAACCCAAATATTTCTTCAAGAAAAGGCTACATATTTTTCTCTTTTGCAAACACACAGTTCTTTACTTGCAAAACCAATTTAAAAACTGCTAATAATTGTGTTGTATAGAGGACTGTAACGTGTTAACTAATCTGAACTAGTTCAGATTTGTCACTGCCACTGTCCTGGAGTGTCAGCCAGAACACTGCTTGAAGCCAGGATGAATATTCAGAGAGGAGACAATGAAGGATACGAGGAGCAGTTTAACTTCTTGTATTGAACTTCACATAAGTGATAGGTGTGCATGAGTTGGTACAGGTTGGCGTTAACCTTGCGCAGCAAGATGAATTCTCGCAGTATTTGTGGGTTTACAAATCCACGAGAAACTATCTTGAAGGACGCCCGCCCTATGGTTTGAGCCGAGTATCGAATACTCGAACCAATCAGAAGGCTTCTCTACAGGAGGAGGCGGGATTTACAGATGTGAAATCAGCGAGTGCCAGGCGTCACGTGCTCACAGCAAAACAACAAACATGGCAACGCGAGCAGACCATGGATGTATTATATTATCAGACGCAGGTACTGTTGCAAAGGCTATTAACTGAAGCACGCGAGGGAAACGCAGATACCTAAACACTTGGAGGACCGGACCCGGAGTGCACGGGGAAAGCGCAAATCGCCTGGAGATGGACAACCACGGGAGGACAGCTGTAACGGGCGCAGGCGTACTGTTGATCGCTGGTGATGGAATTGTTGTGAAGTGCTTCAAACTTTGTTTATATGAACACAATGATGTCAGTGGATTAGTCTTCAGCATCTGGAGACGGAAGTTTGGAAGTTTTGGCGTCTCCTCTGCAATACCCAGGTAAGAAACAAAGCAGTTTATGGGATACGTCGATTTGATTATGTCTTGTGATTGGCTAAAACATCGCTAAGGTGGGGTGGGTGCTTTGTCCAATCAGATCGAAGTATTTTGCGAGAACTCCCTCCCTTTCCCAGCTGCTTTTGACGAGAGCCCTTCCAGATCAAATATGTGTAGAACTCAATGCAGTGAGATGCACATATCGATCTGGCGTGAGCCAGGTTAGGTTGGCGTGGGTGTGTCTCTGAAATAAACAGAAAAAAAAAGGCTCATTACTAACGTGTTCACATTTACATCAACATAAATTTCAGGTTGGATATAAACACATATATTTTCACATAATATACTGATTCCCACAACTCACTTAGTAACTTAACAAAATACACATTACTACCCAACCGCATGACTGGGGAATTAGCTTATAACTTTAGCACCCATCGGCTAGCTGCACTGGTAAAACCATGGCTAACACTTTCTCACTAACTTAAAACTACAAAAAACGCATATATATTCTTACAAATCAACACATCCATACTTAAGCTACGGTCACAATGACCCGCACGACCTTCTACGACCTCTCTGAGAACAATTTTTTTTTCTCATTTCCTACGTCACTCTTGAGGCGTTGTTCGTAGACAGGTTGATGGTCTTGTTGAAGATTTTCTATGACCAGTCTACAAACGCAGAAACTCAAGCCTGTGCAATGCGCCTGAGCGGGAGAGTGAAAGTGGAAAAAGACGCGCTCCACGGTCCAAGCGACTGTGACTGCGCATCTCTTGAGGCGCAGTATTTTAGCCCATACGAGGGATCTGTATGAAAGCCCACGAGCCTGGAGCACGCGAGGGAAACGCAGATAGCTTTAAACACGGGGAGGACAGGACAGGGAGCGCATGGAGAGGAGTGGACGGAGCGTGCAGGGATGAAATCGCTTGAAACACGAGGACTGGACTGCAGGAGCGCCCGGGGAAAACGCAAATCGCCTGGAGATAGACACAATCACGGACAGCTGTAACAGGCGCAGACATTTGTGAAGTGCTTCAAACTTTCTTTATACAACACAATTATGTTAATGGATTAGTCTTCAGCATCTGGCGCTTTGGAAGTTTTGGTATCTCCTTCTCTGCAATACGCAGGTAAGAAACAAAGCGGTTTTAATGGAGGTTTGACTTTGTGAGTTTGCTGTGTTTCAAGTGAGAGAGACAAACGAGAGAACAGATTTCAGACAAAGCCTACAGAATATAGCTATTCATAAGCATATTTGGGTTTTGCTGGTGTGCAATTATGTTATTACTATTCCGGTCCGGTTTACGAAAGGTTGCTAAAAACAACTTGATAAATGCTTGCGTTGGATGCAGGGACATCACGCAGCTCCCGTGCGATACCAAATAAATGTAGGATTACCGTAAAGACACATGCACATGCAAGGATACCGTACGATTTCATTTCCCTAAGAATGTCGTGGGTTGTTGGTGAGAGCTGAAAGTCTGCCGTAAAAAGACTGTAGGAAAACAGTTTCCACTCCACGAGCCACGTACGAACTCCAGATTTTGTACGACCTGTAAGATTCGTACGACCATTTTATTCGTATGAGTCATTGTGACCGTAGCTTAACTTTTATCATTAACGCACACTTTTGAAATGATAACCAACTCTCTGTGGCCTATTTGGAGCAGGAAAACATTAGCTGCTTTGACCACGTTTTCTCCCTAGTTGTTGTCTCTCTCCCACAAAATGTTAGGGCGACCTCTACTGGTCACTCCAAGAACAGCAGGTAAATGAAAACCACACTAACATCAAACATCAGAAACATGGGGCCTTTCGTACAAATTGTGTTGGAATTTACTTGAAAAGAAGATGCTACTGAACTGAAAGGTTGATGTGTTTAGTTTCACCTGGAAGTACAACTGCACCATCTTGTGGGAATTACATAAAAAATGTATCTTTTGAAGAACTGCATTGACATTAAATCTAAAGTTTATGTTGACAATTTTTTTTATTCTGTTTTTTTTTAACTCTTTCACTGCCAGACCTATCCTCACTATCCTTCCCTGCCAGGCCTTTTTGCTCATTTTAAACAATATCCACAGCTCTAATAAAACTTTGTTGGACATCAAATGAGACCTGTCATGTCTTCTTTCATTAACAAATAGAATTGTTATTCTTAATCCATTCTTTTTTTTTTAATATGAATTTGAAATTCCCTGTTTTCTTTAGATTTCAGCGTTTGACGGCAAACTTTTGAGATAACGTCATTTTTCTAAAACAAACTTCATGTCAGTGTAATTTTCCTTTGAGCCAATCCGATGAAATATTTTCTTTAAAATAAAATTTCAAGGTTTACATGATTAAAACAATGAGGGCGACTGTCTTTGTCCTAATTAAACCAACACGAGCTGTGATACAGACAAGAAGGCAGTGCAGTTTGATAGAGATTGCAGTCTGCATGGTGCACCTGCAGACCACTTCCACCATCCGAAAACCAAGCCTGCAACAAAATCAGACGACACCAGAGGGAGACAGAGTAGGGAACATAGCACACTCCCTGGACCTGAATAGTGCTAATATGTAGCTCCTTGTCTATGGAGGTCGTCATGAGGTCAACCGTAAGAGCACTAGACAGTTGAGAGAAGTGGCCTTTGGAGAATCTGAACGTCCTAACCTGAAGCGGGAAACCGAGATGGAAATCACGTGACTGTACAAAACTACAACACCCACAAGCGAAATACAGATCACATTTAAAGACACAACACATTTGCACATGAATCTGGTGCTGTTAAATAAAAACACCTGCATCGAACCTCACAGATTGAGCCATCTCTGAAAAGTCTAAACACGAAGCTTCAACAGCACGTCCAGTATATACGCACAGGACAGGTCAGAATAAATAAAGACTCACCATCAGCAGTCTGTGAGAGAAAGGACAAATATATTTCAATAAATTCTTCTTACTTTCGTTGCTAAAACCCTATATTTTTATAGTTTATAAAGTTTGCTGACAATTGTATTCAGCGTCTAAACTTTTCATTCATTATAAAACTCATCATTCACAAATCATATATGCTCATAAATGTTCATTTTCAAAGTTATCTGTGAAGTGGATTGTGGAATTGCCTTATAGCTCCTTATCGCTGAAAGGAAGCTTCTAAAGGAACTAAGATTGGAAGCCTGCAGACTCCTTCTCCTAGCTCCTTCCTAACTGAGTCGACTGTTCGAACAGTTCTTATCATGTGTGTGGTGATGATGCACATCCAGTTTGGGTTCAAGGAGCTATGAGCTATGGAGCCAATTTGCACTATTCGAACGTAGCAAATGCTGTTGAGGTTAACAATAAATCATCTGCTTTTTCAGAGAGTTCCTATTCCATTGTCAATGGCTAAATCCAGCTGTCAATCACCTAGGGCAGGACAAAGGCTTAAGCAGTAACCTGGCTCACGCCAGATAGATCTGTTTTGATCTCCGATTTGAGTTCTTCCACAGTATCCATCTGGAACTTGACTCGCTGAAAGTGTTTGGGAAAAGGTGGGGCGTTTAGTGAAATACTTTGAGCTGATTGGGTGAGCGGCCTACCTTATTTGTGTTTAGCCAATCACAGCAACAACTCGTAATGGTGTATCCAATGTCTGTGTGAGATAGAACAAGTACAATGTCACACATACTGCTCTTCTTTCAAAAAGAAGTTACTCCCTATTTCTGCTAATACCGCATCCAAAGAAGCAGAAACACGTACATCCACAAGAGCAGCCATCTTTGTTTAGCTTGAATCAGACTCGGTGCTAACAGCCCGTATTAGCCCGCCCTGCTACAATGTAATTGTCCCTCAAAACCACACTGCTTTGATGTGATGTGATGTGATTGGGCCGAAACACCGCGGTTCGGACTCCAAACCAATCGGGCGACTGGAAGGCCAGATGGTTTATTTTGAGTTTGTGAATTCACAAATATAGTAAGATAAACTATATGGCTGGCCAGGTTAGGTTAACACATTTTCAGAGAAAAACAAGGGACCAAGCCCCTCAATAAAAAGTTATTAAAATAATAGATTATTAAGAATATTGTGTGTCGCCACTTATTTTGGTAATCGATTAGTTGGCCGATTATTCTTTTGATCAATCAATTAGTTGCTTAAAATACAAAAGTCTCTTGGATACAAGATTTTTGCGGACTTTGAGCCGAGATAACATCCCTAAAGAACGTGCAGATTTATAGAAAAAACTAGTGTTTACATAAAAAACTCTCCATTTTCAGCGCTCATTATTATCATTGTTTTCAAATAATGAACGATGATAATAATGAGAGTTTCTCAGCTTCTCAGCTGTTATTAATTGTATGAAAAACCACAGACTAATCAATACTAAAGCTAGTATCAAACAAGATTCTAAAGATTCAATTATGTGGAGTCCTCGGTGCAGCTGGTGCTGGGTACCTGAACAATGAACTGAAACTGTCTGAATCAATCAATCAACCAATCAATCAATCAAAAACTTTGAATGTTTTCAATGAAATTAGCAACATTGTCTTAGCAGCTGTGTAATTTCTTTGACATTACATTTACATTACAGCTTACTACATAAATTAGTTTTGAAGATCTTTCTTTGAAAAGACCAATTTTTTACTATTGGCCTTATTTTTTAGCAAATTGTATTACTAGGCTACCTGAGTCAGCACAGCCCTGATGGTTGTATTAAAGAATTTAGTAACACCATACCACTTGGAACTTTAAGTATAAGCTTCAAAGTTCTTGAGTGAATAGTTGAGTTCTTTGTTTGTTCTCACTAAGGCCCTAGCTTCGAATGCTAACGTTAGCATTAGAATGCACGTTTTCAGCTCACAGTGACTGTAATGTCACAGTGAATTAATTGTAAAGAATAAACTTTTTGTTTTGTTTTATAAACTGTGTTTACTGATAGTCTACAGAACCAAAAAGCACCAAGGACTGAATACTTGGGTTTTATTTCAATGAAACAAAGTGGAAACAGCTACAAGTTCATTTTGCAGCCCCTATTTAAGTGTGTTTCATGGTTTTATGTCCATAGTACAGTAAATACAATTTATTGGAAAATGCCAGTTGTAAAAATTGGTATTTTCAAATAAATATCTTCAAAAACTAACTTATGTAGTAAACTGTAACAATGTTGCTAATTTAATTGAAAACATTAATTTTTTTTTCAATTGATTGATTGATTAATTGATATAGTGACATATATACACAGACATTGCCAAATTATTATGCATAAATGCAACATTACATGACAAACTCTTTTGTAGTTACCTGTAAATAGTATTGAAAGCATGTGTCTAACAGAAATGCTTCCTTATTGCTCAGATGATGACGTGTATCCTTAGTTTTGTCTCACAGTAATCGCAGCACTAAAATTCAACATAGTGACCATGACATCCCTGTGTTACTCAGTTTAATCTGTGACGTTTGTAGCCTTGTTTGGATATTTACTGGGATTTACATTTGGTCAACTTCACATAATCAAAACTAGAATCAAAGTTATGCAAAGACTCGTTAAACCTGTCTCTCCTCTCCCCTGAGCCGTCACTCCCTCTGCTGTTCCAGGAAACATCAGGCTGTGTGTGCTCAAAGACTCCTCAGCCGATTCAAACCCTCAGCAGTCACAGGTGAGTGTTACTACTCTTCTCCAAACAGCTCTTGTGAAGTCTCATTTCTCTTCCTGCTTCACTCACACTTTGATTCTCACTGTTATTGGGATTTCATTACGATCAGACTTCTGCTCACGTCACAGTTTTACTGTCACTTTTAGAAATGCCAGCATTATTCTGTTTTATTGTTGTTTTTCAGCTGTGAATTTTGTAATCAATTATAATTGTCTCATCAAAAAACTAGGGCTGTACTCAATGTATCGATATGGGGATATATCGTGACAAGCTTATTGGCAATACGCGTATCGTTAAAGGGAGGTGTATCGGGATACGTATCTGCATACTTAAATTCACATAATTTACACTTCTGAACCTGGACTGCAGCTTTAAGGCTGAAACTATTGAGCTGAACAATAGCTTCTTTGTAAGACACAATTACAATTCTTCTGCATTTGACACTTGATAGGTGACATATTGAGAAAATTATATCAGCATATACGTGTAATACGTATCGTATCGGAAGGCTCTTGGCAATACCCAGCCCTACAGAAAACAGAAGTTTTGTGTCATTGACATGCTTGAGCAGCCTGCTCTCACTAAAGTGTGAGTCTCTTGGCAATGTGAAAAGAAAGTTGAGTCATTGGTTTTGATATTATCTGTGTGCCTATGAAAAATGTTGTTGCCCTAGTTCATTTCTACAGTGAAGTTAAGGCATCTTTTTGTTTGCAAATATTAACATAGCCCTAATTCCTAACCTTACCCAATTAACCACAAACCATTTTTTTTTTTTTTACAAATCTAAATGTATCTATTGTTTTAAGCTTATCGATCTGCGACCCCAGCACTAAACATCCATTTTAAAAGTGAGGCTAAACACGCAGTCAGAGACTTACTCCGGCCACAATCGCACCTCAAACAGGCTCACAAAAAGTGAAAGATGCTGGAAGACCTTCTCAGAGCTCAGCTCTATCCTGGCTTCAGTTCTGCCTTACAAGCCCGCAGCAATTTATCAGTTTCAGTAACTGCTCCTCCTCCATTGCTTCACTGTTACAAGGGGTTCCCCAAGGTTCTGTACTTGGTCCTTTCCTGTTCATATTCTACATTCCCCTTGTTTGTCATCTGTCATCACTGCTTCTGTTTCCACTGCCGTGCCATTCAGCCACAAACACAACCAGCCACTGCTTCTTCACACTTCACACAGGCCTAGCTGACATCAGACCTGCATCACAAACAACTTCATTTGAACAAGTCTGACAGAAATGTGTTGTTGCCTTTGTCAGTGAACAAAATAATCAAACTAGGAACTTGCTCCTGTAAGTGTGTTGTGTTTGTGTTTCAGAGATGTGGTCCACCTGTGAAAGCAGCTCTGAGGAGACGCTCCTGTGCTCCATCTGTCTGGAGGTGTTCTCTGAGCCAGTGTCCACTCCATGTGGACATAACTTCTGCAAACGCTGCATCTGTGAGGTCTGGGACACCCCTGGGCCCTTCACATGTCCCCTGTGTATAGAGGTCTTCTACAGCAGACCTGAGCTGAAGGTCAACACTCTGCTGCGTGAGCTGGTGTCAGAGAGAAAACTAAACAAGAACAAAAGCAGATCTAGGAAGGAGAAGCCTGACATTGCAGAGGTCCAGTGTGACGTCTGCTCTGAGCCCAAACTCAAGGCCCTGAAGTCCTGCCTGGTCTGTCTGTCCTCGTTCTGTGAGCCCCACCTCCAGACTCATCTCACAGTCTCTGGGCTGAAAAGACACCAGCTGATGGAGCCTGTGGAGAACCTGGAGGACAGGCTGTGTCCCAAACACCAGCGCCCCCTGGAGCTCTTCTGTGACACTGACCAGAGCTGCGTCTGTTCACTGTGCTTCCCTTTAGAGCACAAGACCCATGATCTGTTGTCTCTGGAGGAGGCGTGCTCACGCAGCAGGTCCTCTCTGCTCCAGTCTCAGGCTCACACTCAGCACATGGTGGAGCAGAGGAGGCTGAAGCTCCAGGAAATCCAGAGCTGCCTTGAGCTCAGTGACACAGAGGTCCACAGAGAGAGGGCCGAAGGGCTGCAGGTCTTCACTGCTCTCATGCAGTCTGTTCAGAGGCGTCAGGAGCTGTTCTTAGAGGAGCTGCAGGAGAAGCAGGAGCTCACCCACAAACGAGCCCAGGAGCTGGTGCAGCAGCTGGAACAGGAGATCTGTGAGCTGCAGAAGAGCAGCACTGAGGCGGAGCGGCTTTCACGCTCTCAAGACCCTCTGCACTTTCTACAGCACTGCCCTGCACTTACGCCCCCTGCTGGGCTGAAGGAGTGGAGCAGTGTGAGCTTTGAGGGGGAGGCGTGTGAGGGCAGTGTGGCCCGGGCCGTGACAGAGCTGGAGAAGGAGCTCTCTGAGAAGTTTAACAAACTGTGTAAACAACTGACCTCAGAGTGGAACAAAGCTGAGCTGAGGAGAAAGCAGAAGTTTGCCGTGGACGTGACTCTGGATCCAGACACTGCTCAATCATGGCTCGTTCTGTCTGAAGATCTCAAACAGGTTTATTGTGGAGATGTGAGGAAGCAGCTCCCAGATTCTCCTCTGAGGTTTGATAAATGTGTTTATGTTCTGGGAGAGCAGAGTTTCTCTTCAGGCAGGTTTTACTTTGAGGTTCAGGTCAAAGGGAAAAAAGAGTGGGATTTAGGAGTGGCTCGAGAATCTATCAACAGGAAGGGACAGTTCAATCTGACTCCTCAGAATGGATTCTGGTGCATTGTGTTGAGAAACAAAGATGAGTATACAGCTGGTGATGGTCCTCCTGTCTGTCTGTCCCCATCTGGAGCTCCTCAGAAGGTGGGTGTGTTTGTCGACTATGATGAGGGTCTGGTCTCCTTTTATGACACAGATTCTGCAGATCTTCTCTTCTTTTTCACCGACTGCTGCTTCAAAGAGAAAATATTTCCAATTTTCAGTCCTGACGTAAATGCTCAAGGCTCAAACTCTGCTCGTCTGGTCGTCACTGTGGTGGAGACTTTCACTGATGCAAAGTAACAAACATAAATGAACTGTACTAATCTGATTTTACGGTGCATACTTTTTACTTCATTTTACTCCACAGAAAAACACATTCTTAAATGTTGAAATGGTAGCAGTTTATAATCATGTTTATGTTGGAATCCTGTGTAAAAAGTTAAACAAAATGTGGTGAGGTATTAGATTAAAGTTTATCTTTGCTTTGGAAACAGTTATTTTGGATTTTGTGACAAGATTTAGAAATGCTTTGTGTGGGGAACTTGTTAAATAAATGCAGGGTTTAAACTATTGACATAAAGCCCTAGCCACCACTTCTATAACAAGCATAAAAAGATTTAGTCATATTTTAACAGCATTTCTAACGCCAGTAACATCTTTATCAGTCATAAAGCTGTTCTCTTGCCCAAGTTTGACCACTAGAGAGCAGGAAAGGACCACTTTACCAAGCCTCCACAGACTTGGACAAAGAAATCCAATGCGTTATCTCATGTATCATTCATATTCAGAATGCAGCTACATCTACTTGCTTTTTGTTTCATCACACAACTGTCTTTGAATCATTTCACAAGGTTATATTTTTGAAATGACGCAGTTCTGAAAGGCTTCATCTTACTGCAAGTACTAACAATGTTTTTGCCACCCATCTGTATATGGTTGTCTGTTCGCAGTCATTTCTTTTGGTATTTTGGAGTAAACAGGGCAACTTTTAGAATAGAATAGAACACCTGCTGTCCAAATGATGTCCCTCAATTTTGCATTTTTTGGCATTCAAATTTCTTATATTTTTAGTCAATAGTTTTGACACACTTCTCCATAAAAACATTAAAATAACCCGGGCTCACACTGCCAACTTGAAAACAAAAAACACTCACAACCAAATTCTAAGAAGCGTGCAGGGCACAGATGGTAAACATGCAATAAAGAAGAGATGAAAATATAGCTCCCGTGGTCATATATTTGCTTAACCCAGTGACGTTTCAGGCATCCAGCCCTTCATCAGACATGAATGATGGGGTACCCCGTCATGTCCTTCCAGCTTTAAAAATGTTTATCTTATTGTGTTGTCAAACCACAAAAAAGTGTTTTGTGCCTTTTTAAAGTTAAGATGCACTTGATATAATACTAACTTGGATCATCGTGCAATACTTTATGATTGAGTACTCCTTGAAGTGTGTAGACTAGAGCATCATGATTTGTAAGTGTATTTTTCTATGTAAATATGTGCACATGTGTATAGCATTGCAACACAGTCTCACAAGAAGGCGTTCATATAGCACGACACAAAAATAGCGTATTTTTAGAACGATATCAGTCCTGTTTTGCGTACTTATGTTACGCCGTACATATAGCACGATATGAAAAAGCGTAAAAATGCCACGAGTTTTGGTTGAAGCCACGTGGAGACGTTTTCTTCAGGTGAAACGGTTAAGTTCAGGCATAAAGTTACTAAAATGGGTAAGATTAGGGTTGGGGCTTGGGGCAGGTTAAGATTAGATGTAGGATTTTGTTAATTTTCAACCACCATTGAAATGAACGGGGACTGTGACGCGTACTATAATTACGCAAAAGAGCCGTAAACTCGTGCTAATCATACACAATTTACATGTTGCGTTATGTCGTGGTAAATGTATGCTTTCTTGTGAGATCGGGCTGAGCATTTGGTATATCTTGTATGTTTGTAAAACAACATCTCGTATAGACCAATGGGGTCACATTTTGTTCATGTGACCAGGTTGATGGTTGTATATAAGACTCAGGTGTGTCTTAGCTCATTCATGTCTGATGAAGGGCTAGACGCAAGAAACGTCACTGGGTTAAGCAAATATACGGGAGCTATATTTGCTGTGCGGACCATCTCTCTTTTTTATTACCAGTCTGAATCCAGCCACTCACACTGAGACTGGGACTTTTTTAATGCATTGCAGCAGGATTATGTCTAATTTCCAAAATGTACTGATCTTTATTTCACAGTTTGTCAATATTAAAGAGACTATATCCAACTTTTTACAATAAAATAACTTAAAGTTAATTTCCTCCTAACACAGATGTCTTGTTAATGTATCTATTTAAGTTGAAATTAGTCAGCACTGACCTGTCTTTGTCTAATGCGCTGATCCCACTACATGCAGCTCCGCTCTGCTCCTCTGTTCCACCGAAAGCTGCCGAAGGCCCTCACACACTGCCTCCACTCCAGTACACTCTGTATCAAAAACACGAGTTTGTGAAATAAAAGGCCTTGTTGAAGATCAAATGCGAGAGCTCAGATGTTTTGCTCCGATAAACATTTAAAAAATACAATTTAAGCTTCAAGTTTAGATTTCATTTTTTTTTTTATCTTGAGCATTTTTTAAGTCTTTCAATGCCAATGACGAAAATATCCGTCATTGCGTGGATAACCGTAGTCTGTCAATGACATTCATTTCTGTCATAGTCTTTTTGTTCTATGCAACGATAGAGAGCTCACTAATGGACGTGCTGACTTCGCCTGCAGTCAAATACATGATGCAGTTTCACAGATTCACCAGCAGAGGCAGGTGTAGTGTGAGCACAAGGACGCAGAGGAGGTCACATGACAGAAAATATATGTGCTATGTTGACTTTTAGGCCGCGCAGTCGGCTGTGTTAATGATCAGCTTCTTCTTGAAGACAGCTTTCTTTTCAAAAGGATTACAGACAAAACATTTTGGACAAAAACATGGATGAGTAAGTTTAGAGCAGATATTTGATCTTTAAAATTAAGAAAAGGCGATCTTACTGGACTCAGACTCTGAGGAGAACAGCACATGCTGCGCGTCTAGAAACTTCCTCTTCTGTGAGCGTTCCAAAAGTGTCAGAGTAACAAAACTACTGTATTTCTTCATAGAACCTTTATCAGAAAGCGGAAAAGGGCAGTGCTGCCTTCTCGTCTGTAATCCTGCATTTGTTGGTTTAAAGTGAGGCTACGCGGTCAGAGACTCACTGCGCCCACAACTGCTCTTCAAAAAATCTTGCAAAAGTTTTGTGTGAGAGCAATCCTGACGTGTGGAGAAGTTCATAGCCCTGAGGCTGTGCACGGGTCTAGTTTCTTACTCACATGGCAAGATTTCTTTCTTATTAACTTTACAGACCTATGAATGAAGACTTTGCTTTAGCCAACAAAAGCACATGAGCTTATGATGTAAACAAGTGAGGATTTTCTAAAACGGAAACTGAGAAAAATGAAACACAAAAAGAGTTTTCAAACCAGTGCACCTTCGCACTTTGTACCACACGCTTATTTAACTGAGCTAAATGACTGATGATGACACTTCGCAGCGGGCGACCGCTTTCCAGCTTGCCTTACCAACGGTGTCAGGGAGGAGTTTGTATATCCCACCTGGGCAGCTCGTTGAGAGGCATCTGTCTGCAGACCTGCTTGAGGAGTCCCCTGCCTCGCAGACCTGTACCAGGAGTCCCCTAGTCACGTGACCTGTACCGGGGGCTCATAAGGCCCGGATGTTCGCCCATATTATGAAAAAATACCACGGTACACTAAGTGGCGCTATGCACTTAAAACATTATTTACGACCCGCCAATAACATTGAAGAAAACGAAGAGCCCCGATGTCCATTTTGGCCGTGTTTTAACACAGTTAACAAATCATAAATGTGGGTACAAGACGGTATATGCCGGAGAGAGACAGAAGTGAGCTGGTTGCCATAGTGATGAGTTTATTACTGTTGCTAACTAGACCTAAACTTGTTTTTTTTTTTTTTTTTATCTTAACCTTTACCCAAACCTTTTTCCTAAACTTACCCATTACCCCAACCCATTCTTCATCCCTCCGGGCATGACTAGCATTTATTAAGACCGCCCCAGGGGTGTTGTGTTCTTAAGTTGTGTAAGTTATCAGTTGTCATTGAAACTAATTACTTGATCCAGCAAAAAAGGAAAAAGTCGTCTGGTGGCAATTTCAAGCTTCTCAAAATGAAGTTTGTTTAACAAACTTCATTTTGAGAAGCTTGAAATTGCCACCAGACGACTTTTTCCTCGGTGGAGGTGTCTCCTGATGGACGTGTGCACACACACACTCGTGAAGAAAAATAGTGGGTAAAAAGTGTAACTTGATCGCTAAAAAGTAAGCCTAGATACAAGTCACGTAACGAGGGCCCTCCTGGTACAGGTCTACGAGGCAGGGGACTCCTCATGCAGGTCTGCAGCCAGATACTCTTGGGGCTCGTCTGCAGTGTCAATTCGCTGTGACATCGGCATGAACTGAAAATGCAGTGTGTTTGACCTGTTATGTGTTTTTGCACACATAACTGCAAAATGAGCGAGTTTACACAAAAATGTTTTGAATTTGAACAGCTCAAAAGTAAATAGTTAGCTGTTAGTTTACATTTTTATGGCGATCAAAACAGTCTACAACCCCTTTGAGACATTACTTGTGTGAACTCCCTTTTGTTTGTAAAGCCAAAACCAGCTTAAGCCTCACTACTGGGCTTGTTTTGGAAAAAAGCACCAGCTCAGTCCATGCTCTCTGGCAGTAAATTCCTCATATTATTACCGCTCTGTCCTTTCTCTAGTATAAATAAACGGAACAGGGCTCCTCGGGGCGTAGACACATTATGTAAGTGTTAGCATAAACGCCTCACACATGACGGAGGGGAGGAGTGGGGCGCTGACACGGTGGGTGGAGAGAGAGTCACGGAACACAGTGTCAAACAAAACATAAGACTGGATTAAGAAAACAAGATATGAGCAGACTTCAGCACCACAGTGTAGGGGGAAAAAAGAACTTTCTGGTTAATTCCCACCTTATGAGTTTGTATTAGATTTGCACTTATGGTCATGAACTTTGGAGAAGTCTACAAGTTCCTACTCTCTCTTGTGGTCATGAGCTTTGGTATCTATGTTCTCTAGCCTATGCATCCAGTAAGTAATGTTATTATTTATGAATATTGTTATAATATAATATTCTTTATCATGAAGACCTTCCATGAGCGCAGCAGGGCCACAGTTTCATAATCAGACCATACTGTACTATGTGGAGTTCGTCTCTTCTCCCCGTGTCTGGTTTCCCCTAACACAAAAATATGTCCAGTAGCACCTTCCATCTACAGCAGGGTTATTCAAATGGCGACCCAGGGGCCAAAAGGGGGCCCGCTAAGCAGTTTGTTTTGGCCCAGCATGATGAAATACAGGCCACAAATCGGATAGGCTGGATTTGTTGTTCACTGTTAGTCAGTAGCCTATGCATCATTTGAGCCAGATTCTATTACTCCATTTAAATGGTTATATTAGGACCATATAGTCCTAGTTTAGTCTGGGCTCAGATTTTGTGGTCTAGTCTTGTTCAAAATGTAGTTTACATTTGATGTAATCCAAATATAGACCAGGCTTAGTCTTTTTTTTTTTTGTTTTTTTTTTTTGGAACTCAGTGTAGTCCCACTGCTGCTATGATCTGTTCTAGTTCAAGTTGTTGATGGATGTTGGGTTTGTTTTCTCTGACTCCTGTGACACTGCATTGTTCTTTTATTTTATAGTTGTTGCAATGAAAAATAGGTTGATTTCGAGATAATGATATCTCTGCTTTTAAAGTTTAGTTTTTGTAGTTCGGCCCTCAGACCATAGCCCATCGAAAAAATTGGCCCATTGGTAAATATAAATGAATAGCCCTGATTTACAGGATTACAGATGGAAATAATCTGTAATCTGCACTGCAGGTGTTCTTCTTAAACATTGACAGTAATTATGTTGTAATTGTAGCATTAGCAAGGCTAGCACCTATAGCCCTGAAACTGAGATGGCTCTCTCAGCATGCAGCACTAAGGGTCAAAGGTCACAGTTTTGCATAGGACCTGTGAAGAACTCTTTGTCAAAGGCCAAATATGAAGAGCACAATCAACCTTTTCAGCTCTCAGCTGTGTTTAAATGTTTTCTTGTCAACAATGTTGCTACTTTACCTTTTTCCTTTTATCCACTTGAACTTAAAGAGAATAGAGCAGAAGAGTGATTTTGAATGATTGAAGCATGTTTGGAGATGTTTTAATGCTTTTTTAAGCTTCTGCGGGGCTGGATGACCCTAATTTGACCGAAAAAAGATTGAATCTGGTAAAAGTATCAGATAAATGGCACAAACAAATCACAAACAATTGACACAAATTTGACCTGTTTTAGTGCTTTTTAAAGGAAACCTACATATATTATATTTTATTTCTAAGTACATAGAAAAAACGCAATAGGTCTCCTTTAAACTTCCTGAAGGGCTGGGTGACCCTAATCTGACCTATAAAATAATCATTAATATCATAAAAACTAAAGCAGCCAAACAAAACAGCACAAACGAAATACAAATCATTGACGTACATTTAGATGTGCATTTGATGGGAGGGCAACTTCACGAAGGTCAAATATCAGATCAGTTCTGTATCAGTCTCTCCCTGTGGTGTATTTAAGCGAAACAGTGGTACGCATTTTATGTAAAAAAAAAAGATGCTATGATCTAAGTACAGAGCAGTGCATAGACTAGAGGGTAGGTGAGTTTTTCTCCTAAACTTTGTCATGATAAACACCACAGTATTACTCAACATCATGTTCAATTCAATTCAATCATTCAAAATCACTTTTCTGCTTTATTCTCTTTAGGTTCAAGTGGGTAAAATTCAAAGTAGCAACATTGTTGACAAGAAAACGTTTAAACAGCTGAGTTCTGAAAAAGTCGATTGTGCTATTAGTATGTGGCCTTTGGCAAAGAGTTCTTCACAGGTCCTATCCAAAACTGTGACCTCTGACCCCTGGGGTCGCATGGGGAGAACTAGCTTAATTTCAGGGCTGTATGCGCTGGCCTTGCTAATGCTACAATTACAACATAATTACAGTCAGTGTTTAAGGAGAACACCTGCAGTAAAGATTTTCCCGCCTGACAAGCTGCCCTCGAGTCCTAAGTGTGCTTTTATGGTTTTTGCTGTATGTCGCTCCCTTGTCCCATCCCTGCTGTGTGAGCTGGAGTAAAATGTGTGTCCATGCTTCACCTGCTACTATAAACAGTTTAAATTATGTACATTGTAACTTTGTGTTAGACTGTGTTATCTCACTAACTAACAGAACAACCAAGTTTGGGACTAAAAAGACAACAAAACTTCAAAAACTTCTTTGTAAAGCTTCATTTGACTTCTGATGGCCTCTACTCTGTGAATCGCTTCATCTTAAAGTAATGCAGTGGGTTTGGATAATGCTACAGGCAATATTTGCAGTGAACACTTTAAAAAGGTAAGTTAATGCTAATGCTAATTTTAAAAATCAGGAATGACATTGGAAAAACAAAAGATGCAATGAACATCTGAAAAATGATGTATGGCTAGCTTGATGAATGAGCCGGTTTCATTTCAATCCATGTAAACTATCTGATGTCTTAGTATTTGTAGCTTGTTTGTTTTATGGTAGGTGGGTCTTTTTCACATTAACCAACCACTGCCGTTTGTTCGTTAGCTGACATTACGTATGTCCTGCGACCAACACATCAGCTGTATTCCGGTACAGTACAGCGTAAACATGCACGTTTGTGATCGTTGAAATGAAACCGGCTGATACATCATGCAAGAGTGGCTCCATCACATCTAGAGTAATACTTGAAATAAAATTTCGGCAAACTTGCGGAACTACAAACAGATACTTGACTTTAACGTCAAATTAATCACTTAATTTCTGTTCGCTGATTGGTCGATCATCTCTCAAGCTCGATTCAAACATTAACAAACTTTGAAGTTCCTGACCTAGTTGCTGGAGTGAAATGAAATGGAGCGGAGGCACTAGGTGGTGCTAGCCTGGGTAGCTAGCACTAGCCTCACATTATAGCCAAGTTACTGAAAACAAAACTCTTGTTTTAAATCTGCCCCAGTGTAAGACAAAGCACTGTTTACTATATAATGGTACAAATCATGAAAAGTAAAGTCAGACAAACACTTTTTAAATCATCAATACATTTTATTAAATAGGCAAACAGCAGGAGGAAGAATGGATCAGCTGCATTCATTAACTTTTCCAAACACCTTGCTTTGTGTGCGTCTAAAAGATGTCCGACTTCCACAGACAAATGTACTGAACATGCACTAGAAACATCCATTGCTTTCTTTACAAAAAAATCGGAAAAACTGTTAGAATTTGTCAGTTTTGCGCTCGTACATGCACTTCTGCCGTCCATCATGGCCACATGATTATGTGACTATAGGTGCAAATGGTCAATAGGTCTGCGTGTGTTGCCTGCTCCGGGATGTTTGTGGTTTGTTTCGCGGGTAAACACTCAGCGTGGTGGCTTAGGGTCATGTGTTCCAGTCCAAGCAGCGCAAATGACCAATTTTAGGTTTGTCAGTTTACCAGTGCGATTACTAATAATTGATAAACATCAGGTGTCGCAGATGTCCGGGAGCCTGCCAGTGCCGCCTTGACCACCATGTACTGTATGACCATGTTGTGAACAAAATAGATTTAACAGCTGTTTCTGTAAACCATTGAGAACAAGACTCGCAAACACAAAACTCAACGCGAGTATCTTTTTCTTATGAGAACAACATTGCAACATGTCTTAAAGCTTCAAAAAGTTTACCATAACACGACTCCTTTGACTTTCTATAACCTTTCCAAGTTTCTAGTGCAGAATATGAAACTATCCCGGAGTGATTGCACTTTCCCTGGAGTTACATACGTACACTTTCATTGAGAGCAGTTTGAAGTCGCTCTTACCTGAACTCGAACAAGCATACCAGCTCAATTCCACTCAATCTTCTTTATATTAAGCCCCAGGAAGCTCCTTTCATCCCGACATAATGAAAAAGAAAATGCAGTCTTTTCATTTGAAGACTTCTTAGCCGGGCCTTTAACTGTGGCGAGCTTTTGGGGGCAGAAGAGGAAGAAAGAGGGGAAAGGGGCACTGTACGACGATGGATTTGTTCATTCACGCCGCTGAACACGTACAATGGGTCTTTATGAAGGACAGAGAAGGCAAATCTCCAGCAAGTCCACTAGATCTATTATGAGAGATCACCAGAGCTTTCACACAGGCACAAACAGCAGCAGTTGTACGCCTTAAGCTACGACAGGGTTATATAACGGCTTAGATGCACGGAGAGAGTGAATACGCAAATTTAGAGCTGCGCAATTAATCTATACAGTTTTACATGGATTAAGAACAAGTTAGTGAAGAAAAGATTTAAAATATGTTGAAAATAACAGGAATTGTTCTACACTGATGACGTCACACAAGGCAAACTAGAGAATTAAAGTTTTTGTCCCAAGAATCACATTCTGTTTGACCACAAAATAAATGTTTTTTGTGTGTATTTCAGATGTCAATTGACAAAAAAAATCTTACATTAGATGAGTTTTGACCATGCCATTACCCAAGCAGAGTCACTTGCTGAAATTGAGTAGCTAGTTGTTAGCTTTCTTTACTTAAACTGCCAGAAACTGCTAAAAAGCCATCTGTAGTTAGATCACCAATTATATAAGATTTTAAAAAAGCCTGTTAAGAAAGTTTATAAGTTATAAGTTTGATAAAGTCACGTGAAATGTCGTACTTTCTACACTCATAAAAAAACATTCAATTTAACTCTCTGACCACAAAGTTTCACTGCTCTGAGCTGTTTAAAGATTGTGTTTTCACAAACGTCAAATTCATACTGAACTTAAAATAATTTAAAAAAAAATGTATGCCTTAACATGTTAAAGTATGGGAAGCTACACTGTTTACCTCTTTGGCATTAAGTGTTAAGAGTCACAGACACTTTTAAATGAAGGTTTTTGATGTGGCGATATGTCAGAAAAGTAAACAGAAAGAAAAAAAAATAATAAAACACGCCAGGCTAGCATCATGTTAGCATTTAGCTCACAGCTATCGTTAGCATTGCTACATATATTTACATTGTTGGACCGTTGGATCTCGTTATTCATCTCCCTGCCTTCGTGTCTATACTTGACACAATATATTTCCTTAAATCCACTTTTGACGTTGCAGTTGTTGAGCAGGGAGTGATAAAACTGTTCTGATTTACAATAGTCACCCCCACAAAGGTTCATTGGTGGGTGTGGCTTTTGATGCCGACTGTATCTATTCGGGAATTTTTTGGCCAAGAGTAGGGTCTCCTCTTGCATATTTCGATGAAAAAGTAATTCCTTTAACGTATTTTTTCACATTCTGTCATAAAACGTAACTTTCCATTTTGACTTTTCACCTCCAGAAAGTCACTTTTAAATAGTAATGTTTTTTAATGCTTTTTAAAAATACAGAGGCATTTAATCTGTCTAATGTGAAGGAGATGAGAGTTTCACAGAGAAGGACGTCTACAGAAGGCCTTATTCTCTTTTCTTGAATCGCTGGTACGACTAACAAGGGGGTTCTACGGGCGACATAAAGGGGTAGATGGTCAGATAAATAACATGGTGCCAGTCCATCCGAAATGTAGACTACTATTTCTATAAAAGATATGTCACCTACTTTCATTCAGTGGTCAGATTGAATATTAAACTTACTACACATATCAACATCTAAACAATCTTTTTTCATGATTTCGTTGTGCTCCAGTATTTAGTTTAGGAAATCCAGACAGTTGTGTTTGAGTTGGGAACACTTGTGCAGGTCAAGGCTCTGCTGAGTGTCAGAGAAACAGATGCTCACTTAAACAATGGTTTGACCTGCTGTTTCCTCACCAGCTCTCATTCCTTCTCTCACCTGCTGACCCTGTTTACTCAAACGTACTTGGTCTAATCATGGGTTAAACACAAGATGAGTGGAATGTCACTTAAACTGCATAGTGGTGTAGTAGTACCGCAGACAGGTCTTGGTCATAGAGGTGGGCATAATTTCAAATTTGAGAGAAAATCGTGAATGTTATTTTGAAGGTAAGGTATATGTTATTGGCCATTTGGGAAATTTGACCAGATCTAACAGATTTTCAAAGCTACAAGCAATCAAACCTTGGACAAAAATTAAGTTAGTAATAAAATAATTACTAGTAAATGTGTCGCATCTGAAGCACTAATAGGAGGTGCGTATTTGTATATTTAGCATTAGCTTCAAGACATGAACGAACTATTAAACAACAGCATTTTAGCCACTACTCTTGAGTCTGGCAAAGTAAAACGAATCTTAAACAAATGTAAAAATCACCTCTTCAGCCTCGTGAAAGAGCAGATCCTCTGATCACACACGCTCAGGCTGTCAGACGTAAGTCTCCAAAGTTTTCGTCCGTGGATCTATTTTATTCTCTGGATAGGACATTGCTAGCTTGTAGCCATTGTAAATCGGCCCCAGTGGCCGCTTCATTGGTATTGCAGCAGGAAACTCCCTTTACAGGCTACTAGAAAGCATTTGTTCTCTTTCTTCTCAGATGTTGTGGCAATTCTTCCTAAACTTTTTTTTTCTGGTTAAAAAGGATTTAGTCTTGTATAAAATGGCTTTTTAAGCATTAGCTTTGGCTACTGATGCTTGCTCTGTAACTCTTCATTGGATATGGGGGAAATACAACTACGCATATTCCATGGCCTGTAGCACACCAAGCAAAAAGCCAAGGGCTAATGGCCAATATGGTCACTCCAGTGAGCAAAAGCCATTGAAGCACAGCGTCCGTCGTCATCTTTGATATCCGGGGCTTGGTCATGTCCTACAGAATAAGTCATGATACATATTCTGACAGTTTTTTCTGCTTGTTAAAAAATCCTTCAAAAACGTGCTAGTTTACTCTGGTTTAAATGGAGGAAACGTCGTCTTCTGCCTCCAGCTAAGCTCCACCCATCAGAAATTTAACACAAAGTTTACAAACATGCAAAGGGTCTATACATCTATGAAATGCTAAACTGGGACAAAGCTGGCAAAGTAAATAGCCCTAGCCGTTTTAAGCACTTTTTAACATTTATCGTGTCTGAAAAAAGATCCGTTTTGCACTGCCCTTGAACGCTCTGCAGTCGCTGATCATCATGTAACAGTGTGCGGGGGGAACTGAAGGACATCTCTCCTCCCTCCTCAGCTTCCCAATGTTTCAGACGTTATCGGAGGCGCACAAAGTGGAGCAGGAAACGTGAAAACAATGGATTTGGAGCTGACGAATGAACACGCCTTATCTGCTCTGAGGCACCGAGGCACGAGGCGGGCACTTGTGTTTCTGTTTGGAGGTGAGATATGGTCTAAAAAACCATAAAAGTAACACACTTTAGCCGATAAATAATACCAAAACAAAACACATTTATAACAGGTGATTTTATTGTTCAGATTTACCCAAGTAAGTAAATTGCAATGCAGTTGGTGGAAACTTTTTGATTTCATTACGCCCACAGTAAGTCATTGTAAGCAGCCCCTTTCCTCTAATGAAAATCCACTCTCCTGTGACCTTTCCGAGGTGAAGTCAATAACTTGTGTATTTGTTTTCATCCTGACACCGTGCTCGATCATGATCATCAACTCTGCACGTCTGTGATGTTTCTGTCTCTCCTGCATCTTAATGTGACTGAGAGATCATCGTAAAATGTTCTTCAAAGCGGCTCTTACTGCCCCTTTTGATGAGTCCAATTGCTGACTTGTGAAAAGGTGACGATAAACTAAATGTAGATTCTTGTTTCTTGTCCAGCCTGACTCTGTAACCCGATCTCACAAGAAATCGCACATATACCACGACATAACAGGACATGTAAATTGCGTAAGATTAGCACGATTTCATGCCTTTTTTGCGTGAATGTAACATGCGTTGCAACCCCAGGTCATTTCTAGGGGGGTTGTAAAGATGTGTTATTAGTTTTGAATATTAACCAAAATTCTGATCCTAATCTTAACCTTCCCCAAGCCCAGTCATAAACGTACCCATTTTAGTAACTTGAAGCTTAAACTTACTTGTTACACCTAAAGAAAATGTCCCCACGTGGCTTCGACCAAAACTCAATTAAATATTGTGTCTTTCTTGCACTTTTTTATATTGTGCAATCTGTTTGGCATAACATAATATATTGTGAAATTGTGCTCATCATATGCTATTTTTTGTCATGGCATATTCACGCTTTCTTGTGAGACTGTGTTGGACTCTCATGTCAGCTTGCCTGGCCAGCCATTCCCACACTACTTTCAGCTCAGGAGATTAGAATGGATGCCAGGCAACATGTCAGCACCACAAACATGAAATTATTACATGTCTTTTTATTGAGGAACTATTTATTTCTCAACACGGGTGATGTGTGCACACCCTGTATGCAGAAAGAGCCGCCGCTCATTGACACAAGCTGTGTCAAGAAGTCGAGCCAGGGCCGTTGACAGCTAAGTGCAAGAGTTTATCACTGTGCCAAAACAAAAGTTATGCTGCTAATTCAACATTTGTGAATGAAATTCGACCCTACAACTCATACACATTCAGCTGAGTGAAAAAAACACTGTCTCAAGCATCAGGAGCCAGACGTCTGTCAGATGATCCAAACAGCTGTTCTCGTCTCGTTTTGATGTTTTTATCAAAGAAGTTTCCACAGCGTTTCTTTCTGCATAGGGCATGCGCATTAGAGCAGAAAGTGACGTCGACTGAAAATCCTTCTACAATTCACTCAGATGTCAGCTGTTTGTCATCTATCCATCTACATCAGAGAAGTCCAAACATCACAGGCCACAGACTAAGCCCAAGGCCAATCTTGGCTATATTAAAGTTGACATGCAATGAAAAATTCAAATTAAATCAAGCTCCAATGCAATTTATTCAAATTTACAACCACCAGCCACAGGTGCTATACCCGATTTTTACTTCCTTAAAAATATAAACAAATAGAAAGGTAATTTTAAACTCTCCATGTTATGCTCACTTGTCTAATGCATTGTTCACCACAATGTGTGCTAACCAGTGTTGGGTAAGTTACTGTAAAAATGTAATTAACATTATACAGTATATTATATATTTTATGAGTACACTACTTCGTTACTAAAAAGGTGAATATATTACAATAACTAATTACTTTTGTAATGAGTTACTCTCAACACTGGTGTTATGCTTTTTCACAGCTTTTAGGACCGAGATGCCAGATTTTTTTTCTCCAACCCAGTTATGCCATACACCATCACTGTGCATTGGTGGCTATGCTAGCTAAAGTTTATATTTTAAATTATTTAGGCTACATAAGAGATTTGAGTAAGGTTAGGGTTAGGCTTATGTTAAGTTAATTTGGTTAAGCTTAAGGTATTTGGGAAAACGTGAGCAAGACATGTTGACATGCTAATGAAAGTTAACCACAATGCTAACAAAAATTACTGGAGTTTAGTGAACAAACGGGAAAGTATTAGACGTAGTCCTGACATTGCGGACTAATTTCCACCTGAATAGAAACATAACAAGATATCTGTGCCGGGGGGAAGTTGATTTTAAAGAATAGTCCCATTAAAAAGGTAGATTTTTAAAAGTCAACAAAACAAATCCTTCCCACACATGTAAGCAAGCACCATTTTAAGCACAAATGGGACACTGGGACAGCAAAGTACAACCTCACATCTGCACTTTTGTAACACTATTGTGCAACATTCTTTTCAAGCATGTGTTTTTACATGAACCAGGCAAAAGTAGCAACTGTGAAATACTTCTCCCAGTGACCCACCTCGGTGACCCAGACTGAAAATAGAGACGTTTTAGACAAAGCCAGGCCTGTTCTATTAGTGGAAAAGCTACTATTTGTGTAACATGTAAACTGGTGCAATCCTGTGGACTCAGACAAGTGTTTAGTAATCACAATGAGGCTCTGTGAGGGAGAGACCTAATCTACTGGAAGGAAAAGGTTTAGTGGTTGAATCAAATTTTAGCGTTTGTGGTGTATCCTTGGCAATAAATTAGGCCTTAAATAGATGTACGTCTAAAAAACAACTCCAGTTTCAGGCCAACTTTGCTTTTCACGAGTTTAGAAGCATAAATCACTCTCTGAATCTGACATTTCTGGACATATCTGATACACTTTCCATCTTCTTATCTCATTAAAACGTTTTCCTGATCATGCTTGTGTGAAATATACGTATTTTTCTATAAAGCCCTGTACATAAAACATTTACTCATTAGCACCAGATTTAGACAATCAATTGAATTGCAAAGTAGAATCATTTGTGACATTTTCTTTTCTGTTGCCGTGGATGAGAGCTCTGACGTTACACACGTCGCACAGCTGGCAGTTTTTACTTGTGGCGTTGACGAGTTTGATTGTTACGCAGGAGATACTTCCATGAGGAGAAGGAGGAAAAGTCAGGTGTTGTGGCGTTGTTCAGGCAGAAAGTTTTAGCCGCTGGAGGTGATTTTTGGACATGGATCACGTAGTTACTGTTTTATTAAGGTGTTGACTTTATTCAGCAAGTTGCCGTGAGAGTAGTCTTGTTTTCCTGGTTAAACTGGAGGTCTAACTGGGCTTTGATTTCTTCTTCAAAGCTATATTGTTCAAATAGTCCACGCTCAAGCCTTCCATGTCATCTGCTCTGCTATGAGCTCTGCTGTGAGACATGACAAACATTGTTTGAGCTTTTTTGCACATATTTTGTCAACTTGAATTACTTAAGCCTCAGCTTGTACTACCTTTTTTTATTGAAGAAAATGTCTTTTATTCTGTATTGCACTTGTTTTTAGCACATTTTTATCTATCATCTTCCAGGGAGAATTGTTTTGGCAATAGTCTGTCTCTTATCTCCAGTGCTTACTTCCAAACACACTCACAGACTCACACACTCAGATACATTCCCGAAGGTCACAGGCACAGACTGTACTAAAAACATCACCTGTCCATGATGTCTGTCGCCTCTTTCCTGTCTTATGTTTGCTTTGCGTTTCATGTTCGGAAAAACGAGTGGCGGCACACAAACAGTGCAGCGGCCCGGGGACTCACTCCAAAAGTAATTATGTTGTACTCTTTGACAAATTTTTCTGTTTTGTACTGTTACTTTGACAGGGAAACAAACATTAAAGCAAGGGCAAAAACTCCTACATCCAGGTTGTTTTAGCTCTTACTTCCAAACACACTCTCACACTTCAGGAGATCACAGACACATCACCTGTCCATGACGTCTGCCGCCTCTTTCCTGTCTTTTCCTTACGTTTGCTTTGCATTTCATGTTCGGAAGAGCGAGTGGTGGCACACAAAAAGTGCAGCTGCCCGGGGGCTCACTCCAATTTCTTTGTACTCAATGACAATAAATGTTTTTGTTCTGGTTTGTTCTGTTACTTTGGAAGTGAAACAAACATTAAAGCAATGGCAAAAACTCCTGCACTCCTGTATAGGGGTGTGAATTGCCATGAATCTGGCGATTCGATTCGTATACACACGTCACGATTCGATTAATCCCGATTAATCCCGATACTGACACAAACGATTATAAATTGCAATTAATTAATAATTATTTCTGTTTTTATAGATCTATACTATTAAAGAACACTTAAAAAACAAAATTATTCGTGTGCCAAGGGTTAACATTAGATTGTCTTCTTAAAGACAGTGCTGCCCTCTACTGTCCTGGCTGAATGCACATTTTGAACCACTATTGACATTGAATTCAGTTGAAATCAATGATATAAAAGCATCCTCATTAATATGCATGACGTCATCAAAAGAATCGATATTGGAATTTTAGTATCGATTTGAGTATCGCGGGATCGAGTATCGCGATATATCGCCAAATCGATATTTTTGACTCCCCTACTCCTGTATAGAGTTAACCTGGCTCACTCCAGATGGATATGTGTTGAACTCCTATCCATCTGGGACTTTACAGGCTGAAAGCGTTCGAGAAAAGCTTGGGCATTTAGTGAAATACTTCGAGCTGATTGGGTGTGGGGCCTACGTTATTACTTAGCTAATCACAGCAACAACTTGTAATGGTGTATCCAATGTTCGCGTGAGATAGAACTAGTACGTGTCACACATACCGCTCTTCTTTCAAAAAGAAATGACTCCGTATTTCTGCTAAAACCACATCAAAAGCAGCAGACACACGTACATCCACGAGAGCAGCCATCTTTGTTTAGCTTGAATGAGACACCGCTGGTTCGGACTCCCAAACCCATCGGGCAGCTGCAAAGCCAGATGGTTTATATTGTGTTTGTGAATTCACAAATATCGCGAGATAAACCATCTGGCTGGCCAGGTTAGTATAGTTAGTGGTTAGTAAGGAAACATGAACTTCAAGCCAATGTAACTTCAGTTATATTTTAAGCTTTTTAAAACAGTTTTATGTGTAAAGGTGTTCTTGCAATATACTGTGGTTTGACAACACTTAATTTTACCCAGCATAGGCCTCACATTTTCAGGTTAAAAGTGGTGTGTGTTTGTTTTGCTGACACACTTAGGCTCCAGTATGTGACCTGTTTAGTGTGAGCAGCTGTAGGGTTTCCTGCCTCTGAACAGCAGCGGGGTCTGTCCTCTCCCACTGTGCTCTCTGCTCTCAAACAGCTGCCTGCAGTTCTGACTCCACTCCGCTCCACAATGTGTTTGGACTGATAAAAAGTGCAGGGAACAGAACGCAGACTGCTCGCACTCACAAAACTCAACTGGCAGCTGATGGAGTTTTTAAGTGTTAGTCTAAACTATAGCTTGATTTTTTACTGCACATCTATATGTTTCTTTCTCTATCTCTGCGTAAAGCCTTCTGGACACAAGAGAAGGTTTAACCCGACAATGGCACTGTTGATCGTGGAATTACTGATTTCTATTGCAACAGGATGGCCTATAGCTGTCCTGATTTCATGGCTGAGGTAAGGATATAATAGAACAAACCTGGGCAAACTAATGTCTTGTGGAGGATCACAAACTTGCAAAGACAAAAACAGGTGCTCATCGAGATCCTCAAGGGCTGGCGTTTCAACACAAGGTCAGGGAAAAGTCTTTGCACAATAACCCTAAACTGACTAAACAAGACAGAGTACCTTGAACCTTTCTTACATGATTCTCTGTTTCCTGTGCAAAACAATGTTTTATGGCTCTGAAGTGAGTCGTGGAGAACCCTGTTGTCAGTGGATCATGGAGCACACCCTTCCACAACTCACTTTGGACCCCTTCAGACAAGAGAAGATCAGATGAAAACCAGACAGAAACATGAAACGCTGTTAGCTTTAGCCTTGTGCTAGGTGCTTTACAGGTTATTGGTTGTGTGAAGTTGTGTTTCTCCCATGATTCTTTGCCTGGTGAGAACATCTTGTGCACTGGGATTAATGTCTGGTAAGGAACATCAATGGAAACAATCTACACATAACACTGTCAGGAAAAAAAGCAGGGAGAATACTGAAAAGGTGTTTTCGCACTGTAGGAACTTTTTGTTATTTCTGAAACTTTTTTAGCCCTTGGCCTCTTTGCTGGCGTGTTCCCACATAAGAAGGACCAGGAACCAGGGAGGCCAAAGTGGAGGCCAACTTTGCTCCTGCTCTGGGCAAGTACTTTTCCTTGGACTGAAAACCTTTTCAGTAACGCAGCGACGGTATTCAGCGCTAAGTCTGTATGTCAATGAGGAGGTACAGCTGGGCTATAAAGGACCCAAAAAAATCTTCTGCAAGATAGCTGATGAGCTAGCTAGCACAAGTTGGCATTTATCACATTTATGCTGCGAGAAAACTAAACACTGAAACAGGACTGCAAGAAAATCAAGGACCACAACAGCCGGACTGTAGCAAACAGAAAAAACAGCGAAAGGTTTCCCATCTTCAACAGCTTTTTTCCTGCTACTGTGAGACTGATGATGCAAACAAAATCTTGACCAGACCAATCTGCACTGATATTTAATATTTGTCATTTATTATGATCATGTAGCTGACCTCACAGATGCTTTTTTAATTATCATATCTGCTGTGCTTTGCATTTGCAAATATGTTTTATTTTTAGACTTAACTTTGTAGAAACTTGTGCTTTTACCTCCTGAACCCCCTGCACAAGAATTGCAATCTGTATGGACTTCTGTGTATGCACAAATAACAAAATATATTTCTTGAAGTCTTGTAGCTGAGTGAAACCAAATGCCTGATTGTGCTGACCAGTCAGAGCTGGAGTTCGAAAATTACAGCAAGTAAACTAAAAATTTGAACCAGAGAAAAGTTTATAATGTAAAAATAGGTAAGGATGGACAAAAGATCCAACCATTCTTAAAAATGCTGTTTCTGCTGAACATAGGCGGGTTGTGCTTTCTAGTCCGTAGAGATAATTTCCCGTTGCAGTACTAATCAAGTGGCAACTGGGGCTGTTTTGCAACAGCTACAAGCTAGCAATAATATATCCAGATGTTATAATAGATCCATGGTCCTTGCTTGTAATTACAATGCTTTGTCGGAGTGGCATTCTTGACAAAGATGACTCACAATTTTTGAAACCAATTGTTTTTATGAAGTCCACAGAAAGAATAGAGAAGGCACGCTAAATAAACAGAATTTATGAATAAATGCTTTTGCATAAACATTGTTAGAGCATGGCTAAAAGCTTCCAATAGCAGTCCATTAAGTGTCATATGTAACAAAAGTTAACCTTGTAATTTAGACTTAATGATTGAATCATCCTAAAAAAGCGATATCTTTCTTAGATTTCTTTGCAAGTGTACCTTAACTTTAACTTTGTACTTTGATGATGGAATATTGTCTTTTCATATTTAAATTCAAACAAAGCAGCAGAAAGGATATGTGCGCTCCCAGCTGAGACGGAGATCGTATTTGTTCTGAGCTGTGTGTATAGACTTAAGGCTCGTCGTCTTCAGTCGCTCTTTGAACTGAGAGCTGTCAGAATTTCAATCTTAAGAGAAAGCGTGCTTATGGATTCCACTCACTGCCTCTGCCTCGCTTCTGTTTTAAAAAAAGCCAGGAGATATGAGTCGCATTACCTTGAATAACAGAATCTCAAAGAAAGCACAAGAGTAGAGCAGGGAATCAAGAAGTAACGGCTACTTGGTCGGTCAAAACGAGAAGAAATCAAACTTTTTAAATGTTGAGAACTTTGGTGTGCTTTGGTTTATTTATTTATTGTTACCAGTGAAGAAGTCACTTGAGATCTATAGTCAAGCAGTTCTAAGATTTGTATGACATGTTAAGTTTTAGGGCTTGTCCATACGAAGACCAAAAAGTGATATTTTAGGGTTTCTGGAAAATGCACACTTCATTTGGTTCCCTAGAAAATGATTGGGACCAGGATTGCAAAGATTACATCCAAAATCTCATATAGGACCCCAGACCTGCCTCACACCTCAGCACCCCCAAACCAAAATATATTCTCACAACCATTTGAACAAGAATTCTCATTTATGTTGTTTTTTTTTCAGTTGGCTGTTATTTTAACTCAACAATAGTTTGATTTTTAGTTTAACATCATTCAGTTTTTTTTATTATCATTTTCTTTTTCTTCAGCTTCCGGAAACCTGTAAATTCAAAATGCCCCACACCACACCACTGCAAGACTAACTGATGCCTATGAACAACACTAAAAAGAGGCTGTTGAAGTGAGCCGCTGCTTTGCTAAATTGCCTCTGTCTCACTTCGAGCTAAGATCAGATTTTGAGGTCTGGCTATACTAAACTTTGATTGTCATGTATGTGGTCTATTGGGCTGCAACAGGGGTCTGCAACCTTGAACAGCAAAAGAGCCACATTTGCCCAATTCAAACCAAAGTTTTTAAGAGTTAGTAAGAGCTGCAACTGTATTTAATAATAATACAAACAAATAAACATTTATTAGGTGTATTTTCACAATGTTTTGCAAAACAAAACATCAAAATTGACTATTTGATAGCAAAACTAATCTTCTTTTCATATGTAATACACTTGTGCGTTTTTGAGAGAGGTCAACTCCAGCCGTCTTTACATTCAGAAATGATTAAATAACCAGTTTATAAACTAAGACAGAGGTTCCCAAAGTGGGGGTCACAAGATGATTTCAAGATGTAGTTTTGCAACTATGACCTGGTATTTATTCAGTTTTTTTTACTCAAATTAGCACGTATGACTAAATTTTGGTCACGAAAAGCAAAAAAAATTACTAAAATTATTACATTTTGACCCAATGTTAATGATTTTCCAACTTGAAATTATTACAAACGTTTTCTTTTGATGTTGGGGTTGTGAGTTGGTTGCATTGCTTTTTTTAGCAGTCCTAGTCTGAAAAGTTTGGGAACCCCTGCATTAAACCTCTAATTTAAAATAAATGTACTGTAAATAGGACAGACTAGTAAAGAATGTTCTCGAACTTGTTTTTTCTAGTTCCTCATTCTCAATCAAATCTCAAATCACTGGGCTACAACAAACTTGGCAAAAGAGGCTAAATATTGGTGATGTAGATGTCATGATTACATAAAATCCTTGTTGCAAATGTCCTGGAAAAGTGCTGGAAAATGTTTTTGGGTTACGAGTGGGAGTCCTGCTAGATGAAGACACGACACTGAGCATGTGCAGAAAAGTTGCTAAGACCGAAAAGACACAAAAAGTGGATTTATGCTTCAGATGTCTTTGGAATATAATGATAAAGTTTCTAAATCCAGTAGAGCTCCAGTTCAACTCGTTCAGTCCGCTGCTTCTCTGGTGCCGCTGATCCCGTGTCCTTTGATCCCACACAAGCATGACCATATGCTTTCACTGGAATTGATTATTTGTGAAGGAAATAGTTAGCGGGGGGCTCCGGTGAAAGAGTCCAATTTACCTTGGCTCTCATACTTTTCAAGAAAGGTAAAGCCAACAGCGACTGACAAACTGTCTGCATGGTAAAGTGAAGAGTAAGGATTCCGCTGTAAACATCACGCAAAGGTAAGTTCATTATGCAGATTAGACATAACCTAGTGATGTCATCATAAAAAAGTTGGTTTCAGAAATGTTTTGTTTTCAGACTAAAATGATGTTTCGTGTGGACGATGTGTGGTTTTGTTCAGTGGTAGAGCTAGTTTACAGTGTTTGGAAGTTAACGCTATGTTGGATGTTTTAGTAACTGACAACTACTCGATCACAATTTTTCACCAGACTAACTTAAGAAACATTATCATTAACACAGGTCACGTGATTCAGCCCAAAAGCATGACTGAAAGCATATCCGCTGGGATGCGCGGCGCCACAACCTTCGCAGCAATTGCGCAGCCTTTGAAATGAACAAGGTATGTTCCACATCTCGCATATACGCTGCGCAGGTCTTTGCCTCAACTTCGCCACTCCAACGCCCTCCGACAAAATTGTGGATCAACGGTAAAATCGTCTGCGCCCAGGTTCGACCAGATCAAGTTCCACAGATGAGAGCGCACCAAACAGGAAACAGAATGTGAACAACGTCCGGATCTTCAAAGTAAAAACACTTCGCACAGACTTTATTTTGATCACAGAACTTGTATTTAATCTTTATACTGATAGTTGCTTTGTTAAACTCAGTCGGCTGTAAACTTTCACTTTATGTCACTGAAGAGCCCGATGTGTATTTTATGAGAAGTCAGCTGGCTTTAACTCAGGACTACGCCAGAATGGGACAAGGATTTTTTTAGGACTAACCCAGGACTAAACAGACTTTTTCATTAGTGAAAAAACAACAACAAAAAGATTTACTGTATTTATAAAGATCGGTTTAAACAAGTTGAAATACCATTACCATTACCATTCTAAAAATATCCAAACTGGTGAACACTGGTGATACAAATAGGCCTATTTTTTGTAACAGTTTATTAATTGAACTACAAACTAACCATGTTTAAATATATAATTTGGTGCCAGAAACATCTAAGCCAAAATACCACAAGAGCCAAGAACAGTAGCTTTATTATCCACCATAATGGAAATTTGTCTTTGGTTCACCATCATATACACAAGCAGCCAACCAACCTAAATGTCTCTTTATGGACCTTTGTGTGATTTTAATAGTTGCCCAGCTCTAATGATCATGTTTATGTGTAGTCTACTGAAGTAATGCCAAAACACATCTGTCCCGTTTGAAATCCAGGGTCTCAGGGCAGTTTAGTTTTGAAGCCCACCTGAGCACACAAAGATCAAACAAACTTATGTGGGAAAATCTAAAAACACAACTCAACTATGACAGCGTTATAATGTCCACAGTTTTGTAAACCTAACGCTAGTATTTCATTAGGGGATAGCAAGCTAGCACTAACTCATTGTCTATAGCGTTAACTTCCAAACATCCCAAACTATATACAACTGTAGTTCTTTTTGAAGTTTTTCTTTTTCCCACTTGATTTTTTTGAGTTTTTATTTTATATTTTTCTTGTCAAGAATGAAAATCTAAGAACAGGAGATGCTTTGGGCCAATTATCCATCTGCCTGTTTGGTGTTGTACAATCTGCAACAGCATTATTGATCTGATTACATTATTAGATTTTGTAACAGCTGTTTGCTAAATCAACTGTCTTTTGAAGTCTCCAGAAACCAAACTTGTTGTGATATTGAACTGTATATATTAGAGGGTCAGCGCATAAAACAGGCCACATTTGACAAGGACTTTGTTTTATTTTCACCACGCACAACCAACTCTATAGTAACTTTAGAAAGTAAAGTCAGACACTCAGATGTTACTCAACCTATGCAGTCTGTCACGTTCTTTGAAGGAACGCCCATTGAGGGAGGCAAAAGTGTGCATTACAACTATAGAAACTTTGCCGAAAACCTGCCTCTTTCCAAATTACTTTTATTGATTTCAATTGTAAAATGTCTGTATCTTGTGCGACACGCTGCACTAACAGGCAGGAGATTGTAAGCCTAAGTCTGGAGCTTTTTCGTTTACCTGTACATTTTGGTGAAGGTAGAAGACGCCAGTGGGTGGCAGCAATAAATCCAAAGAACTGGAATCCCTATAAGTTGCTATGGATTTGTAGAGAACACTTTAAACAAGGTAAGTCAACTCTAATGAGAAAAAAAATTATGACATTTCAAAAAAGCCTAGCCTCACATGATATACAGTCAAGTTACTGAAAACTAAACTCTTGTTGCTTTTAAATCTGCTCCAGTGTGAGACAAAACCCTGTTTACCACAGAATGGTACAAATCATGAGAAGTCAGGCAAACTTGTACATTTTATTAAATCTGCAAACATAGCAGGAGGAAGAGGGTCTGGATCAGCTGCATTCATTAGCTTTTCCAAATACCTTGCTTTGTGCGTCTAAAAGATGTCCTACTTCCACAGACAAATGTACCGAACATGCGCTAGAAGCATCCATTGCATTTGTGAACATTTATGAGAATTTGTCAGTTTTGAGCTCCATGTAAATACTGCGTACACGCACTTGTGCCTCCATCATGGCGCAGCCACGTGATCAAGTGACGTAGGTGCAAATGGTCAAAATAATTCCAAAAGTGACTGAAATGCGTTGTGATTGCAAGAAACCCTTTAGGTCCTGACACCCAGATAATTAAATCAACAAATCGTTGGCATAGCAGTTAAAAGTTTAATTGTGCCTGGCAATAATTGAAGTGGAAACATATACAAAGAAAACAGCATGGGACCTAAAATGGAGCCTTGGGGCACTCCACAGAACAGCAAGGCAACAGAGGAGGAGAACTCACCAAATCTTACAGAAATGATTAAGTACAACTCGAACCATGCGAGCGCAGTGCCAAAATTGTACCAAAAGCCGCTATTATGTCATGAATGAATGAATGATTTATATTTATATAGCCCATTTACACAGACAGATGTCATGGAAATTTCCTTTACATGTCTTTAAGTAAAAGTTTCAAATCATCACCTCTAAATGTAGGTTTCATTCCTGTTCACCTGCAGTGTCTGGTTTTGAGTGTGAAATGAAAATCCGACTAGTCCAAAGTGCTGGTGCAGTGCAGAGGTAAACCCTGTGACTTTGGCTCAGACATTAGGATTCTGTGAACGTCAGTGTGCTGCTGGAGTGTTGTGTCTCTGTGGTGATTCCCCTTCAGATATGTGTTCTTCCCACAGGCGCTGCAGTCTTCAAACAGCTCCTCACACATGGAGGAATATACCTCGTACAGTAGAGCACATACTGACATTATAAATGTGAACAGTCTTGGTAAGAAAAGTTAAAGGAGACCATTGCAAAGTCTATTTTTAGAAGCTTTGAATCTGGGAAAAAAAAGCAAACTTTATTATTTTTGCTTAAAGGTGCAATGCGTAAGTTAAAATGCTCAATATTACGATATATCAAATTATGGTCCATTGGCACAGGCCTGGATGTGGCCATGACGTTTTGTAAACTTACCGAGGTTGCCTGTATATATATGAAGAAGAATTGTGTTGGAGAGCAATAGGATGTTCATCTGGTAATTATTTTCATTAGAAGGTAAGACTCTCAGGCCTGTCACAAACATTTAGACACAGCTTTAGTAGCTTTGTGCTTAGCTGTTTGTCTTTGAAGGGTTTATGTTTTAGTAATAAATGCCATTGAGCATTTAGTTTATGAAAAATGAGTCCTGTAAAGAGCCTGTTTACAATTTTCTCTCACACTAAAACAAAGCTTTTCCTCAAACTCTCAATAATCTTTCCTTGTGTAACTTTTGGAGTTTGAAAACTGATCAGTCAGTCAAAAAGAACAAATAATATAGTCAGTATCTACTTTTTAATTCAAATAACTTTGTCTTCTTAACTCAGAAAACATTTAGAAGAAAGTAACGATGTGTCAAAAAGAATCTTTTAAGCGTAAAATACGTCTTTAACTGCTGATAGTAGGGTGGGTGCAGTGCCACAAAACACCAAAGATGGCGCCCTTGTTCAAAACCTTTGCCAATTACGCAACGCACCTTTAAGTTAATTAGGCAGCATTGTTTATTAAGTCGATTTCAGGAGTAAAAAAAATCAAGCGCGTAAACCCATTGAAATAAAAAGTAGAAACGTTAGCTTAGGATATTCTTCATTGATAAACATCAGTTTCTTGCCATACGGTGGATCATTTCTCTTGGATCGAGAGGCTTTCTGCCTTTGTAAAACGTAGCTTACCCGATCACACAACTTTCTCCTCCTCCAGGTAGTGTCCTTTTGCTGCCTTTATCCTCCTCTGCTCCTCCAGCAGTGGTTTAAACACAGCAACGAACATTTTTAATAGATCCATGTGAGCGCGTTGTCAGTCCAGATGTTGTTTTGCCGTGTCGCCAGATTTTCAGAGCAACGAACGACCAAGCCTTTGGAAAAAAAGCCCCCAAACAAGCGACCTTTTGTTAAAACAGTCCTTCTTTCCCCTTGATGTGACAGGAGAACAACATGTCACGTGTCACAGAGTGTAGTCTCTGATTGGCTGACGCTGACTTCCAACACCTCTGAAGATGGATTTTCCCAACTCCTGCGGGGGCCACAGCCCCAAGCGAAGTTGCGTCTGCCGCAGGTTTGAGCTTCTACTCCGCAAGATGCCGCATATTCAGACGCCCCTGAAGCCAATACAAGCCGCAAATACGCTTGAATGCTCAAGACGCGGGTTTACATTGACTTAACATTGAAAATAAACACAAAAACGCAAAGACGCTGTCCGTTCTTAACACACCATTAGAGTTTGATTGCGGCAATAATCATGGTTCTGTTCCCCTTCATAAAAGTGGAAAGTGGTCCTATTTCTGTTATCTTTTTGCACATTGCTAGTGTGGCATATTCAGGCTTTTTAAATAGATTTTGTTAGCAATGGGTGGGAATTAATGTGAAAATTCTAAACTTAACATTAGCTGTAACAAAAAGTAGAACCAACTAAAACCAGCAACACCACCTGAGATAAAGGCTCAGGACCGATACAATTAAAACAAAAGCACGTAGGTTCGTTGTTGAAGACAGAGGCAGGTTAAATTGTCACAGGATCACATTTATGTAAGTTAGCTTTGAATGTTTTAAGTTCTTTGTTGTTGTAATCCATTTTTTATTCCATAATTCAGTTCCATAAACACATTTTCTGTTGAGTTTCTCCATCACTGTCTCCTTTGTTTTACACAGTTCATTTGATTAACAGTTCAGTTTGCAAGAAGTTTTCAGAAGATCTAGTTGAAGAAAAAGGCAAGACGGCAACACCAGCTCCCATTTGTCGGTGGCACCTAAAATAAAATTATTATTAATAACTTAACAAATAGGTAGACAGGGCGAGAGCTGGGCTGTGCTACGAACCTTAAGTTTGGAAGTTGCTGCTCAGACTGGATACACACGGCCCAGAGACACCACAGAGCCTATCCACTCAACTCAACTAAACGGCTACAAACATCGCAGAGCTGGCAACACACGCGGGCCCATAGCAGCACCGCAACACCTTAAATGTTGGGAAATGCGAATTAACACCATGATAAACCTGTAACTTGCAAGCAAAGCTATTTACTGTACTACCTGGAGACGCAGCGTGACAGCCCACAACACAGGAGACTGGACGTTGTACGTGAGGTCAGAGGACAAGTGACGTGACTGATGCGCTTTTATTGCCTGACAGCTGACATGAATGACCTTAGATCTTTAACATCAACTAAATCTCTCATATTTACATTGTCGCTGCAAAAAAGTCACATTTGAAAAACATGACATCACCTTGTAAAAATCCTGGCTGTGTTTTTTTTTTTTTTTTGTCGTAAAAATTCTTGCCTGACTTGCGCTGTATTTGAACCATCTTTGGGTCACTCTTGTTGACATGTGACAGTTGACGCAGCAGGTGGAACATTTATGCATGCTTCCTTCCTCTTCTAAGTCTATTCCTGGCTCCGACCGGTTCTCTCTGTGCTTCCTTTAAAAAAAAGACGACAACAACAGCGGAATGTACACAAACGTGACCTAGATGTGCCCAAATCTCCGCAGGCACTGAATTTAAAGTGGAAGGGGAGGGGTGAATGTTATCGTGCCAGCCCAGTGAAGCAGGTTAGAGCAGGAGCTGTTACACCAGTGCGTTTTGTTACTCTGAAAATTCCCAAGGACAAAGATGGTGCGGATTGTGACGTGACAGAAATTGAAAATAAGAGTTGAAAAAGTTAAGGAGCTTGACTGGAGTGTAAATTAGAAACGGAGCATAATTTCCCCAGAGGATCAACAAAGTATTCTAATGGATTTGGGTGAGAATCAGAAAACAGAATTTAATAAGGGGACAGCTGTGGGGCAGTGTGTCCAGTTTTTGACCACCAACTAAACAACAGTTCACTGAAATGTGTAGTCACGACATGTTAAAGAACTATCATGAGCATGTTTCTAGCTTTTTGCATGCTTATTATACAGCATATCTTTTTTCATGCTTTTTACAGCATAAAATTGCTTTAAATAGATTACTTCTGTTTTATCATCAACATTTTGCATTTATTTCACTTTTTGCAAAGCCTCTGTATCTTTATGCTGCATTTTCAACTTGTAGTATTCAATGCATTGAGGTTGGATTATGTTGGCTTATCTGCTAGCGTGCACTTTGCTAATTCTATTAGTCATGGAACTATAATTGTATCTGATGAGCTCAAAGTTTTTAAATACAAGCTAGTCCCTCCCACTATTATGACAACAGAAATGTGACAGCATGATCAGTTCTGACCAATCAGCATGATAGTGGCCTAAGCGGGGGAGCGGGGGGAGTGGAAATAGCGCGGACAACATGTTAAGCGAGATCAAACCTAGTCTAAGTGCTTTGTGCGTTTGAAAAATTTAGCTTTTTATTTTTACAGTGCACGGTCTCTCAAACAGTGCTTTTCTCTTTTAGAAACTGTTTGGATCATGCAGGAGAAGCTGACCTGATGCTCGGACGTTTCTCTAGGTGGGTATTTGACTCTTTGAGCTCATAGTTACGATGATAAGTTTGTTCACACTGGAACGTCATTTGTGTAGTTCAGAGATGTGTTTGAGGAGCGTGTTGTGACTTCACTAGAGTCCGGATGTGTTTTGTGGCTCTTGGTCTGTGTGATCCGTGGCTCTGTGGTCGGCTGTGGAGCGCAGACGTGCCAAAAGCAGAGCAGGTGAACGCACACAGCACCGTCCCTCTTTAAGCGTCACATAAACGACTCGTGCTGTTGTACCTCGAGGTGAATCATGTGTTCATTATTACGCATTATTACCTGTACAAAAGACACTAAACATCATAACCAAGCAGGTTATCAAATGAAATTACTGGTAAAAAAAGATCCCTACTTCGCTAGTTTCACCAGTCTCTGGTTATTTTTGGAACCTCACCCCCGCGATAAACAAGGGACCACTGTACATTAAAAAAAAAAACACGTTTTCATCACTTAAAATACAGTGCTTTGTCTCAGGTTTAAGTCAGCATTAGGTAAGAAAAATTGTTCCACGTTTCTATCTGCTCTTGGTGGGCAGTACTTCTCTGCAACCAGATGCTCTTGAATCTTTTTGGTTAGATGGAGAACCAAGGCTACTCCAGCATCTACTGTGAAAATACGATCATCCGTGGCTTACTATGAACCAAGAAAGAAGAGAGAAGAAACACGGCAAATGTGTCCTTTGTTAAAACATTCTACATACACGATTGACTTTTTTTTTTGTTCACAGCACCTCAGTCATAAGAGACAAAGTTTTTACCTTTAAAAAGTCAAGTACTATCACTTTACACAGACACGTGTTCGACATCAACACTTCTCCTCGTGCTTTTCAAATGTAGACACGTACCTCCACATACCAGCACACTCAGCACATTACAGGCCATAAATCGTCAGGCGTCACACATAGCTCGCTGTAGCTGATGTGCATGCTGGTCATTAACACTGAGCTCATTCCTGTATAAATAGACGTGAGGTTAAGTGTGGCTGGTGTCGGGGCTCTGCTGCATGTGAGCTGTCCACACACCAAAGCTTATGTCCAGACACGCTCACCGGGATGAACTGACCCAGACCAGACGTGTGCTGTGGGCATTATGAGACAGCAAATATTAGACCAGACCAAAAAAAGCAAAGGTGTAAATCCTGAAAATGGTGACTCACTGAGAAGAAAAGGATGACACTTTAAAAGAGGCTTCAGTGTAGAAATCGTCATTACATTCTTTTTAGGATCTCAGAGTATGACTTTTTTATTTATTTATACCTTTAGAGCCGTTGATCTCTGAGGCAGTGGAAGTTGATCCCAAAGCCCCATCTGTTTACATTAAATTTAACCGTGGTTTTAAATGTGACCGCAGGAATTCTTCCTGTCATTGGCCACCTCTGCCCACTTTGTACCTTTTAGCACAACTACGAATATGCTGGCTAAATTTCTATCTTTTAAAGTCATTATTTGAAGATGTACAGTTAATATTATTTATTTATAAATGTTCATGAATATATCTCATAAAAGTTTACCAATAGAACGCCACATTTATTTATCACCATGAGCAGCCTAGCTTAGTTAAAAGCTGTGCAGTGTTTATAAAGTCATCACAGTGAATACTTTTACAGCTTGTTAAACCTTTGAGCTTTTCTTTAAAGAAGTCCTGTTGTGTTAGATTTACTTTTCTGAGTTTTTGACAAACAGTGTTCTCTCACCATTAGTTTACCCAAAGTAGTATTTGGATTGATTCATGCATGTTTGAGTAATCTTGTATTGTTCTGCAGCTGATGCTCCAGTGCTCAGAAAATCTCTGTCTTCACCTACCACCTATTCCCGCCCACTTGTCTGTATTTATATGCAGTTACTCAAATATTAGGATTGGAAGTAGAACTTGTAGGGTGCAGAATTGTCATGTAGACCACTTTTCAACAACAACAAATAATCATTTGTAAATCTGTAGCTTTTTAAAATTTAATTTTACAATGAAGAGGTGGAGCTTATCGGTTATGTTTTGAGCAGGAAGTCAATCAATTTCTATTTCTAAGCCGTTTTAGTTAATGTTTGTGTTTTCCAATGAGCAAAATGTGAATAATTGATCTGTATATCTCCTAGTTTCTTCCTAAATTTATAGAAAAATCACAATAGGTCTCATTTAAGAACTGTAAATGTAGAAATTGTGTATTTTTGTAAATTATTATTTATTCATCCATTATTTAAATTTATCTAGATATGGCTGGGGGTCCTGTTGTCTGAAAAATCTAAATGATATATTAAAAAATATATAAATACAGTACATTTCAGTGGATGTGATGGACAGATTAATTAGCCAATCATGGACACGCGTCTCCCGTATGAAAACCAACATGGCTGCTCACCCCCCAAAAATACAAGATTCTCACAAGGAACTGAAAAGCTTTGTAAATTTCAAGTGAATCAATGAGAAAAAAAAGGATTTTATTGTGAAGTTAGATTCTTAATGACAGACAGCTGATCATCTCCTTTGTTTCATGTGCATCACTCAAACAAACTAATCTGATTGGCCGGTACATTGTGGAGTTGATCTGAAGATTTTCAAAATGTGCAAAGGGTCCTCCTCCAAGAAAATTTTATTGAAACATCTTATCTGGTGTTGCTTGGTGCATTATAGATGTTTGTTGCCAAGATGAAAAAAAGAAATAAACTAAACAAAAGTATGCAAATCCAGTCTATCTTTAATCACACCAGACTGATGAGCTGTCGTCCGTGGCAGAGGATTAACTTTCCCGTTGTCATCATAAATTAAGACGATGATTGTCAGAAAACTTCACACCGTTCACACACTGGCAGGTTCTATGTTTAAACACGCTGAGGTCAGTGGTTCAAACGCCCAGGATCTTGTGTCTCTGTGGCGTCTAGTCCTTGTTCCAGACTCCAACTGTCACATAAGGTATTCATGGTTTCACGTGACATCACCACTCTTATTTTTCTACAGTGTTTAGGATGAGGGAAGCTTGGTTCAAAGGTTAGTGCTCTGACGCCATATCAAGAAGGTTTGGTGTTTGACTAAAGCAACATATGTAATAGAATAAAGCACAGATGGCAGTCAGGAAATGAGCTAAGTTCAATTTACTGACTCCAAATGAAAATGCACAGGGGAAACAATCAAACCAATCGTACCTCAGAGGCTTATGTGCAAGAAAGACTCAATGAGCAGTAGCAAGGGTACCATGGGGCCCCAAGCAAAAAATCATTGAAAACAATGAAACAATAAAAAAAAAAAAAGAAATTTGTCCCAAAACAACACATCGACACAAAAACTATGTCAAATGTTTGGGCTTTGTTTGTGCTATTTCTGCTGTAAAAACTCATTTTTTTTAATATTGGCATTTTTATTCTGATTTCCCCATGCCACTGCTAACAAAATAAAAAAAATAAATGTTCTTTTTTCTAAGATATGCTGCTAAAAAATTAAATTTGCCCAGCACAAAGCAAAACCAATTGACACTGTTTTTGGGCAGTTTAGGAGCTTTTTGAGGCTTCCCGAAAGACTGCATTGCCTTTATAATGTATGTTCTTTAAAAGAATTGTCAAAATCTAAAGCATCACAAACAAAACTTTTTGCAGCACAAAGTACAAACGATTGAAGTCATTTTGGGTCGTTTTAGGCATTTTAAAGCTTTCTGAGAAGCTGGATTGCACTAATATGTCTTGTAAAAATTTTGACTATTTCAAGCACTAAAGCAGCACAAACGAAGCTTTTTGCAGCAAAAACGAAGGACAAACAATTGTCATAGTTTTTGTGTAAATGTGAATGAATGAATGATGTGCGTTTGATGGGAGGCCAACTACACAGAGATGCGGCATAGCGGTGCTTTTGGAGCCGCAAACTACTGTCAAGTAGTAGAACCAATCAGCCATATGTAAATCAAAATACGCGAATAAGAGGACTTATAAGCGTAAAAGCCTATCAGAAAAACAGGTTTTGATCAGATTTTTGTTTTCTGAGAAAACCACGTTATTGAAAATCAACAGCCACAAATAAACAATTAGCATGTGTAGCTTAGTGGGAGCCCTCTGGTGGGGGCCCTTTTGTCTTAGGGTCCTCAAGCATTTGCCTGTTTTGCCTGTCCTGTAGCAACGCCTCTGTTAATGTTTGATAAGAGTGATTTATAGACAGTGCAGAGTATCTCAGAGATTTACCTCTAACATCACAGACATGTGAACGAACTTTTAGTTGAGGAGGCAGGACTAAAAAAAAAAAAAGACTGAATCGTAATTAATAATTTGCACATGCTGCTCATGTTAACAAAAAATATCAAGATTATATTTTTACTGCCAATAATTTGCTTTCATAGTGAGTTTGTGTTTAAGGACGAAGTGTGCTTTGATCCAGTACAATAGACTGTCCACGTCTGTTATGTCTCCGCGGTACAATGATAAAACATGATGCATTTCCTTCAAATCCAGACCGGTTTCCTGTCCTGTCCGATCCTCTTTCCTGTGATTCTTCAGGCAGGTCTGCTCCAGCCTCTGTCTCTCAGCAGGTTAACCCTTTTGGTGACAGACTTTTTATTGGAAATACAATACATTTAGTGGCTTAAACTTTGCCCTGGAGAATCCAAACTCTCTCTGTCATTGTATACAACAGCTGGTAAAGAGTTGAGTGTGGAATTGCCAAAATAATGACGCTTATACAGAGAACCAGTAGTTTAGAGACAGAGCCTGAAATGATAGTACTTGATGAAAAACTGCTACTTTGGAGTGTGAAATGTTGATATCATCATTGACTTTTCAACACATATTTTTTAGAGTCAAAAGAAATTCACATTCTAATTAGGCATAAGCATGATGTTATTTGCTTGTTATTAGCGTTTTTGCATCAAATTTTGCGAGATGGTGCAAATTTTGACACAGAATTTTTATAAAGCTGACGCCCCAACAAGCACCCTAAAAGCCTCAAACTTTCAAGGAAAAGTTATTAATTGATGTGAGAGGAGATCATGCCACTTGCCTGACCAACCAGCCCCTTTTACATTCTTTTCAAATGCAGAAGGGTCTGGAACCAAAGACAGAGTCAAACATTTTGTCATCCAAAATTAGGTAGAACCAATTTCAAACAGCCGCTAACATTTTTTTTTTTGACAAAGAAACATTCCAAAATACACAATGAGCAAATGAGTATCCTCTCACAGAAACCCAAAATATAACTAAGGACGTATTCACACCTACATCATTTGGTCCAGTTAAAATGGTCCAGGGTTTGTTTCCTTGGAAAGTCAGAACTTTTTTCAGGTGTGAAGAAAGACAAGTAAACTTTGATCCGAATCAAACAATCGGACCAAGACCACCTCTTGACAAGCCACTGTTAGAAAGCACAGGGAGACCAGAGAAGCCCCCGGACAAAGGTGCACCTGTCCTACAGTGACACAGTCGCTAATGACAATTTGGTTCTGTTGTGCACTTTTGCCAGATTATCACACTAATGTGAAGTGTATTTTCTAGCATAAGCTTCCACTGCTGTTTATTTTGTTGTCATTTGGTCTAAAAATATGGTCAAAAGTTTTTTGTTTTTTTTCCTGGAGCTTCTTGTTTCTATCAAAAAAGCACTTTAATTCTTGCAATATTAAGCCTGCGTGTATGCACAATAACAGCATAAAGTAGAATTTATAGCAAACTCAAATGGTGGTAGGGCCAAATCGATCAGAGTCAGAGTTGGTCGAGGGCCGCATTTTAAAATATAGGTCCCTCTGAGTTTAATTCAAATATGGCAATAGGGCTGTATAAAGCTATAATAACACATTTACTGTATATCCAGAATTATATTGTGTCACATTACATTATGTTGCACATCATTTCATTGCAAAAAAAACTTTGGACAGATTGTATGCTTTTTGCTGCACTCCAGTGCATATTACATTTAATAGTCAAATCTCAGCGATATAAGGGGCCACTATCAATAATAATCTGAAATCATGCTCAGGGGCCACAAGATATCTTCTTGAGGGCCGAATTTGGCCCTCAGGTCTGAGTTTGACACCCCTGACTTATAGCCTTCTTACCATGATGGAGTAGCCTACTGGAGAGGAGGAGTTTTGCAAAGCAGACTCCTAAAGCACCTCCTGAAGACTTGGTTAGTCAATTTAGTTCCATGTGTTCAGAAAAAACGAGAGTACTGAGCCAAATCCTTGCAAAATACATCCTCCTTGCGAGCTCCATATCTGTTTTTTTCTTCACACAAACCCAGGCTCCTGCCGCCTCACCTCGAGCTCTGCACGGACTGAAATCTGCACCTCTGCCGCTAGACTGGAGTCTGGGTTTGGACCTGTGTCTCGTCCTGCTTAATTTTTGCTTTTCCGCATCGACAAACTGCATATTACAACTATGATAGCAAAAGATAATGGGCTGCTACTTCACTATTTAGTATAACTTTTTTCTACAAACACTCATTCTGTTTAGCCTGGTTCCCACGTCAATTCTGTCCAATAAGAGCACTGATTTAAATCAAAAGAAAAAAAAAAAAGTTTGGATCAAATTTGGATCAAACAAGAGGACTTTTGCACTTGGTTTGAATACACCCTAAAACAGCTTTATTTTGCTTACATGTTTTTTGAATTGACGTTTGTGTTTTTGAATTTGGGTTTGTGTATTCCAAAAACAAACCCTAACCTATAACATCTGTTTTTGCTGAGGAAAAGCTAACACACATCAAAACTATACATACCCTTTAACCTGGCTTTGTTGTCGTACGGTGTTGATCCGAACACCAGCAGAGACTCTCACTCCTGACCTTCTATTAGTCAATACAACTGAGCCCACAGTGAGAGAGTTCACAGGGAGAACTAGGTCACAGTCCAAAGTTAGAATGACGAGCTGGAGTCCTGCCGCTTTAACCTAAATAAACAGTTTGACACTTCGATACAGCTTATTCAAGTTGAGTTTTGGGTCAGTTTTTAACATGTTTTCAAGGGGAAGAGCTAATATATTCTGTGTGTTCCTTAAGATGTTTTATTGTTTCGTTTAATCCACGAATTTAAATGGGACACTGTAACTTCAAAAGCTGTTTTATCCGAGTGCAATTTAATAATCTTGAACATTTTAGATGAAGCTTAAAGAATGATTTGTTGATGTGTAATTTTAAACTTAGTAGGTTGCGTTCATGTTCAAGAATGTGATTATGTCATGCAGCCAGATGGTGATCAGAGGGCATTTGTACTTTGCCAAGAAATATCTAAAAGATCATTTCATACATGTTCAATCCGATGATTTATTTATTTTTTTTTTTTTATTTATTTGCTAGATTTACTTTACCCAAGATAAATAAATATTCCAAAAAAAAACCTTTGTAAATGTTAATGTCAACCAGAAACAAAACAAAACAAGAAACCAAGAATTTGTCAGATTCGGATGTCCCAAAGACATGTAAGAAAACATGTCAACTTACAATGCAAATGTTTTTACATTTATGTGAGTAAACTACAAGAGTAGTTTCACATTATTATCTGCACTTTTTGGGCAAATATGATGTCATTTTTGCATATGTTCTGCAGAGTCTTTTCTGTGGCATCTTATGTATTAGAACTAAATGATATACCTGATTTTTATACAATTAAATGACTTAAAATCTAGTTCTTCCAGCCCAGATCTCTTGCTCAGGAATCTATTCAGATGGATATTAGTCTGCACTGTCTTGTGTCTGTCTAATGATGTCCTGTTTGTTCACCAAAACTGCACTAAGTTTGTCTGTTGTTGTTGTTAGCATTGTGGCTAACTGTTGTTAGCGTACCATCATATCTCGCACCTAACAGTTGTGAAAAAAAGCTTTAAACACATCGTGGTGAACAATTCAGAGGCTCAGAATGCATTAGTAAGTGAGAAAAACATGACTGGGAAACTTTATAAGAATTTTTTGTGCGTGCTTACATTTTTAAGGAAGTAAAAATAGGGAATTGATCTCAACGGTGACCGCCCACTTCCTGGTTAAACAAGTACGAGTTGCCATGTTAAACCTCCATAGGGATTTCCATATGTATATATACTGTATATATACACATACTTACATACATACATACATATATACATACTTACATACATACATATTAAAAGTTTCAAAATATTCTCAGAACTATTTTATCTTTGATATAAGAAGAGGCCATATCATTTAAAGCTTTATAGGTTAGAAGAAGAATTTTAAATTTGACTCTAGACTCATAGACTCAACAAGAAGCCACTGAAGATCTTTTAGTACTGGGGTAATGTGTTTTCGTTGTTTAGTACCCATCAGTACTGTTGCTGCTGCATTTTGAACTAATTGAAAACTTTGTATCGAACTTTTAGAACACGCCGCAAGCAGGGAGTTATATTAGTCAAGCCTCGACGTGACAAAAGCATGAATCACTTTCTCAACATCACTTTTAGGCAGTAGATTTCTAATTTTGGCCATGTTTCACAAGTGAAAATAAGTGGTCTTACTCGCCTGACTTATATGCGCTTTGAATGAGAGCTCTTGGTCAAATAAGACTCCAAAACAATGACATCACAAACCCAAGACATTCAGAACACTGTTTTCTGAGGCTCAGAGGGGAAAACTTTATATCTCACAGACAAAACTAATTACATTTTGTATAATGTGTCATTAACGATTTGTTTCATATTCACCTTTAGTCTTGCCATTTTTTTTATTTTAACAAACACTTTTAATAATATTAGTCTATGAACTTTAAAATACAAGTTCAACTAAAACCATTAAACATTTTGAATGTATTTATTGTTTGTTTTATTTGCGAAAACACAAATCTTTGTAACTAAGCAACATTTTTAGTCACTTTTTTTTGTTTTTTCTCCCAAACATTAGTCACTTTGTTCCTCTTTCCATTACACAATACAGGCAGTTCACATTACGCAAGTTCATAAAATCTATATCGCAGTCATTAATAATTTACTGTAGTTATATAATGATTTAATTAGGTTATGTGTTATCAATACTTTATGTGTCTGACTGCAGCTGTAAACATTGTTCTCATCACACACTGCTATATAATGATTCTAGTGGCATTTCCTATAGCTGACGGGACATTCCCATTAGTTACCTCACGTGTTTTCCTCTTAGACGTTTTCAAACTGGCCGGTTGGGATTCCACGCTGAAAAAACAAAACAAAACAGGAAATCAAAGCACATTTTGTTCCACCACAGTTTATTTATCTGCATGGCTGTATACAGATGATGTTTAGATAGTGTATTTGTAGTTACATGCGTTTCCGTGACGAGGGTTTGCTTACAGTAGCAAAAGGGTCAAAAGTATATCTTAATATGTTTAATATTAAGAGACTTTTTAAGACTTAAGACTTTTTTTTGACTTGTTATAGTCTCATTGTTTACTCAAAAATTGCATTTGGATTTATTCCTGCATTTGAGTAAACTTGTATCATCTTCACTGTTTTCACCTACCCCCTATCCCCGCCCACTCAGATCAGATTACCAGTAAAGCATGTTGGGTTCAGTATTGTCGTGTAGCCTCTTTTCAATACCTTATCATTGAATATAAGGAAAAACACCGCATCCCCTTTAACTCTTTATCTGCCAATAACGGCGGGCCTTCTGATGCTGACTTTGTCTACAGTCAAATATGCGAGGCAGTTTCACAGATTCACCAGCAGAGGGGGGAAAGGCCTAGTTGTTGCAAGATAAGTCAGTGTGCGGGATTTTGTTCTCCGTATTGTTTCTTGGTTCGTAGAGCAACTGATGTGAAGTTTTTCTCTTTAACAAATTAACAAGTGAAAATCACCAAAACAGTTGCATATTCATCACATGATAAAAGTCAGATGAATTATTTTTAATTTACTGTAAAGCTCATCTCACTCTCCAACACATACCAACTTTATGCACTGCAAAAAATGTATTTCTAGATTGGTTAAATGTTTTATAATGTGGATTTTAATTTGAATTTTTTGTTAATATGGTTTTCCTTGATGTACCTAGATTACATGACTTGTTTTGTTGTGTGTTTTGCCTCATTTCAATGAATTTGTTCTTATTTTAAGCCAATATATTTGCTAATGAAGTAAGGCATTTTACTGCCCTCATTGGCAACTCTTTAAAGCAGCCAGAAATGTTTTGAAACTAGTCAAAAAAGCTACCATATTTTTAGTATTAGCAGTTTTAACCGAGACTAAAGAATAACTTTTGTACTTTTTTTTTTTACTTAAGCAAATTTAGTAAGTAAAGTAAAGTAAAGTAAAGCAGTTCCAGCAAGGAATGGTGGCAGAGCGGATAGCGCTCTGGCCTCACAGCAAGAAGGTTGCGGGTTCGATTCCCGCTCAGGCCTGGACCTTTCTGTGTGGAGTTTGCATGTTCCTCCCCGTGTCTGGGTGGTTTCCTCTGGGCACTCCGGTTTCCCCACCAACTGATAACATGCATGTTAGGGAACACTTGGTGGTAGTCGGAGGTTGAGGTGCCAGGTGTTAGGTGAATCGCCTCCGCTGAGTTGCCCAGGGCAGCTTACTGTCACTGAGTGGGGAGGGGTTCATCTCACTGTGAAGCGCTTTGTGACTCTGTGTCTGTGAAATGCGCTATACAAATAAAGATTACTTGCTTACTTACTTACTTACAAGTAAATGTACTATTACTTGAGTAGTGAACTTTGTGCCAGGTGAACGACTTCCCAATTTATAGGATATTGTGAATGCCAATCACTGACTAAGCAAATTGTCATTATTGTATACACATTTTGTAAAACACATGTTTTCTGATTGTTTCTTTTTGTGATTATGGTCTAGTGCAGTGGTTCCCAAAGTGGTGGCCAGGAACCCTCGGGGGGTCACGAAGCAAAATCTGGGGGTTGCGAGATGATTTCAAAATGTATTTATACAATTATAACTTGGCATTTAATCAGTTTTTGGGGAAATTGCGAGTTGGTTGCATGATCATTTAGTGGGTCCCAGTTTGAACATTTTGGGAACCCCTGGTCTAGTGTACAACATAGGTGACTTCCTGGTATGATGTCATGATCTTTTAAAACAAGTTCAATTTTCATTTAAACATGATCTAATAATATTATTACTGAGATGGAATTTGTTAATTAATTAGAAAAACCTTTGACATAATTATCTTGTCTTTTCTGTCATTTTTTCCAGTGCCAAACAAAAGTTCCTTAAACTTTCCGCAAGATAATCAATTTTGACGATAAAAACTTTTAGTGTGTCAGCAGCACTACGAGGTTTCCTTCTTTGCCTCCACACAGAGAAGAAAAAAAAAGTTTCACAGAGACCTATTTTAACATTTAGTGGAAAACACTGATGAGTATCTTCTTCTCTGAGTCACAGAACACACTATCTGCTGATCTCAAACAGAGGAAGTGTCTAAAACAGGACGAGGCGTTGAACTCGGAGTCTTAACGTTTGCACATTCAAGCACGGCTGACTATGGAATCTGTGAGCAAACCTAATCAGAACAAGAAGGCAAGGCAAGGCAAGTTTATTTGTATAGCACAATTCATACACAAAGCAATTCACAGTGCTTTACAAGGCAGGAAAATGCATCAACAATAATTAAATAATCAGAATAAAATTTACTTTAAAAAGAAGTAAAGAAATAAAGAGTGCAGACAAAGTATTTCAGTCATATGCACAGATAAAAAGACATGTTTTCAGCCTAGATTTAAACATTGTCACAGTGGAGGCCTGTCTTACATCATCTGGAAGACTGTTCCAGATCTTAGCTGCATAAAACTGAAACGCTGATTCTCCATGTTTAGTCCTGACTCTGGGCACCAGCAGGAGGCCGGTCCCTGAGGTCCTCAGAGTGCGAGATGGTTCATAACGCACTAACATGTCAGAGATGTACTTTGGTGCTAGTCCATGGAGAGACTTAAACACAAGCAGAGCTGTTTTAAAGTCTATTCTCTGAGCCACTGGAAGCCAGTGCAAAGACCTAAGCACAGGACTAATGTGATCGTACTTCCTGGTTCTGGTCAGGACTCGAGCAGCAGCGTTCTGGATGTACTGCAGCTGTTTTACAGCCTGTTTGGATAGGCCGGTGAGCAGGCCTAACAGCAGTCTAACCTACAGGAGACAAATGCATGGATAAGCCTCTCCAGGTCAGGCTTTGACACTATACTTTTGATTTTGGCAATGTTTTTTTAGATGGTAAAAAGCTGCTGATGTTATTGACTTAATGTGGCTGTTAAAGTTCAAGTCTGAGTCCATTATTACCCCCAGATTTCTAACTTGACTTGAAGGTTTTAGAGAGAGAGACTGAAGGTGACTGCTGACAACCTCTCTTTGTTTCTGTGGGCCAAAGATGATAACTTCAGTCTTGTCTGAGTTTAGCTGGAGAAAGTTGTTTTGCATCCACACACTGATCTGTTGGATGCAGCGACAGAGTGAATCCACTGGCCCATATTCACATGCTGTTAATGACACATAGATCTGAGTGTCGTCTGCATAGTTGTGATAGCTCACATTATTATTGCGTATTAACTGACCTAAAGGCAACATGTACAAATTGAACAGAAGGGGTCCCAAGATTGACCCCTGAGGCCCACCACAGGTCAAGGCCATGTGCTCAGACACGCAATTTCCAATTTCAACAAAATACTTCCTGTCTTCTAGATAGGACTTAAACCACTTCAGGGCAGAACCAGAGATGCCCACCCAGTTCTCTAGTCTGTGTAAAAGGATGTCATGATCGACAGTGTCAAAAGCAGCACTCAGATCCAGCAGGATTAGGACAGAGACTTTGCCAGCGTCTGTGTTCAGGCGGATGTCATTAGTTACCTTGATAAGAGCTGTTTCTGTGCTATGGTGGGGTCTGAAACCTGACTGGAAAACATCAAATGTGTTGTTTATTAGGAGAAAGTCAGTAAGTTGTTGGTAAAGAATCAGAAAAATAAAAAGTCTCAAACTCACAAAGGTGCAAGACAGAACACTGAACAAATAGAATACAATGAAGCAGGGGCGTAGCACCAAATTCTGGGCCCCAGGTACAAACTTGGCTCTAGGGCCCCTAATACATAATCTTGTGTTTTAATTATTAATCCACTATTATTTTTTTCTAATCACTTCAATCTAATCACACCAATATTATTTTAATTTCTACATTCCATGCCCTTAGAGTTTTGCAGGTTTCATATCTCATTACAAAACTAGACATTTATGCGTTTTTGGCATCAAAAGTATTGGGTTTGGACGACAACATGAATGTGTTTTAAATCCACTCTTGACACTTTAACTCATCTGTTTTAAGGTCCAATCTCGTCTAAATTGTTTAAAAGATATACTCAGAAAATCCCAGTCACATTTTTGACACATTATAATGTTGCTGGATTAAGAACTGATGATTTATGGACAATATTCTGAACAAAACCTAGTAAATATGTACATATTGACCTTTTTGGCTATTTGTTTGCTGAAATCTGAAAGCCCTTGCTTATTATAATCTCTAGCTGTTAGATTTGTTAATAATAAAAATCTAAATAACAATCTATCTCAGCAGCAAATACGACATGCATTTGAGGGCCCCTTTCTGCCCTGGGCCCTGAGGAAACTAGTACCATTTACCCCCCCAGTCCGACACCCCTGCAATGAAGTAGCAGTAGCATGAAGAGCAAATAAATGAAATGAAGTAGGGATGACTTAATAAAGTAATAATGTGAAGTGTGCTAGAGAGTGTTCCTGATGCCTGGTTCTTGGTACTTTCATGTGCAAAAACGTCTATGTCTGTGAAGGTTCCCCAGAATGTTATCCCCCTGTAATTCTCCAAACTGACGTCCTCATGTAATTCTTGTCCCATGTGTATGTCTATGCTAATGGCAATTCTCTCATGTCATTGTGATAAACACCTGAAAATCATTTTGGTTTAACATTGGTTTCTGCTTTTATCAAACCATAACTCATTCACCCTAGTTTCTCTGCTTATTTAATAAACTACTTAAACATGAAATTGCCAATCGGAAAAAAGATTTTGAATTGTTTTAGTGAAGTTATTAACCAGATTAAAATACAAATGATTACATCTGAAGCTTAATTGATGCGACTGCGAGTCTTGATTCACTTCACTAGTTGGTTTTGGTCTATCTTGATTATTTGTAAGTCCCGGTGTGCAAAAAAGAATCCATATTTTGTAAAGCTCTAAAAAAGCCGAACTGAACTGAAGCGTCACTGCCGGCCTGAGAATACGCAGTGCATGCAATACATAGCAAGATATATTTTACTGACCAAAATGAGAAAATGCAGAAAGAACTAAAGAAAAGTATGTGTCCTATTTTTCTCTGTCCTGAGAAAAATAGCATTTAAGTTTAGATGCTGTCTCTTCTGTGTTTGTCAGAGCTATACTAAGGTTTGTGTGTTTATATTATACCTTAGAATAAGTCAAAATTTTGCCATTAAAAACATTAAAATACATTTTTACTTTTAAGCTCAAGCTGTGTAGGTAGGGCTACTTAAAAACCGTAAATGAGGTCCTCTGAGAAAACACATTTGGGGAGATTTTTTACCAACCAAAATGATGTGTTAAGTAGTAAACTGAAAAAAGTCTAGTCTACTTTGTTTTTCATATTTAAATAAGATACAACAACATTTTGCTGTTATTGCGATTTGAAATTCTCTGCACTTTTCCTGTTTCACTGAAGAATTTGCAGTTACTGCCATTTTAACATTAACATTTCTCAAACTTAAAAACTTTGACGGTAGGTTAAGTAAAACAGGTGATATTAAAGTGTTTTTTTGTGTGTGTTTTTTTTTGTCTTAACTCAATCTTGACAAAATATGCAGTAGCTACTGTAACTGTATTTTTCCTTTGTAGGGCAGTATTGTATACAACCTGTGAAAATGTTTGATTACAAAATGCAGAAGAACTGTATTTTCACACTGATCTTAATGTTACATGCAAGTGTCTTATAGACCCATTTACTGTTAGTAAACAAAGATGGCTGCGCGCGCTAACTGGTGCCCTGAGCGGTGCCCAGTCTAAGGCTTTTCAAGCTATGCAGGTGCATTTTCATTAAAAAATCGCAAAACTCTCTTTAAAAACTCAATTTAACGAACGACAAGCGACTCCAGATCCATGTACAGTTATCTACTGAATGTTAGCATGACATTAGTAAGTGTCCCGATATTCAGCGACCTGATATTTACTTATATTTGATGGGAAAACTGATGTGCACAATTAAGAGAAAAGCTTTGAGCACAAATCCCATGATGAGTTTGACGACGTAATTTGCAGAAAAGCTCAGGAGGTGAGTTACCATGACATTGCTTAAGATTTTTGTGCAAGTTGAGTTAATTATTTATCAATTATCAGTGGAGAATTAGACTCACAGTAAACTGCACCTGTGTGGCTGATTTCTACAGAAGATTATTGTATAAAAGACTCCAAGGATATACTTACATGACTCTGAGGCGATGTATTTGTTTTGATGGTGATCCCTCATTTTTTCTATAGATTTTAGCGGCTAGCTAGTTAGCCCGAAAAAATAAATATAAAATGTGTCAACTGGTGCAAACCCAAGGAACACATTAGGAGTGGTCAGAGCTTCGTTTGAAGTCATTGTTAAGTTTTCTAACCGTTTAATATCGTTAATACAGCTTACTCGTTTTGTATAGAAACTTATGGGGAAACTCTGCGGAGGGCACCGGTGTGGCCCCGCCCCCAAAATGACGTCACTTTCAGATCAGCAGTTTCAGCCTTAAAACAGCAGTCCAGCGTCAAAAGTGTAAATTAGTAATTAATTAGTTAAAGTGTCCTGGTATGCATCTTGATACACCTAACAGTATCGACACATGCATTGCGATACCAAAACATTGAGTAGAGCCCTACATATTAGAATATAGTTTCAGCATTAAAGCTGCCGTCCTGATTCTAAAGTGTAAAATGTATTGAGTTTATAAACAGATTCTGACATGTCTCCCTGTTTCAATATGTGTACTCTTAACACGTTTGTCACGACATACAGTATACCCATGCTGCTTATACTGAGTACAGCCCTAATAGGTGGTAGGTAAAAAAAAAAACAAGACTTTTTAAAGCACTTGGAACATACTGTAGTTAATATACAGCTTTAAAATGTTCAAAACAATCCCATCTGTTGTTGAATATCAAAGCTGTCCTCAAATTCACGTCCTATTAATTAGCCGAGTGTGAAGTTAAAATAGAGCCAGGCGTTTATGGCTACAGGGATGTTTTTGAGAGTCTTTAGCAGCGCTCATCAGCAACACCATGCAGCGCTGACAGCTTCTACAGCGACACGGATCAGGCCAGCAGCTCCTACTAGAGTTTCTGTGGTAAATATAGAGAGACTATTCTGGAATCTCCTCACACTGTCAGGCTGCTCCTTTAGCGAACACTTATATTTATCATCAGAGAAAAGTTCTTTTTTTAGTAATAGACTGATTTATCAAATGTTTGTCTGTGTGGATCATGTATGTTAAGAGTCATTTATTCTTTCGCGTTTAAGAAGTCTTTGTGCTGACAGAAGGCAAGTGAAAGAGGAAGCATAATAAAGAAAAACATTGTTGGTAACTAAGTGATATTTATAGGCAAAATGTTCATTATGTGTTTGAAAACCCTTATAAGGCTTGGTCAGTAGAATGTTCAGTTGGTCTAATGTTAAACCAATGGAGAATTTAATTTTTTTTTTTACTTTTTTTTAGAGGGATCAACGATCGATTTCCGCTCTTCTTTGATTCAAACAACAAAACGAGGTTGCAAGCTAACTGTTTTAATCAGATCTGAACCGGTGAGACAGACGTCTGTCTCATGAAGCTTGAGAATGTTTTTCTCATTGTTTTTTCACTCACCTGAATCTAACTTTTAAGGAACGTAGGGTCGAATTTCATTCACATATATTGAACAAGCAGCATAACTTTTGTTTTCGCACAGTGATAAACTCTTGTAGTTAGCAGATACAATCAGTGCCAGTGTTTGTGAAAACGTATTGAAAAAGTAATTAGTTATTTATTACTTGTTACTTTTAAAAAATGTAATTAGTTACATTACTTAGTCACCGCCTCAAGAAAGTAACTTAGTTACATTACTTTTGGATTACTTTTTGTGTATTATTGCAAACATCGATCAAAAATAGGATTTAAAATTACAATACAGTATGAGCATTTAAACAACAAAGGAGTTGCTTAAACAGGCTAATATTAAGCACTAGAAATGAGTCTAGCTGTTGATCTGTGTCTCTATGATGTTTTATCTCACACAATAAATCACATTTGTCTTTTTTTTAACATAAAAGTAATTAATAGTATTTTGCTGTAACTGTATTTTCACAGTATTTAAGTTACATTTGTTCCTCAAAAATGTAATCTAATTACAGTAAAGTTACACCCAACACTGATCAGCGGCAGCTCTTTTTGCATAACAATTTTTGTGCGTCAACATTTTTTGTGTTGATAAGCAAATAATCCCTTTATATTGTTTTGGCCAAAATATTCCTAAGGAAGTTTTGCAAACATGACAAGAAATATGACGGATTTTCCAATATTTCCATGGTGAGGGCTCACTTTCCAATGCAACATTAAGCAGTTTAAAAGGTACGATTCCTGATTTTAAAGTAACTTAAAATCAATGTCTCCCAAGAACAGATATCTTGCCTAATCATGTGAAAATGTGTCCACATTGTTCTGACTATCTAATAATGTTGTGTTTGTTATCATTGTTACCATTGTTGTTAGGTATTGCTAGCGTACCGATACGTCTCGATCCTAAAAGCTACGGAAAAAAGCTTAAAATACATAGTGATGAACAATTCAGAGGCTCAGAATGCATTAGGTAAAAATCAAATATTGGGTAGCACCTTAAATCTTGTTCTAACATTGGTCATCATGAACACAACTGAAGTTTTTGTCTGTGACATTTTGTTTCTCTGAGCCTCAGAAAACACTGTTATGAATGTCCCTGATCTATGATGTCATCAACAGCAGATGTGTGTTGAAAGATAACGCTAGTAATGCATCATACTTGTCTTTTAGGAAACAATTTTAGTTACAATTACATTAAAAGGACCTAAATAGTATTCCCTAAAGTTTTTTTATTTGGCTTTGAATCAAAAAACTTTATTTACCATGTTGTACCAAAAATAACTAAACGCACAAGCTAGCAACATGTCCGTCGGCCATCTTGCTAAACCCCTCACAACAACAACAACACACATCTGCTGTTGATTTGCCCACGCGCCTTTAGCACCCCGTTTTATAGCTCTATTTAGCCGACTTTTACGTGCCAGATTTTCCGAGCCTTGAAGTACAGACCTGCTAATAGCATGATTACAGCGTCTGACTGCGCTAAGCTAAAAAACCTGCTCCGTGGAACGTCTAGCCATCAGATTCAGACAGAGGTGAGCAGAGCAGACACATTCCTGGGCCGGAGCGTCGGGATTAGCGATGTTGTACACGGAGAGAGGGCAGGGCATCGGGGCTAAATCCTCCTTGGAGCGCGATCAGAGGGAGCGCAGGAGCTAGCCAAACAAGCGTGATGCTAGCAGGTTATTTTGGTAGCCCGGCCTTTGGCTCCGAGCCGACTGTTTTTCTGCTCTGAGAAAGTGTGAGGCTTGCGGTTCCCAAAGAAGAGCACACGGGAGGGCCTTTAGGCAAAACAAGTCAATTATGGAGAAGTCTATGTTTATGTCGTAAAAGGTGCATTATGTAAAGTTGGGCGGTAATGTAAGAAATAGGATGGATCTTGATATTTGATGGTGATTTCAATATTTAAAAAAAAATAAGATAGTTTGCAAACACAATTCTTCTTTAGTGTTTTTTAAGATTCCTAAATTAAGACTGCTCATATGAGTTTTAGTCCTGATAGTCCCGATTTAGTCCAGTTTTAGTCCTGGTCTATACTTTCAGATCTCGTCCAGTCTTAGTTTAACCTTGTTCAGTTTTAGTCCTAGTTTTGTCTGGATTCAGTTCTGATCTGGTTCTGGTTCAGCCTGGTCTTGTCCTGGTGGAGCCCAGATTTAGTCCTCGTCTAGTCCCAGTTCAGCCCAGTATTAATCCTGGTTTTGTCTAGTTTCAGAACTGATCTATTCCTGGTTTAGTCCTCGTCTTGTCCTGGTTTAGTTTGATTTTCGAACTTGTTTAATCCACTTTTAGTCCACTCGTTAAAGTCCTGCTAGAGTTCAGTTTTGTCCTGGTTTAGTCCAGTGTTAGTCCTTGCCTTGTCCTGGTTTAGTCATGTTTTAGTCCTGGTTTAGTCCAGTTTTAGTCCTGGTTTAGTCCACTTCTTAAAGTCCTGCTTGAGTCTAGTTTTAGTCCTGGTCTAGTAATGGTTTAGCCCAGTTATAGTCATGGTTTTGTCTGGAGTCAGTCCTGGTCTAGTTCTCGCTTAGCCTGGTCTTGTACTGGTGGTTTTGCCCAGATTTAGCCCTGGTCTAGTCCATGTTTACTCCTTGTCTAGTGCTAGTTCAGTCACGTTTTACTTTTTATCTTGTCTCGGTTTAGTCCTGGTTGAGTCCAGTTTTTGTCCTGATCTAGTCCTGGTTTGGTCCAATATTTGTCCTGGTTTTGTCTAGTTTCAGATCTGGTCTACACTGCAAAAAATGAGTTTCAAGACAAGTTAAAGTTGCTTCAAGGATTTATGCCTAATTTTGATCATTTTGACTCACTTAAAGGTGGGGGAGCTGATTTTCACACTGCAAACACAATTGAGGTTTTAAGTCTCACAACTTTCTCTCATAAATCAATATGTATTAAGTTTTGGTAGCAAATTTTGACATAAAACCCTCTTTTTCTCTTTTAAAGTGAAACTGAAGTGGACCACCCAAGCTCAGCCAATCAGAACGCTGCATTCTGCTCTTGATCAGAACTAAAAATATTTATTATTTGATTCAGAGAGTTCAGAAAGTTTACTTATTTACAGCTAAAAAAGTTAACTACCCCAACTTTAACCTCAATTTATTGTAGAAACATAGATTACTTTCCTTGTTTTAAAGTTGTTTTGAGCTGATTTCAAGACATTACTTCTTATTTCAAATTACTTGCCAATGGATTAAGAAAACTGTTCTGATTTTTCTTCTTGTTTTAGGGTTAATTTTCTTATACCCAGTTAAAAATGTTTTGAAACCAGTTAATTATCCTACATTACATAAGCAACAGCTCAAATCTGGATTAAAATTCTGATTCAAAGTCATTTTAAGCAAGTCAAGATATATAGTTTTTGCAATGTAGTCCTGGTTTAGTCCCAATTGTTGTCCTGGTTTAGTCCAGTGTTGCTCCTGGTCTAGTTCTGGTCTAACCCATTACGTGGATCAAAGTAAATAGCTGTACTTTCTTTATTAAATGAACGATAGGTGAAGAGAATATTATTTGAATCCCCTTTTGGTTCAGGGAGTTTAAGGTATTTTGTCTTAGTATTTTTCTGACTGTGATAGAAATAAGAGGAATGAACTAGAATGCGATGAGTTTTTGACCTACTTTCCTATCAGCTACAGTGCGCTCCATGAATGGGACTGCAGACAGAGCACAGGTCAGTGATTACTCCACAGAGAGCACAGATAATGAGCTGTGGACTATTGGAATCTCCAAACATCAATATGTGAGTCAGACTGTTGTGTCAGGTTTATTTATGGGTGTCCCTCACAGGTTATGTAATGTCACTGTACAAACACGGCACTGCTGCTGTTATTAGTGGAGTGGTTTATTTAGTCCAAAGGCGTGTTTCTACTGGTTTATTTTGGACCTTCACTGTCCTAAAAGAACTGTATGTAACATTGAATACAAAGGGTTTCAGAAGTTTACTACAATCACAAATGAGCTTGGGTTATTAAAGTGTAAAATGCCCTGTAAATTAATGAATTAAAAATCGCCTATTTCATTTTCTAATGTTAGAGGTGTAATGGTTTTCAGTTTTCGGTACACTCTCAGTTTAGGCTTAATTTTAAAAACAGGACAATAAATATTTGTACATTTCACTGTAAATGGAATATCTCAAAGAAACAAAATCTTTATTTAGATTGAGTTTGTATTTATTTATTATTTACAAAAGTATTTCCCTAAATCTGTAAAAAAACAATTTCTTGCATTTGCTCAGCAAATGTCTAAATGAACAGTGGCACCTGACGTGGTGCAGTGTTTGAACATCGCTGGAGAAGAAGCAGCTTAAGTTTTTTGGCGACAGTAGTGTTCGTCTTTTTCCTGCGATGCTTCTGAAGTCCAAAGGAAGTATTCACGCAGCACCAAGTAAGTAGCACAAATGAATAATAGCGCAATGAAGAAGTTTTAAAACCTCAAACATAAGCTAGAGCTGCATAGTATCCGTGTAGAAACATGCCACGTGTGAACATTAGTTTATTTATTTATTTATTTATTTATTTACATAACCAAACCGTGCTGTACTGAAACGATTCACTATGACCATGTTACAGCCCTATGTAAGGTACTTTTCTAGTATTAAATCTAAGCAAGTCAGAGATTCTACTGATCAATCAGGAACAAAGTTAGCTATTAGTTATGGGTAAAAACCATGTATCTTTAAATAAATCTGGATACTGTATTGCTAGCTTTTAGCTGTTGTAAATTAGCTCTGTTGAGTCTTTTCCCGATGTAGTTACTGAACTTAAAATATACTTTTTCACTTAAAGGGGCACTGTGTAAGATGGAGAGGAATTTTAAGTATCACTTATAGTCCACAAACATTTAAATCATATTTATTCTTTACAACATGAATACTTAAGAGAGCACTGTTAACCAATCTACATCATACATATGATACATTTATACTTATTTGTATAAAATAAGTAGATGTCAGCATGGTAGTTAGGCAAAATGCACTGGAAATGCTCCCCGTGGTGTTCAAAAGTGGACATTACTTGGATCACTTTATTTTATTTTTTTCTTACACGGTGCCCCTTTAAATACTTGGATAATTGAACCTTTTCATATTTGTACATTTTGTTTTTGCTTCTATACAACCAAAGTAATGCAAATAATACTTCTAATTTGAGCTAAATCTTATATAGTAACAGCAGTGAAGTAAACACAATAATGAGGGACGTTTGTGTTCATATAATGTAATGACACGCAAATCATTTTATTTTTGTATCAAATCCAGCCCAGTGCAGTGTTTTTAGGCTAAATATTTATATTTCAAAATACTCAGACACAGACAGAAAACAATTCTTTTTATTATTGGAACCATAAATATATAATTATAATTACCCCCTTTAATCTATGAATTATTTGACTTTGTTTTTACAATAATTTCAATAACAATTTTGCTGCCTCTACCTTTACAAGATGGCCGCCACAACTGCCATGACAATAAACCCCACACTCTAGTGATTATAACTCATTGGTCTTGCCCTGTTCAGTGGACTTTACAATGTAGTGGCCTCATTTGCACAGTGATTACTACTTTCTTCTCGCCACAGGCCATGTGACTCTGACTCGAGAAACTCAGATAAATATGGATTCATGTAATAAATACTGATCAAATCCGTCCGACACGCACATATTTATGGATTAATGGTCATCACACAAGTTATATTTAGCCGTACATTAAACATCAAACGGACTGAATAAATCAACTTCAATAACTAAGGGTTGTTAGCCAGTGTTTTGCTCATACTCTCGTCTCTACAGTGTGTTTAAATGGCTTTTTGCATTCAGTCATTTTGAACATTTTGACTGGACTTCTTTTGGATTCAACTAAAATGAAAGTGTATATATCTGCAGTGTCTGGATCTCTGTATTCTCTTGTCAACACTACAATCACTTAGGACATGTTCTTGTTCTTTTTTCTCTGAACAGTCCCATTCTGTCCAGTGTAACTTACAGTAACACACTAACTCATATCACATACAGTGAGGCCTGCGCTGATGTCACTCTCTTTCTCATGAGAAAAGCTCTTATCAAAGCTAACAGACTAAGCATTTATCTGTTTTCTTCTGAAGCAGGAAAACCAATGTTATCTGTGAGGTTTACCTAAAATGATCATGAGGAGTATTTGGGTTGTTATCAGGGCAAGTTACCATCAAATTACAATAATGCAAGTATACAATGTGTTACAATATTGTTTCTAATATGTTACTACTTTGAGTTCTTCTGAATTCAGTCCCAGGCACCACAGAAACTCTTCAGTGGTGTCACAGTTACGGAAAGTAAAGTCAGTGACTGTGACAAGTAATATATTAAAAGTTTTTTCAGGGTAGGTACTTTCCAGTCAGACCAGGAACTTTATGGTGACACATCGCATTTCATGTTTTATGTGTTCTCACGCTTAGATAAACTTTCTTTATTCTTAAGAAAAATCATTTAAAAGCAGTAAGATCTCAAAATAGAGTTATTTAATTTGTAAATAGTGAATGCCAGTATTTTTTGTTTTTAGGTTTTGTAGATATTAGTTTATATGTGGAATTGAACAAGACTTAAAGTGAACCCTGGATATAATCACATGTTTACCCTAAAACACTTGTACTATCATCACCTATATAAATACAGGACAAATACCTTGGAAGTATTTGTAGTTTTATTAAAATAGTGTTATGAAGAAATGACATGGAGGCTGCCATTTTGCTGCGGTTATGACATAAAATAGTGCTGTCAGGTAACAGGTAGTAGCAGGTAACTAAGCAACATGAATTCCTTGGTTAAACCTTGTCAGTTTGAGCCGGAGCAAAGCCAAATACAGAACGATTATGTGGAATCTAGTAAAACTGAAGATAATCAAGAGGAAGAGGTAAGAACTGGACACTGTCAGTGGTGTTTTTGTGGCAACTCTTCACAGATGAAACTGTGGGAGTAACCATAGAAACACTATGTATGTCATCAACCAAAATGGCGGTTCCCAGTGGCTTGAAAACTACATAAACAATGACAATTTTATAAAAAATTGTAAGCAGTTATATATTTGTTTGTAATTTTTTTAATAAGCATGACCAGTACTACTGTTTTAGCCATTATTGTCTTTATATCCAGGGTTCCCTTTAATTACTTATTTAAATGTTGCAAATTATACAAATGCTAATGCTAAAGCCACTCAGAGGACCAAATCTAATTTTGTTTTGGATTTCAAAAGTTTGAATAGACAATTAAATAGTTTTATTTATTGACTTGTTTTAAAAAAAAATACACCTGATTTTATGTAGTTTCAACCCAATGTAATCAAAAAGAGAGTAACAAAGCACAAGACCCCCTAGAGCAGGACTAAATAACGCAGGGCCAGATTTTACAGAAAACCATAGCTTCAGGGTAAATACGTCACCACTATTGACATGAGGTACCACCAAATGTTCACTGTAGATAGTGATATTAACTAATGCTGCAGTGTATTTTTATTGCTCCACAAAATGTCTAAGTCAGCGTCAAGTTTGAACCTGCAGTATCTCAATATTAAACCAGATCTAAACCATAAATAACCAAGGTCTAAAGCAGAATCAAAATTAAATCAGGACTGTAAGAAGAGACGAACTTCATTATCAAATGGATAATGAGTGAATAAACGTTTAAATAAAGTAATATTTATCTTTATTTGAGCATATTTTAATTGTTTTCAAACAAGATTTGGCAATAGATCAAGAGCAAAGTGGATTGTTTTGCTTAAAAAATGTGAAAAATACAAATTTTTTTCTCTTGAAATTAGTCTTAAAAATCACCTGAAATTGAGGCAAGAAAAACACAAAAGATTCATGTGGCAAATCTTATTTCCAGACAGTAAAAATATAATAAATCAAGGTAACTTTTACCTAGTTTAAACACTTATTGACACAATAAGAAATTTAAGTTGATCACTATTTCCAGAGTAATAACCCAGAATTAAATCTACAAAAAGAAAAATATATTTTTGTAAAATTAGGAAAGTGAATTGAGGGCCTAGGGCTGTGCAATATTGACAACAATTATAGAAATATCTCAATATTTTTTTACGTATTTCGATAACAATATTTAAACAATATTAAGTCAGTCCAACAAAACTGTGTTCAAACATGTCGTATCCAGTTACTTATTAGTTCAGGTTTACACAGGAAAAAAACATCTTAATAAGGCAAAATGTTCATAAATGCAATCAGTGATTATGTTCTTTATTTTGACTGTTTTAAAATATGATTTTCCATTGAAACAAGCATAAAATATCTAGTTTGACCAGCAATTTCTAACTAGAAATAAGGAAAAAGTCATTTGATTTATTCTGGATTCCCATAAGTTACTAACAAATAACTCAATAAGACATGGTTAATAAGACACATTTTTGTCAGACTTAGGGTCGTTTTACCGCAGCAGTCATTTTAATCCACAATCCGTCATAAGAAGGATAATGATGACTTAATTCATTCACTCTGGCGTATTTAAGTTTGTATAATAAATGTTATGATTGCTGAAAAAAAAAAAAAAAAAAAAAAAATATATATATATATATATATATATATATATATATATATATATATATATATATTATATATATATATATATATATATATATATATATATATTTTTTTTTTTTTTTTTTTTTTTTTTTTTTTTTTACTTTTTCTCTATTAAACGATATACTCGATATTGAATGTTTGCATATCTCCAAAACAATATTCACGATATTATCTAAAATTCAATATACTGCACACCTGTAAGAGGGCTAGTTCAGATGATTTGGCACCCAGGCCTTCAGTTGAATAGGCCTGCACTAGAGGCTCAAGTTTGTTGGGCCACACTGCTTTTCTGTCTTGGTTTGCACAAGATCTTTACTGAAGGATTGGCAATATTTAATTCTAAGCCAGATTTAAAGGGGACCTATTATGTCAAATTTACTTTTCTAAGTTTTTAACCTTGTTATAATGGCCTTCCTTCACTATTAGTTTACTTAAAGTATATCTGAATTGATTCCTGCATGTTTGAGTAATCTTGTTTTGTTCTTCAGCTGCAGCTCAAGTGCTCAGAAATCCCCGTTCTAATCTACCACCTATCCCCTCCCACATGTCTGTATTTACTTGTTCTAATTCAAAAGATGAATACTCAAAGTGAAGTATATATGGTTCAAAATTGTCCCATAGCCACTTTCCAACCATAATAATTTGTTATTTAAAATCTGTTGCTTTTTACAGTTACATTTTAAAGTGAAGAGGCGGGGCTTATCAGATGTGTAGTTTTGAACAGGAAGTCAGTAGAGCTGTTCATTTCTTTAAGCTGTTTTAGATCAACTTTGTGTTTTACAATGAACAAAAAATAAATTACTGATCTGCACATGTTGTAGTTTCTTACTAAATATATATAAAAAAACACAATAGAACCCCTTTAAAGTTCCAAGACTTAAAAATGCATTGATTTTTTCCATTTCTCTGCTTTAAATGTGTTTTATTTTTTTCTATTTACCTGCAGACAAAACATTCTAACAAGTCCATTTTGTGTCATATAAAACTTTTAACAGAACAAAAAAAGGCCGTTCTTCCTGTCTCTTACACATTTACGTCCCATCCACACAGTAAATGATTTTCACGTGCACAGCCTCTGAAACAGAAGCCCTGCAGACAGACTTGGGTTCACTGCTGGTGTGACAGGAGATTAGAAGTTGCCAGGTTGGGTGTGAGTCAGGATGTGGTTAGACTGGCTCAGCACAACTCAGCACAAACTCAGGACAAAAACACAACAGCTGCTGAGACTGGAACAAAACAAGCTCCAGGAAAGACTGATTCTATTACAGACAGCGTGGCCTTGTGTTATCACCTTAAGAATGTACCTCACAATGGAGCGGAGTGTTGTCGCTGCAAAAGGCTGTCATTGGTATTAGCGCTTTGCATTAATGTCGCAAAAACAGATTTTCTTTTTTCATCATATTATAATCAATGACTTGTTGAGAGGAGTTTATTAAAGTATGTTCAAATAATATTAAATGGTCTCTAAATAAGATACTTCCACCAGTGGGTTAAGTGTCTTGCTCAAGGACACTGCAACAGGCCACTCTTGCTGTCCAGCGATCTCCCATCCAAAGAAAATATCGCCTCGTGGGTTTAAACAAAAGTTGTAGTTATATTATGTTTTAGCTCTTCGTAACATGTTAAAAATAATGAAAAAGGTGTGAAAACTTGCTTATCGTAGGTTTTTCACATTTTGTTGTATGTTTACATTTTCTTTAACACCAGTAACAGCATATTTTCATGTTCTGAAATGTTTCTTTATAGTATTAACACTGCTGTGACACCTACTCAATTCATCTATTCTCTTTTGCTCTATCCAGAGTCGGGTCGCAAAGGCAGCAAGTATGTTTGGTAAGGTTTTATAAGAAGGGGACACAAATTCATTGATTATCATCATGAATTGATTATATGTTCATGAGGATTTAATGCATGATTTGTTTATGAATTGTCATAAATTCAAGAGGTTTCATGAATGAATTCCATCATTAATTCATCCAATGAACTAGCAGGAAATCATGTTAGTTAACAGACTTTTAAATATTTTTATTTATTTAGAAAGGGACAGTGCATATTAATGAACATACTATATATACATATGTAAATATGCCAAATTTTAGCCATTGGCTAGTTTCCATCTGTAGTCCCTTGACAGGTTGATGGTGTCATTTAAAGACACACACAGACAAGACAACAAGACATACAAAACACATTAAAAACTGATTACACAGACAAGGACAGGAGAGATTCAAAAACAAACATAAACTCAGGAGGGTCACACAAATCACAATTTACCATACATCGAGTTAATAAAGTGCTATTGTATATTTAAATAAAATTCAACAGTTGAAGAGTTATATGCAGATGTACTAAAGTGCTACGTGTATTGCATAAATCCTATTGCACAAGCCCATATGCACAATTGCACAAGCCCCAAGCGCTGTGTGTATTGCACAAGTCCTAAATCTACAATGAATCCAAGGAATTCACATGATCTAAAGATATTTGAACTAAAAAAAGTAAGTCATCATGACTTTCAAAAGTCATGAATCATTATGAATTTGAATCACCAAAGACTCAAACAAAACAGTCTAGCCTTATAGTTAAACTTAGTGAAGAATGTGTGAACAACATATAATGAACTCATGATGAACTCATGATGAACTCATGATTATTTAGTCCCTTGTGTCGCATTTGAGCGTCTGGTTTGGGTTTTCAATTAAAAGTTCTTGGCTTCCTTTATAGAGCCATTGGTTAGAATTAGAAACAGCACAATTATTACCCAAATATGTAGGTAGAGGAATTCTGAAGATGTTTTCACTTTTTATGAATTTGTCAAAACTTATAAATCTCTATCCATCTGTATAAAACAGAAATAATTTGATAACGTGTACATTTAAACAGTAACACCACTCCACAAATCTGATTTCCAAGAAACGGTCTGTTGATTCTCAGAGCAATGAGGTGCATACTATCTGACTCAAACATTGTACCAATGTTGAATGACTTTGTTTTGTCTCTGGAAACATCTTTAGTACAAATGTGACAGAATTTCTCTACCTACATATTTGGGTTATAATTGTGCTGTTTCTAATCCTAACCAACTTTTACAGTATTCAAAAAACTAAAACCAGAAGCTCAAATGCAGCACAAAGGAGTTATATGTTCTACACAGATACAGTAAGTATTACTAAAAGGCTAGATTGTGTTTTGTTTGAGTCTCTGGTGAAGGAAATTCATTATGACTTATGATTTCAAAAGTCATGATGATTGACTAGTTTTGGTTCAAATATCTTTAGAACATTTACATTCCTTGTATTCATAGGTTTAAAAGTTAACAAACATGATTTCCATGTTAGTTCGTTAGATGAATTCATGATAGTTCTTGATGACTCATGATGAACTAAGGCACATCATGAATTCGCCATGAATTCATGCATTCATTTCTCATGAAAATATGAATTTATGGTGATGATAATAAATGAATTCATGTGCCCTTATTATAAACCGTATTTTTTATTGAAGGGGTGCGGTCGTTGCTTTGGACTTTTTTTCTAAGTTGGGTCACTCTCAGAAAATTTAGCATCTGTCCCTAATACAGGCTTAAAAACAACAGCAAAAGAAAAAATAATATGGTGTTTTTTTTAATGAGCGAGGCTAGGTTTGGCCAAAGTGGCACATATAGGTTCCATAAAGCTCCAGAGATCAAGGCAGGCACAGGCGTAAAGCAAAAACACTAGATCTAACTAAAGTAAACTTAGCTATAGTACCCATTTATGTTTCCTGGATTTTGAACTTAAAACATCTCCAAAAAGTCAACATATCTTATCCAAAAACAAAAGATCTTGATGAGAGTTTGAACATTAATGACCATACAGAGGTCGCGGTTCTTTTCCTGTATGTCGAGTCTGTGTTTTCCTTTGAGTTCCACCTCTGTCCTGACTGCAGGGTGTCAGTAATTGGCGCCTGTTGCCTGAGCTGTAATGAGCCCTGAGGGAGAGAGCACAGATCGCCTCCAAACCTATACGGCCATTCACTCTGTCATTATCTACACAATCTTCTCTTCTCGGTGCAAAAGTGCACAGACGGGCTCCAGACAGGTCAAACTACTGCAACTAAAGTGACAGATTTGTGGTGTGTGTAGGCCTACTGTAACCTGGAAGAAACTGTAAGAGAGAATTGACTATTTGACTTTTAAAAACCTGCACACCGTTGAAGTTTGTGCATTTTTGGAAGGGAAAGATGTTTGTGCTTTTCTCTCAATTTAACAAAAACATGACAGATGTTTCGACAAATCAGATTCAAATATTACCATGACGCTCAGTTTTGACTTTATCGAATAAAGTAAAAGGTTCTGGGATTGATTACAGTGTTTTGGATACCCGCTTCTTCTCAACCCCGGACTCTGAAGAGGTTCTGATCTTAGTGGGATTTTGCTTGGTAAATAAAGGTCAATAAACAAAACCTTGGCTTTAGGTTTTAAATCTCATACTTTAGAGCAGGTCTATTCGACTTAAGGCCCGGGCACTCCAAAGATTTGACCAGGCCCCCCACTCATCTTCTAAATATTGCAAACATACATTTTTTCTCACTGCATGGTTAATTCTGGGTGTGTCTTCGACCTAATTTGGTCTCATTTTAGTCTTGATGTAATTCTGTTTCAGACCAGGGCTGGTTTTGACCTAACAATGATTACTTTTGATTCAGACTTGGTCAATACTAATCTAGTCTTTGTTTAATTCTGGTTCAGTGCTGGTTTAGGAATTTTGTAGAGCAACACAAATCTAAAAGAGGCCATAGCAGAAGCTACAAATATCACTGAAAGATTTTGTTCATGTTGATATTTTTCACAACCCCAGATTTGGTCAAAAATGGTGATGTGTTGGTGCAACTTGTTGGCCCAGTGTCCATGGCTCTCTGAAAATCTGGCCCTTCAGAAAATAGTCCTGTCTTAGAGTTTACAAAAATATGCACACAGTGTGCTATGGCTATGAAAGTTTACTCAATAAATAAACTATGGAGACATGACTGCATTTTAGTTCAGTTTAACATAAAAATCAATCGTAACAGTTCAGCAGACACCCCTTTCGTAGCTCAACTCAGGTATCACAGCAATACATTACACTTTCTAATCTACAAAATGAAATTATCCTGAATTATTTCAACATCTTATCAATCAGAGCGTTTACATGGAGGCCAGGAAAACGGGATAACTAGAATAGTCCAATTTAACCCAGTTTTCCAAAACTCATGTAAACTTGGGCAGACCTATTGCGGAGTCGCAAACTGTTTTTTGGAAAACCAATTGCCGCAAGTGGTTCCGACCGATTGTAGTCTGATTTCAAATGTGATGTAAACAGACAATCTGCAGCTAGACAAATGTAACTGAGCATGCTCACAACGCCTGCCTGCTGCACAATGCAACAATAAACTAGGAATTTTAGAACAATAAAGTGCCTTGCACAAAGAGGCACACACAATCTCACATTTAACATGTTTAACACTGTTCTCAAAACTGTGTTCTTTTACAAACTGTATTACAAACAGTTAATACAAATACTGTATAAACATTGTTAAAGTAATTCAACCAATTACAGCCTCAGTCATACAGTAGTGAATCTGACACAGTCTCTCCAGGGTAATGGTTTACACTCTCTCATGTAAACAGAAGCAAAACTGGTCTAAATGGTTTCAGGGGGAAACCAAATAGAGTCAGTTTTTTTAGCCTAGTCTGATTTCTCTGATCATGAGTTTTAAAGGACAAATATGATGCATTGTTTGCATTGTTCCTTTCCTTCAAACACTCTTGAGCACTTTCCTTCTGGAATGTCAGGCACCAGAACCAATAAAACAAAGCATAGTTAAACACATATGTCATGTGTTTCTGCCAAGGAAGTAGCAAGGGGAAATAATTAAATCAATCATGCTAATGCTGCACAAATGCTCCATGTGAGTCTGGATTATTTATGGACTTAAAGAAAGATCTCAGTTCTGTCTGTAACATTACAAATCTGAACATTGAAAACTGTGTTTGTGTCAGTGGGGGAATCAAAAATATTAAAATAACTTCAGTTGTGTTTTTAATGAGGAAGAAATGTTAGAACAGGACTATAAACTCAAATTCAAGTTCTAATTCATCTTTTTTTTTATTATGGAGATATCACTTATTTCAAGTGAACACAATATTTCACTCTTAATCAGAAACACAAAGTGACAAATCATGAGTGACCATTTCAATCCCAGCCCTACCTTCAACTACTGTAAAGTTCAGACAAATCCCCTTTAAAAGCTCAACTGGCGTTAAATGTGTCCGTTTAAGATTGAGATCTGTTATTAAGAAAGTCCTTTGTTAACTTTGACGTATTAATGAATGTTTAACTTATGACTAAACTATAAAGACAATACCGTCCCGTTTTTGTTGAAACCATTTCCAGCAGTGGTCCAGTAACGCCGAGTTCCTCCGGCTATTGTTCAGGGTGTGAGGTCATTAACACCATGCAGCCGTCCAGCCGCTTGGGAAGGAACCGGCCCAGAACAGAGCTTCCTACGGGAGCTGAGGTCTGCTGCGCTCTGCCTCTACACTCAGAGGTCACACAAAACACTGCCATGCAAGTTTCATAAACTTATAAACCTAAATTATCTGCACAATGTCCATGACACGTTTTCTCATACAGTGTACTTTATAACTTTTCGAGTTACATTAAACATAGACAGTCATAGACACACTTCTTTCAGCCCATTTGTCAAACTGTTGGCTCACAAGAGTTATGCTTCTTAATATAGTTTGTGTATCTGCTGGCCATTTGATTTTCATTTTGAAATGAGAATTCCAAAACTCGAAAGACAACCTGTTTCTTGTTTTCATGTACAATTTCTTTTCTAATTTCTAAAATGACAGCACATGTACCCAAACAAAGCAACCTTATGCATGTTTACACCACACACATCTTTACTTTTGCATCAGCTCATTGTACAAGTCTGAGTCTAATTTCTTGCAGATGCCGGGTTGGAAGCGTTGTCAGTCCCAGTGCAGTTTACCAAAAATCACACTGTTCTGTTCCCGTAATCTGCTTACACCATTGGACTGTCACTCTGTATCTGCTGCTGATTTGGCCTGACCATGTGACTCTGAACATGTGCAAGTCCATGTGTTTCAGACTAGGCATTACGTAAACTACTGAAGTTTTTGAGCATTTTGCAGTGTTTTAAAATCTTAAGCCACGCTAACATTACTTTCTTATCAAAATCACAGCTGGAGATCTGTCTGTGAGATACCGTTCTTTCTCCTTTCTGTTTTTAAGTCCATAAATGATCTAGAACAGTTTTGAGCATTTTTGCAAGTTGGATTGATTGTTTCACCTTTGCCGTTTCCTTTGCAGACAGTAGTCTAATGCAATTGTTGTAAACAGAAAAAAATGGTTTGAAATTTGTTTTGTCATTGTGAGGCCTAGTTTACAAGACAACCGTCACAGTCGTAACAATTTGTGCTCATAGTTATATGGTGTCGTGGCGAGCTAATCTTCCTTTACATGGAAACGAAGATAGACCGTAGATGCAGAAGTTCTTATGCTGCGTCAGGAGGTATAATTGTGCTCGGGCACTGGACCCATTGACAGGTTTACAAATCATCCATATCCATAAAAGGGCGGAGGAAGAAACAAGGACCAGCGCGCTAGGAAAAGGAGATCGCCTGAAACAAACACAGGGAGGACCGAGGACCAGTGCGCGAGGAAAAGTGAGATCGCCTGAAACAGACACAGGGAGGACTGAGGACCAGTGCACGGGGAAAAGTGAGATCGCCTGAAACAAATACAGGGAGGACCGAGGACCAGTGCGCGAGGAAAAGTGAGATCGCCTGAAACAGACACAGGGAGGACTGAGGACCAGTGCACGGGGAAAAGTGAGATCGCCTGAAACAAACACAGGGAGGATCGAGGACCAGTGCGCGGGGGGAAAAGTGGGATCGCCTGAAACAAACAAAGGGAGGACCGAGTACCAGTGCGTGGGTAAAAGTGAGATCGCCTGAAACAAACACAGGGAGGACTGAGGACCAGTGCGTGGGGGGAAAAGTGAGATCGCCTGAAACAAACACAGATATGACCGAGGACCAGTGCGCGAGGAAAAAGAGATCGCCTGAAACAAACACAGGGAGGACCGAGGACCAGTGTGCAGGGTGGAAAGGGAGATCGCCTACAGTTGGGCACAAACACGGGGAGGACAACTCGCTTTTACCAGGCTCAGACACTTGGACAGCTGTCCTGTGTGTTCAAACTGTATTTTCATCTGAACACACAAATTTCAATAAACTAATCGAATCAGTACTCGGAGAAGATTTGTTTTGTGTCACCTCTTCTGCAATACGCAGGTAAGAAACACTGGAAACTGTCGGCTTTACTTTGCGAGACTTTATGAGAATGAAAGGTTTGTTAGACCTTGTGAGAATGAAAAGTGCTTTGGCTGAAAGAGACAAACACCAGTGCAGATGACGGTGTAAACCTTCATTCGTCCAGGAGTGATCCATAGTAGAAAGTCTTTAAAGTTGTCATCTGGACAGAGTCTCCGAAGATCAAGACGTTTCGACTCTCATCCGAAAGTCATTTTCAATGTGATCAGTTCACTTCCATCAGATTGAAAATGACTTTTGGATGAGAGTCGAAACATCTTGATCTTCGGAAACACTGTCCAGATGACTGCTTTGAAGACTTTCTACTACCAGAACCGATTAAACTGTTTGTTGTTGCCACATTCTCAGAGTGAAATATCCAGGAGTTGTTATAGCTATGATGATGACTATGCTTCTTCTGCTGATTTTTGATGACCGGACAGTCTTCTTTTATGGTCTTAAATAGCGGCTACTTCTTCATTTACAACCTCTTGTTTACACTGCTGTGTATTCACTGAACCAGTCCCTGAAACTACCTCTTGAATCGTATCCAGAGGAACGCCGATTCAATGAACACGTACCTCATTGTTGTGTAAAAGAGAAGCCGAGCTGACATCTCAGATTCTGTTGCCCTGCCCACTTTCTGCATTAATCTGGCTGAGAATGTCGTTATTATTTATTTATTTATTTATTTATTTATATATATTTTTATTTTTTTATTTTTTTGAAAAGGCGAAAAATGTACCATTTGAAAAGTGCTTGAAATAACTAGTATTTATCTTGTTTGTGTTCTTAAACAGGCATGGAACTCAGACATTTTAGAATACAAACCTAAACCTAAAATAGTCAACAGTTTCTGCAACTGTGAAGGTAGCAAGTAATAATCCTTTCGTCTGTGTAAGCAAAAGTTTTCAGAATCTTGCAGAATGTAATTTGTATGTTTGTATTCAAAAAGCAAACTTCAGCTCTAAATGAGGATGGATTTAATGAAGACTCGGGAGGATGAATGTGGACACACTTGAGTTGGTTGAGTTAGTCTGAAAACACGCACACGTCTGAAGGGACCCAAGATTTTCAAAACTATTCTTTTATTGTTTATTTTGACATGAACAGGTACAGCAAACATATCGTTGATGCAGGTGCCAGGTTGCTCCTTTCATTGAAAATACAGAGGTTTTACCAGACTCTCCATTCCCTCTACATGAGTGGTGGCTCTGTGGACCTTGTGCACAGTCTTTTCACAAGCTTGAGTGGTTCAGGTGCAAGTGCAAGTCTATTCAAGCTTTTAATCACAAACTTTACAGAATTGAAACTGCAAAAAAAAAAAAAATAATAATAAAATGTAATATCTCATGCTTGGGTAAAACTAACCCTCCTGTTTTCTTTGTAAGGGCTACAAACTTTTGTTCCTCTCCTGGTCATTTTGACTCAAACTTTGTGCATCTGTTGCAATAATGTTGAGTGTTGTTTTTTTTTTGGTTTTTTTGCAGTTTTTGTGCACATATACAGTATTCTTTTTTTTTTAAGTTCTTTAAAAATGTAATTTTAAAGAACTTAAAATGTGCCTTTTTGTGTGGGAAATATCCCTATTAAAAAAATTTAATAAAGGGAAATAAACTAGTTGAGGTTAACGCAGCAGTAGTTGATAAGTTGTTTATTTTTATTTTTTATTTTTGGTGAAAAAATTTCACACATCAGGGTTCTCTTGGGTCTAAATGACCCAGGAAGACAACAGATTTTGTAGGCGGTGCACTGTTTAACGTAATTTTTCAAAATTTGCACTGATTGTACAGAACAACATCCATGAAAGTTAGATTAGATCAGAGAATTTTGTTTTATTGACAAACAAAAATTCAAAATGGGTCAAAACACCCCAAAGATAACACGAGAGTTAACAGTGGTAAAATCTGACTTGTTATGTTACATTTTAAAAGCTCTGTTGTAGAGGGGCTCAAGAGGAAGTAGAGTGGTTGGGTTAGTCTGAAACCAAACATTTCACTGCAAAAACTGAATTTCAAAACAACCTATAATTGTGACCTTATGTTAAAGTGTACGCAGGATTGTGAACAGACATAAAAACTCACTCCATTTTTCTCCCTCTCTCTCTCTCTCGCTCTCTCTGTCCTTTCTCTCTCTCCTCTCTGTCTCTCTCCCTCCCCACTCTCGCTCTTTGTCTTCTCTTTTCTCTCGCTCTTTCATATTTCTAACTCTCTCTTCTCTCTCTTTCTTTCTTATTTCTCTTCCCTTTTTTTCTTTCTTTTTTCTTTCTCTGTCGCTCTCTTTCTCTCTCTCTCCTCTCTGTTCTCTCACTCCTCGCTCTCACCCCTCTTTCTCCTACCTCAGTGTCTCTCTCCTCTGTCTTCTCTCCCCTCTTTCCTCTCTCTCTATTTCTCTCTTTCCTCTGTCTCTCTCCTCCCTCTCTCTCTTCTCTCGCACTTTTCTCTTCCTCACTCTCTCTCTCTTTCTTTCTTTCCTCTCTATCTCTCTCTGTTGCTGTCTCACTACTTTCTTCTCACTTCTCTTTTCCCATCTCTCTCTACCCCTCTTTCTCTCTCGCTTTCTCCCTCTTTCTCTCTCTCCCCTCTTTTTCTTTCTCGTTCGCTCACTCACTCACTTCTTTTTCAGTATCTCTCTCTCCAACCCCCCCTTACTGTCCTCTATCTGTTTTTGTGTCTCTCTCTCTCCCGATCTTTCTTCTCTCTTTCTTTCCTCTCTCTACTCTTTTTTCTCTTCTCTCTCTCTCTCTCTCTCTCTCTCTCTCTCTCTCCCTCTCTCTCTCTCTCTAAAATCTTTAACTTAAGTCTTTGTGTTGATGTAACCCAACATTGTGTGTCAATTTAATTTATTGACCTTATGACTTTCTATGGACCGGTTCTAACCAGACTTACGTTTGTTTTTGTTTTGTTTTTCTTGTATGTTGTTGTATGTTGACAGGAGCCAGGGGGACAGACTGACACCCTTCAGCTGGCCCTCTGTCCAAACAGCCCCGCGTTCGAGGAGAGACCCATCAGGACACATCAGCGTTCACAGCTCCGCCAGCGGCTCCAGGTGTGGACCTCGGCACCTCTTCAGTGTCAGGCCAGAGAAAGAGGAGGAGGACACGGAGGCTCCAGCAAATACCACCTCAGCGTCAGCGCAGAGAGGGTTAGGATAACACTCACGAGCCTGGAAAGCCTAGAAAAACATGTTAAAGGGATCTATTATGTCAAATCTACATGGAGTTTTATTTTTTCTCGTGGGCCATTATTCTGGGTCAAATGGTGGAGGGCTGGACCATGGTCACTGATGTTACAAGTTATCATCATTGCAGGACATTTTTGTAGATCAGGGTTTTAAAATCTATTATTTTGACACTTTATTAGGACAACAAGATACAGTATGCGCCATAGCCAAGTCCATCAAATAAAAGAAATATAAAAAGTAGTATTCTCAAAAATGCAACACAGTCTCTAAGAAGATGTAGATTTACAATAAAATGTCCAAAACTTACGATAAGCACGTTTTCACACCGTCAATATGTAATGAAAAGCCAAAATGTAACTCAACTGCAAATTTTGGTTGAAGCCATGTTGCAACATTTCCTTTAGGATTAATGGATAAGTTTAGGCTTCAAGTCAGTAAAATAGGTAAGTTTAGGACTGGTGCTTGGGGTCCATGTGGCTTCAACCAAAATGGTTGGTTATTTTTAGGGATGCACCGATCCAGCTTTTTCAGTTCCGATACCGATCCCGATACTTTAGATTTAAGCATCTGCCGATACCAACCGATACCAATGTAAAGACTGAAATAGCTCTTTTTTCCTTTTCAAAACATAAGACTTTTGATCATATTGTGTTATTTATACTGCAAGACAAAACTGAACAACTTAAGAAGAGAGAGAGAAAGAGAAGAGAGCAGGAGGGAGATAGAGAGAAGAGAAGAAAGAGAAAGAAATAAAGAGAGAGAGTGCAAGGAGCGAGAGAGAGAAGAAAAAGAGAGAGAGAAGAAAGAAAGAGAAAGAAAGAGAAGAGAGAGAAAGAGAGAGAGAATGAGAGGAGAGAGAAAGAGAGAGAAAGAAGAAACTAGAGAGCACGAGAGAGAGAAGGAGAGAGAGAAAAGAGAGAAGAGAAGAGAGAGAGAAGAAAAGAGAGAGAGAACGCAAGGAAAGAGAGAAAGAAGACATAGAAATAGAGAGAAGAAAGAGAGAGAGAGAGAGAGAAGAAAGAAAGAGAAGAGAGAGAGAGAAAGAAATAGGAGAATAAGAGAGTAATAGAGAGAAGAGAGAATTAGAGAGAAGAAAGAGAGAAAGAGAAGAGAGAGGAGAGTGAGAAGAAAGAGAAAGAAAAAGAGAAGAAAGAAAGAGAGAGAGAGAGAAAGAATAAAATGTCAAACATTATAAAACATTCTGGCTCAACATCAGACTCATTATGTCCAATTAAACACAACTAGGATATCGGCTGAACCGATATTATGGAGCCGATACTCGATCCAGCAAAATGCCCTGGATCGGCACCGATATTCGATCCCAGTATCGGATCGGTGCATCTCTAGTTATTTTACATTTTCTCTGGAGACTGGGCTGCAAATAATGTGCTGTGAGCCACAGTTAAACACGGTTGCATCTGGAACCCAGGCCGCCGATTGCCCAATTCTGTCATTGGGGTTTCTGCATTGTTGTCATCTTGGCACAAAAATGTCATTGCTTGCTACCAAAATGTAGCTCTCCAAAAGGTTACTTAAAGATGTAAAAAGGCAGGCAAAAAAATTGTTATGCTCACATTGCCATTTACAATGTAATTACACATGGTCCATCCGCACCTTAGATCATCTCTCAAGCTTGTTTCAAACAGCAATTAACACTGAAATTCCTGACCTAGTTGTTGGATTGTACTTAAAACCCATGGTAACACGAGGAAAACATCATGACATATTGAATTGGTCCAAGCTAAGATTCAAACCCAAACTCTCCTTCTCGGGAAGTCAAAGTTCTGACCAAATCATGACACTTTTTAGGTAAAACTAGAGATCTCTAAGCTCAATATGATGTTGAAGAACTGGGACACTTCAAACTGAGTGCTTTTCTGAGGCTCAGAATGAGATGAAGTACTAAACAGTTTGGTTTTTGAAGAGGGAACAATACTACTGATAAAAATGCACCAAAAGGTATGTTTTCGCATCATTTACATTGGCCAACTTTGGTATAAATTGGTATTTTTTATTAAATTGCAATTCAAATACACATGCGTATACCCAACGCATCATACAATTAGGACTGGGGTCTAAGTCTCGAAGTATTTAAAATGTTTTGTTGAAGTTTAATTGCCATACAAATGTAACATGCCTGTTTCGTTTTATTTAAACTAGCTCTTGCTGCAACTTCCTTTTAAAGAAATACAATCATTCTCCAATTTTTACATGTTCTAATTACAGCACTTGCAATTACAAATCAAATTTCATCATCTGCCCGTTCTACTCTACATTTCTCCAATATAAACCAGTTCTAACCAGACTACCAGACCAAAAAACGAACCAGTTCCAGCCCAGTAGTGAAATGAAATGACAACATAATGGACCAGCATGTCGAGTATGTAAAACCCTCGACTGCAGCGGTCTAAAAAAAAAGTGTGTCAGCTCAATAAAAGCCCATCTGGTCCGATTATTACGCCACACTTGACTGTTGCCGGGAAGATTTGGGGCTTCTGTGTTGAAATATTCAGACAGACAGAGGAATCGCATGTGTGTATGTGTAAATAACGGTTATGTAAGCTTAACTAAAAACACAGGGTCCAAGGGCAGAGACAAGTGAGAGCACGTGAGCTAAACGCGGTTACATAAGGATCCTCAAGGCTGGAATTCTGTTGTGCTGTTTCAGATTTGCAGTCAGGCAAAAGGAAGGAGAGAAAGATTAGGGTTTTAAAGGTGGTGTTATAATGAACAGATGAGGTTTTGAGAAAGGTCCATACTTCCTCCATGTTAGTTAGTTAGTATCCTTCACATTGGACAGTCAATCAGTGGGCACATAGACTCACAAAGACAAGACATACAACCATCCACATTTACAATATTTGACAGTCATCATGCAAAAAAACTCTGACCAAGTCTATACGTTTTAAATAATCAAAACAAAAAACAGTCTGAGGCCAGAGTTGCCTAGTCCGCTTCTTTACAGCGACTATGGGCTTCTTTTTTTGGAAAGTCACTTGTACATTTTGACAGTCGCGGGTTGCGGTTTTTGAGGCTTGTTCCTGTTTTTCCAAATGTGATTCAAGAAAATGTGCTCACTAATGACAGAAAAATTGACCTTAAGCATAATTCACGCTTTAAATCCTTTATTAATGATAAAATGTTATTTAAAATACATCAAAACCATTAACTTTCGTTCTGCTGTGACACATAATTATTTGATTATTTGAATTACTTTTTATTGAGAATCTGAGAACGCTTGTTTTGGGCCTTTCTTCAAAGGCTAGGTCGCTTGCTGCTCTCTGAACATCTGGCAACCCTGTCTGGCTCACATTGCACTCAGTCCTGATTCTAAACTGAACATGCACTGCCCAGCACAAGTTCAAAAATACATCCCACTTTGTCAAACAACACAGTGCAAAGTAGTTAGCTAAACTACTGCACCATACTTGCCTGACCAGCTAGCCCTTCCTACATTTTGTTACATTCTGTTTGATGCAGAAGGGTCTGAAACCGAAGCCTCGGCCAATAACTTCCTCGTCAAATGTTAGGACGATCCAATCGAGCACGGCGATTCTGACACGTAACACTAAAAAGTCAGCAGTTGCATTCATGGTGTGTTTCCATTTCCAAAGCTGAAAACAACTGGAGCGGCGCCTACAATGGATGAGACTGAGTGGGCCCCACTTTAGCTAACTAGACCGAAGTTATAAAATGACAGGGATAACTGCAGAAGTTACGCTCCAAGCGGCTAAGTTTAGCGAGCCCCTTAGCTTTAGCCAGCACTGGTAAGTTTAGCTAGCTAATATACCTTCGTAAATGAACAATATATTTGCAATAGACAATAATAGACCTTAACATATGAAAGCAAACTTACCCGGTAAGAGAAAGAGCAGGACAAGGCTGTGCTTGTTTGTCACGTAAAGATCATGGGGTTTCTTTGATTTAGCTTGAGACTGGTATCAAAAGCCTTGATAGGAGTTATGTCAGCTTTGTTGTGTATTTTAATCTTTTGAATATATCCTTCCGCTGCATAGTGCAACCTCTTTTGCCTCGATCTAGAGGATATCGCGGAGAAATTGTCCCAAAAAGGTCACTTGGCGGCACGGTGGCTGAGCGGTTAGCGCTCTCGCCTCACAGCAAGAAGGTCGCGGGTTCGATTCCCGCACGGGCCTGGGCCTTTCTGTGTGGAGTTTGCATGTTTCTCCCCGTGTCTGGGTGGGTTTTCTCCGGGCACTCCGGTTTCCCCCACCAACCAATAACATGCATGCTAGGTAATATCCTCCAGCTACGGTAGTCCTGACCAAGCCTAGCAAGAACATCTTGAGATGGGTCTCCGAGCGCTGCACTGCGGCGATCACTGCTTCTGAGGAGATGCCCCAGAAGCATTGAAGGATGGGTCAAATGCAGAGGACAAATTTCCCTACGGGGACAATAAAGTATACCTTAACCTTAACCTTAACTAACACAAACTGGTGTACTTCTTTCTGTCGTATAAGTCTATAGCACGCTATTGCATTTGACGGGCGTAGCAACAGCAACTAAGAGGGGTGGGGCTTGGTGAAAGGTCAGTTCCTTAAAACATGAGCAGCTAACCGTGTTGAGTGGCTTCATACTGAAAAAATCCTTGCGCTACATGTTTACGAAAACATCCGGTTTAGCGTGTCGCTGTTTTGGTGGAATTTCCAGGTTTTTTGTGATTGGTTGACCCAGTGTTCGGAAAGCCCGCCCTTGAAATTAAAACCCGGCCCTATGATCCCAGTTCTTCACATCTTTGTAAAGTGTCTGTCAAAGCGTGTAGGAACTGGCTGGTCAGGCATGCACCATACACGAGTCCAACAATTTCTTTAGAAGAGATACCGACATGAGGACCATTGCGTGTTTATATCTGTTCATTTTACAGCTTGGCACTCTATATTGTTTATCAGATGGCAACAATTCAAACTCCTTATACAGGATGTGAGTAACATCAGCTACCATTTTCTGACTCTGTTTCACCACTGTCTCCTCAAAAATCTCCTGTAAAGTGCAGGGCAGACACCGACCAAAAATTCAAAAGCTGTGTGCAAAGTTCAGTTTAAAGTGGTGCATAGCCAAGGGTACATCTTCATAAGTGTGTTTTCTCTTGTCCAAACATTGCGCTGTAAGGTCTGCTCCAGGGTCCAGGGTAAAAAAGCAGGGCCAAAAGCGAAGCTGTAGAAAATATATGAATGAATGAAATATGATATTTTACTGACCTGAAAAGTAAGTTGAAAATCTTTAAGTCTCATTGTCACTCACAAAAAAACAAAGATTTATTTAGCGTATTGCTTTTATGACTTTCTAGCCGTTTACAAGCTGTTGTATTGTCTTAGGACTATAGTATATGCCACATAATGTTTAATTTACAACAACATAAAACAGAAAAAACACACTTTCAAATGTAGGTCTTGTTTATCTGAAAAACAAGTCAATCAGCAGATGTCAGCTTCTACTGGTGTTATTGCAGTGTTGTGGTGTTTTATGGAGCAGGGTGGGTGGTGGTGGTGATTGTGTAAACGCAGCTGGGATGACCCGGTTTGACCTCACTCCTCACTTGCCTAACACTACAGGCGCTAAGATCTCCATGTTCTATTAATGAAACATAAACACAAGTGACTTCTTTTCTCATTAACTTGTTACCGCTTTGATACTTTGCTTCTTTGTTAGGTTTTTTTTTTTTTTTTTTTGCAGTAAATAAAAGAATTAACTGTTGACCTGGAGAAGGGCCTTTTCAGTTTGTTTCCATGGAAGCTCTAGCTGTATTTTTCACGTTATAGCATGAGTTGTATGGTTTAGAAAAAGGGCTAGGTCGGAGAATGAGTAAAAAAAAAAAAAAAACGTAGCAGTTTAGGCCAGTTTAGCAACAGAAATAAACAATGGCATCATTACCATGGCAACTAGGTCCAGAGATAATAGCATTAAAGGGCCACATTCCTTATTTTAATGTTGCTTCTTCATCAAAAGCACCCTTGCAGTTCCATTTTGCTTTGTTCACACTTACGACACAATTCTGCATATTTAGATTGAGTTCTTCTTTCAGCCTGTACACACTTTGTTCCCACTTGTGATGTCATGAAGTGCTTCTATGTGTTTTTAAGCTCCACACACCTTTACCACTGTCATTTGAACATTTTCAACCCATATTTGAAGCTGCAGCTACTATTTGAGTCTTATTTAAGCTGCTTTCCTTGTCTGTCTGATGGAATATTTTACAGCTGGTGTCTGCGACCTAACAGCAAAAGAGCCACATTGATCCAAATCAAACCAAATCACAATCAGAAAGAGCTGCAAATGTATTTAGTCCAAAACAATGATGCATAGATAGTTATACGTTTGCAAAATAAAGCATTGTGTAATTTCACAAAAAATCTTTTGATGATCAGAGCCAATACTGTAAACAAACTAGGGAAAATAATCTTAAACGTTTTTCTGGTCTAGTTCCTAAGACAAGTTTCTTCTAGTACCTTCAATTAAATCTCAAAGAGCCACACTGATGTTTTTAAAGAGCCGCATGTTGCAGACCGCTGATATAGAGGGATTATTTGTTTATCAACACGGAAAATGTGCGCACACCCGGAATGCAGAAAGAGCCACGGCTGATAGACACAAGCTGTAGCAACAACACTAGCCAGCGCTGTTGTCAAATAAAGTTCTATTCTAAATAAAGTTCCATTCTATAAATACAAGAATTTATCACTGTGCCAAAAATCAACATTTGTAGATGAAATTCGACCCATCGAGCCCATTAAGAGGAGTGAAAAATCAAAACAGCTGCTTTCGTTCCAGTTTGTTGTTTTTATCAAAGAAGTTTTCTGAGCCAACTAGACAAACAGCGTCAAACAGAGTGACATCGACTGATAATCCAGAATGTCTGAATAAAGAGTAAAACAAAACATTATTTAGAAAAAAGCATTCTGGTGTTTTATGCAATAAATCAATTTAATAGAAGCTAAAAATGCTGCTAAATTTAAAACACCCACATGATGACATCACAAGGTGCGCATTTGTGAGTGGAATGAAACACAACTTTGGGCATGTTTTTTTATGTGTAAACAAAATTACAAAATAACTAAAAACTTACTTGAGTCTGATTGCATAATGTGGAACCTTTAACCAATAACGTCCCAAAGTATGGATTAACTTTTCAATTTCTATTGAATTGTGTGATTGACTTGTCAAAAAGTTCCACATTGCACCTTTAAACAATGAAGTAAGTGATAAAAAATACAATTGTTTTATAGACAAGTCCAAAGATAGTGCTATTTGATTAGCTTTAAGACACAAACTCTCAAAGATATTTCCTTGTACGTTAGCCTTAAACACTCGTAGCTTGTTGTCTGTTGCACAATCTTGACATATTGATTAGATTAGCATGACACAGAGTAAAGCCCATAAGGAATGCATTAGGGAGGCATACTGTAGCAGACGGAGCAGTGCAGAGGCTGTGCATGGAGTCCTGATGCATGTTTTATTCTGTTGCATTAGGACGCTTCATACAGCAGAGGGACGGGGAAAATGAAATCTAGTGGGAGTAAGAAACATCTTTAAGCATAAGACAACTATGACAAGGATCTTATTTATCAGTCCAGGTGTAAAACTGTCTCAATAAGCACAAGTTTAGCTGGTGATTTACAATGAAAGTTCAGCGAGCTCAAACGTTTGAAAGATTATAATGAACAGTGTTTCAAGCTAGTCAGTTAACCAGTGAATACTTTATTATTCAAGACCTTGGAATGCAACTGTAAAATGGCAGATATGAGTGATATTTGAACAAAAAACTATGCATCTGTTGAACTGCAGCAGAGCAAAACAAAAACTTAAGTCTTGTTAGCACATCGTGAAATAAGGCCCATAGTGTTTGCCATGGTCCATATATACATCTACTTTCTCCCACTTTACACAGAGTCAGGTTGCAGAGTCAGCAGTCTGAGCAGGGAGGCCTAGAATTTCTCCAGTTCGTTTGTGGGAATCCCGAGCCATTCCTATGCACCGGTAGCCCTTGCTGTAGTATTCCATTAAATTACAACAAAAATGTCTGTATTTACCAGAAGTTCTGTTTCTGGTTAGTTACTGTAATTTGCAATGCACCATGAGGAATTTTGTTATTTTACAGTAACTTAAAAAAAAAAAAAAAAATCTGCTAAGTTACTGTAAAAAGTCAATAATTCCCATGGTGCATTGCAAATTACAGTAAGTAACCACATAGATTATTTCTGGTATGCAAGCCAAATGAGAAACATTTTTCTCCAGTAGGACTTAATTAGAAAACTTGTCCAGGAGGCATCTGAAACAGATGCCCGAGCCACCTCAGACATGGAGGAGCAGCGGCTCTACTCCAAGTTCCTCACCCTATCTCTAACACCGGGCTCACACTGCCTCCAGTCCAGTTGCAGATCTGTCTGGGTCCGGTGGTCACTCACACTGCAATCAGAATATGCATGTACCACGAGTTCACGAGGGTTCATGGTCAGCTTGGGAGTTTACGCAATCACTGACACGTGTATATGTGCTAAAAAGTTCCTTTCAACAGAAAAGATTCAGAGGAACCAGACGGATCGCTGTGTGAGATTGTTTCATGACTTTTTTAAGAAACAGAAAGCCCGGTGTAAGGGAGCGCACAGCCACTCATTTCGAGCGTTTGTATTCGCAATCTTGTTCTTTCAGTCATTACCCAAAGCTCGTGATTACAGGTAAAGAATGTACTGTAGATCTACCGGTAAATAGGACAATTGACGTCACACGCGTGTGCTGCTGGGAGCAAAAGTTGGACAAACAATCCAGCATGCGTTTGTTTAGTACTGCGGCACTGTTTTTTATAATTATAGTTTCAATTTTTAAGTACATACTTGCAGTAGATTGTTTGCGCTTTGTCTACAGTTCTGACAGTTTGGTTGGGACATTCTGTTGTACCGCTGCTTCTTTGAGAGCTCAAAGTCTGTTAGCGTTGCTAGTTCTGGTTCGTCAGCCTCGGATCTAGAGCCTTTCACCGTCAAAGTGCACCCAACAAATGTACGTGTTGTTTGTTGTCCTCTCCACACTTTGGAAATCCACATAAATACTGCCATCGTCTTGCTTTCTCTGTCTTTACCTTGGCCTGTTGTGTCATGTTGTCGCTGATCTTCCAGGGATTTGGAAACGGGATGAAAACTGTTCCCTCTGGCAGCTGCTCGGGATATCTCCAATCCGAGTTACGTAGTCTGCAACAGCAGTGTTTTGTGCCTCCTCGTTTCATCATGATTTGGTTGTTAATTGTGAAAATACCTTCGTTTTCGAACCACCTTTACACATGCAACTACGCCACGCTCGTGTTTGTTTGTCCAAAAATGGCACCCACAATGCTTTGCGGTGTGACGTCACAATCTATTTTTAGAAACTGGGGAAAGCGCTATTGAGAGCAAAATGTTTGCCCGGGGCCATTTTAAATATTTCATATTTGTTTTTCTTTATATTTTGTAACAAACTATGACATATGTAGGTCAGTCATTTATAGTTTGTTCACTGTAAAAATCTGACTTTCCTTTGACTTTCTATTTTATAACTGCGCAACTGATAAGCCCTGACACTTTTTTTGCGATAGGCCTCGTCTTTTGATTGTAAAATATAACTGTAACCAGTAGCTTGTTTTTGTGCTTGGACTATTCTGAAGCTTTAAAGGAAGTAAATAGAGACAATCAGGCAACGATAGGGGGTAGGTGAAACAGGAATTTCACAAGATTTCTCAAACATCCACGAGTCATCTAAATACAACTTGGAATAAATCAATAATGAAAGAACGCTGCAATAGGCTGGATCAGAATTCAAGTAAAGTAGATTTTACATAGCATTAGAAACAAGCACTATCATTGTAATATTGGTCATGAGATTAATAACTAGATTAACTGTTACCAACCAATCCACTTTACTTAGAATGTAGAGTGGAATTTTCACAGTTCTGTCACATCTTATCCTTTTCCCCACAGTGTTGCACAAGCAGCGGTCAGCGAGGGTCAGTCCTTGTCATGTTCAGACAATCATCAACAACATCTGTGCTCCTCCTCTGTCCTTGTGGACCTCACCCACCTCAAAAAGATAATCTGGATTTCAGTTCTCCAAACGCTCATGGAGAAAGATCGTGAGAAGGTTCAGGAGGGCAGAGTAAAAGTAATGTAAAACTAAACAGCAGGTAGCATGAATAAAATCCTACTCTAGTAGTTGAAAAAAGGCAAATATTTATTTGTTCTAAAGAAGAAGATCCTCACACAAAATGTGAAATTTATTTACAGGAGGTGAAGCAATGTTTCAGCTACTGGGCCTTTATTATTCATTTAACTTGCCCAATTCAGTAGATATTAGCTTGGCAATTGTTGTAGGTTGTCTCCTGACTTTTGATCCTCAGTTTGAACATATTGATGCCTATGATTTTTCCCACATTAAAGATATACAGTACTCCTGAAACCATATTTTAATTTTTTCTTTGTATATTGTAATTAATGGTGTCGAACACCTTTTTCAAATAGTAGAAAGGCTTCAAAGTTGTCGTCTGGACAGCGTTTACAAAGATCAAGCTGTTTCGATTCTCATCCGAAAGTCATTTTTGAAAATGGCTTTCAGATGAGAGTCGGAACTGCGCAGATGTGCAGATGAACTGTGTGGAATTATGGAGCATGTCTTCAACATGAGCCTGAAGTTAAGGGTGGTACCACAGCTCTGGAAGACCCCCTGCGTGGTACCTGTGCCTAAGATATCGCACGCTAAAGACCTCAGCAGCTTCAGGCCGGTGGCTCTCACGTCCCATCTGATGAAGACACTGGAGAGACTGGTCCTGGGCCACCTTCGCTCCACCGTCAGCTCAGCGTTGGATCTGCTGCAGTTCGCGTATCGACCTGGCATTGGAGTGGAGGATGCCGTCATCTTCCTGCTGCATCGCTCTCTTTCTCACCTGGAGAAGCTTGGCTGCACTGTAAGAATTCTATTTTTTTACTTCTCCAGCGCAATCAACACCATCCAGTCCCTGTTCCTGAAGTACAAGCTGGAGACGGCCAGTGTGGACTGGACTAAACTGGGGCCTGTTTGTGAGAGCCCGAGACAGTGTGTATGACCTTCTGACCTACAGTGTGGAGGTGCCGCAGGGCACTGTCCTCGCGGAACCCTCTACACTGCAGACTTCAGACCCAACACGGACAGAAGTTCTCTGATGACTCTGCTATCATCATACTCATCACGAACGATGCAGAGTACAGAGGACTAATGCAGGACTGGTGACAGGAGAACCACCTTCTCATCAACGCTGGGAAGACCAAGGAGATGGTGGTGGACTTCCGCAGATGCCACTCCATTGCCCCCCCACCAGTGAACATCCACGGAAGGGACATTGAGAGAGTGGACTCAAACAAGTACCTGTGTGTTAATCTGAACAATAAACTGGACTGGACTCACAACACCAATGCACTGTACAGGAAGGGCCAGAGCAGGCTCTACCTTCTGAGAAGACTCAGGTCTTTTGGAGTGAGAAAGCCACTCCTGAGGACTTTTTATGACTCTGAGGTGGCATCTGCCATCCTGTACGGTGTGGTCTGCTGGAGCAGCAGCATCACAGAGAGGGAGAGGAAGAAGCTGGACAAGGTCATCAAGAAGTCCAGCTCCGTCCTGGGCTGTCCTCTGGACTCAGTGCGGGAGGTGGGGGACATAGGGTCCTCATATTTTACCTCATATTTATTCACTATTTTTTTTATTTATTCTGTTAATATGCTGCAGTTGTTCATAATCATAGTCACATATTGTACGTAATACTATAATACTATATACTGTACTGATGCCACTTTATCTATTTATCCTGTCATATCCTGCACTGTGCCATAACAGACACTTCTTGTAAATAAGAGTTTTTTAATTATTATAAATTAACTTTACCTATGTATATTAAGACTATCTTGTTTGATTGCATGCTTCGATTTTCCCTGCTGTTCTTAAAATGTGCATTACAACAGTTGAATTTTCCCATTGTGGAACAAATAAAGGATATCTTATCTTATCTTGAACTTTATTTTGAGCTCTTATAGGAGAAAATGTAATTTCTCTCTAGTGACTCTCATGCATTTCTGGCCACTAAGTCCTCACATTTAAAATGCTGCATTGTCATCTGCTTAACCTCTATTCAGCTTACCCCCCTTGTAAAGCACTTTGGTAGAATCTGTAAAATGTGCTATTGTGCTTTTAGAGAGTTTTAGTAACCCCCGATAGTCCAGCAAACTTGATATCTCTGCTGTCAATTCATCTTTTATTATTTGCCATGACGTTCCATCTTTTCCAGACGGCTTTCATTGTGAGTCATTCCAAAGTGATATGTCTACCTGAAGGCATATCTGACTATGAACCTTTTAACCCTGATTATTAAATTATTTACTAACTATTTCTTTATTATTAGTTCATTTACTGTTAGACATTTCTTAAAGTTTGAGAAATTCTATTATTTAAACTTGCTCTGATGTTGTTTTTACCGTTTACGAAATTGCAATGGGAAACAATGTCTTCTGCATTTGACCCATCCTTCAATACTTCAGTATTAACCTCTCATAACCAGAAGTTTAAAAGACTTTTCAGTCACACAGAACATTATAAATTATATTATTCTTCTTCCTTGGTGCTATTTCCGACTGACAGGAAGTAGGAGTTGAACTTGTTTTAAACTTAGTGTCTCATTGTATAAACTTGTAAAGCATAAATCCTCCTCCACACATCTGCCATTGCGTGAATACGTTGATTATACAGGACCGTTGTGTGCGAATGCAGCTCATAAAAGGCGATTGCGTCATGTGGAGTTGTAAATGGAGGAGCCTGGGCCCACAGATATGAGTCGTATCTGTGGAGGTGGAGTCTGGGTGGAGCCGTGTGGAAGACAGCCAGACGCTTCTGAGAAAAAAGAGAACCGCGACTGAGGAGGAGAGGCAAGTGTCACACGGGTTTAATGTGTTTGACCTGCAGAAGATAGGTGAGTGTTTTAAGGTGCAAGTTTTGAAATGTATTGTTTTGTGAGCCTCGTTTCAAAGAGAAAAAAGTTCAAGTTGAATCAAAGGGAGACAAGTCAAGTTCCAAGACAAGGAGAGACAAGTCCAAGTCAAGTCCCAAGTCAAAGAGAGACAAGTCCAAGTCAAGTTACAAGTCCAAGATAGACAAATCCAAGTCAAGTTCCAAGTCCAAGAGTGACAAGTCCAAGTCAAATAACAAGTCAAAGAGAGACAAGTCCAAGTCAAATAACAAGTCAAAGAGAGACAAGTCCAAGTCAAGTCCCAAGTCAAAGATAGACAAGTCCAAGTCAAGTAACAAGTCCAAGAGAGACAAGTCCAAGTCAAGTCCCAAGTCAAAGATAGACAAGTCCAAGTCAAGTAACAAGTCAAAGAGAGACAAGTCCAAGTCAAGTCCCAAGTCAAAGAGAGACAAGTCCAAGTCAAGTAACAAGTCCAAGAGTGACAAGTCCAAGTCAAGAAACAAGTCAAAGAGAAACAAGTTCAAGTCAAGTCCCAAGTCAAAGACAGATAAGTCCAAGTCAATTAACAAGTCCAAGAGAGACAAGTCCAAGTCAAGTAACAAGTTTGTTTTTTGTGGATCCCCATTAGCGCAGTTTAGCTGATGCCATTCTAAGTCAGAGAGAGACAAGTCACTTTTAAGTCTTTTAAATTAAATTGTCAAACACAGCTAAACATTCTGTTATGTCAAAGAATTTTAAAAATGATCCAAATTAATTGAAAGTTTTGGTCAAAAATAAACAAGACAAAAAAAAATAGGAGGGATATGTTCCAGTTTATATTTTGTTAAAGAGAAGCCTCAAGTCAACTCAAGTCACTGGGTTTCTCACTTTCAAATCTCACGTCTTAACCAGTGATATCAAGTCAAGTCTCACGTCATCAAAATAGTGACTCAAGTCTTAATTGAATCCAAGTCACAGCACATTTTATTCTGAGATTCATCGCTCATAAAGCTGTGTTCTATGACTCTTCACAGGAAAAGTGCTGAGGCAGGGCAGGGAGTGGTTCCTCCTTCCTTATCAACACTTCCTGTCCCAATGCTGACCCCGCCCACTCCCCCACCGCTATGACGAAAGGCCGTTCACACCTCCTCCGTCCCATCAGATTAGTCTTTACCACTCAAATCAATCAGCAGCAGCAGCAGACCTCCACAGGACCACACCTCCCCCAGCAGATCATGGATCAGACACATGGATGGGTCACTTCCTCCACAGAAAACACAACAATTCCACTCAGATACACATCTACTGTAAACACATGCTTATGCTTTAAATGGGACACAGATTAAGGAGTTGACAAGTCTGTTTGCCTGCAGCAATTTTGGTTCTATTTTTGGGAAAACGGCTTGAAACTTCTGACAGTGGCAGGTTATGGTATTTTGTGCTCACGCCGTGCAAACAGTTTGCAAATAAAAAGCACATTAAAAGCATCACTATTAGCTTTGTCTATGACCTGATAGACTTTTAAAAAAATAGATATTTAAACGTTACTCAAGTAAAAGTAACTGAGTACTACTTTACTCCATGTTTCTAATCTCCAGCCTTGATAACAGTAAAAACCCATGTTTGCGGAGGGACCTTCTTTCAGCGTGGACCCTGTTGCAGGCTTTCCCACGACTTATTTCGGTCCTCAATTTAAGCACGATGATTGGACAAGAGACTAGAGAACACAGGATCGGGAGAAAACCAGATGGAATTAAGCAGACAGAAACAAAAATTAACACAACTCCTCCAACACTGTGATGGTATCTTAAAGCTAGCATGTTAGCATCAACTGTTTGTTGATGCTAGCATGTTAGCATCAACTGTTTGTTGATGCAAAACCCTCTACAACTGTGGTCTTCAACCTGGAAAAAAAAAAAAAAAAACTAAAATCACATGATATTTTGGAGAGTAAAATGCACCACATTTTCAAGTTTAATGTTTAATGTGTAAGTTTAGGCTTCAAGTGACTAAAATTGGTAAGTTTAGAGCTTGGGGTAGGTTAAGATTAGGATAAGGATTTAATATTCATAAATATTAAAACATCTTTACAACCAATATAGAGATAATCGAGGGCTGTAAAAAAAAAAAAACAATTGTGCTACTCATATGCTTTTGACATGTCCTGTTATGTCATTGTAAAAGTTTTCTTGTGAGAGTTTGAATCATACGTATTACGCTTCTGGATTCAAATAATTTTTACATATTGTAAATTAAGCTGTAGATGCTCAACTGTGAAATAACACATGGAAACTCAAACTCAAAGCTTTTGCAACTGCTAAAAGAAGCTTAGTGACGTTTTTGTTTTGTAAAACTTAACTCTCTGTGGCAAAAAGGTTGGAAATCCCTGCTCTGAAAAACTCTAATGTAATCCAACCTCAACACTTTAGATATAATATGGTGAAAAGAATAAAGAAAGATGTGATATAAAGACAAAAAGGTGAGGCTAAATAGAGATTGTTTTTTGTTTACACCAGTCTGAAATGCAGATCATAAAACTAGAACAGAAGCATCTATTATACTTGGATGATGTGCTAAAAACATGCTTAAAAATAATTAATTCTACTTACATTTTCCTATTATCAAGTATTCAGTGGCCTAAACTAGAAATGGCCTCTTGCTTGTTTCCATGGAAATCCTGTTCTTTTAGCTATGATATTTCAATATGGCGGGAAACTGACGTATATCTGTGAAGAATGTCTCAAATTAATGTTATAGCTTTCTATTTCAATGGGATTATATGTTTGTTTTTCTAGCCTAATAAAGTTACATGATGTCACTTTAACATAAGCAGCCCAAACGTCTCTATAGTGAACAAACCTGGGGGATCTGGGCCATTAGAAACATGGCTAAAGTAAGCTCCTCATATGGGCCTATAACCACTGTAAATATACCAGAAGTTCTCATAGCCCTAATCTCAAACGAACCCTCCGATAACACCCACTCATCACACACACAGTGCCACACAGCCCTAAACCAGCCTGAGGAAGTCCTGCTGATAGTGATGTTTGGGGACACTGACCCCGTGTGACCCCACAGAACCCCCCGACCCATCAGGAGCATGAGAACGGGCCAGCGCTGACGTACCAGCCTGACCTGTGTGCCAGAGGGAAGTGGAAACAGTACAAAGAGCCAAGCGGCAGGCGGACGTTTTGTTCTGATACAATTTCCTGCTTTGATGGTGGGTTAGAACGCATTATGTAATTTTATTTTTTATGGTAATGCTCCAGGAACGTTTTTTTTTTTTTCAATGTTTTTTGTTTGTTTGTTTTGTTCCTTATTTTGTTTTTTTTTTTATTTGCTTTGGCATTGTATAGAGCTCAACAGTGGAAGATCCTCCTGGTTTTGGAAGTAAATGTCCCCATTGTAGAGTGCCATAGAGGTTTCAAAAAATTTAAACATTAAGAATTTACAGATATAAATATAGCAGGCTAGCCAGCTATGTGCTAATACAGTGCAGTTGTTTTCAGTATCAAAAGGACATCTGATTTAACTCTAAACAAGAAGGTTCCAGTTTTCTTTTTAACTTTAAAAGACCTATTGACCCTATTTTGTCCCGCCTACTTTTGTAGGATGTGCACTTCCTGTTTAGCTGCATTTCGCCTGTAGATTTCAGTCGATGGGTTTATTTTAACTGTCATTATATTAAGTGCCCCACAAGACAGACAAACAAACACGTTGGCTACCTTAACGGAGCTAAACAGGAAGTGCACTTCCAAGCCAAGTGGGCGGGACAAAATAGGGTCAATAGGCATATATCTTCGCTTCATCATAAATGTATGCAAACAGAAATAATTAATTCTAAACTGAATAATAACACGTCTTTATATTCACCATAGAAATTAACTGGGGCAGCAACGAGTGAAATACACACGCAAAAAATAGAAATTGCGTTCATTTGACAAACTGTTTATGACAGGCTGGTCATCATTTGGTGGCTATGCTAGCCAAACTTTATATTTTAAAATATTTACTTCCAAAATGTGGGTAAGATTAGGATTGGGACCAGGGTTAATCTTAGGTTATATTAATTTGGTTAGATTTGGGGCTGTGGGAACTGAGTCACGGCAAAATAAAAACGCAAAATTAATGTTTGTTTTCTTAATTCTTAAGTTAATTCTTTGTTTGTAACAGGAACAAAATTGGTCTAACCAGTTTGAGAAGAAAGATGAATTCAGTCAATTGTTGTGCAGTTTGATATCTCTGTTAAAAAAAAGCATTTTTTTTTACTGGCTTATGTTTAATATTTGGGGGACATGTTTTTCCCTCAAGCCCATTCCATAAATAAACGTGCATTGAACATTCTCTTTCAAGTTCCTGGCCTGGCACCGCTCGTGGCCAGTTGCATGCTGGGAGTCAGGCTGTCTCATTTATTACTGTCTTCTCTCTGTGGACCCAAGGACTGCTCCCAGAACTGTCAGCAGACCCAGTGCGGAGGCCAAAACCTCATTAGAAACAGAAAAACGGCAAGGTTTATCTTTCATGGCCCAAATTTGTGTTCGTAAATGTTGTATCATTTGAAGAAATATATTAGGTTACAAATAATTCTAATATTAATTCACACAAATGTGCCTTAACTAAATAAAGAAATGAGGTTGGCATGAGTGAATTATATTTATCCGATTTGAACAAGAAACTAAAAATATCCTTGAGTAAAGCTAAGTCCAAGTTTCTACATTCTAAGCCTTCTTAATGAAAAGTTGTGTTTGTAGCAGGTTATTGTTCCAAGAGCTTACAGTCTGTTTGAGGCCAAAGTGTCCCAGGGCTAGGCCAGCCCAAGCTCTCAGCAGGACTAACCCAAACATCCTGAAACAACAACGCAACCAGCTGGCCCCTAATCCCCAAAGTAAGCTAACCAGGAGCTAAAGCTAATGCTAGGAACCAAGAAAAGTGGCTACAGATCAAAACAAGACTTTGCTAGAACACATTTGTTTACATTTAACAGTATTATAATGTGGTGAGTGGTATTTTGTGTTTATTCATTTTAAAACCACCTGTTAATAATCGTGTGAGTAAGGATTGGACTACATAAAATCATGCAAGTATAAATTCCCTTATTTTGTTGTTTTTAGCATGTAAGCAGGTTCTCCACAAGGACAGGGCATGACCCCACTTTTATTCACCATATGTTTTTTTAATTTATATGCACAGTGAAAGCTATGTTGAATGTCATTTGAGTCAGAAAACATTTTATTACCATTGTCAGCAACATCCACAAAGAACTTACTTCTGTGATAAGGCACAACATGGAACATGAACGAAATAATTTCTACCTTACATAGCTTGTTTTTACTCGTGGCAGCTTTGAATGTAGAGCAAAAGCTGCTGGTAAGTGTAAACACTATTTACCATTTCAAAGTTGTTTTTATGAACCAGACAGGTATAAAGTGTGATGTTGCACAGGCCTGTGTTTGATGCTCCAGGCTACAGTCTTGTATGAAAAAGCACAGCTCACCTAAACACAGCCGTGCTGCCAACAGGAGCAGAGCTTTATTAAGTGCAGTGAGCTCTGAAAAACTGGTGAGGAACATTAAATGTAAAATTCAGGATACATATTATTGCCTAAATGCTATTTTCACATTCTGTACTTATTGTTAAGTGTTGTACTGTAGTTTGAGACAAAGGAACACAGCGTGTCTAGACAGTCTCATACATCCACAGCTGGAGAAGGCGGTTGTACACACTGTACAGGCTCACTATAGCTCCAGCCGCAGCGTCACTGTTTCCACAGTCTGTTGAACATGTGACAGCAGAAGTCTGCCTGCATACACAGGTGGAGGCCACTGGCTCACTTAGTCCAATGTTCACACGCTTCATTAACTTATCTAAGTGAGAGATTAGCTGGGCTAACACAAATGAGATTTAGTGTGCTTTCAGTCACATCACATGTTTAGATTTTTAGCTGTGTCAGGTGACGGGGAAAGTGGATGTACTCAGTGAGAACAATGCATATGTTTGATGTGGAGTAAGTAGAGATAAAAGTAAAAGCCATAGTTCAAACTGTGTGTTTCTGTTTCCACAGAAGGCTATCACCATGTGCTGCTGAAGCTGATACACCATTCTCCTGATAAAACACACAAACAAAAGTCTTTTATCATTTAGTCAGCTTTATTCAGGTGAACAGAAAGGATCAACACAAGAGTAGAATCACTCTGCTAAACAAAAACATTTAATCAGTATCAAACTCATCCATCTGCAGAAATATATTAGAATGTGCTTCTCTGAAGCAATATGTGACTTCATTAGATCCAGAATGTTGCTCCACAGTTGTGTTCAGTCCTCAGTCTATAGCAGGAGAAGGGCTAAAGTGCAAGGAGAGACCTGCAGCATGCTGAGTGTGAGCTCTGTGCAGGTAAGGTCTGTGGGACAGCTGCTGCTGCCACTCACACATTACGCAAGCTCATCACAGCTGTTCAGCTCATTTAGAGCCAAAGAAAGTACGAACCATGTGTTCTTTCTACATGGGGATAGCCACTAGCTTAAGGTGCACTGTACTAAACAACCAACACTTTTAGTTCTCAGTGAAACCGGTTTGTTTAGCCTTACAAAACTGTTTGGCAATGAAACAATACTTTTGTAATAACTCTGTTTAAACAATAGGTTTTATTGCTTTGATAGCAACTCATTTAATACATCTAATGTTAGTGGGCAGATTGTCACAACATTTCATTGTGCAAATAATACTGACAGTCCATATTTACCAGCACATACAAAAGACTCCAGGATCCAGTGCACTGCACTAGGCACCTTCATTTAAAAAAAACAGTTCAAATAAACCCACTGATTATGCTGTCTGCCTCCTGGATTCAACAGCTGCCCACAGAAAGTCTGGCTTCTCCATTGTCCATTTAAACAGTGTTTCAGGGTCATGTGCTTTCTCTTTCATTAGCATTAGCATTAGCATTAGTGTAAACATAGAGTCCAAACTCTCACTGTGCAACAAGACACATAACACTATACTTTGACTACACCGACAGCTTAGATCAGTCTGATCAAAAAGGCATTGAACACTTTGGTGATTGTTTCAGAACATCAAAGCAGCACATATTTAAAAGTAGTAACAAAGTCTATCTCTAAACATAGTAAACTTCACGTTCTTTAGTGTGCTATGATTGTCTCCATCCATCAGTTCATCAGACCATTTCAGTCCTGCTGGTGCCTGACCTCAACCGACAAACTTCCAAGCTAACTCTGAATAGCTTTGGACTAAGACGACTCCATGGCGTCCCTTCAGCGGCTAACACAAAGCATCTTAAACTCCACAACACATTCCTTCATAGTTCATCTTTTCTTCTTCTGTTGCCGCAGCATCTTCCTCCTCTTCATGATCATTGCGTGAAGCTTCTCCAGTCCTTCCTGAAGTCCTTCACCGATTATCGCACACGCAGGCTGTAGGTGCCAAGGCGTCGCCATGCTCAGCTCACCCAAAGCTAGCATACTCTCCATTTCAGGTAGCGTTAGCGAGTTCCTCAAGTCCTGTTTGTTCGCCACCACTAGCACAGGTACTCCTTGGTTCTCCGCTAACCTCGTGACTTTGTGCAGTTCCGTTTTAGCTTCCTCAACGCGTTCCGTGTCGACTGAATCCACCACGAAAATAATCCCATCGGCGCACCGCGTGTACGACCGCCAAAGCGGACGCAGTTTTTCTTGCCCGCCGACGTCCCAGAAGTGAAAAGAAGCGGTGCGCCTTTTACTCCCGATCGAAATTTTAATCTTCTCCGTATTGAAACCTTTCGTGGGGACAGTGTTCACAAATTCGTTGAAACGTAACCGGTAGAGAACTGTAGTCTTGCCGGCGCAGTCCAATCCGAGAATGACGATATGGAATGACTGAAAAGACGGCAGGCAGGAGAAGATCGTGGGCTGATCCGATATTCCGTTCCCCATCTTGAGGAAGCCGTCACTTAATATTCCAAGTAGTCTTTTGGTATTCACTGCGACGGTCGCCTGGAGGGGTCAAGAGAATATGCATAATGAGTGAAACAACACAGACGGGACATTGACTTACAAAGAGCAGCAGTGAATAAGTGAATAATCCCCTGTTCCCGCGGACTACACACATCTCTGCATTACTAAGGCAGCGGGAGGTGAATGAGGAGTAAAACAGCGGGGTGGGTAGCAACACATTTGCACATGTAGCCAGAGGGGACTGTCTGATTTCTATTCAGGATCAGTAAACACAGGAAAGCAAGCTGAGACACTGAGATTTACACGCAATATACAATTAGAGAAGATGTTTAACTGTATTTTGTCTGTGGAAATGCCAAAACAACAGGTTGGTTTTCTACAAAGACATGAAATGGCAAGCAAATATATTGTTTTTAGAGTTAGATCTCACAATAATTATCTAAAATAAATCAATAACTTTAGTCAGCAAAGTTTGAAAGACCGTCAAAAGAATTAGAAAGTTCATGACTCGGCTTGAAAAATGAGGAAGCTGTTTGATAAGAATCTGATTTTCAATACTTCTGACAGCTCTTAACATTATTTTAAGGTTTAAAAGAATTATTAGACCGTATGAAAGCAATAGTTTTAGATTTAAGTGCAGATGTTGATCTGATTTGAATTAGTCCAACTTGATGAGAAAAAAATCTATTCACATTAACATACAAATTTGCATTGAATAGTCTAAACAAACAAGAGCAGTCAAATCTAGTTTATTCAAAAACAAAATATAATATAATAACACTTCTCTCAATAAAAAAACTTTCTACCTATGCCAATAAAATCTACTTGGTACTATTACAATTTCACATTTGGTGTACCCTGAAATGTGTAATTCTTTCATATAGCATGGCCTGTCTATGAAAACACGACTTAAAAAAATTACAAATTTTTCTTGCATGTAGACCTTGTGTTTTAAGTAAACTACAGGATGAGTTTAACATTGATAGCATTCCATAATTTGTATTGAAAATTAAAACTGTCTGTCTTTTTTTTATTTTAAGGAGTTTTCTTATCAACGTGCAGTCAAGTAGCAGACCGACCATGACAATTTGTTAGAAATGTAACTATTACAACAACCAATCTGAGCATATATTTTAAGTTTATTCAAATATATTGCTTAAATTTCTACATGGATCCATTTAAGAACTATCCCTTTAAATGTGTTGCCGGGCAACAGCTTGTCTGAGGCTAAAGACACATTTCCATCAGTGATGTAGTGCATCACTAAAGACAGCTGGCTTCAAAGCACAGGCACGCGTGGGCTAATGTGTTCTGCACAATCGGTCTTTAAAAACAAAACACATATGGTCACAACACCGGTCTGCACCTGATCATTGCTTGTGTAAAACACAGACTGGCCGCTCCCTTGGTTAGGTGAAGAGGAAAACGAGGACACAGGAGAGGGAAACACCTATTCCACTTCTAAGAACGTCACTCAGCGCCGCACTTGGTGCGAGCTCCAGTGAAGTTTTAGTTCACTTTAATTAACAACGCAGTAAAGACGTTTTTCTGTGTTACGTTCTTCTGTTAAACAGTATTATCATTAACCACGGACAGACGCCAGGCTCGGGTCAGGCTCAGTGCCCGGTGCTGTTGTTGTGGCAGCAGACTGAATTTCATTTACGTATCCAATACCAACAAGTGTCTCCTCACATTATCAGCAAGGCCTCAACTTGGCATTTAATTCTTACGCAGAGTCACGACAAAAGAAAAACATGCTTCTTTATTCTTATACAGTTCTCATGCATTTAGGAATTGGTATTTACACAAACACACCAAAAGACTATTTATTCCTGGCTACAGCCACAATCTTAAACAAACCACAACAAATACGAACAATACGGACTCAAATATTACCTTGCAGATTCGGGTGAGGGCTGATCCACAAATCCGTGTATTCCTGCAGAACAGTTCACAGTGAGCTCCAGTCTCGTGTGTCTCCAGGTCCACAGCTCCCGAGCTTCTGAGCGCAACAAGCTCCTACGACGCGCTATCATTACAGCTCCTCAAATACGTCAAGCGAGAGGCGCGCAGAGGCACTTCCGCTGAGCGCTCAGCACAATAAAACTCATGCATATGAAAGACTGGAATGGTCCCGTTAGTTTTACAAAGCACCTATTATAGTCTTAATGGTTACAGATTGTCGTTGCATATGAATCGGCCAAAGACTAATCTATCAGGCTACTTAACTGAGAAGAAAAATACATTTGTCAATAAAGGGTGATTAACAAATAAATGTCTCTTCTCTTATCAGTTCTTTAAAGACAGTGGGACTAAAGATGATTTTTGTAAAAGTAATCATGATTCACTACTTTACAATAAATTGATGCATTTCAAATCACTTTAAAGTAGGCTGCTCTGACATTTGGAGATCATTTAATAGATATTTTTTAAATATAATCTCTATTGTAGGATAGAAATTGATGTCATGATGTTTTAATTTTTTGTGATAAACTTGTTCTTGATTCTTGCAAAACTAAAATTTTTGCTAGCAACAGATATTAATCTGCCAGATAAAGTTTAAGTGAGAAATATATATATATATATATATATATATATATATATATATATATATATATATATATATATATATATATATATATATATATATATACATTTTTATGCCAAACTGACATTTCCGACAAAATAAGAAGCATAGGCCCTGGTTATATAAAATACATTTCAGTCATGATTACTTTTTACATAATGAGCCTTTATTGCTCGATGATCCTCCATTCTAGAATAAAAATACACTTTTTTTTGTCTATTTAAGTTGATGAAACTACTACTATAGTTAGATGAGACTAACTATACTTGTCTGTGAAAATGTACATTTTATTAAAGCCACCAGATGATTTTTTGATTGATTCGATGATGACATTTTTAGGTAATACAGTTAAGGTAGATTTAAAATCTTAGGGATTTATATATTATTTAGGTACTAGGCAAATGTAATGTACAGCATAAAAATAACTTCTTATGGGAAGGAAATGTTTGTTTATTTCTCTGGAATGTTGCACTGATTTAAATTTGTAGTTCAGTGTTTTTTTTTTATTGAAAACATGTCTTGTCATTGTCTCTCTACAAAACTGCAATAGATCATCCATTCAAAGCAATAAACATGAAAATAAGTAGAATCAGACTGCAATAGAAAAGTTACAACACAAAATGAAATGTACAGTATTTCACGTCTTCACTTAATGACAAAGATTAACCCCTGAACCAAAAGTTAAGGGTCGTTGTCATTCACTTTACTGATTAGCTTTGAAGGGATTTTGCAGATCACATCACCAAAAATAATGTGGAGTGTTCTTCTCTGTTGCCTATGCCACACCTGTGTTTGAAATGAAAAGTCTGAGCATTTTATGGGTTTTACATCTGAATGTTGTAAGGTTTGTACCATTTAGAGTACTTTATTAACGATGAATGAGTCTTAAATGGGGGACTAATTGGTGGATTATCAGTCCCTCTTTTATCTGTCTTGCAGAGAACTTTCACATGATACTTATTGCTATTCCAATACATTTTTGTTTGTATTTTTTGATGACATTTGCAAAGTCCCATAACTTTCAACAATCTGTTCTACTTTTGCTAGAATGTGTTATGGTCACCTACACAGCTATACATCTGCTTTGGGAAAATATTAGAAAAACGTTTCTTTTTGTGTACATGTTATTATTCATAACATGTGAAATTTGTGTTATACGTTGCTTGTAAGAAATATTATTTTTTTTACTTCATTTTGTCATCTTATTTTAAGGAAGTCTTAAAAAACATATAGTCATTAAATAAATTTAAATTATTAGGCCTACAATAAAGTGGGTTAATCAGTCTATTAAAATAGTTTAACATACTTGTTTACTTGACATATCTGTCAAGTAAAATAGACAGTTGTTTTCAGTTACAGCACGAAAATAAAAATATGAATAAGACAGTAAGCTAGATGAATTCAGCTAAGTTTATTCATGAGAGCAGATTAGCCTATAAACAACGAAAACAAAGAATAGCAACTTTGGAACCAGTTGTATGCAGTATAGATTGGCAACTATTTATTAATATTTATCATTATTATTATTATTAAAAACGCAAACTAGCGCATGATGAACAAAAACTTTTTTTTCTTTTTTTTTTGAGTTAGCTAAGCAAACTACTTTTAATTTTCGGCTTTACTTCCTGTTTAGCCGCGTTCTCATTGGCTAGCTTGACGTTTACGCTGTTGGCGTTCTGCCGGGTAGTGTAGTGGTCGCGCGCACATGAAAGGCCGGGAGCGCGTGACACAGAAGAGCAGACCTCACAGCTTTGATGTTTAAGTTTTCCTAGGTGAGGTCGAAACAGACATCTTCTCGCTTTAAACAATCACTTAGCTTTCACCTGGGACGTTAGACTGAGACGTTATTCTCTGTTGAGGCTAATACACATTTATTTACAGTTCAATAGCATTCAAAAGAGAATCATGTTTGGAATACACAAAGAAGTCTAGAGCTTAATAGTTTACAGTAAAGAGATAGGCTATTAGCTAGCTAGGTATTAGCTTGATAATATTTTTTTTCTTTTCTGAATAATTCAAATTAATAATATTAATTTTAAAAAAGTGATTCCATTTACCCTTTGCTTTGGCCTATAATTTAACATAACATAACAGCATTGTAGATGCCTAGATGGTACGCCAAAAGATTCATTTTAATGCCAGTATCTTATTTATAATAGTCTAATATTGGCAGGATGATATTTTCATAAAGACCTTTATTTATCTTTCTTTTTTAAATGCTCTATGTGTCACATTTAAACTACAATTTTCAATTAGGTACGTGTTTTTGTTGGTTATAGCTTGCTTTTCTAATGTGAGCGAGGTCACAGTTTCACTTTCCATAGATCTGACATGTAACTTGGCCTGGAGGTGTATTCCTGTCTTTATATTTTGTTGAAAGCTTTGAGAAACAACAAGCACAGTTTATAATTTCCGCAAAAGTTATAAAACATGTAACCATATTTTAGACCTGTATGCTTTTTGTTGATATGGACAATAACTTCAACAAAATTCTGTTTAGATTAGTATGACATTATTGTAAAACACAACATTTATCTACAACGACTTAGAAATATAAACCTCAGTTTCCTGTTCAAAATTACTTTATTGTAAAATTTAGCTGTAACAAAAAGCAAAATTACTTATTTTTGTTGTTGGAAAGTGACTTCATAATGTTACAATTTTCAGTAATCGCAACTTAATAGCTTACAGACAAGTGGGCGGAGATAAGTGGTAGGTGAAACCAGTATTTCATCGTACTCGAGCTTCAGTTACAAGACAATGCAAGATACTATTACTTTTTTTTTTTTTGCTAGCTAAAAAAAAATAGCATAAATAGTGACTATGAGCTAATAAACTACTATTTAGTTTAAAAAAATATTAAGGCTAGTTATAAGCTAATGTTCTGTTCCTAATGGCTGACTTGGGTTTGTCCAGACAAAATACTGCACTACTGACAATAAAGGGTTTTCCTCGAGGTATTCGTCTGTGGAAACTTTACGAGTAGTGTGTCGCCATCTTGTGACTGTAAAAAGAATGACACAAAACTTCCGAACGAGTTATCTTTTTATTAGAGAATATATTATTTGAACATACAGTATAAGATGCATATTTTAGCTACAAATGTGTTTTTTTTTTCTGATTTAAGTGCATGCTAAAAGTAAGACAAAACAGCATTATTTCGTCGCTGTTTCGTCTAATTAAACATTTTTGTGACATTGTGAAATTAGATTTATCTTTTTTTCATTTGATCGAAGACATTAACAAACATGAAAACAGGAGATTTTTGTGCCACAATTTCTAAGTTGAATTTTGCGTTATTGTTTGCACAAAAAAAAAGTAACATCCAAGCTGACAGTAAGTGCAGAGCAGTGACCATGTACTTTATAAATGTTTTCTTTTACATAAAAATAGCTAAATGGAAAATGACAGATGCAAATCCAAGTGGCACTTTACTAGCCTACAAATATAATATTAAACACTTTGGCAGATAAACAAATCCATCCACATTCCTTTTGGTTACACTTATCTTAGGGTACACTTATGAACATCTGATTTGCTGTTATTATGTATATAAAAGTAACTGATGCTATGTTAATAATTACTATTTTGAACTTTACATTCTGCTCCTAATTACACATTTATCAACAAAAGGCAACATATCAATTCTGTAAAAGTATCTCAGGTTCTCTGTCTCCAAAGGTGTTTGATTTTAACTATTGAATTCTGCTTGACTTTTCACCACCAGAAAGTTCCACAGTTTCACTTTAAGTCATCTTTAAAAATGCCTTCAGTTCACAAATAGTCACCTCTCGCCTTTGTCACCTATTTGCCTTACCTGTATTTGTTCAACCAAATACAGGTAAGGTTAGGATTAGGTCACAGTTGGGTTAGGTTAGAATAGGCAATTCAAATAAGGTTATGACTAGAGTTGCCATGTTCACTTCTTTATAGCAACTTTGGGCTTCTTTTTTGGAAAGTTGCTTGTGAATTTTGACAGTCAATGATTGTGTCTGTTTGGTTTTGCTCATGACCGCCACTTTGACGTCAGAAACAAGATAATGTTTTTCAGGTTTGGTTCACAAAATTATACACTAATGATAGAATTATCGACTTTTACCATATTTGAATGTTTTAAAGTATTTATTACTGATAAAGTAAAATTAAAAATACTGTATGACAAAATCATTAACCTCCACTTTGCTATGTCACATCTTTCTGGAGGTGAAAAGTCAGATGCACAAAAAGAGTTATAATACTCCGGGCATTCCCAATGGGGATATATGCATTAAAAGCATTGCGTTTATGTTGTAATATGAAAAAATACAACTCAAGGAACTTCTTTTCTATGGAAACATACAAGAGACCCTCCACAGGCCAACTATTTAAGGGCCATGCAAGCCTACCTAAAGTGAAACCATAGATTTTTAATTGATTTATTTTTTGTGCAACAAAGACTTTAAAAACTTGCTTTCACCCAAATATGTTTTTGGTCAGTTAATTCATTAGTTTAATTATTTATTCTTGAAGGTCTGAGGTTGCTTGTTGGGTTTTGAAAATCTGGCAACCCTGGATTTTTCAATTATCAGCATTCAGTCTGTACGGAGAGCTGCTTCCAGCCTGTAACGTAATGTAGGCGGGACAAAGGAACCAGATACGTGTACCCTAAAATAAGGTGTTTTTGTAATACACAATGATGTTTGATATTGTATGTAAACAAGATACTATTTTTGTCTTTTCTTTTTTTATGTTTCTGTGCATTGAAGGAGTTCAGACAGTGAGAGACTTTATGTTTCTGGTCACAGAGTCCCAATGCAGAGGGTCCCAGGCCAGGAACCAGCCCGTGAAGGTAGGGGGCTCATGGGACTGCTTCACCACCACCAGAGGAGTGTTCTTGTCCCGTCCACTCGGGTCCGACTTTATGTACTGTACAGCTGCAACAGGTAAACATGTGAAAAAGGGTTACAACACAGTTAGAATTTAAACTAAATCATCAAGTATGCTAACCTGATTTAACCGATTCTGTCTTCTCCACTTCATTTGCGTCCTTTCCAATCCAGACAAAACCTGTAGCAGGTGTGATAATACGCGAAAATTAGCTTAGTTTTAGAAGACTAAAACATGTATTTGTGATTAGATCTGTAAACATAGTTTTCAAAAAGTGCTTCCTAATGGTTAACATTTGAGACAAGATTGTACTCACAATTAGAACTGCCAAAGAAATGTTTGGTCAATTAAAGACATGTCTAGTCGACCGATTAATCAGCTAGTTAGTTAGGTTACGTAGTTTAGTGTATTTATTTGAATGGGACAGCTTGTATTAATGAACAGCCAAACCATAGATACACCAGATTTAGATGAAAGCTAATTTCCATCTTTAGTCCTATGAAACAAGGGCAAAACAAGCTACAACACAAGAAACAAAACATGACTTGACAGACAATTAAAAGCTATGGTCACAATGAACCATACTACCTGCTACAACCTCCCTGCAAATCATTTTTTGCTCATTTCCTACGTCATTCTTGAGGCGTTGTTGTGAAAAAACAGTGCTCGCAGCCTGCTCGTAAGTTTGTAGACTGTAGAATACAGCTTAAACTCTTTGTAGTTTGTAGAGACAGCGACTGAGACTGCAGCTCTCTTCAAACTGAGAGGCACAGTATTTTAGCCCGTACGGCAGGCCAATTCAACTTAAGGCCCGGGTGCCAAATCAGCCCTCCAAAGATATGATTTGGCCCTCCATTCACTTTCCAAATATTACAAAAACATATTTTCTCTTGTTAGTATTTGATTATATTTTATTACTCAAGAAATAGTGACCAACAAAAATTTCTTAATGTGTCTATAAGTGCCTAAAAATAAGATTTGCTAATGAATGCAATGTAGTTTCAATCATTTAGTCATTTTCTGACTAATTTCCAATGAGAAAATGCTGTATTTTTCATATTCTTTAGCCAGACAATCTACTTTTCTCTTGTTCTACTGGCAAATCATGTTCAAATATGCTCAAAGATAAATATTACTTAATTTAAAGTAATTTAATTTATTCACTCATGGTTTAGTCCTGGTTTTGTTTTGGTGTAATGCTGGGTTCTTTTTGGACATCTTGTAGAGCAATTAAAAAGACACTGCAGCATTAGTTGGTATCACTATAGAAATAAATCTAGTCCTGTGGATGTTTAATGCAATCTCATGTAAAAAAAAAAGTGTTGTGCAACTATCTGGCCCAGAAGCCATGGTTCTCGGTAAAATCTGGCCCTCTGGAAAATTAAGTTGAATAGCCCTGCCGTACGGGGTATTTGTAAAGTAGCAATAGCTAAATCTGGTAAAGTTCATATGTTCTTTTAATGACTTTCGTACATGGTTCCTCACAAATAAAGACTAAGCTAATCTAAACCCTTTTTTTTTGGTTGCAATGTCTTACAGTCTCATAGTGCACCTTTGTAACTTTCAATTGGTGCTATACCTGATCCCACACGTCCAACAGCATGACGTCATCCTCTGCTAGGTCGTCCTGAGTGAAGTCTCCAGGAACCTCCTCAATCTGCACAAAGAAGCACATTGTTCCACCATCAGCCGCTGACTTCTGAGCGTCCTAATGCAGTTCAAACATACTATGAATCTCCCCGTCTTATTGGAGCATCCGAACAGACGCGGGGGTGGGCCATGGTTTCACTCTCCAGGTTTGCCGAAGTCTGGTACTCGCCCTTGCCGCCCAGTTCCTCCCAGAATTCCTCTGAAACAACAGTAACAGTATCGTTTTTTTTTTCTCATTCTCATCTCTCATATTGTTTTTAAACATAATCTCACAGGGCAGGGGACATAGCAACAGCACAGCGGCTCAAAACCAGAGTCTAAATGACAGCGCTGAGAGAGAGAGACAGAGATAGAATGATCGATTATATGCGAAAGAAGATTGTGGTGAAAGACGGATCGGCAACTATCTTCATTTCTGAGATCTGTCCATTTAAACTATGATTGTGTGCGTGGGAAAAAGTAAGACGAAAAGCCAACCGGAAAGGGATTGTGTGTGAAAGTGTGGAGTTAGTGGCTGTTATGAGAGTGGATTTACACAGAGGGGCTGCAGCGAGAGAAGGCAAAAACATCAATGAGACTACGCTGGGATTGACAGAATACTGTGAAATTTAGGATATGAAGCACAGTCTTTGTTATATCTCCTTATATAACGCAGAAGGAGGGATGGGGAAAGTATAAGCAGAGAGAGGGATGGACAAAACAAAGGGAGGAAAATCCCCCCCATCCCCCTCAGCAAACCGCACTCTGGATCTACTTATGATATCACAGATCTGGCAAATTCATACCAGTTTTTTATGAGGATCAGAGAGAAAAAAATAGTATCTTGCAACTTCAAAAAGAACATTTCAAAAAATGAATTTAGCATAAAAGTGTTTATAAGAATCCAGGTAGTTAGGAGGTAGTTCCTTAGACCTACCTGATTCGCTGGCCTCAATTACGAGTGTGGTCGTACATTGCAGGACCTGACTCATGTACTCTGCCCCTCTCTGCTCCTCTTCACTGGCCCCTTTGCCCATCCACAGGAAGCCCCTCCCCTCAGGCAGCTTCAGCAGGAAGGCATCATTGGAGTTTAGACTGCCAGCACACACATCCACCTAGAAGCACGTACAGGCAACAGTTGAAAAATAAGTTTGTGAAAAGTCATGACATTGTATGTGATTTTCTTTTTTACACAAACAAATTCAATTCATTAGTTCAGCTGATATTCTGATTGAACTAGTAAGATTTTTTTAAAGGTTGATACTGTACATTGTAACTTATTTTCTAGCAAGTAAACTGTGTTTCAAGAAAAGCTACTTTCATTTCCCCTAGTAGTGGTCCATGGTGGATAGCAGCTTATACTTGGAACCAAAATATTGAAATCACTATTGGACATAAAAAAGCTGGATGTGTGCATGCAAAAAAAGTTGTTAAAATAGTGAACATAATCCTATTTACAAAATGTGTTGTTTCTTAATCTTACTTTTTGGTTGGGCATGAGCAATTATTGTGACTTTAGCTCTGGGGGATTACTTTTATCTCAAGATGTCGGTAAAATGTTTGTAATTTACTTGTTTTTACTTTTTACAAAAGATTGTCATCTGTTTTAGGTTTAGTTTAGCATGAAATACCTGAGCTAAAACAACAAAACACTGTCACTGGAGAAAAACGAAGACAAACATTGAACCACACAGATTTTCACACCAAACTAAGTCATCATTAGAAGATGATTAGATGATTAACTGGAGTTGTTTACCTCTGCGATCCTGGTGATGGAGGCCAGGTTGCGTCTCACTTGGAAGAGCTGTTTGTCAGGAGGAGGCAGAGTGCCTCCCAGGCGGGACGTCCCGTTCTTATAGATGATGAGGGGTTTAGACTTGAACAGGCTGAGCAGGTGTGGAGGTTCTTTACCCTGGCACACTCTCACCTAACAACAGAACAAGCAGAACATAAGACAGAAGGAATCTTCTTTAGTTGAGCATTGCTATGGAGGTCAGTGGTTCTCAAACTTTTATTGCCAGATCCATTTAACAACGCATTTGGCCTTAGTTATGTGTATTAGCATATTGAAAGGCCAGACATTAACTGTAGTTATTTTAGTTAAAAATAATCTAAAAAAAAGACTGAACTAGTTTTAAATGAATGAATGAATGTTTATTTTGAGCTGGTACAATCATGCAAGCAAACAGACACATTTACATCTACGCTTACACAAAGCTCAAATGGAGAAAGCGGAAGTACAAATACTTCTGAAAGCTTGACTCCAGATTGTATCTGCAGCAAACAGTACAGCTGTTGAATGCTGACAAGTGCATGAATTTAATAAATAAGATGTCATATCTCCATATACTGTATGTACACGTAATAATTCATTTGGTCATCTTGCACAAATGGTCTTTATAATCGTGCTGTTTGTAGACAAATAAGTAAAATGAATCATAATCATACTTTTTGTAATTGTGTAAAGAGCTTCATTCATACGCATGTTGCATGCAAACAGTTCATGTTTGGATGAAGAATTACATTTATGCATAAAGTGTGCAGGTCAATCATCATCATTCAAGCATATGCCATATGAATTTAAAATGAGACTAATTTGTGCATAAGTTAGTTAAAGTCATGAATAGATTTGCCAAACAAATAGTAAACAAACACAATTTGAGACGTAAGTAAAAGGCTTAATAAAGCCAGTCATAAGATGTGATTGCCAAAAAAATTTAATACATAAATAAAAATAAGAACAGTACATAATGCTATATAATTACCATTACCATGCAGCTTTGTAAAAGTTGGAGGATGTCTTGCTCTCACCTGCACTGCATTTCCTCCCAGAGAACGATCCAACTCCACAGTGAGGAAGGCTGAGGCTGTCAGGTCATCGATGGAGCTGCTGGAGCCCTGCCTAAACACCACAACACAACATATAGTTACTGACTGTCAGGGTTGTTTAAAGGGTCTATATTACACATCTGAATCCTTGTTATAATGGTGTTTCCTCATCAAAAGTGTAGTTGTGTTTTATATGATTCACAAAAGTTTAACACATAAATCACACATTTTTAGTTTGTGTTCTGCTCTTGAACTTCAAACACGCTGCGCTAAATATTGATCTTATTAGTAATTGAATAGAATGGTTGTATTCTGGAAGATCTAAGCTTTAAAACGAGGTACAAACATGCCCAGGGTATCTGTGGTAAATACTTTTGTTTTCAAATATTGAATTACTTCTTTAGTTGTATTACTTATAACTTGCTCATGTATTACAAAGGACCAGGACCATTGCTCCTTAGGGTAGTGGATCCTGAAGTGGGGGTCGCAAAACAAAATCTAGAGGTTATGAGATGATTGTTTGTTTTGTTTTTTGTTTTTTATTGTCCCCATAAAGAAATGTGTCCAGTTTTTTTGACCCATCCTTCATTCATCGGGGGCAGTGAGCGCCACAGTGAAGTGCTCAGAGACACATCTCCAGTTCTTCTTGCAAGGCTTAGTCAGGACTTATAGCTTAAGATAGGTTCAGAATTGCAAATGTGCTGGTGTTGTAAGAGTGTGATAAAGGCCTGATTGTGCGCACAGATGAGAGGATGAAACTTATCAGAGGTGCAACAGGAAGACCAGACTTATCAGAGCAGAACAAGAGGAAGTGAAACCTCAACATGAGCTAAAAGTGTCCAAGTACACGCAGATGTTTTAACTGGAATACTTAGAATACTGCATCCATTCAAATATGTTGGTATTTATTAGGCTTTGAAATTCATTTTAGCATCAAGCCAAAAATACCCAAGTTATGTGTATCACTTCCCATGTTTCAATTAACCAAATTTTCTCAAATGGAAACTAAAAAATTATCAATTTGTCGATCAAAAGTTGCACTTGCAATATATTTCTTTAGCAAAAATGCAAAGGAAACACTTAATGATATTGTAGAGTCAAACAGAAGGCTGATGCAAGCAAATCACAGAAGAAGAATGAATGGTCAAGATAAACAAACATGGCATGTTTCAGAAAGGTGAGGGGACGGAATACTTTTATATAATAACATTTACATAATAAATAAAAGACCTTTAACAAGTAAAATGGACAAACCAGACATTGCATTCTATGAAAGATGAATTATCAATTTTCCCTGTAACATACAGGGGGCTGAATGATGAACGTCACTTTCAGCGAGAGTGAGTTTAGATTTTGGTCTAAATGACAGATGACCAATCATTTCCTTAGTTTGATCTGCGTCACGCAAATAAACTAATCTGATTGCCCGGTACAATGTAGATTTGATCTGAAACGCAGGCGGGGGGCGTGGTGACCAAACCCACTCTTCACAGTTTGCTGAAGTGTGGGTTCTGGATCCCAGGAAAACGTTGCATGTCGTCAGCAAAAAGATACACTAAAGCTTTTCGCCATGAAGTCATATGTTGATCACATGAAGCTTTGGTTGGCAAAACGTTTAAAATGTCATTGAAGGCATGCTGAACAAACACCAATACACAAAAGACAATGATTGTATCTTACAGTGTGACTGAATGTTAAAACATAATTGATGAAAGCTTGAGGACACATTTCAGTCACAAATGTTGATTTTGTAGCATGATTTTGTTTTCCCACAGTGCTAAACTCTTGTAGTTAGCTGACAACAGCGCTGGCTAGTCTTGCTGCTACAGTTTGTGACAGGCAGCCATGGCTCTACTGCACTCAGGTGCATCCCCCACGCTGATAAACAAATAATCTCTCTAAATAACGTTATATATTTTCTCGTGTTTTTAGTTAGATTTTCATCATAGTTTCACTGCATGTTTGAATTGTTTCAAGTTTTAGTGACTTAACTCCTAATCCAGGACTATTCAATTTAAGAAAGCATCTAATCTGCCCTGAAACCAATTCTCTAAATATAAAAAAAGAGTTTTGCTTGCTTACTATCGTCCTAGTTTATTCTGGGTCAGTATTAGTATAATTTAAGTTCAATTTCTTGTTAGACAATCTGCTTTTTCATCACTGATCAATGACCGTTTCATAGAAACACTATGGTTCCGGTGACGACACATCCGGTGAGTTGCTTCTGGCTTCGAGTTGTGTGCTAGTAGTTGTCTCTGCTCTCTTGCCTCAAATCCACAAATCTGTTCTAAATTTATTGTCCTACTACACAACAGCGTTGGTCGCTTAGTCCACTGACCATGCAAAGTTACATCTAACTTGCATTTGTTGCTAGTTTGTGGATTTATAACCCTGTTTCACCCGCTCCAGCTTGAGCTAGCCTAGCTAGTTAGCATCATGGCTGGACCGTCTTCTCCCCCTTTCACGCTGTCCTGCCCAAGTTGTCATATGTGGAGTCAGAACCCTTGCATCTTTACTGACGACAGGTCTAGCTGCGTGAAGTGTAGTGTAGTGATAGCCCTGGATGCAAGGGTTACGGAGTTAGAAACGCGGATCCGCTCATTGGAGGTGCTAAAGCCTAGCTACAGTCAGGTTGTTGTAGGGCCTGCTGACCGCGTCAGTGCTAGGGTTAGCATTAGCGAGCCTAGCTCCCCAGTCCCCGTGCAGCCCGGAGAAGACCAGGGTCGATTTGTGACAGTACGGAAGAAGCACAGTGCTAAACGCAAGCCCTTAGTCCACCAGGAGCTCCACGTCAGCAATAGGTTTGAACCCCTCAGCGGCCGCACACCCGCAACTTGGACAAGAGACACGCTAGTCATTGGCAGTTCAATAGTTAGAGACGTGGAGCTGCCAGCGGCATCAGTTAGGTGTTATCCGGGGGCCAGAATGGGAGACATCGAAGGAAACCTTAGGCTTTTAAAACAGAGCAGACAGCGATTCCGTCGAGTCGTGATTCACGCAGGCGGTAACGACGCCCGGCGGAGACAATCAGAGGTTCTCAAAATACAGGTAGCTGCTGTGTGTGAATTGGCACAGTCGATGTCGGAGACCGTAATATTTTCTGGCCCTCTCCCCAATCTGGTCAATGCTGAACTGTACAGCCGGCAGTCAGCATTTAACCGCTGGTTGTCTAGGTGGTGTCCTGAAAACAAAGTAGTCTTTGTTGACAATTGGAGGGCGTTTGAGGGGAAGCCTGGGCTCATTCGCAGGGATCGTGTCCATCCGACTTCGGCTGGCACATCCCTTTTAGTTAGGAATTTGGCCGATAGCCTTAGTCGCCTAAATTGACAGAGTAAACATGAGTTCCAGGCGCAGAACAGCTGTGTAAAGCACTGTTCTGTTACTGGTGCTGGGCTCTCGCCTGCACTGTCACAAATCAAGTGTTCAGAACCTAGACAGATAGAGACTGTGTGTGTCCCTCGTAAAAACAAAACATGTACCGCCAAAAAAGCCAACTCAGGTGTTAGACCACAAAACTTAATAAAAATACCAATACGTGATACTAGTAAATCAGTAAATAAGTTTGTAAAATGCGGATTGCTAAACATTAGGTCAATTTCCTCTAAATCCCTTTTAGTTAATGAATTGATTACTGATCACAATATTGATATTTTAGCTTTGACTGAAACATGGCTTCAACCTGATGACTATGTAAGATTAAATGAGTCCACACCTCCAAGTCACTATAACTTTCAGACTGCTAGGAGCACAGGCCGAGGTGGAGGTGTGGCAGCTATCTCTCACTCTAGTTTACTTCTCTGCCCAAAAACTAGTAATTCATCTAACTCCTTTGAAAGCCTCACACTATCTATAACCTGCCCCAAGTGGAAAAAACAAAAGGGTGTGTTATTTATAATAATTTATCGACCTCCTGGCCTTATTCTGAGTTTCTAACCGAATTTTCAAACTTTATATCAGGCCTAGTATTAGACTGGGACAAAATAATTATACTCGGAGATTTCAATATTAAAATAGACCTGAATGATGATTGCCTAACTAAAGCTTTCAGCGCTCTTCTAAATGACATTGGTTTCACCCAGAATGTAAATAAACCAACACACTGTCACAAGCACACTTTAGATCTTGTACTCACATATGGTTTAGAGATCTGTGATTTAAATGTCCTCCCTGAAAACCCAGTACTATCAGATCATTTTCTAATTACTTTTCAGTTTACTCTAAAAGATTTCTCTGCTCCTCAGAATAAAATAATAACAAAAAGAACAATATCTGAAAAAACAGTTATAAAATTTAAAGAAATAATAGGGCCAATATTCAGTGACATGTCATGTGACCCAGATGAGGATAAGCTTAATCCCAATATAAGTGACCAATTTGTTGACAAAACCATGGACTCCTTGAAAACTGCTCTTGATACTGTAGCTCCCTTAAAACATAAGTCCGTTAGGCCAAGGCAATCTTCTCCATGGTATAATGAAGAACTGCGTGCACTTAAACAAAAGGTTAGGAAATTAGAACGACCGTATCGTAAATGCCATTCAGAGCAATCCCTAGAAGCATGGAAAACTTGCCTTCTGTCTTATAAACAGGCTCTGCGTACGGCTCAAACCAGATACTATTCAAATCTAATAGAAGTAAATAAAAATAATCCTAGGTTTCTATTTAACACTGTAGCCAGGCTGACTAACTGCCACAGTGCAGTAGAACCATCAATCCCAGTTACTCTCAGTTCTGATGATTTTTTGACATTTTTTAATAATAAAATAATCAATATTAGAGATAAAATAGATGAAATCACTCCTGCTATTAGCACTGAACAAATCCAAGCTGTAAAAGTAGGGTCTCATTTAAACCAACCTGTAATATTAGACAACTTTGTTTCTCTTAGTAAAGCAGATTTAATTTCAGCTTTTAAGTCTTCTAAAACCTCAACTTGTATTTTAGACCCAATCCCAAGTAGGCTTCTCAAAGACATTCTCCCTCTGATGTTAGATCCTATTCTTAGTATAATAAATACCTCATTGACTAGTGGATATGTTCCACAGTCTTTTAAATATGCTGTAATTAAACCTCTTTTGAAAAAGCCAAACCTTGATCCTGAAGTTTTAGCCAATTATAGACCTATTTCAAATCTTCCCTTTATTTCCAAAATACTTGAGAGAGTTGTAGTTAAACAGCTCTGTCGCCACCTACAGGAGAATAATTTATTTGAAACATTCCAGTCTGGTTTTAGAGCTCATCATAGTACGGAAACAGCTCTCCTTAAAGTCACAAATGATTTGTTATTAGCTGCTGACAACGGACTGATCTCAATCCTGGTTCTGCTGGATCTCAGCGCAGCGTTTGATACGATTGATCACAATATTTTACTGCAGAGATTAGAATGTGATGTAGGTGTCAGAGGAACTGCTCTGAGCTGGTTTAAATCCTATTTAACCGATAGGTATCAGTTTGTTAATGTAAACCAAAGCTCCTCACAATGTTCTAAATTAACCTGCGGTGTGCCACAGGGCTCTGTACTTGGTCCAATTCTTTTTACTCTCTATATGCTGCCGCTAGGTAACATTATCAAAAAGCATGGCATTGACTTCCACTGTTATGCAGATGACACTCAGCTGTACTTATCAATGAAACCAGATCAGACTGATCAAATAGAAAGACTCAGTGCCTGTGTGAAGGATATAAAAACCTGGATGAGCCTTAACTACCTACTCCTTAATCCTGATAAAACAGAAGTGATTTTACTCGGCCCTAAACATCTGCGCGACTCTCTAACTGAGCAGATAATCACACTGGACAATGTCAGTGTAGCCTCCAGCTCGACTGTAAGAAACCTTGGAGTCTTATTTGACCAAGAGCTCTCATTCAAAGCACATATTAGTCAAGCGTGCAAAACTGCCTATTTTCATTGCGAAATATTGCCAAAATTAGAAATCTACTGCCTAAAAATGATGCTGAAAAACTAATCCATGCCTTTGTCACGTCGAGGTTAGACTACTGTAACTCCCTGCTTGCAGCGTGTCCTAAAAGCTCAATAAAAAGTTTTCAATTAGTTCAAAATGCAGCAGCAAGAGTACTAACAGGTACTAAAAAACGAGAACACATTACCCCAGTACTAAAAGATCTTCACTGGCTTCCTGTTGAGTCCAGAGTCAAATTTTAAATTCTTCTTCTAACCTATAAAGCTTTAAATGACTTGGCCCCTTCTTATATCAAAGATGAAATAACTCCTTATCATCCTAACCGTCTACTTCGCTCTCAAGATGCTGGACTTCTGGTGGTTCCTAGAGTCTCTAAAAGCACAATAGGAGGCAGAGCTTTTAGCTATCAAGCCCCTGGCTATGGAATCAGCTCCCTGCTCATGTCAAAGACGCTGACACAGTCTCTACATTTAAGATTAGGCTCAAAACGTTCCTCTTCGGATTAGCTTATGATCAGGTCAGTTAGGAACAGACTCTAAACCCATAGTTCTAGTCAGGCTGCCCTAGGAGCAATTATACTGGGGAAAGTATGGCAACTTGAGCACTATCCTCTCACTTCTGCCTTTCTTGTAAAGAATAATAAACTACAGTTCATCTCTAGTCTGTTCTTTGCTATTCACTCGTTGTCCCCTGTCCCACTCCCCTCTTGGGGAGTGTAACTGTTTCAGATCGTTGCTGTTCCAGTGACGTGGGCCGGACCACTGATGCTTGGACCTCAGCCCCACCTTCCTCTCCAGGATTGGCCTGTCCTGGTCCTGCTAGACGAGTCGTTTCCCTCTGCTTATGGACTCTGGCTCCACAAACATAAACTCTATAACTTTGCCTTAGTTACATCTACAGCCTGTCCGTCCATGGGAGTGGATCCCTTCTTCACTGTGGTTCTCCTCGAGGTTTCTCTTTTTCCCTTAGGTTTTTTTTGAGTTTTTCCTTGCCGAGAAGGAGGGTCTAAGGACAGGGGATGTTCTGGACAATCATTCATCTGCTCTACTAATAATCTGCTTTGACATGCTTGATCAAATGTTTCATTGAATGTGTATTGTTTTATTGAATATGTATTGTTTTATTTTGATTTCCTATTATTCATATTTGCTAAAATTAATAATCTTGGGAAGTCCTCAGAGACGAAATTGATTTGATTTGATGTTGATGTTGATGTTGATTTTCTATTGTTTCTGTTTGCTCAATCAACAATCTTGTAAAGCCCCCAGAGGGTATTTCTGGGCTCTACAAAAATTAAATGATTAGATTTTGATAGTTCATTGTGACAATTAGAATAAGCAGATTGTAAGTTAGTAGATTGATTCTGCTGAAAACGTAAGTTGCTTGTTTCAGTTTGTTGATATGAAACAGCTCTTACCAGGTGTAGATGATCTGTCTGCTGCCGTAAGTGTACAGAATGATGTAACAGTCTCCTCCATAGAACTGTCCGTAGCAGCTCTCATCCACCGGGACACGCCCACTGCTCTCCACACGCCAGATCTGCACCACAAATACAAGTCAGTCACTTCTTAACAGTTTGAGCTAATATGTAAAGTTGCACACAGGCAAATATCACAAATACAACTTTTTAACAACAGTATTTTATTTTATTACTTTTTTTTTGTAAAAGAAGTATAGGACAAACTAGACTGGAAAGCAGACACATTGTTAATATCCACGTGTCTTTACTTTTGTGATGCATAATGTTTAATTAATTCACTATTTGAATTACTTTTTCATTGAGGGTCTGAAGTAGCTTGTTTTGGGCTTGGTCGCAAGTTGCTCTCTGAAAATCTGGCAACCCTGTTCTCCACAGTTCACTCACTTCTGTGACGCTGCTCCTGCATTGCTTAAGCGCTTCTGTCATTATAAATGTGCAAACTAAGGTAAACAAAAGCACAAATTCACTCTTTTGCGATGTTTTACGTACTGTAGATGTAACAACATTGTTCAAGTTGATAAATTGACATTAAGAGATCTATAATTTGGCTGATTTGGGCAACATCCAAGCTGGAATTTGGCCCTCGGGTAAAAATAATTGCCCAGATATAGTCTGTACTGCTGATGGTACTCAGACTGCCTCTGGTAGTACATCTGCAGTTTGAATTTTTGTTTCATTTACAGTAAAACTATTTATCTTTTTGTCCTCTTTTATGTTTAGCATCCTTGAAGTATGGTTTACTATTGGGTTAGACCTGATTTAGTCTCTTTACACACATTTGAGATCTATATTTAGGCTTAAAATAGTTTGGATCTGGGAGAGAAATCCGGAGGTCGTGAGATGATTTAAAGACAGATTTAGAAATATTGCTCCGTGTTTAATTAATTATCTACAGTACATTGAAAACAGTATGTTGTAGTGGATTTTGATCATACAACACAACACGTCTATTTCATTTTGCCCTGGAGTCGCAGGTGGTGCAATGGTCTCAAAAGTTTGGGAACCCCTGCTCTACACCCCAGAGAAGGGACTTTTCATTCTCTGGCTTGAAACTATCTCCATCCTGGCCAATGTCCCGACTAAATAGAACATACTGTACCTTGGTATCTCCACTGCCGTCGTCCACCATGTTGTACTGCGCTGCCATGTGGTGGGACTGATGCAGTTTGGACGCGTCGAACTCCACCTGCTGAATGTGAGCGATCCTCTCTGTGACGTAAACCTTCCCCAGACCCTGGCTTTGCTCGCGGTCCCTCCAGCCCTGGAAGAACTGCTTAAACATGGGCGTCTCTCCTCCCTCTGGCAGCACCTGGATCTGGGGAGAACAACAGAACGGAGTATAGTATGTTTGAAGAGGAGATCAACTGCAAACTACACAAACAGGTTGCTCCAGGGTCATTGTCGATGGGTCATATGCATTCATTGATTCACCACACTTCTTCACGCCTTGTAAGTGGCCAACTCACATAGGGTTGACACATAGAGACACAAACGGGCAATAATTCACTCTCTCATTCATTCAGTTGGAGGTGGGAGGAAACCAGATTACCCAGAAAAAAAAAGGTAACCAGGGCTTAATTTGAGCCGGAACAACCCGGAATACTCAAGGGGCAACAGTTTTGTCCGCTCCGGTAATGCATTCGAAGTTTTTATCGCTTGTATGAGACACGGTTCGGCTCTCTAATCTCTCATTCACAGAAACTGCAAACAGTCTAAACTTTACTTGTGGGGGAAGATATTGTCACGGACTGTGATCGGCTAAAAGAGAAACTGGTAGTAAATTTGACCAGTCAGAGGCAGCGCAGGTGGGTTTTAACATTTTTCATTGGCTTCAGGCGAGACGCGCTCGTGTGTTTTCTTCCAAATCAGGAAATATGCAGAAAGTGGGTTTTTATGTATATTTGTTGTTATTTTTCCGACTTGTTTTGATGGATTAAAAGCAGAGACAGCAGCGGGAGTATCACGTGTGTTTGGAGTGTACGGAATGATTAAGAGGTGAGAACCAGCGCGGATACAGCGATCGCTTTTTCTCGTAAGTGCAACTATTTTAATGTGTATTTTGGCGATCATGGTTAATGTACGAGACCTGTGTCTGCTGTGTAAAGGCTGTTTGTGCTGCAATGTGGTGGTGACTGACTTGTGGAGGGTCAGATACTGATGCAGAGACAGTGTGGGAGGGTATGCTGTCGCTGTGGATCGGATTCAGCGGCAGATGCGAGTGGCTTCTGTCAGAATGAATGAAAATTTCTGTGTGACGTGTAAAAAACATGTGTAACACAGACAAAGTTAATTTTATATAGTCAAAAACGGAGTAGGATGAGCACTTGAGTTTAGAAATGCTTGTAATTTTGCATTTCTAAGCCCCTGTTTACTTATTGTGTTTGTTCCGGTAAAGGTTTGACCTTGTCTGAACCCCGATCCTTAAGCCACATTTTGTTCCGGCAACGTTTGATTTACAAATTAAGCACTGATGGTAACACAAGGAGAATAAACTCCAACCAGAGAGATCATGAAATGTTGATTTCCACCTCAGGGGTCAAACATAGAGGAGCAGTTTATCTACATGAACTTCTGACACCTACATATGGCATGCACACTAGGACAAAAGATTAAGAAAAAACTGACAAAGTGACAGTGGTTCTTCTCCACTCAGCAGGTCATGTCAGACAGCAGCTTTGTCAGACCCAAGTTTTTCTCCGGCTTGTTGAACTCAACATTTTTACTTTCTTCCCAAAAACCACAAGAATGTAGGCATTTAGTTGTTAGGAGAAACCATAAACAAGAACAAGTTAATATTTGTTTTTTGCATTTGAATAAGTTTTGTATTTTTTATCATTTTCAGTGTGGGTGAAGTCACACATCGTACTAAATTGGAGTTCCTTGAGTAAGTGAGATCGGAGAGTTTACAAGACATCTCACCCACAAGTAGGACTGGGCAATATCATGATAAAAATCACAATGTGAGCTCATCACTGTGATAATAAAGTCTAATTTCCTATTGGATGCATCGGTCAGTTCAAATAAAAAATACTTTTTCCAACTTAATTCTCTTACTGGTCATTCCTAGAGTTGCTGAGCCCACCTTTACACAGCAACTTGAGGTTTACTCATTTTGAAGGTTAAGTTTATTTGAGGATGAACTATCAAGTGCACAAATTTTCATGCCTGAAACTTGTGTTATTTAAGTTAAAAAGCAGACAACTTTATTTATATCAAAGGCAATAAAAAAAAAAAAAGGTTACAAGAATAGAGATAAAGTTGAAAATGTGATCCGGCTCCAAGAAAATAGTGATATTTCAGCTTTATAGACACAGTTGTGGATGTGTGTGTGTAATGTCTTGTTTACACTGACTCTGAGGTGGGCCCAGTTCAATTTGTGCCTGGGTTTCACACAAACTGTCTGTTTGCGACTGCGGCTCATGTCTGACCAAAACTGCTTTCACCTGCGCCAAGATCCGCGTGACAGAGAACATATATTTGTATTGTCGCTGTAAGATAATAGCTCTTAGAACTCAGTCGATTGTCTTGAAGCTGTGCCTTATGCAACAATGGATATGAGCTAAATATATTCATGTTAAAACTGAACTATACTGTCTTCATTTTAAGCTCTGCGATTTTACATTCAGACCATCAGACAGTGCATTTCATGAGCTTTGAAGAGGCTTCCTTTAACTGCAGTGACCCACTTCTTACATAACGTTTCAGATTATGTCACACTTAACTTGTGACTTTTCCTTTAACATCTCTGCCCTGAATATGTCGTATTTTGACATACTAAAGCACAAACTCTGTTCTTTTATCTCATAAATTTAGCATAAGGCCATGCAAAAGGTAAATCTAAAAATACATTTGGTTTGTTTTGTATTACTATTATATTTTTTTTCAAGCCTACGTTCAAAGTGAAACAGACCAGGCACTCAGTTGAGGAAATGCAATCAGATTTTTGGATCCTAATTGAAGTCTTGTAATGTGATCATATTAGTCAAATAACTACTGTACAGTATATTCTTGAATGTTCTCCCCATTTAGTAGTTAAAAGTGCTGGGGAAAAAGTATTGAAAAAGTAATTAGTTACACATTTCCTTTTAAAAATTACTTTTTACTAAAAATTACTGATTACTTTTTAAAATATATAATTAGTTGCACTACTTAGTTACTACCCCAAGAAAGTAACATTTTATTATTGGCTTTCAAGCAAAAGCAAACAACAAATGAGTTACTTAAACAGGCTCAACTGAAGTAAAATCAGCACTAGAAATGACTCTGGGCCTGTTCCAGCTGCTGATCTGTGTCTCTGTTTTATCTCACACGTTTGTAGATGTTTTATTTCTTAAAAGTAACTAAGAATCTTTTGTTAGTAATTGTAGTTTAACTACAAATATTTGTTCACAGTAACTAAATTACACTAGTTAAATAGCTACCCATCTATGTGCTAACTCAGATCCACAACGCAGTCTAAAAAGCCCATATCTTAAAAATGGCCAAAATGTCTTAATAACTTTGTAGTTTATAAAGCTGCAGAAATGTCTTTTGAAGCACGGTTTCAAAGGGATTTTTAAACACAAATGCAGAAAAAATGCCAGGTTCTGTTCGGAGTCGGACATTGTGTCAGAATATAACACAATGAGGAGACGTGAGAGCTAGCATACCTGTGTATTAGCAGGATAACCCATCTGCTGAATGAAGCCCTCGGCAGTCTTCATGGCCTCTCTCCTCTCATCTGTGTTCGCATTGCGGCCTGGTAAAAACACATACACCGGAAACATAATGACAGAAAACATAAAAAGACATTTTTAAAGGCCTCGAATGTCTTTATAATCTTTTTACAGCAGCCATATGTTTTGCTGCGTTACTTTTAGAAGCTTACGCAAGTTGAACCATATGGGTATGCTAACGGACATTAGCATACACAAACGCTAACAATACACATTAGCCAATTGCTAACAATATAAATAAAAGGACTTTCTGTTTTTTAGTGGACAATCTACTCACTCAAGTAAATAGTTTGACATTATATTTGCATTAGAAGAAAACTTTTCTTTAAAAATATAATGATAATAGTGTATTATTATTGCAATCTATTAAAACTAATGGCTATAGTTAAACTGTTTCCAGTTTTTAGCTGATTAAGCATTCTAAATGAAACAGTACAGTAAAGCACATTTTGCACTCCACATGAATATTAAGCTCACCTTTCCAGACAAAGATGATGTTATTTTTGCCGTGGTCCAGAATGAAGCACTCGTCAGACAGCAGGTCGCTCTGGTGGAAAGGGTTCTCTTCTCTCACCAGGGACAGTTTCATGGAGCCTGAGGCGTCAGACACCTGCAAACACCACATACCATCCAGCTCAGCATTACCTCTCTGTATCTGCAAAAATAAAACCCAATTTACTGTTTGTGTGTTTGTACCATGTAGAGTTTGGCCATCTTCCTGTTGGAGATGTCTGCGCTGACGTCTTCATCATCGTTTCCCTCTGGCAGCTCGGGCTTTTCTCCCAACACCTGATCCATCACATGAGAAGAATCACTTGGATGAAAATAACTTTGTATGTAAGAATACTATATCCAAACTTTGTAAAATGTTTCCCATATAGTCCATTAATAAATGGAAATGCAGGTGGACAGATGCAGGCTTTCACAACTCCTTGTCTAAATGGAAGTTGCTCACGAACACCCAACAAAGAATTCTGGAAATGATACAAACTATTGGAGTTGTGGTGTAGTTAAGTTTGATTAGTGGTGGCAATATACTGTATTTCATAGAAACTTTGAACATTTTGAAGGCCGAGCTGGCATTCTTCCAGCTTGCGAGGGGCTTTGAGAGTGTTGTTGTACAGTATATAATAAACATACCAATAACACAACTTCCTCCATGCAGTGATGTGATTAGTTTAGACATTGAAAGTTCAGATTTCCCAACTCATTAGCATTGGACCAGGGCTATTTAACTTTATTTCTCCATGGGGAAAAATTTTTGCCTGGCACATTTTTTATTTAATTGAAACAAAAATATTATTAGGTCCTGTTTTAACATTGTAAACTATTGCAATGGTAGATTTCTATGAAAAAACTAAATTGAAAAGACTTTCGATTACTGAACTAATTAAAACAATACTAGATGCTAAGACAAACCCAGAATCAAGCCAGAACAAGTGCATATTGCAATGTTTGAAAGATGGGTCGTAAGCTGAATTTAACTGACTGGAGAGCCTGATATGGCCCTTGGGTCTTTGGTTGAATAGCCTTGCGTTAGACGCTTGATGGGGTGCCTTACTGAAGACGAGTGAATGTACAAAACTTGCTGTGCTGGATGCAAATTTATGAAGCACTGACTTAAGATATAAACTTGACACCTTGTTGTAAAAAAACTAGTTTGGTTTGAATATGCTATTACTTAGGGCCCAGACACACTGCAAGCGACAAAAATGACGTACGTGAACAAGCGAAACATACGTATATTCTACTGAAAATTCAGTAGAATATACGTATGTGTGTGCCACATGCCACTGACCCTGTGTTTTTCTATGGAAAAGCTGTTCAGTTGTGTCTGTCTATGTTTATGCTCTTGTATCAGGTGTACAGTGAAAATAACCACATGAATAGGTTTATATTTCCCCTCAGGCTGATTACGGAGGTTTTCAATAGTAAATTTGAAAACTCAAACAGTCCTTCTGAAGCTGGACTCCTTCACACAGATCTGTCCCAGGACGTGTGGTGCTAATGGCAAATACACAAATACAACAGTAGAAGCCTGATTTCTCTGTATTCTCTGTATTCTACGCTGCTACGCACCTACGCCTTTGACAAGCAACAAAAACGCTCACACGACAAGCACTGACTGTGTGGCTGGTTTCACTGACTTTGCACGTCTTCTAAACAATACGAGTGCAACGCGGGGCTAATTTTATTGCACGTAGGGCTTGCGTAGCGTGAATATCGCTTGCAATGTGTCGGAGTCCTTAGCTGTGCATAATGTAACTTTTTGACCAACAGTTTAAATGATTAAAAAAACGATGCTTTATATATGCTTTGAGTAGGCTTGTGTGGCCACTTACTCTCCTGTTTGCTTCCACATTTTTTCACATTATGGCATAACACACAATTATCACTATTTACCAATTATGGTTTTAACTTTCTATTTCTGCTGAATTGTGTAGCTGACTATACACCTTCAGAAAGTTGCTCAGTACATCTTAAAAGCCAGTGTTCATCAAACTTCCATCCTAATCGTAAGAAGGTACAGCCTACTATTTGTGTATAAACCTTTATCTGATACTGCTACCTTTATGAGAGCGTTGGGTTCACTGCCCTCCTCCACCACCACCAGCTGAGCCCGAGCGTTCCTCTCGTTGTCACGGATACCTCGGGCCACCTGCGCTGCCTTCAGCCTCTCAAACTTGTTGCATTTAGACCCACACCACTGATAGATTGTCTGCAAGCAAACACACATTTAACACAAAACTGTGTGAGTTCTAGGTCTGCACTGTCACAACACTGCAATACACAACACACTTTTACTTTGTCTCCTATTTTTATCCAGACACAATTTTGGCAAATTTCATCATATCAAATTTTATGCCATGTTTCCATTAGCTCAGATCAAATCTAAAGAGTTATATGTTATTTCTTCATGACACTGATCTGAGTGAATCACAAAAAAAAGTGTAATAATTTCATGTTTGTGGCACTATGATACGAGGACGGGCTGGTGTAAACAAGAAACTATTTTTGGTTTATTGGCCCTTGTTTCCATTTATTGAACTTTTTTGACAAAGCCTCTGCGACTATGTAGCATGTTAAGCTTGTTTTATAGATATAAAATATAGCTTGTTGGATAGATACAGTCAGCATCCGAGGCCACGCCTACTAACGGACCTCCGTGGGGGAAACTTAGCATTGAGAGCAAATCAAAACAACAGCTTTATCTGCTCAAAAACTACAATAGAATATATTGTATCAAATCTTGATACAAAGACATGGAGATGAATAAAGGACAGTAGCGATCCAACTATGTAAACGTATCTAACAATGCTAACGGTAGCTGCAAGCTAAATGCTAGTGTGATGCTAGCACTGCCTGGCGTATTTTCTTCCACTTTCTGTTTACTTTTCTGAAATTCACCAGAAAAAAAGGTTTAGAAAGTTAAAAAGTTTAGCTTCTCATGCCTTAACAAATGATTTTTAACATGGCTTTTACCTTAGTGTTTTGCTCACTGTTTTGTCTCAACAAACAGGAAATAGCTGATGCTAACCATGATGCTAACTCACTAATTTTGATTTGATAAGTCTATTGGCTCAAGAAGTTTTCATCACTGGAAACACGGTGGTTTATCACTGGACCAAGTCAGCGTTTGGTGGTGAACATTACTTCATGTTTCTAGCTGCTCTTTTCCATCAATTCATTTCAAAAACAGCCAAGTCCAAAGCAGATCTAAAGTCTGTGTAGTATGTCGGTCTTACATGTCCAAGATCAACGATGAAGCAGTCTCCGCTGTTGAAGCTGGCCCAGCCCAGAGGCACCTGCGTTGCTCTGACAACGCGCCGGCCTTTGATGTGCAGCAGTCGGCTAGCTGTCAGCTCATTGGTCACCACATGATGGAAGCCCGACGCCACACCTCCAGTCTGTATGGGAAAAGTCACAGTCATGTTATGTTTGCTACAAGTGTGGCATTCAGAGAGAGCATGAGTCACCGTGTTAGCACTGGCACCGGGATATGGAAACATCACTGCTGCTGCTACGGCTAAAGCTAGGACCTTAGAGCACAAGCTAATGCAACATAAGGTCAGTAGGCCTACACTGTAAACTCAGATGGTCACATTAGTCAAAATTATTAAGTCAAGTTTACTTAAATTTAACTAAAATGCTCACTCACCAGCGCTGATTAGATTTTTTTACGATTAAAAAAACTTTAAATAAATTTTCTTTCAGCACAGATAATGTATCTATGCAGGTGAAAATTAGTCCGCAATATCCTGTCTCTGTCAAATACTGTCCCATTGGTTCACCAGAGTCCATTATGTTCACCTGTTGTTGTTAGCATTGTGGCTAACTTCCGTTAGCATACTGACAAGTCTACATCTTGCTCCTAAAAAAATACCTAAAACACATAATGGTGAACAATTTGGAGGGTCAGAATGTATTAGGTAAGTAAGCAAACATGTAGACTGACATAGAAGGCTTAAAATGTATTATTTCTGTTTTTATTTTTAAGGAAGCAAAAAAATACCTTTTACTAGAACCAAGTAACTATAACTTTGGGTCATCTTTGATTCAAGAAAAAAATATTTTATTCAGTTTTATGACCCTAGCATGCCTACAATGCTAACATTTTCTACATTATGAATTTTTCTAGTTTTTTCTGTTTTGCCAAATTTTAAGTTCAAAAAGTACGTATCTTTTACGAAGTGTCTATTCTGCTGTCTAACGGTTCTAAACTCTCAATGCTATTCAGCCGTCGTGTGGTTTGACATATAGGTTGACATTACACATGATATATTGATTTAACGACTGCCAACCCAATGTGAAACTAAAGTAATGAGTGCTTGATTAGTTTAGATAAAAATTACAAATTAAATACGTGTTTAGTTAGCTAGATTACTTGTCAAACCTTAGGAACACATTATTGTAAAGTTAACCTTTCGGAAAAGTTTAGAAACAGGCCAAAGTAATGGTTAAGATTAGGAAAACGTTTTTTGCCTACAATTATTTTTGTCTGCTACTTTATGTATATATTTATAAATTATGATGAAAAACTGTTAATTTAAACGCTGCTTTGATTAAGGTTCATAGAAAAGATTGCTCCCAAAAGGTTAGATCCAGCTCTAAGCCAAGGTTAGAGAACCCACAGGAACACAGGAAGAACATGCAAACTCCACCCAGAGAGCTTGTGAGATGTTGGTCTGACCTGGGGTTTGAACAAATTATCTCTTAATTGGGAATTGGGAAAATAATTTCTAGTAAACATGCTGAGAATATAAGTAAACGTGCTTACTTTGTAGGTGATGCCTCCTTTGAAGTAGCTGGTGAAGGCTGTAGACTCGACGCCCTGCAGCTCTCTGTACTGGACAGGCTTCCCTCCCAGGTACTCATCCATCTGCACTGTAAAGATGGTCGCCGCCGTGCTCTCATCCTGACTGCACTCTTTACCTGAACACGTAAGGAACAACTTATTATCACACGTAATAAAAAAAGCGCACACAGAAAGTCACAGATCAGTCAAAGCCATGACGTTTTCATGATGGCTGTTAGCGAGAGGAGTTCAATATGAAAATGAAAAAAAAAAAAAATTATTTCAAAACTTCACATGAAAAATCTTACATAGCAAAATGTTTATATCCGACTGCTAAAATAGTGCTAGAACATGTTATTTTCCACTTGTTTGGTCCACTGCAGTTAGAAATCTATTGTTTTTAAATAATCACAAAAACTATAAATTCTATTTAAATGATCAGTAAATGTAATCACTTTTTTAAAAAACAAACTACAAAAAACAACAACAACAAAGTGTTGAAATCTTTTCGCTCTGTGACCTGGTTTCATGTTAATTATTAGTGTCCTGAAACTCCTGCCTCATGTGGTGTATGTGTATGGTTTAGGTTCAATATTTGTTCTGAAAGCCTGAGCTTGGCTTCTTGTAGGACAAGACCTTAGAGCAGTGGTCCTCACTATTTTTTAAAGAAGAGCCACATTGACGGACCAAAGAGAAGGGCAGAGCCGCAAAACATCAAACATAAAAACAAACAAAAAACAGGCCAGCGCAGACTAGAAAATAGAACTCAAATGTGTGTTTGTATGTGTGAAAATAAAGCACAAATGTGCAGATAAAAATGAATTTAAATTCAAATTAAATATTATTGTGTGTGTTATAAAAATAGGGATTTCAATTTGACTTGTAGCTTCTTTAATATACATTTTATATTACTACGGTCAGATCAATTTACATTTAATATAGCAAATTACAAACATTTGTTGTCATTTTTTAAACAATCAGTGTTTTGCATTATGAGCCTGATGTAGTTTAAATCTAACATGCATCACATTATCCAACCAACCCAACCACACTGTACTTACTATTCAATATGTCTACACTTCATTCTTATTATTTTAAATAAATATTAAACTGATGCTTTTCTGTTCACTCTGTGACGTGCTAGCTCCGCCCCCTTCATCTGCCTTTCTCAGACCTCCACTGCTGCTGCTGCTGCGCTGACAGAGAGACAAGACAAGTGTGTTTTTCTCCCTTTGGCCTGAGTCATACATGAAATAAACCTAAATACCTCTTTGCGGACACTATTTAACAAAGTTTAATTGTGGAAAAACTCTCCGCTGGACTGCGGTGTTCTCGAACGCGCGTGTAGGACTAGATTTTTCCCGATCAACTTTTAAAGTGTTTAGAACTAATTATCTCCGCCAATATTGATCCTATCATTACGAAATAAAAACTGGGACAGAGTTTAGACTCTTCTCTCTCAGAATATGTCCGCTACAAGTCTGTGTGTGGGCGTGACATTTCACTACAGATGCTCAAAGATACGTGACTTGATGTGAGAAGGAGAGCTCGTGCGTCCTGCGGCTGCAGTGGAAAACCATTTGGCACAGTCTGAGCGCGTCACTTCATTCATTTCTTAGACGCCAAAACTTTTATTTTGCTTAATATAAGGGTGAGCTCGCAGCTCCGTGCATGTCTAAAAGAATGTAGCTATACAATGTGGTTCATTTGGTCAATGGGCAGCAGGGTGAAGCAGTGGATGCAGCGCTGAAAAAGAACCAAACTAAGAGCGCGCTTGTTGTGTAAATGTGATCTTGCCGAATCTTGCTGAGAGCCGCCAAGTAAGGCTCTAAGAGCCGCATGTGGCTCGGGGGCCGCGCAGTGAGGAACAGGGCCTTAGAGAGAAAAAAAGATTTTATAGCATCTCCACAGAGTGAAGTTAAAAAAAAAAAAAAAAAAAAAAAAAAAATATATATATATATATATATATATATATATATATATATATATATATATATATATATATATATATATATATATATATATTATATATATATATATATATATATATATATACTATTTATAAAACAGTTTTAGTAGAGAAATGAAATGAGTATGGATCAAGTTTTTTTATTAACAAGTTGAAATGTTTGTCTGGTGACAACACTGAGAACAGACAGGATCTGAGCAGCTGCAGAGCACACAGCAGGAAGACAGAGTTTGGCTTTCAAACCCACACCACATCACCACAAATGAGTTATAAATACAAAATAAACAAAAATGAAAGAAGTGAAGCTCTGAATGCTGGATCACATAAGACAGGGACAAATAATAAGTCCTATGCTATTTTACTTCTGTGAGCTTTTAGCCTGTTATGTTAGGTCACCAAAAATCCATTTATTTTTTAGTCGTCTTTGGGGCTTAGCGTTCTTTTATTAGTTTAGGTTGTGATCTGGTGGTACTTGTAGAGACAAATATTACATAGAGTGTAGCTTTGGGTAATGTATTCCTATGGAAGCTTAGAAAACTTTTATCTTGTGACTTCTATAGTGTAATTTTACACATTTGGCAAAAGACAATGGAGCTCAACAGTGCCCACCCACTTCCTGGTTCAACAAGCATGGACTCTCATGTTAAATCTCCATAGGGGTTTCGAAATATATATATACAGTATATATATTAAACGTTTGAATACATATCCTTGGGGCTAATCAGCTCTGTGGTGAGTCAGGAGCATATAAGACCTATATTTTTGCTTAAAATCCATTTCTACAGCTTTATAAACTACAACGTTATTAGGACATTTTCCCAAATTTTAAGTCGAAAATGTGATTTTAGACTGAAAACAATCATGCTGTAGATGTGAGTTAGATCTTTTACTGTTGAGCTCCATATAGTGCAGTGTTTTTAGGCATAATATTGGAAAAATGGAACAGAGGAGCTAACTATACTACTAAACAAACACACCCCATTTGTTTACATTTAGCAGATTATCTGTACTACAAACAGTCTGTGGTGTGTTGGCTTTAGTGTATTAGTTCCTCTCTTTAAATACACTCAGTAGAAAACTGCATGCAGCTAAATGGAGACAAATTCAGAACATGCTTTTAAAAAACCCTAATGTGACATAAGGTCAGTAAGGACAGAAGAACAGCTTACTCCTCTGGTTCTGAGAGAAAAAGGAAGTTCCAGTAGTCACCATCACAAAGTATCTGGGCTTTTCTGGAGATTCTTACATCACCCATACAGCACAGAAAGCTTCTAAATGCCTCCACTTCCTGTTAAACAGCATATCTGTGAACCATCTCCTCGTTGGTAAGGGCCATAGAGCATGAAAGTGTCCTAGCTGTAACAAGAGTGAACAACCTAGAGAGGGTCAAAAGATCACATCTGGGAGAAAGCCACAGCACTGGATGTTCCATCTTTGCAGAGCAGGTAAGAGCAGGCTGCAGTGCATTTAGTCACATATGGGTTACTATGAGCATCCACAGCATGAACTGCAAATGAGATGCAAATATGACTTTTTGGGGGGTTATAAGTATACTTTCTCATCAAAAACACAGCTGGACTTGCTTTGAGTCATTCTGAAACATTACCATGTCAGGCAGAAGAGAAGAACAATGCTAAAATAGACGATATTTGAGCAGAAAACTCTCAGAGGCAACTGAGGACTATTCCTGTCACAAAAACTAACTCAAGCAATCACAGCAGTCAGACTGTGTAAAATCAAATGAAATGTGAAATGTCTTTTTATCTACAGTATAGAACAAATATTTTAAATGAATCAAATCACATTTAAAGTCAAATACTGTATATATACCCAAGATTGAATTTTTTTTTTTTTTCAAAGATGGCTGCACACCAGAGGAGTTTAAGATCTTTTGTGATGTTTAGCGTCAAAAAACACATAAGGCATATTTACAACCATTTTTTTTGTCTCAGAGGTTGCATTTCTTTCAAGTGCGAGGTTGTAAAAGTGAAACAACAACAGAGCGGAGGGTCATTAGAGGTAAGGAGCTGTTACACTGATGCATTGTGGGCGTTCTATAGCATGCATGCGGCCCTTAGACTAATTTTTTTGGCCCTCAGACTTTCTTCTAGATTGGCCCAAGTTGCAAAAAGTATTGTTTTTAATGTCAAATTTGAGCAATTTTTCAATATTAGTTGAAATTTCAAACATTTTGAGGCCTTTGGAACTTTACATAATTGTTTAATGCCTTATTAAAAGTTTGGTGATTCATACAAAAATTGGTAAAATACAAAATTTTGAATGATTCACTTCACATGATGATGAGGCAATGTTTCTTCTTTATTTCACATTTTAAGAGCCACCATTACAAAGAACATGTACCAGATGATGTCTGTTGTAAAGGTCCTTGATAATGATGCAAGGGTCAGATTTTTTCATGATCTGCCCCGTCCGACCCGATTTAAAATTCAATCCAACCCAACCGTCTCGAGTTAATGTACCTAAAATTCAGGACCCTACCCAAACTCGAACTCGCACACCTTAAAACTACATAACATGGTTGTTTTGCAAGCTGATGCAAGGTACATACTGTATGTCTGCGGAGGCGTCCCTTGTGACCTCTATGCCTACAATGTGCTATGGATATAATAAAAAGGAGGAGCTGACCTGATGCTCCGGATGTTTCTCCAGGTAAGGATTTGACTCTTTGCGCTCGTAGTTTACGATGAGGATTTTGTTCACGGTGGAGCATTATGATTGTGTCGATAACCAACACAGTCTCACAAGAAAGCGTACATTTACCATGACACAAAAACAGTGTATTTTGAGCAGGATTTCAGGCCTTTATTGTGTACTTCTGTTACGCCGTACATTTAGCACGATATGAAAAAGTGTAAAAATGATTTCACAGCGGGGGACGTTTTCTTTAGGTGAAATGGGTAAGTTTAGGCTTCAAGTTAGTAAAATAGGTAAGCTGTCGGGGGCTTGGGGCAGGTTAAGATTAGAATCAGGACTTTGTTAATATTCATAAAAAACAACACATCTTAACAACCACCATAGAAATGAACTGGGACTGCGACACGTACCATAATTATGCAAAACAGCCGTGAACTCGTGCTAATCGTACGTAATTTACATGTTCTGTAATGTCATGGTATGTACACTTTCTTGTGAGATCAAGCTCCGATAACGTAGCTGCTCTGTGTGCACAAAATGCAACACTTTTTCTACTTATGAATGAATTATGCTCAAGACCCATAAGTTGTGTTTTAGTTTGTCAAACAGGGCCACAGAGCACGCATTACATGAGGCTTATTGACCAGATGTTCACGTCACTTGAAGGAGAAGCACAGTAGTGTTTGAACACGGGTTTAGATTATGGCTTACATAAAAAATGTAATTTATGAACCTAAACAAAAGAAAAACTTTTAATATGTCCCATTTATTATTATTATTATTATTATTATTTGAACTAAACATAAATATTCTGCCTCAAAGTTTGACTTGTGCTCCAAACCACACGTTTTTACTGACAAAAGATTGTTTTTCGATCTTTCGACTCAAAGCCCACCACCAAATAAATGACGATACGGTTCGATTTGATCTCAATCTCTAGATTTTTGATTAATGGCCCAGCATTAGTTTAGACCCGATCCACCCGAACTCACCCAACTTCTTATTATTGCGCTGTCCTGCCCGAACCCGCAGGACTCACGTGCAGCATGTGAACCTCACCATGATGCTTCCTGACCAATAGTTGTAACAGAATCACAGTGGTGCACAGACATAAGGAGAGAAACAGTCAATCCTTACTATGGCCACTCCTCCCCGAACTCATAGAGGGCACATTGGGCTTAAAACTGAGCCAAGACTACTGTAGTGTTCAGAAGGCTATAAACATCAGATCCTTCAGATGACTTCATGTTCAAAACTGTGGGTCAGATCATTTAAGCCTTTTAGTGACACGTCACAATAAGGCAGAATCACTCAAACATACTGTCCATTAATTAATCAATCGATACAAATACTACTGAGTCAAATACTGAAGAATTTATTTTGCACATGTCTGCTTTAACGCCACAGACCTAAACCCAGCCGTGTCTGGTAACTTCACACTGCTGAGTCCTGCATCACTCTGCCTTTCCACTTAGTGCTGTTTTAAGTGTGACAGGAAGTGCACAAGCTGCTCTACAAATGCATCTGCAAAGCTCAATGATTCATAAAGGACTTCTAAGTGTAAGGAGCTGTAAACTCTTATTGACTTTTGGAGATGTGCTCAGCTGTCAGAGGAAATGGGCCTATGCACTGCTAAAAACACTTAGCTCTGTTTCTGCAGGCTCAAGTCTTGTATTATTCAGTATTAAAGAAGGCTGTACGAACCTTTTCAGCGATGATGTATGAGTGTTGTTAATAATTTAGACCCCTCAAATAATCAGTACAAGAAATACATTTGTTATAGAGTAATAATTGTGAAATTAAATCGTGAAACATCTGATACTGGAATACACATCTTCAGCAGATGTGTGATGCCTCTGACAAAGACGGAAGCTAGTCATGTGCGGTAATAACTGCATATGTCAGATCCACCTGGCTCTACCGGACGGATTTCACAAAATCTGAAGAATTCATTTGAAGTGAGTTCGACTCCCGCACAGCGGGATTTGAACTTTTCTGTGTGGAGTTTGCATGTTCCTCCCCGTGTCTGGGAAACACTCCGGTTTACCCACCAACCAATTACATGCAGGGTATGGAACCTGCATGTAATTGGTTATATCTAACAAATCAAGGTTATATAAATGATATTAATTTAGGAACGTCCAAACTGGAACTGATTTTAGACAAATAAAGTAATAACCTAAGGCGCACACATAAGTACATTGAAGGCAGAGGCAAAAAAGCAAGGCTGCAAGCCCGGAAACCTGTATGAGCGAGAAGAGGCTATGCTAACAGACCACAGGAACCAGAGCAGGTGACGTACCGCACTCCCACAATGAGCCATCACCCGACAACGACCACCCCTGTCACCAGCTTCAACGTCGGACCCCGGTGGAGGATTTCACCTGCCACAACACCAGCTTCAACAAGGGACCCCATGGACTCCTAGCCACTGATCCACCAACGACCCACGCGAGGCTCCACTTCACCGCGGCACTACAGAAATGTCTCATTAAGAGTTTGATAAACTAAATCATTACAGAAATTGTAAAGCGTAACAAATTAGTACCTGATAGAACAGAAGACTTGTTACCGCCACATCCAATCCATAATGTCACAATTGCATCACCAGAGAGCATAGCGCCATTTGCTGGACAAATGTGTGTATTGCAGATGTGAGGTAATTCTCTTCACACTTCAGCATTTGTGTCTAAATGCTGATCGAATTAGGCAAAAATTTAGCTTTTTCTTAACCACTGCTGTCACATAAATGAGGCCTTAATGTGAACTTTAAACTTCCACACAAAGTCCTCGATTCATACAGTACTTCTGAACACTTAATGACATCACAAGGTTTGATCACAAGCTCCCATAGGTCATAGAATATGTAAATCTTTGACGGTTTAATGACTTGTTGTTAGTGGAGCAATCTAACATCTTCATTACATCAGCATGGGAACAGACTCACAGCTCACCAATAAAAAGTTAATATTCCAAACTTTTTTAATCTGTTTTGATTGATGCACAACAGCTCCAGGGCCCAGTGTAGAGAGGTTCATAAGTGTGAGTGTGCTCTAGTTAAACGCATCAGCCCAAACAACTCGTCTTACATAACATCGCTGAGTGAGTAGAGGTATTCTTGTTGAATGTCAGTCTGGTGCATCTGATGATTCATTTCACTTCGTAGAAACCATCTGACGTCGTACCGTTGGGGTTCTTTCGCTCCACGGCAAGATTTTATTGCTTTAGCCAATCACTTCACTTGCTTCAATAACTAATGCTGCAGTCAGTTTTTATTGCCACTAAAAACCAAACCTGAATTTAGAGTAACTCAGCATTAACCCAGGACCAAATAAGCAGAATTACACCAGGGGTCTCATTTAGAAAGCGTACGTACGTGCAAAAATGTTACGTACCTCATTTTCTAGGTTAGTTTGTGATTTATAAAGAAGATAACTTGACATAGAAATGAGCAATTCAAGCCAAAAATGTGCAACTTTGTGTCTCCGGGATGTGGCAGAAAGAGATGAGAAATTGTCAAGTTTGTGTTTTGTTCGTACGTACACTTTCAGTAAGAATTTTACACAAAGTTTTATAAATGAGGATCAAATAAAGTTCAAGGGATGCGTTATAAAAGTGGATAATGAGAAATAAGGTTTATTTAAGTTATAATTATCTTTATTTGAAACGAGATTTGTCGGTAGAACAAAAGCAAAGGGGATTTTTTTTCTAAAATATGAAAAAAACAGCATTTTCTTACAGGAATGAGTCAAAATTAAATCTAAAAACAAAATATATATATCTTAATACAGTATTTAGAAAGTGAATAGAGGGCCGGATCAGAATTTTGGAGGGCCGATTTGGCACCCGGGCCTTAAGTTGAATAGGCCTGAAGTAGAGCATAAACATATGTGTCAGCAATTTTAGGTTAATATTTGACACGGAGGAGAAAGTAGACAATAGAAAGTAACATAAAGTATATTTACTGTGTGCAAACAAACAGAGGCAATCAACCTCACATAAACTCCCCACTGCAGTCTGCTCTATGCTGCTGTTGGCTTGCAAAAACTGTGCTCAGGTTTTGTTTTTGTTTTGCATTGAAAAAAATGAACTAAAACATTTTCTCAAATCTTGACTTTTGGATTTTGGTAAACCCTAACCCATTTTTTAAGACTTTGAATGAGTGACATTAGTGTATAATGGAGTAACTTTTATTTTTTTTTACTTCTGCGAGCTAACGTCCACCACTATCACAACATCAGGAATGAGCATCTACATTATGGCCTTTATTATGCAAAAAAAATAATGCTCAATTAAGACTTTACTAGGGGTGATTAAGGTGTAGTTGTTATGAATTGGTACAAAAATAAATAATTCTAATTTTGAAGAAGATTGTAAACTTTTTTTAATTTAGTTTTTAAATTATCTGTATTTATTATTATTTTTATTTTATTTTTATAATTTTTTCATTATTTTTTTTTTATTATTTATTTTCAAGACTGCATTGAAAAAAAAACCAAAAATCTTGACTTTTGGATTTTAGTAAACCCTAACCCTTTTTCAAGACATTTTTGAACGAGTGACATATTGAAAATATGAATTTATAGTGAGCATTAGTGTATAACTAAATTCCATCTACTTTAAACATGTGACATTGATTATCTTCAGTCAGTTAAATTCATACTGAACTTAAAATGCTACCTGATCAAAAAGGAGTAGGAAGAAGCAGTCCTACCCAACATGACGGAATAACTTTTAGCTTTTTTACTTCTCCCACCATCACAACATCAGGAATGAGCATCTGTATTATGTAAAAATGACTGATATGAGTTTTCTGAGGTTGTGTTTAGCTTAATTTGCTAATGTTAGCTCAAAATGCTCTTCTCCACCATTTTGTACTTATAAAATAAACACATTTTTCAATCTCAAATTATCTGTATAGTTTTAGTTTAGATTTACATTAGGTTGTTGTCTTTTTAGTAATATCAGCAGTACCTTTAGTTCATTTGAGACCTGCACAGTTTTACCCAAACAAAAGAAAATATTTCAATGATCCACATTCAGAGTAATCATCTCAAGGAAAGTGTATGGCACCGCTGTTTGAGAACCTGCATGCTTTTCTTTGCACAGATAGAATCTATAATGTAGCTCAGATTCTGTTACTGTGTATGCAAAGAAAAGTTTGCGTAATAAAATTCTTCATTATGCTTTATAAAACTTGGTTTACAGACGTGTTGATCCTAATCTAATCTTATTAACAATATAATACTTCCATATAAATTCTTTCTCCGTGCTTACAAGGTTCTAAGGTCATTTAAAACAACACTGTGTAACTTTTTGTTCACCAGTGGAAGTGAAAATCAAATCTCTGAACATTCTCCATAGTGATAGTTAGGACTTATGTGGAATATTACAGTTAAAGGAACAACATTTCTAAAGAAATCGATAGCAGAAGTACAAAGTGTCAAACTCAACGTGAAAAATGCATCTTTGAAGATTTTAAAATGCTGCACAACCAGACTGCATTCCATAGTGAAAAAAAAAGTTTTGTGAAAGACCAAAGTCAAAGACTATTTTTCTTTGTTTTTAAGAGACAAACAAAGCGTAATAAAACTTTAGTACATTCTTCAAACATATACATTTAGTCCTTAGTGTGGAATTTTATAGCTGAGAGAGAAAGCAACATTTCTGGATTTATAAAAACAAAAATGGAAATCACAACAAGTTTAATTTTGGAGAGATGCAAGTCCGCTCAGAATAACAATAATTATTTTTTAGTCCAACAAAACAATGAAAATAAGAAACAGTATTCTCTTTTTTTTTTCAAGTGTATTTGTTTGCTTAAAAGTTACACAATGAAAAAAAAATGTAGAAATAAAATATGAATTTATGTGACTCAATTGACATTGTCTTTGCTTGTTAAACTGTTTTATTACTGCACAAAACACACATCTTAATTATTCTTAATAAGGCCTTAATAAAATCTTCATGAATATATATATATATTTTTTGATAAATGAAAGTGTTTCTTTAGTCTTAGTAACTACTTAATTACTCAGACTCTGTCCTTTAAGCCTAAATCCTAACCTTAACTTCTTAACAATGTAGTTACAAAGACTTAATAAGCTTTTTCATTTATTAATTCACCATTAGTTCATAAATAATTAAGACTTTAGTTTAGCCTTGATAAGCCGGTAATAAAGATTGACTAATGGATTAATTCCTCATGAACAAGTGAGAAATAAATGGATGAAACGTTTATTAAGGCTTATTAGCAAATTAATTACCACAATCCTTACACCTCAACCTTAAATCCTATCCTTAAGTACCTTCTTAAGTAAGCAGTTACTAAGCCTTAGTAAATGTTTTCATCCATTAAACTATGATTTGTTCTTGAATTATTACCTCTTTATTCATGCTCAATTAAGGCTTTACTAGGGATGCTTAAGGTGTAGTTGTACCAAAGATACAAAAAAGTGGTTCATTAAAAGACATTATCTATTTTTAATTTTGAGAAAGCTCATAAACTTATTTAAATTGTTTTTTATTATTGTTGTTGTTGTTGTTGTTGTTATTATTTATATTATTTTATTCATAGCTAAGAATAATGAACTAAAACATGTTCTGGTACCACTTTATATTAACTACACCTAAATTAGCCTTACTAAAACCTTAATAAAGCATGAATAAAGACTTAATTATTCATGAACAAACGATCAATCAATAGATGAAAAAGTTAATTAATGCTTAGTGACTATTTATTTAAGGAGATAAGGTTAGGATTTTGGGTTGGAGGTTGGGCTTGCGGTACTTAAGAAGTTATTAAACCTTAATAAACTTTCTGATTCATTATTTGTCATTTGTTCATAATGAATTAAGTCTTTATTTATGCTTTATTAATAGTTTATTAGGACTAATTAAGACATAGTTATTATAAAGTGCTACCCGTGTTCTCAAATCTTGACTTTTAGATTTTGGTAAATGTAAAATACAATTTTGATCAACTTATTTATCATAAACTAAAAATATCAAGCATTTTTAAATTCCACTTGTCACCAATAACATCAAAAATTTTTCCTCTTTGAATCTTACCTAACCAGAAGTGCAGCTGGTAAACGTAGATGTCCCTCTTCTTGACAGTGTTGATGATCACATAGGCATCTCCAGTGTAGAAACTCCCATGCAAAGTGTCCGGGACAGGCACCAGCTCCATGTTCTCGATCCTCCAGATGTGCAGTCCCACCTCTTTGGCTTTCACGAACTCCTTATGCTCCACCATGTTTAAGGACAGAGCAGTTACACACTTTAATCTGAGTCCACAGCGTGCTTCTTCTGTGTAGTGCCTGAGCCTGCAGTGACTGGAGTCTTTATAGAGTGTTTGCTGTGGTGGTGGAGGTAGTGGGAGGGGCCGAGTGCTACGCATACACAAGGCCACTCACGGTACAGTAGAATGCAAAAAGGCAAATGTGCAGGGAAATCAGAGCGCAAGGACAAGATCATTTTTGAGGAAGTTGAGAAATGAAGTTGGGTTTTAGTCATGGGTTGTAAATTTTCTATTCTGAGCAGTTTTAAAGTCAGAGGTTAAATAAAGTGCATGATTTTGTGTAAGATTTCACTAAACATTTTTCTTCTTTTACCCAGTTTTGATGTGGATTTTGATTGTATTTTGTCCAGCAGTTATGACGAATGTAGAGGTGAATTCACAACTGTTACTTAGCAACAATGCAAGCCAAGGGCAAAATGAACATAAAAGACACAGATGTTGGCTGTGTCCGAATGTCTATACTCGTTCCGTATCAACTCCATCACTTCACAGTCCTGCCCTCTTCAGTGGACTGGTCAGAGCACTCATTCATCTGGTCTTTTAGACAAGAAGCACACTACTTTCAGCTCACGCGGGTCACGTGACTCTCCCCTTGAGTTCAAATAACGGTCGACAAAATAAATACTGATCAAGTCCTTCTGACATATTTATGGACTACTAATCCTAATACAAATCTGGTTTAACTTGTACAATACCTTTAACCGCAAACAAACTGGATATTTCACTTTTTACAGCCCAAACTAAGGTAAGCAGCTAACGTTAGCATCTTTATGGCTAACGACTTTCAGTTACGAGTGTTTTGTTTATTCTCCGTCTCAGCAGTGAGTTGAAGCAGCTTCTTATCATCTTTATTTCAGTCGTGTTGTTTCTAGTTAAAGACCCGACGCTGTCCGCGCTGTTTTCCAATTCTCGCAATGAACTGTGGTCTATATTGACCGTTCTAGTGACTGTCAGTGCCCACTTCGTACCTCTGAACACTTTGTACCTTTTTAGCGCAACTACGCATAATAATCTCATTTTACAATATTTTGCTTTTTTGAAATCTGTAAGGGAATTTTGCGTTCAATGGTTTAGGTTCGTCTGTGTTTAATTACATTTTCATTACGGATAAAACAATGTAAAAGAAGTAAAGCTAAAGGTACAAAGTGTGCATCTGGTACAAAGTGGGCAATGACAGTGACCATCGATGCTCACTACTTTTCCAGATGCGTTGTGGGAAATTTTGAGTGTACTACTTTTTGACCTGCCGGACATTCGGACACCAAAAATGCGTGACCCCTGAATAGTGCACTCTATAATGAATAGTGTGGACGTTCAGATACAGCCGTTGATATTACAAATGATGTTTGCTTGTAATATTTTTATTTGGTTGGTGCTAGATGGTAAGGTCTGGAGGGACAAAATGTGAGTTGGTTGAAACTGTTTTTATCTTAAGCTTTACCCAAACACTCTCCCCAAGCTTACCCATTATCCAGACCCTACTTACCCATTGCCCGCCAGACCTCACATTCTACAATTAATCTTTTCATTTTGCTAAATGATTGTTTCAACTCACAGGAAACTAAAATGTCTTTGTTTTTCAACTCAATTTACTTCCTTTTATTTGTCAGTTGTATTCTTCAATTGGTGGTAGTCAGAACTTTGATCCTCCAAGTTCCGACTTGTAAATTCCCACTGGAACAGCCCTTCAACTTGGGACTTCTACCCATATGCTCAGAGAGAACTTAAGGGTAGAAAATCGAACATGGCAGTGCCCAGCGTTGTCAGAAAGATTTCCTAGCTATTTATTACTAGATTATTACCTATTATTATTATGACTTGATTGGCTCATAACTGTAAAAGGTATCTTACTTGACCACTAGAACACACAACACTCTGAGAAAACATTACTCTGAGTTCCGACCTCCGAGGGTTGGAACACACTATTAAATACAGGACTTTTACACCAAACTAAGTTCAAATTTGAAAAAATGCAATAATCTGCATAACAATCAGTCAGACCTAGTTAGTTTACTAAGAAATGTAATCAAATACATTCAAAATCTCCTCTGTGAAATGGAAGGCTTTATTATTTGATTAAGAAAGAACACGACGATCTGATTTGATCACAATGTGCTGAAATTACAATCTGCTTTTTGCCGGAAAAGATAAGGTTTACTAATTTACAACTAAAAAAGGTTACAATCACAGCTTTATATGGAACTAAATAGAACATGATGATTTGTTGCATGCACGGTAGCAGAGTGATTAGAGCTCTGGCTTCCCATTAAGGAGATCATAGGTTCTACTCCTGGGCTCAGCCAAAATAATCACCTCCTAAACTCTCTGGGTGGTGTTTGCATGTTCTACCTCACTCTAAATATTCCTAATGAATGAATGAGAGTATGTATGATTGTCTGTCTGTCTGTCTTTGTGTTATGAAACAAATCGTGAAATGAATGTGAACAAATTGTACTATGGCTTTTGCATATTTTTACATCCCCAACTCAAACTCAGAGTCAAATAAGACTAAGCTGTGTTCTCTGAAGGCACATCCAAGTCCTGAGCGCGTCCACACTTCCTCCTCACACAAGTGTCCTTCCCGTGAGTAAAGAATGAAGCTTTTCACCCTGAGAGAGAAGAGGAAGGTCACAAATAGCCTTCTATAAATGGAACAGTTTATTGGAAAAGAGCAGTAACGTGTGGGCAGACTGAGCTTTGGTCTCACACTTTGGATCTATTGATGTTTGTTCAAGGCTGGACTGTCTAAAAGATGTTCCCTGCCTGGTTTCAAATGTGTGGGTCAGCATATGTACCACAAGTAAAGGGTCTAAATCTTATATATACAGTACTTGCACATGTGAGAGGTGTAAAAGAAGCCATCTTTGTAAAAAAAAAAAAAAGAAAATGTATCGTTGAACAGGAATGAAGGGTTACAATACAACGTACGGTAGCATTCATACTCCTGGTTTAAAGAGAATGAAATCTAGAAATCTATTACAAACTCAGAGCATGATTAGTGCTTCTAAAATAATTGGGCAACAAAATGGTTACTAATGTTGATTTGAGTTGTTTTTAGACATACTAGGCCAAATTTAATGACCAGGATAAACTCTATAAATGACCAGAAGCTAAATTTTAGGCTTCTTCCTTATAGATTCAATAGTAGCGTCACCAGGCCCGTCCATAGAATTTAGGGGGCCCAAGGCAAGGGTTCCTAAACCAATAACATGCATGTTAGGGTAATATCCTCCAGCTTCGGTAGTCCTGACCAAGCCTAGCAAGAACATCTGGAGATGGGTCCCCGAGCGCTGCACTGTGGCGATCACTGCTCCTGAGGAGATGCCCCAGAGGCATTGAAGGATGGGTCAAATGCAGAGGACAAATTTCCCTACGGGGACAATAAAGTGTACCTTACCTTACCTAATAGGTCAATGGTGACCCTAAGACTCTTGGGCCCAGGACAAAAGACCCCTTTGCCCCTCCTCTGTCGATTTCTCTAAGCGTCACTGCCGTAATGGCGGCTGCAGCCAATTTAGTCACATGGGTGAGGTTAAAAATCAGACGTCTGAAAATTACACTGAAAATAATACTAAAAAAAATACTGGTAAGTGTATCTATCACTCTGTAGTGTCAGAACAGGCTTTGATAAACTTTATTTTTTGTAATTTAAAATCTCCATTGGTTTAACTTTAGACTAACTCGGTAGGGCCCGGGGGCCACACTCAGCCCTCCAAGAGGTTTAATTTGGCCCACAAAGAAGTGCTGAGATTTTTTCAAATTTTCTTAAGTTGAAAAAGATTTTGCTAAGATGTGTTAAAAGAATACAATTAAATCACTTTCTTATTGCAAATACACTTTTAAGAGGCAGCACAAAATTAGGTTTGGCCCTTGGCACACTGCATTATTATTGACCCTTTGAGAAAAAAATAACATTATTTTGAGCCACTGAGGAAAAAAGTTTGGGCACTGCTGTACTAACTGAACATACTGTTGTGTGACGTCATCCTCCCAAGCCTTTTAGACAGATGTGCTCACTTATGATGACATTTTTTACCTGATTCTGATTAAAGGGAATCTGCTTTGTGAAATCCACACAGTGTTTTGTCACTAGTTTACTTGGGTTGATTTGGATTTGAATCATGCCTATGTTTGAATAATCTTGTATTGTTTTACAGCTGAATATTTATAACTAAGCTGTGTTTTACAATCAAGTTCAGCTCATGTGTTTCAAAGTGTCTGCAGTCACAGTGACACATGCAGTGTAGGAGCTGTCATCAGCATGTGACACTTCCTGTTGGTGATGATGTGGTCTGGTGGTTTGACTTCACAGATGAGTAAGAAACATGATGGATTTAGGACTTTTTACGTCAATATGTTACGAAAAGCTAAAATGTAAAAAAAAACAAAAAACACAAATTTTAGTCAGAGCCACGTGGCGACATTTTCTTTGGGTTTAACAGGTAAGTTTAGGCTTCAAGTTGCTAAAATGGGTAAGTTTAGGACTGGGATAGGTTGAAAAATTGAGAAATTTTGGTTGAAGCTACGTGGCTTTAGTCATAGAACTATTGAAGATCATGTGCTCTGCTGACTCCAGAGAAACAAAAGACAGCTCAAACAAACATGTTAATGTGGTTAAGTTCTTGAACCTTGGAACAATGCACTTTTCTCAGACTGGAATGTGAACAACAATAGCCAGCAGCAAATCAGACAAGTTTGGGGCTTTTAGTGTCAAAGTCACTACAAATGCTTTTAACAGAAATGCAGAAGAGTTGGACTGTCACTACTAAGCAAATTGTGAAGGAGTAATTTTTTTTAATATGTCTAAATTTCAAATCCTTTTGGAGCATAAACATATGACTAGACTCTATTAAAATCAATGAATGAATGAAAAGTTGGAGGGCCTGAAGGGGTTATGTAGATACCTTAGAAGGGCCACGCTCCCACCATTATCTGGACTACACCATGCTCATGTCTCTGTCATCTTTTGACTCTGCTTTCTCTAAACATATTCCTTCCAGCCTCCAGTCTCCATACATTTGAAAGTGCATAATGACATTTGAAATTTTAATTTAAAAAAACTGTACAGACAAGTTTGCTGAAGATTGACATTGTTCTTATTTGGACACTGGCAACCAAATAGAACATAATTTATTGAGTATATATTGAGGACTGAGTTTGTAATAATGTTCTAATTTTACTTCCTCAACAAAAACAAATCTGATGTTCTGTCTGTGAGATTCCATTCTTTATTTGTATTTATTTCGTAATGTGACCTGTAAGCGCTCTGGGATCCTGGGATTCTTCAATTCTAGAGTGAACTAGTGTCGTTCTATGCAGTTTGCATGTTCACTCTGTGTCTGTGTAGGTTTGCTCCAGGTGCGCTGGTTTCCTGCTAAAAACAAGTCCAGTAGTGCCTCCTCAAGGACTGCCGAAGCAAAGCTGCAAAGCAAAAACATCTGAGAATGTGACCCGCGGAGTCACTCACATTCAACAGGCCTATGCCTATGCGTATAGAGGCAACCTCGATGAATTTACAAAACATCAATATGCGCATCCAAGCAAATTGTCAATGGAATGTGATTCAACATCTAGCAACTTTGAACATTTTAGCTTGTGCAATGCACCCTCAAAGTTGACTGTGCATGTCCCCTTTAAGTCATTGCTAAGCACTTTTACACTAGTTTTGCTATGATTTATTCCTGATTTTAAGCATAGTAAACAAAGCTATGTATACTTTGTGCAACAGGCCCATTTAAACCTTGGCTTCCACAATGCCAGTGTGGTTTGGGTGGTAAACAGTCCATTGCAGCTGCTCTCTTTCAACAGCGCATCTTCTAATATTTAGCAAAGCTCCTGTGTAAATAGATGAGTGAGGCCTGGTGGACTAACTGTCTCCACAATAATCCAATAAAAGTGACTGCATGTGATTAGAGCTGGTGTGGTGTGAGTAAGATTTTACAAAAGCAATTACATTTGGAAAATGACACCATCAGTGGTGCAGTTAGTTTTAGCAGATGTGTTTATTTAGGGACAGTGCACTGAAACACAGTATGTACGTGTTGGGTTACAGCAGAATGGCAGGCTAATGTTGAAATGCTAATACAAAATACAATTACAGTCATTGAGTCTCTCACTGTAAGCCTAAAATAACTGAAAAGCTTTGCTGTATCTGATTTATCACAGCTGATTATTGAAATAACTGTCATTACTTTAGCTATCAAATAATAGTCATGTAGTCGGCTATATAACAAGTACGACTGAAACAAGTTAATCGATAGGCTCATTGAAATAATCGCCAACCATCTTTGTAAACAAATAATCACTAACTGGTCAATTAATTCACAATATTCTGCTCAGCCCAATTTTTTGGCAGCACACTTCCTGTTTAGCTGCAGTTGGAATAAGCTACATTATCCACAATCAAACTTCAAGTGTTGTAATGGTAACAAACAGTGCATAGATCCTGTAGAAGTTATGGTTTATTTTAGCTGCCATTAACTGCTGTTAACTATCTTCTTAACAGAGCTAAAGAGGAAGTGTGCAGCCAAGAAAGTTGGACCCAGTAGAATGAAGGGAATGAAGTTGCTTAATAGGCTGAATTTGTTGTTCTTGACCTATGTTAAAGTTAGCTCTGTAATTCAGCAGTATTTTATGCATCATTTGATCTAGATTCTATTATACCATTAAAGAGTAAGCTCTTGGGGTTGAAGTTCTTGTAGCCTTCTGAAAAATCTGGCCCACTAATTGAACAACTAGCCAAACTTATATTTATTTGAAATCTCTATGGGGACATAATGGCCTGTACTTCCTGAACCAAGAAGTGAGTAAGAGTTCAAAAAATGGTTATGGCTGGGAAAAGCTTCAGATTGACCTACAATTATTAATGAAAAGTGTGTAATTTTTGTGTTTCCGCTGTAGATTGCATGTAAATCTACACTTCCAACACTTCACCTAAACTCATATTTTACAAAGTCTTGAAAAGAGAAATCCCCCAACACATCAATTACCAAATAAAAGTTAGCAAACAAAGGCTACAAGACATGCATGAACTGAGGAAATGAATTGAGTAAGTAAGTAAGCTTTTCTTTGTATAGCGCTTTTTTGAGCGGCAATTGCACAACAGTAAATGTAGTTATCATTAAGATAACTGAGTTTCGTGGGCAGGCGCTGTTCTCCAGACCACGTCACCGGAAGCCTTCTTAATTAAGCTCACAAATCTGTCTCAGTCTGACTCTGTGTTCTCAAACCACCCACCGACCTCCCTTACTACACAATATTCCTTCCAGCGCTCTTAAAAGGAGGGTGGTGGGTTCTGAATGGGCTGGGCCGTTCACCAAGACAGAGCCCCAACACTCAGTCTCACTGCCTGGCCCATCGTTCATCTGTTTCAAAATGATCCTTGCAAATGAAAGCAGAAAATGTGGGAATCTCTTTTGCTCATGAATGCAAATCCAAAATAGAACAAAAATGGTCTGCGGTGCTTCAGGAAGAGGACGTATAGAAGATGCTTCACTAAACGTCTTTCTGGATCGAGCAGATTATTAAAGAGCAAAACGCAATATTAAAAACATGCACCAAAATTCAAAAACGCAAATGCAATCCAATATAAATTCAAAAACATGAGCACAAATTGAAAAACATGCACCATATTTTAAAAACGCAAATTCAAAAACACAAACATAAATTGAAAAACACTAAACAAAATTACAAAGGCGAAATCAAAAACAGGCGCCAAAACAAAGAGATACAAATACTAGTTTAAAAACAACATAAAAAAAAAAAAAATTTCAAAATCATGAGCGTTAATTCAAAATCATGCACCAAAATTCAAAACACACAGCAAAATTCAAAAACAAAAATGCAAATTCAAAAGCACGCCAAAATTCAAAAACACTAACATAAATTCAAAAACAGAAACCAAAACAAAAGCAAATCCAAATTCCAAAAAAAAAATATTCAAAAACACTCACACAAATTTAAAAACGCGCAAAAAAAAAATATATATATATATATATGCACCCAAATTGAAAAACTTGTACCAAAATTCAAGAACACGTTCCAAAATTAAAAAAAAAACATGTTCCAAAATTCAGAATCACAAACGCAAATTCAAAAACACAAACACAAATTAAAATTTTTTGTAATGTTGATGCAAGTTTATAATTTTGGTGCATGTTACTGAATTAGTGTGTTTTGGAATTTTGGTGTGTGATTTTGAATTTTCAGGCATGCCTTCGAAGTTTTGTGTGTTTTTAAATTGCTGTTTGTGTGTTGTTGTTGTTGTTGTTTTTTGCATTTGTGCTTTGCCCTTCATTGCCACCATAGATTATTGCAGGTTGAGAAATGAATTACAATACAAAATTAAATTACATAATAAACAAATAAAAAATATGAAAATGACAATAACTGACAGTAAGCAATTACAGGAACTGATGTGCATAAAGTCAAATTATTTGAATTTGTATGAGGAAGCTGATTATTAATACCAGGAAAGCATTAGCCAATAATTTGAATAACTTCTTCATTGCAAAGTTGAACAACTGAGATCCTGCATGACATCAAACAATAAAGATTCTCCTGAAATAAATCAAAGCAAATCTTCAATAATTGTGCATCTTATTTCAATATCCAAATATCACAAGTCACAGATAGCTTTTCAAACATTTAAAAACTTTATTCACTCTCTCACGACAAACAGTTCATGTGAAGGATGTTAAAAATGACTAATGTACAATGAGTTTATCAAATGTCAGTATGAAATGTTAAAATAGTCTTCTCTTCTACACATATGAAACAATCTGATGGCTTTTGAACATATTTACAGCAGCGCAATACCTCTGAGGAACTTTCTCACAAACAGCAAAGAGATGTAGTGAAAACAGATAGAATTCAATATTATTTTTTGTAACACATTTGCTAAATAAAAAGTTGAAGTGATAAAGATGCTATACACGATTTTTACTTTTATAAAAATGTAAAAAAATAAAATGTTTTGTTTCTCTAACCTAATGCATTCTGAACCTCCAGATTGTTTACCATAATATGTTTTAAGCTTTTTCCACAGATGTTAGGAGCAATGTGCTGGTATGCTAACAGCAATTAGCCACAATGCTAACAACAACAACAGACTAACTTGTCAGATGTCGTCAAGGCATTTAAGACTAGTTTTTACCTGAATAGATACATTAACACGATATCTATGCTGGGAGGAAATTGATTTTACGTTATTTTACTGTTAAAAAACGGGTATAGCACCTTCATTAACATTAGATGAAGTGTGGAATGTTAGCAAAAAACATTGATAAAATTCAAATGTCTTCATATATGAGTCAGTTTGTAATACGGAAAATAAATAAAATGCAAAAATAGTTAAACATAGTCATTATTAAAATAAAAACCTTTATTTTAATAATGACTGTATAGTATGTTCTATATTAGAACATACCTTTTCAAAAGCTGTTATTAAGGATTTTAGTTAAAAGAAATAATCAAAAATCAGTAGTTTTCAGCACGTTCATTAGGATTTTACTTTGCTCTAGCCAGATGTTTTCTAATCGAGTTGCCCACTTCAGTTTACTCTTAAAATAACAGATATAAGGGGGAAAAAACAGTAACAAATGCATAAAATTATAATAATAATAAGCAAGAGTTGGCGCCATAATTGTTAGCTTACATGTTTGAAAATTGTAAAATGAAATTAAATATTGAACAAACATTTGTCACTTTTTACATGAAATGCTACAGTAACAAAACGTGCTAATGTACTGATGAAAACAACATGAAGAGAACATAAAAATGTTTATGAAAAGTAGAGTTTCAGGGATAAATGCTAGCTTTGTTTTTCTTATGTTAGCTTATGTTTGCTATAGTGTTTATACTGTATATTGCTTTGCTTTGCTTCACTTATTGGCCTATTGCTGTATTTTGTTGCCAAGACAGGGCTAAAACTGACATATTTTTTAGTAGTTAACTTTAATCCAGGGCATCACACACCATTGAAGCAAAAACCTCCATCGAGGAATTCAATGTATGTAAAGAATCATTTGTTAAACAAAAGATCAACCTTAAAGTATATATGATCCGTTTTAAGTATAATTTTCCAATTTTAACTTTAAATGAAAGATTTATACTTGTTGTAAATATAAATTCACACACAAAAAAAGTGTATTCTTGTGTTATTGTGTCATTAGATGTAATTTGGCCCTGCCATTCTACAATTGAAGTCATTTGCCAAAGTTGAGTCAAGCATGATAGTTGTATTTATACTTTCATAAAAAGCTGCCAGAAACAGCTAGAAATGTACTATCAATTATGTCCTTGGATCACCTCATTTGACATATATAAAGTTTCTTCAAAAAGTTCCATAATGTTTATTTTTGATAAAAGGCAAAATCTTGTTTAGTTTAACACTAATGTCAATAATATTTAACTTAAAATACACATATTTAAAAGGAAAATGATAAATGTAGCATATTCTACAATCTGTTGTTTGTCCTCGTAGATGTTGGAGAAGTCATTCTATCTAAAAGCTTCTGGACACATCGAATTTAGACCAGCCCAGTTGGTTGCCAGGTAACCTTCTTAACATTTAATATCAAGAAGGAAAAAAAGTAGGCTATCCTAAAAAAATATGTCAAATGTAATGAAATTAGCACTTTAAAAGGGTGTACATTTAAAAAGTTAATTGTATTTTTGGGCCACATTTTCTTTTTTTATGGATGACTACTTTATTATTTTATTCAGCCAGCTTTAAGGTTGAAATATAGTGACTGAAGACTTCCAGAGGGAGTACCTATGCCTGTGCAGTTCTTACTTCAAAATATGTGAAATGACCCTTACATTATTTCGTGGCAAAGTAGAAAAACTTACTCTCGCCAAACATCATCTATAACAAGAACGCAACCTATTAATAAAACCTGATATGCTTCATTTCATTTGATAGTTTGATTTCATATTGTTGTCTTTGTCTTCTATAAAAGATATTATGTATTTCGCTTAATGGTTAGTTGCAGCCCTGGTTGACCTTTGTAACCAGTTTGAGGAGTTCAAATATACAAATTATTAACGGTGCTCTATGTAATTTTTTTGGAGAGGGTACGCCACCTTTCTTTTTTTAGAGGTATTTCTGCGGCAATATTAACAGTGTGATGAAATGAATTGGCTAAATTCAGCTTGAGCTTTATGAATTTGAACCAGGATTTAACCTGGAAGTAGTGATAACGCTGCAAAAAATAACTCACAATTTAAAACAAGTTGAATTTAAAGCATTTGGTCTACAATTTACATTTTTTGTTTGTTTCTGTCAAAATTAAAGTTGTATATTCATAAATCAAACTGTCTCGAAAATAATATTAAATAAACTTAATAAAAACAACTTAAAATATACATAATTCTTGTCTTATATGTTGAATTCAAATCACTTTAACTAATACAGCGTTGTAGAGTATACAGTTTTAAATAACATGGACCACCACCGACTGCAATGCTGGGCCTATAAAGTGCATGTGATATGAGAAAAGTGAACTTAAGTTTTTTTCAAATATTGTAGTTGACACTCGCTCCTCAGTGATACATTTAGTGCAGACAAAAAGTTAACAGAATTAATTAGTATTGAAACAATGGAGGACCCAGTGTAACAAAGACGTGCACTGCAAAAAACACTCAACTGATAAGATTGAACTTGGTTTGAATGGGTTACTGGATAGTTTGGGATTTCACAAATTCATTATTTTTTTAGACTGAAATGCTTCAAACTTTTCGACAGAATTCAAATCAAGCAGCTTGCTTTGCTACACTTACTAATAACTACATCTTATTTAGTATGATTAACACATGAACAAAAGCTTAATTAACAATGCATTTTAACTGAACAAATAATTAATGATTCAGGCTAAGTAACAATTGAATTAAGAGATTAGGATTAGTATAGGAGTAATCTAAGCACGAATTACATCTAATAAACTTTTTTTTTTATTAATTAAGCTTTAGTAATGTTAATTAGGATGTAGTTATAATAAAGTGTTATCAATTAGGGTTTTTTTAATATATAGAAATTTGGGGAAAAAAGCCACGTTTGACTGGTCAAAAATCTTTAATAAAATTATACTTTTTAAGGTCGATCTGATTTTCTCAGAAAAAATTTTTTTAATTCCAAATTCGTTGTCTTCGATAACTGGCCCACAGCCAGTAAAACATGCTGTAAAGATTACTGCAGTATGAGCTCTTGCAGTCCGGTTCCTCTGTGTAAAAACAACAGATTCTTGTTCAGTCAAACTGATTAACAATATGAACTGAGTGGGCAGTGAGCTTAGGCATAAGAGACTGTACATTATTAATCTTATAGTAATGTTGGTTTTTATGTACAGTATATGTCTGTGTGTCTTACTGTCCTACCTTCTGTAATGTCCTGCATGTTCTACTCTAATCAAAATTGCTCCGCAAAGAAATAAAATGTAAAGAACCTTGACATCTGTGAGTTATGGCTAAAGCTAGCATAAAAAAGAAACTTCCAGTATGCTAGCTTTTTCTTCATTTATTTCTCCTTTCTGTCTGCATTTTAGTGTTAAATAAACTATGCACTAGAAACTGCGTTTTTCTCTTTTTTTCATCTCATAAAAGAGGAACAGCTCAATGTAGACTATCCATTCATTTATTGTCTTCCGCTTTATCTCGAGTTGTTTTTTTAATGCAAGTAGACCAAGTCCTGGTGGCCTGATTTTTTTCCAACCCAGTTATGCCAGACACCATCACTTTGCATTGGTGGCTATGCTAGCAAAAGTTTATAGTTTAAGATATTTACTTAAGGGATTTGGGTAAGGTTAGGGTTTGGATTAGGGTTAGGTTAAGTTAATTTGGTTAAGTTTAGGGATTTGGGAAAGGTATGCTAACCAGGAATCGGCATAACTGCGTTGGGGAAATTAAATGGGGACGCTTTGCGTCCATGGTTGCGCGGGCTTGTGTAACCTGTAACCTAGCGGGAGCGGGAGTTTTGCCAAAGCGAGTAGAGCAGGGAAAGGCTGTAGAGACTTTAAATAAACCGATAGGGTCCAGCATGGTCCTTTAACCATGCCTATAAATCAAAATGCCTTATTCTGAGGAAACCTAGCATTTTAAAATGTCTATGAAAAAGGAACAGCTTGGTGTAGAATTTGTTTTTGTAGACAGGTGTAGGTCTCTTTAGGTTTACAACAGGCCTATTCAACTTAAGGCCCGGGTGCCAAATCGGCCCTCCCAGAATCTGATCTGGCCCTCAAATCACTTTCCTAATATTACAAAGCACTAGTCATCTTGATTGTATTGTATTTTTACGGTCTGAAAATAAGATTTATGGTTTTTTTTTGTCAATTCCAGTTGCACTCATTGATTAGATTCTAGTGATAAATGGTTGTCTTTTTATATTTTTAGCAAAACAATCCACGCTGCTCTTGTTTTATTGACAGTTAAAATATGCCCCAATAAACCTAAATCTCGTTTCACTTGGTCACTTGACTTATTGCTGATTTGGACATTTTGTAGAGCCATGAAAATTGACTGCAGCATTCGTTATTATAACTAGAGAAACAATTCTAGTGAATATTTGATGCAACCTCGTGCCAAAAGCGGTAACGTATTGTGTTACTCCCCGACCCAGAAGCTATGGTTTTTAGTGAAATCTGGCCCTCTGGAAAATCTAGTTCAATAGCCCCGGTTTACAACATGGCATTGTAAAATTTCTTTCCAAAACTGTGAAAAATGTTTCAAAATAGTAAATACATCTCATAGGCTACGCGGTACAAAGTGAGAACAGGGCTGGCAGAAAAACAGTTAAAGGTCCTGTACCTGATTTTTGCTTCATCAGGGAAACCATCCTACTCTAACGTGAACCAGTCAAAAAGTGACTTTTTCCATTCAAAAAGTCTACCAGTGATCGCCACTCAAACCAGTAGAATGTTTTTTGCAGTGCATATGTGGTTGAAGAAGAGTTAGTGGTTGCCCTGGGGAACGCTGAAGCTCTGCGACGCCCCTCTGACCGCAGTCGTGTTGCCTCCACAGTCCACGTACTGGTACATCTCCTGAGAGACCTGCTCCGAGTGGCCGAAGTACGTGGTGGTCACCGTCACTCTGATGCAAGACGAGACAGGAAACAGGTTAGAGAATGTACAACAAAAAACAAGGAGAGAGAGTTGAAGGGACGTCACCATGTCAAATATAGTGTTTCTAAAAGAACAACAAAAAATTGCCAATGGAGTAAGAACAGTTTTCTTAACCCACTGGCAAATAATTTGGCTTGAAATAAGAAGCAATGTCTTGAAATCAATTTGAAACTCTTTGAAACAAGGAAAATAATCTATGTCTCTACAATAAATAGGTTTCCTCCGGGTACTCCGGTTTCCTCCTACAGCTAAAAACATGTCCATTAATGCCTCCCCTGACCCTTCCCCCAGGGCTCCCCTGCAAAAGAGATTCTGAATCTCAGTGGGACTTCCCTGGTTAAATAAAGGTCAATTAAATCAATTAAATTAAATTAAATCAAGGTTAAACTAGACAAAATGCCTAAAATTAAGTTTCAATCCTAGAATCAAGCAACTTTAACTATTTTTTGCCGTGTAGGACATTTGTGTCTGACCTTACTCAGTCGTGCAGGTGCAGTTTGATTTTAAAATTGCTCTGTTTTATCTAGATTTCTAGCTAAAACTGTACTGCAGTCAGTACTCCAATGTTTGTACACCGCACCTTTATATTTTGCTTTTAGCCTTGATCGAGAGCTATCGGATTTTCAAAACTACAAGCAACCAAGCCTTTGACAAAAATAAGTAAATAATAAAATAACTAGTAAAGTAAATGTGGTGTGTCGCCCCAAAAGCACTAATGAGGCTAAAGCTTTCTGCACACTACAAGAGTTTTGGCCCGAGTTCAGGGAGGTGTGGCCAGAGTAAGGATTGTTGTAATGTTTCTCTCCTTATGTGTGTGGATTACTGCGACTGTGTTATGACTTTTTGTCAGGTTGTATCATTGTAAGGTTCACATGTTGCACGAGACAGCATTTATCACAAACAGCCATTGGTGCATCTGCCTGGTGACGGCAGCTCTTAAAATGTAAAATAAAGAAGAAACGTTGAAAAAAAATATCCAGGCACTCCAAAACAATAATGAGCCGCAAGAAGGAAGTAAAATAAAAGGCCTTTCTTAACTTGGCCTGGTTAATAAAGGTGACATTTCATCATTGTTGTTTTACTTTTATAACCTCGCATGTGAAAGAAAACACTGTGTCATTTCTGTTCTTCCTGCCACACGATGAGACTCTGAGACAAATAATTGTTGTAAATTTTCTAATGTCCGGGGCCTTTTCTTGTTTGGACACGTCTAAAAATCGCGGAAGATCTTAAACTTCTTTAGTGTGCAGCTGCTTTAACAAAACTAAGGCTGACAGAACCTCAAAGTCATTTTTTTCCTGCATTTGTGTTTAAAAATTCTTCCCTTCTTCTGCTGGCAGCTAAACTTCACCCATCATCAGAATTGGACGCCAAGTTTACAAACATGAAAATTCATTGCTACTTACTGCATCATCACGCCTATGTTGTGGACTTTGATGGTCTGGAGGGTGCAGTAGTCGCTGGAAAACAAGATTTGCGTCAGGAGGACATATGTAAAATGAGTCTGGAATGAATACATTTGACAGATTTTGATTCGGACAACTGGCAGCTAAGAAAATGCACGTGATGTATCGATATTGAATTGACTTAAAATCTGGTTGTTGTTACTTACTACATGTAGCTCATCTCGTCGGCGATGAGCGTAGGAACCGTGTAATCGATCTGAAACAGAGCAGACGGGTCAGCGGAGGGCGTACGCGTGTGTTTGGTCACTATGGCGACAGAGGCTTGTACCTGCTTCATGTCCAGAGGGCTGATGGCTGTGATGTTACTGATGCGAGTTTTCCCGATGACAGTCTTGGCGAACTGCACCTGCGCCGTGATGTTGGTCACCTCCACCGAGTAGTAGTTATTGTTGGTGATGTTTAGAGTGTTCTGATGGGGAAAAGAATATAAACATTCAAATTTTACTGGTCAGATTTATATGGCAGCGAAAAATTCAACAACTGAAATGTATAGATATATTTTTTCTAACTAGACTAGATCTTTGCAGAGGTCTAAACCACTCAGCAACCATAGTTATAAGATTACCGCAAAGTGATAAAGTAAAAATAAACCCGCAATTTCAGAAGTTCATCACCGAAGATCATCACCGGCAATACCGGCAGCAAGAATGTTTTTGCATGCAATGATCTTTTCACATATTGAATATTGCTTCACTTATTGGACCCTCACAAACGACACCACACTCAAACAAATAGAATCACTGTACAAACGAGGGCTAATAAAACAATTTTATATAACCACTGTTATACTTCAAATATGCATGTACAATATACAAAACACTCCATGGACTTGCACCACCATCACTTTAAGAATTCATTAAACATAAACCCACCACTGGCAGAACCACCAGAGCAACAACTAGAGGTGATTGTGAGGTTCCTTACAGACACAATCAGTCCTCTCAGTCGTCGGCTTTAACATCTGGAATAACATCCCTCACACAGTAAGACAATCTCCCACATACAACACATTCAAAGCACAACTTAAACATTACCTCAAATCCAATCAACAATGCACTCACTAGAGCTGTTCAGACCTCATGTCACATGATACATATACGTATGTAGCATGAGACATGAGTCTGAACACACTCATATTTTACTGTTGTTTACTGTTGTTGTGGAGCGGTGCATGCATACATATACGTATGTAGGCATGCACCACATATATGTATTACTCTGCAATCTCTGTTGCGATCTCCTGTAAATGTCACTAATTCTATGTAAATATGTATGATTGTATAGACTGTACATTTTTTAATTGGAACCTTTATATTGTGTTGTTGGTGTTTCTTGTTGAAAATTAGCTTTGTAGCTTAAACTGGCACATTTACAGAAATGTTCATTAATGTGCACTGTCCCTGTTCAAATAAATAAATTAATTAAATAAATAAAAAAAATACAGAACAGTGTGTGTTTGTTTGTTTTAGTGCAATTTTTTGTTCAGACAAAACCAGTCAATAATAAGTGACAACCACAAGATGGCAGCATTCAGTAATATTTTACAAATTGATGTTTCTCCTAGTTTTTTTTGGCTTAGCAGAGCTGGTTCCGTCTGCCACATGGACATGCTATAGCACACAAAATAGTCTAAATATTGCAGGTTTAAAATTGTAATCTGTAACATTTAATGTCATTTGAAATAGTAATAATAGAAACTTATATTTAAAGACATGGATAACATATATCTATGTTTATGTGTCGAATATAAATATGTGTTATAAAGTTTCTGATTTAGCATGAAATGCAAAAACTTCTATACATATCCATCTCAAACGCACAGCATAAATGAGCCTTAACAAATGCTTGTTAATGTAAAAGAAGAAAAAAATAAACTATTTGTTTGTAGAGCAGGGTTCTGAACTGATTACTCACACTAGCGAAATGAGGATATTTTACGTTTTCTCGTGAGAAGCACATTTCTACAACCCTATAAACATAAATATAAATACTGTATAAATATAAATATAAATGTAAATTTAAATGTAAAATATAATGAAATGAGTGTGTTCTAGTCGAGTGTATTTCTATTCCTCAAATAGAAAACGCCTGTTACATTAGAAAAGCTAAGGCCCTATTTATTAAATATTTGCTGAACAATGTCCTGGCATTGTAACCATTTATGAATAGGAAGTACATTTTCAATCCAAAATTAGCTAAACTAGGATGAATGTGTAAAATCTCAAAAATGATGATAGTCAAATGAGTAGTTCATACAGACTTTCATTTTGATTTAACCTTTTTTCTAGCCTGGGATCCAGAGCCCATGCTTCAGCAAATTGCAAAGAATGAGTCTGGTCACCACACCTCCGCCTGCTTTTCAGATCATCCCCACAACATACCGAGCCATCAAATTAGTTTATCTGTGTGACGCAGATGAAACAAACGAGCTGATTGGTCGTCTGTCATTTAGATCAAAATCTAACTTCACTCACCTCACATTAAAATAGTTTTTTGCTTCGCTCATTGTTTTTCAGTTCCACGTGATATTTTTTCAGTATTTTTCCACATATTTTTTATAGTAAGCAGTCACGTTGATTTTCTTACAGAAGATGATGCTGTCCCTGATTGACTAATTAATCTGTCAATCACAACCACTGAAATTTGAAAGACGATCCATTATTTTTTTTATCGTCTGGATTTTCAGAGAAACCTTTTTCCTGACTCTTACCGTAATGTTGAGATAGACGCTCCTCCTCTCCTGGTCATAGGCCACGTAGACAGACTTGACTCCCACGTAGGACACGTCTATGGAGCGAGGGAAGAGGAAGAAGACCGCCAGGCAGGAGAGGAGAAGGCACACCGCCACTGAGGCCGTCACGTACAGCTTCCTATAGAAAGACACATGAGACATCAGCTCACACACTCTAGTCCTATTGGCATGGGATAATGTTTACTTCAGGACCTCTGGTAAAATGTAATGATTATTGAGTACAACTGAGTTTCTAGTCCAGTGTAAATTTTACCTACTCTAATTTGTCAAACTCAAGGCATTCTAGGGTGATTCTAGTCCCGTGTGAATGCTTTTGTCTGCAGTAAGTGAACTGTATATAAATTAAGTAAAAAAAAAACTATCACCTGGAATTAAAAGCCCATTGTATGTCAATAGATGGTCGAACATATGGCTAGGGGATAACAAAATATGAATACTGCTTTTAAAAATATATTGAAAGAATATCATTTATATTTTCTAATTGTTACTGTCAAATAATAAGCTTGTGTGATGCATAGAATTTAGTTTTAGTCGGCAAAAGACATCACCTAAATACAATTTTCTATGTAAACTTTTTGTTGTTCCTGTAACCTTTTTAGCCCCTGGCCCCTTTTCTGGCGTGTTCCCACATAAGAAGGACCAAGAACCATGGAAGCCACTATGGGAACCAACTTAGCTCCTGCTGTGGGGCAAGTACTTTTATCTTAGTCCGAGAACTTTTTGTTGAAGCACGTTGTACGCACGCGACGCACATAAACAACACCAGGCACGTCGGAAAGCTTTTGTAAAAATAATAATGGCATTAAAGTTTACTGATGAGGTGAGAGATGGACAGATGCAGAGGTACAAGCACCGCTAAGTCCGTACGCTAACGAGGAGGTACAGCGTGGCCTTGAGGGACCGGACAAAAAACGTATGAATCTACAGCAAGCTAGCTGATGAGGTAGTGCAAGTTGGCATTTATTTCACAGTTAAGCAATACCACAAGAAAATAAAATCAAGAACCATGGCAGCCAGAGTGTGGCTAACAGAAAAAAAGCAAATAGTTTTCCGTTCTCAACTGTATTTTGGCACACTGTTCAGCGGCTGATGTCACCGAATGTGCCCTGGTGCCTCTTGTGAGCATCGTGAATGCAGCAGCTACTTGTTCCTAAGGTACAATTGTCCCCGTGAAAGAAGAGGTGTAGAAGTGTTCCTAATGTCTGGTTCTTGGCGCTTTCATGTGCGAAACACCTATTTTATTTTTACTTTCTAATGAGCAGACTATGTATTATGTATTTACCTTCAAACTTGTAATTTCAAAGATGTCGAAATACAATATTATTCAAACTAGTTTTGATGCAGATCAGCAAAACTAACAAATTAAGAAAGATCAAATTTTCTCCTATTTGCAGCATGTTTTTAATGGGCAATAGAGGGGGAACTACATTGACCATAATCCTTTGCTGTTTATCAACGTAATTTATTAGCAATAGAACCCATTTTTGCTTCTTCATTCACACCAGGAACACAGCATATTAACATTAGTAATTTGACCTTCCCCCATTTATAACTCTACAAACCTACAGAGGCACATTGTGAAAGCAGGTCAATTTAAATGTGACCCATGTAATAGCAGAAGTCCAATTGAAATTGGCCTGGTTTCTGCCTCACAGCACAGCACAGGAGGTGAAGTCTGGGGCCAGATGTTTCTATGGCCCATTTAACCGTAAACGTTTATAGGGGGCAGTGAACATCAGGCATATTTCAAGGTATTAAAGAGGTGACTATTGTGGGTCATTGGAAAGTGTTTGTCTACAATTGTTGTCTAGACACCCAATAAATGGCTAAATAAAAAAATACAGTGATGTATCTACAACTAATTAACTTGTTTAAATAGCTAAATAGTCATAGTGGATTTAAAATAGTGAGCGTGCTAATTGAGTCACTTAAAAATCATCTACAGTGTCATCACATGTTGTATTGTTGATGCAAGACAAATTGTTTTGTTCTTTGTGAACAAATCAACCGCAACTGGTTTCGTGGAAAGTTGGTAAGTAAATAATCTTACCCCAACATCCTGTGCAATACATGTGACTTTTTTTTTTTTTTTTTTGTAGGAGCTGTGTCCAGTTTTTATAATTATAAAAACGTAAACAAACATAACTCTTATTTAAAATTCATTCATTCTACAAAAACTGTGTTTTCAACTTTAAAAAATGGCAAAAATATAGTTGTTGGAATTAGATTTTTCTTTTTAGAATTAAACTAAGCATATATAAAAATATACAAAAAAATGTTTAGGCCTAATTCAAACGTATTTATTTTTTGTATGGGATTTTCCAATTTCCGAGTTTGGTATGTGTATCAGCTGTGAGCTCTCACGCCAACAGCAGCCGCAGCACAGGAAAAAATTTCCCAGAGGAATGAATGAAGTCTGGCTTTTATGCACAGAGAGATGGAAATACACAAGGAGTTTGAGCGAAATAAAGTGTGGATTTAGCAGAAACTGGAGGTGCGAGAAACTTTGTGCTTCAGGTAAGAACTACACACACATCAAATTGAATGCCATATAAAATGGACACAGTCGTTGTTTCTCGGGCGGGCAAGCACACGGGGGGCGTCAGGATCAGGCGTCAGCCGTCATGAAAAACTTGTCCCGTGCAGGTCTCTAACACAAAGCTGATATTAAGGGTAGTTTAACCATTGTTCTGAAAGGTTGTTGCTAATACATGCTAGCCTCATATGCTGTTGAGTTGGAGATTTGGATTGACTGTGGAGAGTTGCAGTTACTCACGTGCGTCTGGGCCTCAGTCTCTGGTCACTGTAGGGAATCAGAGCCACCAGCTGGTTCTCCTGCCCTGGAACACAAGGCAGAATCACTTATAAAAGTGAACCACATCAACACGTTCTTTCATCTCTAAGCTAGAGCTAAAGAAATACAAACAATAGAAATACACTCTGGTCAATTTTCAGTATAGTTTTTGGACAATGCTGTATGACTACACAAATATAATTCTAAAAAAAAAAAAAGATCATTGTTAAAGCAAGTTTTGTTTTACTATCATCAATTTTGGTTAAAAAAAAAAAATCAACCAATCGGTTTCTAAACCAGTGTAAGTAGCATAATATTTTCAAACGAAGCTACAGTATACCACATACAATGTGAACCCTCTCTCTCTGTCTGTCCTGAAATCACCAGAAAGCTTAGTCCTTAGTTCTACTGTTTGTGTCTATGGGTACGGTAAATGTCTATGTTACTGTGGATAATAGTCGATAGGGCTACTGTAATAACTGCAATAATGTAATGTTATAATCACTCAAAATGCAAAAGTGATCAAGCCATTGCAACAACAACCACACTTAAGTGCAGTGACGTCCAGAAGCTTTTCCGTTGTAGTTTAACTGTTTAACAATTAGGTTATTTCAAAGCTACTGCTAGGCCTCCCTTGAGTCAAGCTCAACTAGAGTCTTGAGAAGAGTGTCTTTATAGTGCATTTCTTAGTGGAGATGGAGAAGCAGCAGATTTAATTGAAAATAGACTTATTGGAAAACACCAAAACTGCAATAATTTTTGCACAAACCTCAGTCCAACATGAGTTTAGTAAAGCAGAGAACAGTGTTTTTAATTTTCTGACATATGCAAGTGCACATAGATAAAATAGTAAATATCAGAACTGATCTACGAGCCAGCTACTAAAGAGTCTACTGAAACATGCAGGGTCGGGTGCTAAGGAGGAGTGTTAGACATGAGTTGCTCTTCAAAAGAAAATATTCAGCTTAGTAAGTTACAGCATTAACCTTTTGGACAACATCAAACTGTATGGAAATTAGGCTCGCTACAAATCTATTTTCCAATCAGATACGTGGCCTCAGAATAGCTGCTGACGCCAAGTAAAAGTGTGATAATACAGTGTGTAACAATAACAACAGCAAGAGCACAAGGCTTGTTATGCATAAAACAATAGTCTGTTGTCAGTAACAATAAACTGTTTTCGTTGTAAAGAATTAAAAATATGATAAAACAAATCTTTCTACCTCCTAACATTGAACATGACAAACAAGGCAGGACGCTTCTGTTACCTCTGGGTATTCGGCCTGTGCCCTGGCAGGTGGGGCAGGTCACACTATCTCGCCCGGTGAACTCCACGTAGGGGAACTGGGACACATCCTCACTCTTGGTCTCCTCCGTTTGGTTATCCTCAGTGGGGGACGTGAGGTGGCTGTCCTGGTCGTCATCCTGCCCCGAGAGATGGGTGAGGTGGGAGAAGGCCTTCCCCATGGTCACAGCTACTGAAAACACAAACTCTGTGAGGGGCTGCGAGGACGAGTTTAGAGGCACTGACAGTTAATCTTTAACCTGGAGGTAGGACTAAGTAAATACATGTTTACAGTCATGAGCACACAGTATTCAGCTCATTTTCCTAAGCTTTGTTTGGATGACGTCATGTATTTTGCAAATCGACATTGAGATGGAATGTCGAATTCCAACTAGAGCTGCACAATGAATCTAAATGTATATACAATTGTAAGAAAAAGATGCAGCTGCTTGCAATAAAGAAAAATGTCACAAAAAATGAATAACTACCTCTAAAAGCTGGGTTATACACTTAAATTACAGTTTTTTTCTTTCTTTCTTTCTTTCTTTCTTTTTTTTAACTAATTCAAAATGTTGTGACTTTTGCAGCAGATGATTAGACCAATTAACCTATTGTAATACAAACATTTGGTGATTTTTTTATAAACAACAGAACCTATAAAACCGGCGAAAGACCAGAATAGAGAGCTTTGCAGCAAGACTTCCTCTGCGTTCTTAGGTGTACATCAGCAAAAACAATAAACCTGTTAAACTCCTGGGTATGTCATAATCACAATACAGCCAGTGTTATTAAATGGTCAGAAAAAATAGTATTAGTAATAGTCTCTCTTTGTAAAATACATAGATGCTAAACACTACAATTATGGTTCATGGATACTGTGACTCACTATACCTGGTTGTTCCATGGTCTGTTTGTTATTTATTCAAATCAAATATTTATTTTTTTTTAACAAAACTTTATTCATCCAATCTCAATCAAACAATTCTCCATTATACATTTAACCACTCAAAGTATTGTTAGCGGGGCCCACAAGTCCATAAATTTGTCCATAGTCAGTTGAAGTTGAGCAGTTATTTTGTCCATTATGAACATTACTTGCAGTGCTTCCTTCCACTGTTGTATTGTGGGGGGTGAGGCCTTCAGCCAAGACTTGGTAATAATTTTTCTCGCAACCAGTAACAAAATTTGAAGTAGTTTAGTATTTTTTCTTCCAAGTCCATTTTCTGGAAAGATACCCAATATAAATATCACCAGCTCTCCTGACAAGTCATATTTCAATATATTACTCAAATGCAACAGTCCTCCAATACAGGTTTAAATCAAATATTTAATGTGTTTTTCTAGTTTATTTCTATCGACGTGGGCACGTTTTGCAGAACACACAAAAGCAAGTGCTAGATGGGCAGTAATAAAAACGACTACCTGTCATTTTTACCCTGAGAATTAGAAGAAAAAAACAAAACAAAACGCCTACTTCTTTTTGTACAGATTTCGTCATTAATGCCACCTGGATCCCAGGTTTGTTAATCATCGACGATGTTTATGGTCTATTACTTCCTTTTGCTTCCATTTTTGGATTGTAAACAATCTGATAACAGGATGAAGAGTCTGTATTTTCCGTGCCTTTAGCATCAGCTGACAGATGCATCACCTCCATCATGCCCCACTTTGTCGCCGCAAGCAAAAACTTTAGCTGGGCCTAACATGACTGTGTGCTACATTAATGACTAATTTAGTTGTTATTCCAACTTTGACCAGCTTTATAGTACAGACTGAAATTTTACAATAGCATGATGAGCCTAACCGATCGCACAAGCAATCCTGAATGTCAGGAATTTACAGCTCAGTTAGCTAGTCAATAATATGATGATGTAGCTAGCAGCTAGCGTAGCGCTAGCAAAACACGTCTGACAAAGCTCGTTTTGTACAAAGAAACATCGATTCTTAACTGTAATGTTTAGAGTAAAAATATATTAAATAAAAGAGAGATCTAAAACTCAAAAAAGTGTAGAATGTAAACTTTCTACCTGGATGTGACCAGTGATGCTGCTGCTACTGATGCTGCTGCTGCTTCGTCGTGTTGTGATTATCCCATGGACGTATAATACTTCCATGGATTTTCCCATTTCCCTGTCTGACCGAAACAGACATGCGCACAAACGATATGTTCAAGAGCATGGGACATAAGGAAAGGACATGGTAATTTGAAATTTTTGAATCACAAACTAATTTTATTAGATATACGATGTTAGCTAGAAGAAAACATGGTCATAGCCAATAACAAAGGCATTTATAATACATGTATCAATAATTAATACGCTTGTGAAATGCATCCAATATTTCTATGGAGAAATAGTGACAGTTCAAAGTAGGCTATCCCCAAATCAAAATATCAAGAGGGGTTTGGGCAATTGGCAAAAAAAAAAAAAAAATTGTGATTTCAGCGTAATAGAGTTTAGTTTAGTTTAGTTTAGTTCAGTTTAGTTTGTTAAATCGTCAAATATCATTTACACTGCAAACAAGAACAAGCAAAACATAATAAATGCATACATCATTTGCCAAGGCTTACTGTGCTTTCCCTTCTCACTTTTCTACGTAGCAGGCTACATATATAACAGAAAAAAGTGTTTTTGTTGACGCAAAATGCAGTTGTTAAAGTTTTACTGAACGAACAGTAGGGGCCATGTTGTTGACCCCAACAGTATTTTTGCACTGTAGTTTAATGTCAGTTATAGTTTCTTTTTTTTTAATCAAATTTCTTAAATCCTGAAATTTTTAATGTTCTGCTCAAATACAATCTTATTTTTATTTATTTATTTATTTATTTATTTATTTATTTTTACATACGTTTCTATATGTCCATCACTTTGATTTGATAATTGAAACGTCAGTAACTGTAATGTTCCTTATGGACAGCAGGTGGCAGTGTTGGCCAACCTTTTCTCTGCATGCTTATATTTCGCTCATAACTTCTCTACATTCTCTGCATTTTTCATTTGAAGAAGTTCTTTTTACACACAAATTCATTTATCAGCAATTAATTATCGTTAAAGGTCATAAATCAAACACTGACTGCTGAGTTTTTGGCCATGTTAAATAATATTTCTTCAAAAGCATACTGGGAGTTGTATGTAGTTTAATTTACACATGTTTGAGTAATTCTACTTCATTAGGCTGTCTGTATCAATAAAGCTGTGTTTCACCATGTGATGTCATTGTGTGGAAGTCTTAAAGAGAACAACTATGTTTCAATCGAAATAGTACAACTGTTTTTGTTAATAAGGATGTTGGTTTCTGGTGTAAGTGTCGCAAGAGGACCAGGATTCTGAAAGATAAAGTCAGAAAGTTTTTAATGAGTATTGCATGGACAAAAAAGCAACAGACTCCACGGAAAGGAGGATGAGAACCCTGAATTGTGACCTGTTACATATTTTATAAGTGTGTGTGTCAATGTAAAAAAGGAGGATTTTTTTTTTTCTGGTGTAGCGTTCTCTTTGTGAGATTCAGCCAAGGACTGGGCCTCTGAAACACAGCATCTTCGAGTTTGGCTGAAGGCAACAATGTGTGCTATGTGTGTATATCCCTGTTTTCATATGGGCTTGAATCGGGCCTTTATGGTACTATGCTGTTTCCACTTTGCAAAGTGATGCCACCTCGATTGATGGGTTCTAAGTGAGCCGCAGCTAGCTCTGCTTTTATAGTGGACCATGGAGGAGGACCTTCCACGCCTCACTTCGGTCCCCTCGCTTAAAGGTTTATCACATTGAATTCTGTTTCATTACAAACGCTCCGTTCAGGACCCACCACTTTGAGCTGTATGCACTGGTCTCCTGGCCTTTGCTGAGCCTCAGAAGACAACAGCATGCAGAACTGCTTTCTCGTATGCAGCTCCCTGGGCTTGGAACGACATTCAGAAATCTTTAAAACTCCCTGAACTGATTCCACTTATTTCTTTTAAGTGTCTTCTTAAAAATGTCTTCACTGAAAGTTGTAAATGTCATTCTTGAGCTGGATATGTAACTTTTTATATATGTTAATCATGGTTTTAAATGTTTATTTGTACTGTGGTGCCTCTTGACCAGGTCTCCCCCGAAAAAGAGATTTATCTCAAGGGACTTCGTGGTAAAATAAAAAAAATAAATAAATAAATAAAAGGTGCACTGTAACCAAAAATGCTCAGTTTTGGGATATATGAAATTGCTGTCCTTTGGCAATTGACATGATTGAGGTTGCCTCTTTGCACGTGTCGTTATGCTCTTCGAGGGAACGCCCACTTATCCATGATGGAGGCAACTTTGGAAACTTTGCAGAAAACCTGCCAGTTTCTAAGTTACTTTTATTGATTTCAATTGTAAAATAGCTGTATCTTGTGGAACATGCTGCACTAACAGGCAGGAGGTTGTAAACCTAAGCCTGGAGCTTTTTTGTTTACATTTTGATGAAGTGGCCAGTGGGTGGTAACAATAAATCAAAAGAACTGGAATCCCACAGTTACAGATTTGCAGTGAACACTTTAAACATAGTAAGTCAATGCTAATGAGAAAGAGAGAAAAAAAAGATGAATATCTGAAACAACCTGCATCAAATGAACTTGTACAAATGTACTGAACATGCACTAGAAGCATTGCTTTCTTTACTAAAAACTGAGAAAATATGTAAGAATTGTCAGTTTTGCACTCACACTGCGTTCATGCACTTCCACCCTGCGTCTTGGCGCACCCGCATGATCATGTGACGTAGGTGCATAGGGTCAATATAGCAAAGCCGAGCTAGAGCGTTAGCATCATCTGTTTTCTGTTTGTCAAGGCAAAACACTCTGAAAAATAACCCTGTATATAATGTGTTCAACATAATCCTCCTTCAATTCATTGAATATAACGAGTTTAAAAGCAGCATAGAGTCTCTTAGGCCGCAGTAAAAACACAAACTATCATTTTAATGAACCTAAATTCAACAAGGTATGCAGGCTTGGTTTATTCCTTTACCTTTGTGCCGGTGATTCATTCAGATTAATGGCTTTCCTTCATGGATCGATAGAAACACGTAGTCTTCACGCAAAGACAACTAATATGTTTCTAATGACCAGCTGGTGAACAGGAGACATTCATCCTACACGTCCCATTCTACACAGCAAAGGGGCTCGTAATTTCAAGTCTACCCCTCCAACCACACTGCTCCACCTCTCCTCATCTGTCTGCATTTAGCACAGAAGCACTTCTAGACCAGAGACTGATTAGGAGACTAACTAGAGGACTGTGCTTTCAGTTCTAGTAATCTGCTGCAGTTTAACCTAAGTGCTGCTGTTTAACCCAAGTGCGTTCGAGTGTCATTTTTTTCCGTTTACTTAAAAGGTGCTTCAGCCCTTTTGATTTTTGTTAAGTTAAAAATGTATTTATTTTTATTTATTTATTTATTTTATTTTTTTTTTTTTTTTTACCTTTTTCATCGATTCACATCTTTTGCTCAGTGCATGTTTCATCTTTGTATTTTAATGATTTATAGATATAACAAATAGCATTAGAGACTTAAATCTGTACCTTTAAAGTCACAGCTGGAGATGAATAGAGGCTCGGGGAAAAAGAACCTTGTAACAGGGATTAAAGAAACTAGTTTGAATGAAGTCCAGATATATGTTTTTCATAAAGGATATAACGGGTCGGTCCAGCATCAGCAGTGATGCGATTGCTGTATCAGACCATTGTAACCGTGAGTCGAAAGGCAAAGCTCTAAATTTACCGGTCAAGCTTTGGGTAACGGCCGAAAGAACAAGATCACGAATACAAGTGGTCAAAATGAGTTTCCTCATTTTGTTCAGTAACACGGGAGGAACTAGAGCCACTGCTGCTCCTCCATGTCGAGAGGAGCCAGCTGAGGTGGCTCGGGCATCTGTTTCCGTTGCCTCCTAGATGCCTACCTGGGGAGGTGTTTTAGGAATGTCCCACCGGTAAGAGATCCGGGGAAGACCCAGGGCACACTGGAAGGACTATGTCTTTCAACTGGCCTGGAGGTGCCTCTGGATTCCCCCGGATAAGCTGGAGGAAGAGTGTGTGGGAAGTCTGGGCCTCCATGGTCAGACTGCTGTCTCTGACCTGACTCTGGCTGAATCAGTAGAAAATAGATGGATGGATGTTATACCATGATTTAAAGCAGAACTAAGTAATATCATGACCTTGTTAAATGTCTGTAAATCTCTGTGATGGTAACATAATGTATTTTGGGGGGCATTTGAAGCATGTGTTGCAATGTACATTTTGAACACCAGCCACTTCTTGACCCGAATTGTTCACTCTTCTTCTTCTTAAATATGTAATAGGAAAGCACTGCAAGCACTTTACCTTGAACAGTCTCAGTACAAATATTTCTCTACGAGTTGCTTTGAACAGTTCCTCAACATGGCGCTCAAATTTCAAGTCTTGTGAATGTCAGTCCCAGGTGCTTCGCTTGAGAAAAACATATTTTGCTCATCAAAGATAGCTTGATTGTCTATTACTTTGCTAATGGACTGATGACCGTTATCAGATCGGTGCATCATTAAGTCTGTCTAAAACTGTTATTTTCTGATGACCAATTCAATTCTGAAATACCAAAACTGTGACTTCATGATGTAACTGGAGACGTCTGCACAAATATGCCAAGTCTGACTGGTGGTGTTAGATCTTGTGTTAAATTCTTTTGACATATCTCTGAGCCAAACCATTGTACCTTCTTTGACAGTCCATGGCTCGGTAAAGGTCCTCCCTGTCTGTCATCGTTAGTGTCCCTGCCTCTGTCCACGCTGTCAGGTCCATCAGGAGACAGTCTGTATTAGTGTCCCTGCCTCTGTCTTCTGTCCACACTGTCTTCTGCACATGTCCATCAGGAGACAGTCTGTATGAAAGCACAGCATCATTATTATTCTTATACATACTTTAATACATTTCAATTTACAAGTTACTACCATTGAATGTGTAAAGAGTAAGACTTCTTTTTTGTCTGGGAATCGTTTTGATTTTCAGCGTTGAAATCCTAGACCATGTAATTTGTGAATCAATAAGCCCTCTCTGTGTTGTGTGTCTGCTGCAGGAGGATGTGCTCCAGTGCAGGTGGGAACAACCGCTTCCACTCATCCAACTCGGTGGGTTCATAGGCGTTTCCCCTGGGTGTGGGTCTCATTGTATCGATCGCATGACAGTGAAAATGACTACAATCACCAAAAACCTACCATGGCCAGAGTGTGCCATCTTAAAACTTAGGGACAAAATTCTTTGGACATGGCAAAAGTGCTGATTGGTCTGGTCACCCTCAGCTGGCTGGCTCTCACTTTGAGAAGCATGTGGCTGGAAGCATGAGAGCTGTGAGCCCACTTATGCTTCTAGAGAGGAGGCAAGAAGCATTTTTTCTTATTAATATATTTCAATATATCATGACTTTGTCATGATATATACATAATTTACAAATGCTGGTGATTTCAGCAGACCCATTAACCTTTTTATTGCAACAAATAAACTGACTGCATTTAACTCTTTCCTGACATTCCTTTTTGTTCATTTTAAACAATATTTACAGCTCCACAAAAACTGTTTTTACAAATGGAATTATGACATGTTGTACCTCAAATGAGACCTACAAGTGTCTCCTTTCATTAAAAAAAAAAGAAATTTCTTCTGTAGGATAAAATACAAGGTTGATATGATTAAAACAGTGTCTTTTTCATCTTTAAAACAACAAAAGTGTTATAGATGAGAAGGCAGATTATATAGATTCAGCCTTTTTTATGGTGCACAGATAATATTTAACCTTCCCAACATGAAGAAATACGAGTTTCCCTTACTCTGCTTTTAGCTTGGATTTGGAGAAAATATTCTGTTTTCGTATCCTTTTCCAACTGGCCCTGAGGCTGTTTTCCAGCACCATGCTTCCTTCATTTTAAAGCTCAAATATCTGCTCTAACAATGTTTTTAGTTTAAGATACTTTGCTTGTAGTTTGTTTTAAAAGAAAGACAGCCTCCAAAAGTAGCTGATCACGTAAAAACAGAGCTGACTGTGCTGCGTAAAAAAAAAAAAAAAAAAAAAAAGAAAAAACACATGTAGTTCTCAGTCAAATTACCTCCTCCTAGTGTTCACCCAGTTCTACCATCTTCTGGTGAATATGTGAAACTGCATCATGTATTTGACTGTTGACAAAGTCAGCACGTGCATCGGAGAGCTCGACATCACTGCACATAATAAAAGTCCATTGACAGAACTCGTTCTTGGCAGGCTACGGTTGGTCGCGTAATGGCGGTTATTTTCGTCCTTGGCAGGGAAAGAGTTAAGCAATACTAATTTTAGTGGTGGATATCCATCTGAGTGAAATACTCTTGGCTCGTACAATGTTGTGATGCTACGTTTTAGATTGAAACTATGGTGATGGCAACAGAATAATGAGTTTGAATGTGGTTTAACAAGTGCCAAAGCTATTTTTTAATGATAGTCTTGTAAACATTCAATTTCTTTGTGGGGAAAAAGTATTTAATTCACCTAAATTGTGGTATTACAAGTTTTTCAATCATTTAAGACACTTTTTCCAAATCAGATTCAATCATGCATGTATTCCTCTGGGACAAAAATGTGTGCAGCCTACTTTTAGTGAATATTCTATTTTATCAAGAACAAATCAAAAAACATTTCAACTGTCTCCCTGGCAACTCATGAGTGTTATAGAGGTTACTGTTAATCTACCTTTTTAGCTCATCTCCTCTTTTTTCCACGTCGCTCTCCACACGTCCTTGTCCGGCGTGACCTTCTCGTAGAAAAATGACCCTTGATTTGTCCAGTCCCAATCAGCTGCTGCACAAGTGAGGGCCTCTGATTGATGCTAGCGCTAAGTACGGCTCACGTCATCTCCATTCACCAGAGCAGAGCAGAGCAGACACACATTTGCATTTAACATTCTCCATTGTGAAAGATGACACAAATCAAGTTGCTGTGACTGGTTTAAGTAAAAAGTGTCTCACATTTGGGATTAAGGTTTCTAAGGTTTACAGCTCTCCCACTGAGCACTGTGAGGAAACAATAATCTGACAGCTAACCCAAATCTGTGTGTGCAGAGACCTGAACTCTTCTGGATTTATGGAGTTCAGTAGTGATCGCCCACCACAAGCTTCTGGAGGTAAACTCATGGTTAATTTTTTATATTTTTTGTCGATTTTGCCTCATGTAATTTAGTTTTATGACCAATTTCATACTGTAAAGACTTAACATTTCCCAGTTCTCACAAATCCTTGCACATGGTTAATTCATATGTGGCTGCAAAAACATCTTAGGAATATATACAGACAAACTATTGACCCTATTTTGTCCCTCCTACTTTTCTAGGACATGCACTTCCTGTTTAGCTGCATTTAGCCTGTAGATTTCAGTCGATGGGTTTATTTAACTGTCATTATACATAATTAAAATTGCCCCACAAGACAGACAAACAAACATGTTAGCTACCTTAACAGAGCTAAACAGGAAGTGCATTTCCAAGCCAAGTGGGCGGGACAAAATAGGGTCAATAGTGATTCACCAAACACAGCCAGAGCACCGCATTCACCTTTGCATGAGAACTCACATACTTTACTATTTGTTCTAGACCGTGCACAGATATGTTTGGAATTGATTTATTTTATTTGTTTATGTTTAAGTAACAACCAAAAGAGTGATATTACTTAAATTATCCTTTGCATTGTCTAAAGGTAAACAAAATATCACTGATTGATAAATAATGACCCATTCAATCAGTGAGCAGTGGTCCTAACACATTATGTAATCACTCTCTGCTGGAGTGCCTCAAATGATTCAAGTGTCCGATCTGTCGGGCTGACAACAAGTATCCAGAAGGTCCTAAGTCAGACCTTAGCCAGTACATAAATTATACTTTTAAGGAAACTACTTCTGGCCTAACCTAGCTCATACCATGGATCTGTGTTGAACTCCTTTCTGAGTTCTCACTATATCCATCTGGTACTTTACTCGCTGAAAGCGTTCGGAAAAATGTGGGCTGTATAGTGAAATACTTCGAGCTGATTGGGTGAGCGGCCTACCTTATTTGTGCTTAGCTAATCACAGCAACAACTCGTAATGGTGTATCCAATGTCCGGTGGGATAGAAAAAGTACAAGTCACACACACTGCTCTTCTTTCAAAAAGAAATTACTCCATATTTCTGCTAAAACCGAATCAAAAGCAGCAGAAACACGTACATCCACGGAGCAGCCATCTTTGTTTAGCTCGAATTAGACTCGGCGGTGGTGCCGGAGCGCTAAAGCCCGTGTTAGCACGCCCTGCTACAGTGTGAGTGGGCCTCAAAACCACGCTGCTGTGATGTGAGTGAGCCGAACCATCGCCGTTTTGGACTCCCAAACGCATCGGGCGGCTGGAAGGACAGTTTATCTAGTGTTTGTGATTTCACAAATACCGCGAGATAAACCATCTGGCTGCTGGCCAGGTGACTTCTTACCAGTACCATGGAAAATCTAAACTAAAATACATGTTGCTACATTTGCATGCTTTAGGAAAGGTACAGATGGACCAGTTGAGAAGCACCGTCAGGGGGAACTGTCTGCATCAGTAGCAGAGTCTATAGGACACCATTCCAAGGTCCTAGAGAACAGATGAGTTCAAGACCAATAATATATATATATATATATATATATATATATATATATATATATAATATATATATATATTATATATATATATATATATATATATATATGACATAAACAATAAATGCCAATCAAAAGGTTGAATGAGCCAATCAGGGATGAACTACGTCTACCATTATATCTGGCCCCAACCAATCTTTCAAATATTGGAAAAAATCTTTGTTCTTATTTTCAGGTTTTATTCTGTATTAGTCCAGTTTGGACCTGATATAGACATTAGATTCTGGCTTAGTCTTTGTTCGGAGATGGTTGTATGTACCAATATATGCACTAGCTAAGATCTGGTTCTGTACAGGGGTGGTTGTTTTGTGGAATAATGTAGACAATATTAAAAAAAGTAATAATAATCAGAAACTGTTGGCTGCAAAGGCCATACCACAGGAGAAATAATCAAACTGATCTAGCCTGACAAATGACATCTCAAATCTGGAAAGTGTTTTCTGAGGCTCAGAAGTCAAAGAACAGTATCTCTCAGACAGAACTCAAGCTGTGTTTTACAAGAAAGCAACATTCTGCATATTTTGTCCTTTAAAGAACAGAGAAAAACAAACTGCAAACATCTGGCAAATTGACTGGCATAGAGTTTAATTACAATAGGCCCCAAGCTGTCAATCAAACATCTCCTGGGGTCTGAATCAGGCTGATAAGATAATCAATAATTAATTAAAGAATGTGCCATAATGTGGAGAGCAGCCTTTGTCATTATGCGAATGTTATATCTAAGAGTTCTAGTGTTAGTGAATGCAGCTGTGTGCTATGATAAGTCCTGTTTTTTAACTGTTGCCTCATCAATACAAACATACATAAACACAATTTTATATTAAAGGAACAACGTCTTGATAGAATTTTTGGTTGCACTTCATAATGCAACAAACTATTTAATAGGTAGATGTTAGTTGTGGTATTATTACAAGTGTTACAACTATGGAAAGTTTGCCAGAAGTCTTCCCATTTAAAAGTTAAATTTAATTGATTTCAAAATCTCTGTGCACTGAAGTCAGTTTTCTAAAATGCTAACTTTCTGTTGGCATGTCCATTTCCTGTTTAGTTCATTTCTTTGGTGTTTCACTGCCTCAGTCTAAAATAAAATAATACTATAAGATCATAACCTGGCCAGCCAGATGGTTTATCTCGCGATATTTGTGAATTCACAAACACGAGATAAACCATCTGGCCTTCCAGCCGCCCGATTGGTTTGGGAGTCCGAACCAGCGGTGTTTCGGAGGTGTTAAGACGGCTGTTACATTAAAGCTAAACAAAGATGGCGACTCTCGTGGATGTACGTGTTTCTGCTGCTTTTGATGAGGTTTTAGCAGAAATCTGGAGTAATTTCTTTTTGAAAGAAAAGCTGTATGTGTGACGCATACTTGTAAGGTAGACCCCACACCCAATCAGCTCGAAGTATAGACCCTTCTCATGCCACGTCACAGTGACGTCACAGCTCTAGCTGGAGGCAAAAAAGACGAAAACTCATAGCAGACGCACTAAAAGTTCGAGGTTTTTATCGTGGTTAAAATGTCGTTTGTTGTGAACAGTGACTTGGACCTTTGTGTCTAATGTTAGCCTGACCTTACCCAGACGTGCAGGTGCAGTTTGATGTTCAAACTGATCTGTTTTATTTAGAATTCTAGCTAAAACTGTACTGTTGTTACTCATTCAATTTTTACACACAAGACTATTTTCTACTTTAGCAAAGCCTTTAACGAGAGCTAACGGATTTTCAAAGCTACAAGCAACCAATTTTGTTGGACTAAATTAATCTTAAAATAATTACTATTAAATGTTGTGCCTCTGAAGCACTAATAACGGGAGGTGCACACATTAGCATATTTAGCATTAGCTTCAAGACGCGAATGAACAGTTAAAGGACAGCATTTTAGCCACTACTGTGTTTAGCAAAGTAAAGCGAATCTCAAACAAATGTAAAAATCACCTCTTCAGTTACGTGAAAGAGCAGATCCAGATCCAAGACGAACCACACAAACTCAGACAAAATGCTTCCATCCGTCAGAAGTAATTCACCAAAGTCTGTGTCAGGTCCCACAGAGTAAGTTACGATATATATCCTGACAGTTCCGAACAGAATTTGACATTTTTTATGCATTTGTGTTTAAAAATCCCTCCAAAAACGTGCTAGTTTACACTGGTTTAAGTGGAGGCTACGTCGTCTTTTGCCTCCGGCTAAGCTCCGCCCACCAGAATTTGACGCAATGTTTACTAACATGCAAGGGGTCTATTTCACTAAACGCCCCGCCTTTTCTCGAACGCTTTCAGCGAGTCAAGTCCAGATGGATATAGTGAGAACTCAGATAGTTCAACACATATCCATCTGGCGTGAGCCAGGTTAATAAGATCAGGCAGTGAACCTTGAGATATTTCATCAAAGGACCAAAGCGTGTTTTTATAAAAAAGATGTGTGTTTTACAATGCTAACATATGCACACAAATCTGACAATTTGAAAATAAACAGCTTCTATATGCACAGGGTCATCTGTAAAAAGGTTAGCTATCCCATCATTCCCCAATCGGAGCCACTTTCCAAATTGGAGTCAATCATGCTAGTTGTTAGCTTGACTATATTTTCATTTTTTAAACTGCCAGAAACGGTAAAAAATGTCATCTGTCAGTTGTAAACTTAGATATATACATAGACTTTTGACTCCAATTCAGCACTGACTTTGATTGGGGAGTGACATATCCTTGCTTGCACTAACAAGCAAGGTCAGCGCAATATAGGTTTTTAGCGTTTACCTTTTGATGCGAGTAGAAGATACCAGTGTCTTCTAAGTTCTCATAAAATTGCAATGAAAAATTATGCAAAGTATGCTAATGTGAAGACAATACAACATTTGAAAAAAACACAATCAATTTACGCTAGCGCTAACCACAACTGATATACATCCAAGTTCTTGAAAACCAAACTCTTATATTTCTTATATCTCTTTTGCGTTCCTTGTCATGCTGTTCACACACTTCTGCCCTTCGTCAAGGCGCACCCATGTGATCGTATGACGCAGGTGCAAATAGTCAATAGTGGTACTTGTGGTGGTACATAGAGTGGTACTAAAGTGGTAACTAAAGAGAAATTTACCAGTCTGTTTGATGTAAATTATAGTGATAGTTACAAGTATTTACAATGATAGTTATTAAAGTGATTATTAATAGTACTTGTAGTGATAGTGATAGTTATTTTAGTGTTAATGGTAACTATTATACTGAGTAGCTACTACTAACAAAGTGTCAATAAATGTAGAATATCACATTAATTATCACTACAAGTATCACCAAAAGTACCATTTTACATTGGTCCTTTTGACTTAATTTTTCTGTTGATTGGAATGGCTTTATTTGCCATTAAATCGGGCCCGCTCAATGATTTCCCGTTGCCTTCTATTCAATGGCCCATACCCGTTGCCTCTGTGTAGTACTTGAAGCCATCTGCAATTTGAATATTTGCTTTATTTAAAGACACACCCATTGTTGTTTTGGTTTTCTATTTGGCTATGCATTATTTAGAACAGCCTTATCTACAATTTATCATTGTTTTAGATCTATTTAAATCACCATAAGTTCTCAATTTGGTCTAACATAGTCCAGGTTTTAATTTGGTGGTAGCCTACTTGGTGTGAAAAGTTTGAATTGTAAATAAATCAGCAGAGACCAAATGAGTCGGGCTAATAACCTATCCCTCAACAAACTATGCCCCTGAGGGTTGTAAGCAATACGTAGGTTTAAAGATTCTACAATCCATCCTGAATTTACAGGTAGAAAAAAGGTGCTCCACGGCTCATGTGTGTGTCATGTAAAAGGTCATGACCCCAGAGAGCTCACAATCTCTCAGAGCCACGTGAAGACAGTAATAGTTTTGGACGCGGTACAAAGTGCGTCTCTCTGCCCTCTCCTCCTCTGGCTTTGCTGTCACTGCTGTCACAACTGTCACTCTGGTTCTCCTGTGTTTGGCTCCGGCGTCAGACTGGGACTGTGTCAGTACTGCTGCAGGCTTCTCACACTTCACAATGCTGAGGTTTAGCTCTGAACTGTTTAGTGGATAAAGGCAATAGATTAGACCAAATTGACTTTGATGAACTATAATGCTATAGTTTAACTTCTGCTCAGAAGGTAGCACGTTATTCACACCAATAAAAGTTAAAGGGGCCATACATATTTTTTAAAATAATAAAATAACTTTCAATCAAATTCCCGCTAGCACAGATATTTGTTCATGTATCTATCCAGGTAGAACTTAGGCCGCAATGTCCGCTGGTTACGTTCTAATAAAGTTTGTCTGTTGTTGCGGTTGTTAGCATTGTGGCTGCCGTTAGCATACCTACACGCATCACTCCCAACAACTGTAAAAGAACAATAAAACACATTGTGAGGAACAAATTGGAGCCTCAGAATGTATTAGGTAAGCAAAACATGAAGACTGAAGTAATGTGTTTAAAATATATTATTTCTGGTTGTTTACATTATGGCTAATGCTAACCTTCAAGCTAGCAAAAGTAACTAAATAACGGGGTCGGCTCTATGTTCCCCGGGTTCGGTGTTCCCCGGGTCCGGTGTTCCCCCAAAACGGGGGAACACCGGACCCTTTATTATGTAAGAGAGGGTCCGATGTTCCCCCGACATTGCCTAAAAATAATCTCCACACACTATGCAGGCCACGGTGTTATTTAATTGCACAGCATCTCTCCTCTCTCAGACAACTTTCGGAGGCGGATTGGTGCGAAGCGGACCTGCATGTAGTGAGCCCCGTGAGATCACCAGCACCACACACTCACCACACACGTAGGCGTAGGCTAAACGCGGCACAACAAGAGTCCCACTCCTCGCTCCCTTGTCCCTGCTGACTACATAGGTCCTCCGCCCGCTCACTCTGCGCCTCGCCCGGGTGCTATGTCGCCGTTTGCCTGCTCGCTTACCGGGCTCTCCACGGTCTGTGGCTCCACCAACCACAGCACCACTCCTCCGCTCGCTCTCTCCGCGCCTCACTTGGGTACGATGTCGCCAGCCCTCTCCGACACACGCTCAGACAGCGAACGTCATAATGACCAATAGGCCTATGTGTAGTTGCCAACTTTATTGTCGCATTAAGTAGGCTGAAAATGATACTTTTGTTTCTCCGTTACAAAGCGTCCTTCATCCACGTTGCTTTTCTGACAGGCTGCCCCCGGTAAGACAGAGAAGTATTTTTTGAACAGGCGTAGAGACGGAACACTTTTCAAACTTTATCCTCTGCTTTAACACTCTCCAAACGGCTGGAGCAATGCGATTGTTCGTACAGACCTGGTCTCAGACCGGGACTGGACAGCTAAGCCAACGTCTGTCAGAATTTCAGCATTAACATTATTTTCCAAGCTTCCACATTGACGGCGTCTTTTTTCTTACATACACATCTTAAATAACGTAGAATAGTGATGCGCGGGTCAGCTTTTTTTGTGACCCGCCCCGCCCGACCCGATTTAAAATTCAGCCCGACCCAACCCGGCCCAAAAAATGTGCTTAAATTTCAGGACCCGACCCAACCCGAACCCGCACACATTAAAACTGCATAAAACGTTGTTTTTTTGCGAGCTGCGGCCTCCGCGGGGTATGTTTGTCTGAAATGAGCACATACACTTTTATCTGTACAGAGTAGCTCCTCTTCTCGGCATACACGATCTTTGTGAGAGGATGGGTTGTTTACAGTTCAGCAGCGGGACTTATTTTTGGGGAGAAAGTTGTTTTCGTAGCGCTCAAAACGATAAGATTATGTCAGCAGCAGGAAGCGGCATCTACGGACTTCAGCGGCTGTTTACTGAGCATGTTTTTGGCCGCGGATCGCAGAACGCAAATGCAAACTGGATTTACTTGTGGATTTACAATGCGTCGGGATTTTACGCGGAAAGAAACAGAACAGAGGACTTTTACCGTGGATTTGCAAAGCCCTGTGATGTGGATACGAACAACTGGATTAATCTCCGTCAGACAGATGTATTTTAAGCTTCGCCTGGACAGTGGACCTCGTCAGACTTCTTCAGACTTTCACGGTGAGTAAAAAGCTTGTTTGGGAGGGTTATTTAAACGTCAACATGCTCTGAAGTCTGGACGTTTCTCCAAGTGAGGATTTGACTCTTTCCCTTTAGTTTACAATGATGAAGTTCAGGCTGGAGCATTGTGTAGTTATGTGTTTATGACTGAGTCGAACGTGGCTGCCCCGTCTCCACAGAACGATGTTCTTGTAGTTGAACTCTTGTCCGTCTTTCTTTCTGTTTTATAGCCAGTTGTAACCTAAATAAACTAAGCTCAGAACGCATAAGTTGTGTCTTATGTTAAACAGAATTAACGTGTTTGACATGAGGCTTATTGGACTGACGTTCAAGTCACTTGAAGCCAAAGCATACGAGCGTTTGAACATGGGTTTAGACCCGACCCACCCGAACCCGACCCACTTCTTTTAATTGTGCTATCCGACCCACCCGAACCCGCGGGCTGACCGCGGGTCCCGCGGGTTACGGGTCGACCCGTGCATCACTAACGTAGAACTAATGTTTACATTGTTTTTTGTCAGTTAAACTTATTATTTGAACAAACAGATACATCTACTAAAGAAATAAAAAATCTGATATGACGATTTTATCAAAAGAGAACACTGTCAAAGAAATAAGCTCACCTTTAATTTTTGCCATGATTTTGCCCGACCCTTTTAGCTATTTAAATGGTTTTGGGAAAAATTTACTCTTGTTCACCATCTGGCCTCACACTAAAGAATGTGAACCGAATATGCGTCTCTCTCTCTCATCAGGAGCTTATGTGAACCTAGAGTATTCTGTATTGTAAAGTATCTCACTCCGCTAATTGAATTTCTATCTCCATCATTACCACACTAGCTCCCAAGACACATGGACCTTATCAGTACTGCACACTCACAATTCTTTATAACCCAAATGTGTATGTGTAAGAAATATACTTCATGTACATGTTATAGACTGTTAAAATATATATAGGGGCCTACAGTATGTTTTATATGTTTTAACGCATTCACTGCCAGCCCTAGTCTCGATCTCTTTTTATAGACGTTTGAAATTCCTCGTTTTCATTAGATTTCAGTGTTTGATGGCAAACTTTTGAGATAAAGTACTTCCTCTGTTCTCAGAGTCCTAGTCCAGTAGGATCATCTGTTCTTTGTTTTATAGATGAAATATCTGCTCTAAATAACTCCTCTAAACAATGTTTTTAGTTCAAATGGGTTTGTGGTTGTGACAAAAAAAAACTTGTTAAAAACACACTTTATCTTGACAAATGTAAGTCCATTATAAACAAGTAAATTTAGATTTTCCAATGCCCGTAAGATTGTCCTGGGGCAAAAAAAAACCTTTGACTTTTTACTTAATTGCAGTAAGTGGAAATAGCTTAGTAGTTATCGAATTTTCCAGATAAAAAATAAATAAATTTAAAATAAATTGCCAAGAAGTGAAGTATTTAATGTTCTTCATTTGTGATTCTTTTGCCACTGTCTGCTATATTGAAAGGTCAAAGGTTATTTACAACTCGGGCATCAAAAGCATTTCCTTGTTTCCCAGGCGTAATTAGGACATTAAATCTTTTATTAAAACAAGAGAATTGTTCTGCAGCCAAAGTTCCTTTGCCTCGGCCTAAAGGGTCTTTCACACCAACACAGTCTCACTAGATGGCATACTTTTACCACGACACAAAAACACAAGTTCACAGCTGTTTTTAGTACTTATGTTACGCTGTGCATTTAGCACGATATGAAAAAGCGTAAAAATGACACGAGATTTTACAGCGTTAAAAAAACACAAGTTTTGATTAAAGCCACGTGGGGACGTTTTCTTCAAATGAAAAGATTAGGTCTGGGGCTTGGGGCAGGTTAAGATTAGAATCAGGATTTCATTAATATTTATAAATAAGAACACATCTTAACAAACACCATTGAAATGAATGGTGACTGTGACGCTTTCTATAATTACGCAGGACAGCAGTGCACTTGTGCTAATCATACGGAATTTACATGTTGCGTAAAGTCGTGGTAAATGTATGCATTCTTGTGAGATCGGGCTCTTCACACCAACACACCCCCAGTCGCTGTCGGTAAGGTCGAGCGACGCAACGCCTGTTCAAGTCTCTTTATGGTGCACCAATGTAAAACAACATTTACACAAACGCGATCCAAAGCCACCAGTCGCTGAACAAATGCAGAGTGAGCATGCGCGTGATGTAATGCTTGGCAAAAATGACAAAACGGAAAGTTTCGCGTGAGTAGTTGTCAAACTCTGACGGAGAACAGATGCTTGTAATCTTACCTCACGGATTAAGTTTAACTTCTATTTCCTGCCACTGTCCAGCTTTCGAACTGCGGTTGCTGCAACTCCTCTATCTTTGTTTACCTCAGTCCATATTCAATTCAAGCTCCGCTAAATACTGTTTTTCCCTGAGCGTCATTTTAGGTTTCCCATTCGATTTTCCCGTACACTGATTCGTTGGTTCGTTGGTAGCCGAACCGCGGACCAATCAAACAGCTGCATGCGGCAACTCTACAAGAAAGCTTTCAAAAACCCGCTGTCAGTGCCCACTTTTACCTTTTAGCACAACTACACATACTCAGGCCAAAATTACGTCTTTTAAAACCATTATTTGTAAGTATACAGTTAGTTTTATTTTTTTTATTGATATTTATGAATGCATCTCACAAAAGTTTGCCAGAAAAAAAACAAAATGCCACATTTATTTATCGCCATTTTAAGCTAACAGTTAGCAGCCAGAACTAGCTTAATCGAGCATTTTCGACTTTGAAAGAGCAATAATATATCTGCTTTGTTGAAATCTGAAGTTGTTTTTGTGTTTAATAGTTTGTGTTTAATTATTAAAACTTGAAAACAAATAAAACAATGTAAAAGAAGTCAAGCTAAAGTTACTTCACACTTCTCTGACCCACGACAACCCCATTCACACCAAGCACAGGTGAACCACCTTTATGGTTCTAACAGGCGACCCTTGACTTGGTGTGAAAGACTTTTACTTGCAGTTCAGTTATAAATCAATAGAAAAATATGTGTTGAAACCACTTATACAGTATCATTCAATCAATACTTGTGAGGTAGGAACTTTATGAATAAGGAGATTTTTGTTGTTGCTGTTTTACTTTAAAGACAATAGGAATACAGACACAAGAATCATGATAACATCCAAATCAAGATATTTATTATTTGCCATTTAATGTTAGGGCATGTAACTGCATACTTTGAACATCAATGTATATTATAAAGTCATTAATAAGTACATAAAACATAAAGGAATCCCATTCATACATCAACACAACCATAACTCTCCTCTCATCGCATTATCATCCTTATCTGCCCATCGCATTAGCGCAGAACTGCAACACCGCACAAATCGAACGCCATTAATAATACAACCATGGCTCCACGGGGACTTTCCCACAATCCCCGGCTGCGGTGATGTCACAACCCTGGTGGCGAAGGAACTCATTTCGCGGTGCCATTGTGTGCCGAGAAGGGCTGCACTTTGGCTAATGCGGACGTTAATGCGGTGAGCGTAAATCAAATTAACATGCTAGCTTCCCCTCCGCTAACATCATTTTACATTGATCCGCCGGCGTTGGCAGAATCGATGGCGTGTTGGTGGAGTTGGTGGCCTCGGTAACCCGTCGGTGTCCTGGCGGTGGAGGTGTGTGATTTGATTTGAGGCGTCCCGTGGCAGGGGAGGAGAAGGGGAGACGGACATTTCGGATGAAGTGTTGACAATTGAGCCGGAGGGAAATGGTGACAAGTAGATTTTTTTCAGGCTGAGGTTGTGGCAGTGTGATGTTTCCGTGTGAGGAGGTTTGGAGGAGTTTAAGTACAGGAAGAGCTACACTGTGTCAAATGCAAAACTTAGCAATGTGAAACGGCAACTTTCTAAATGGCAATAACATTTAATATAGATGGAAAAAGTTCAAATTAAAGTCACTTTGCTCTTTTTTTTTTAATCAGTTTTCTACCTGTACAGATGGCCTACATTGTTAAAGTCTCTATTCAGGTGAAAATAATTTCTGCATACTAACAAACACAAAAACACAGAAACAAAACTCTCAATTTGCAAATGCTTTTCACCAACTACTGACCCAACGTATAAACTGTGAAATGTTGTACATTTGTTTGTGTGTGTGTGCTGTTGTCTTTTGGCCAAGACGCTCTTGCAAATGAGATTTTTAAACTCAATGGGCCTCATTCATGACATGTTCTTACGAACAAATGATTTTGGCATTTTTGGCATTTACAAAATTTGTTCTTAATGGAAAATGTTCATCTGTAAGAACAAATCCTAAGAACACTTAGGAGCGCTCGCAAGAAAAAAACAGCAACAACAAAAAACTACTGTTTCAGAATTTCATTTCTTATATAGGCCTACTTCAGTTAAAAATTATAATTCACATGATTGCAGGTTATGTATTTTTCCAAAATATTGTATATAAAATAATTTTAGAAACCAGTCATGCTAAAAAAGACTCCTTTAATAGACAGCAGCCTGTCCCAGCCTCAGAGCCTCTGTGTTCTGACCCCCACAGGGCTCAGGATTCCCTGTCTTACCCTGTTGTGGTGAACAGTTCAGAGGCTCAGAATTAACATTCTATTAACCTTTTTAAAGATGGTATCAGGCTTTAGTCCACTGATAGCTGCAGTGAAAATGAACATAGTCCAAAAGCAAACTGCTCATAATTGGCCAGTCTAGCATCTGCTTTCAAAGAAGCAGATGCTATACTTATAAAATGTTTTTGGTACAGACTTCTTAAATGAGTAATGACATTGCTTTTCCCAACTCTCCGATAGGTTTACATTTTTTTTGCATTCTTAATTCAGTCCACCACATGGGTGGTAGTAAGCTATTACTATTGCCACAGCTGCCCTGAGGCAGACTAGTGGAATTGAGACTTCCATTCTGCCCCATCAATGTAGTATTAGTGTTTTTGTTGGTGTTTTTTTTTTCAATCAGTGAATTTAAAAAATTCTTCTGTCTGTGCGTCACTGTGACTCTGTTACTTTTTGTCAGGAGCGTCGTGGTGAGGTTCACCTGCTGCACGAGCGCAAGGATCTTTACAACAGAAGCATCTGGTGCATCAGCCTTGTGACGACGCCTCTTAAAATGTCAAATAAAGAAGAAGTGTTGCCTCATCATCTGTAAATAAATGTAACGCTTTGTGCACGCAGTTAAAGTGCAGGGTTCTCTTTTACGTGCGATGATAATCTGCAAAACAACTTTATAGAACATGGCCAACACAAACAAATAATTGTGGTAAGAGTCCTCATGTCTGTGATCTGTTCTGTTTTTGACGCATCTAAAAACTGCAAAAGATGTTAAACTCCTCTACTGCACAGCCCGGTTTAAGCGACTAAACTGACATATTTTCCAGGTGACAGGGAGTTGTTAGATCCAGAGCAGTGCTTACACAGGCCTAATGGGAACACTGCTGTACTTAACTTCTCTAATGGATCTTTACAGCCCATTATCAGTGAGTGGCACTTCTGTACAAGAGTGAACAAGCGAAAGGCATACAGGCAAAACAAATGTGCCATTTAATCTCCTCTGCTTTTCCTCTGTGAGCTATCATTTGTCGTTCTACAGCTGCAATTTGTCCACACTTTGTTAGTTTACTAAATCATTAAATAAAGAGTTCTTAAGGTCAAACAACAACTGCTGCAAACTGCCTGCATTTCATTATAGAACCTCTATCATCTGTGAACAGAGAAGTGTTCTGTTGACATGCTACTACAATCAATCTTGTCTAATTTGACAAAGCTGCAGAAATGCTATGATTTGTGAACTTAAAAGCAGTCCGCCAAAAACACATGGACCAAGTCTGTTATGTCTGTCTATGCCCAAATAAAGCCCCACCAGTCACGAAGAATCAAACAGAAAAAAAAGATAGTGTATAGCGGGATTATCGATCGACGTCACTTTCCACTGTACTGTTCATGCCCCATGCAGAAAGATATGCTGTTCATCTAGTTGGCTGGGGAAACTTCTTTGAATAAAACAACTAAACAGGACGAGAGCAGCTGTTTTGGATTGTATAAACCGGTTTGACAGACGTCTGGCTCTGAAGCTTGAGACTGCTGTTCTGGCCATTTTTTCACTCACCTGAATGTAACTTTTAAGGGTCGTAGGGTTGCATTTTCTTTTACTAATCTTCATTTAGCATCATTTTTACATTGTGATCAACTTAGCTGACAACAGCGCTGGCTCTGGCCACAGTTTGTGTCAATCAGTCGTGGCTCTTTCTGCTAACCGGCTGCGCGAGCCTCTCTCGTGTTTTTAAACATATAATAACTCTATATATCTAGTGCATTTATACTTGGAAATGGTCTTTTCACAAGTTTGTAACTGAGTAATCTACATGTTATTCACATATTATTCTAAGTATGCCTTAGAATAATCTGACTTGTAGTCATTTGTTCTACTCTGTTCTCGTGTTTCTAATGTTGTTTAATCAATGAAAACAAAAGCGTCCCACTAACATACACAAGTAATTGTACTTATTAACATAAAACTGATCAAACTTATACACTTATGTTCATATGAAACATAGTAGAAAGTCTTCACAGTTGTCATCTGGACAGCGTTTCCGAAAATCAAGACGTTTCGATTCTCACCTGTGCGCATCTCCCGTGTTAATAAACATAAATTAACTCTCTATATATCGAGAATTTGGAATTACAGTCCACACAGGAATGGTGGATTGCTTTAATATTCTATTTGTAATAAAAAAAAAATGTTTTTATAAAAGGATTTGATATACAAAAATCAACAAGATTCTTTAGTGGCCCATAAGCCTTAGTCCTCTCTATTTGTTGTTGTTGTTGTTGTTGGTGGTGGTGGTGGTGGTGGTGGTGGTGGTGTTGTTGGTGGTGGTGGTGGTGGTGGTGGTGTTGTTGTTGTTGGTGGTGGTGGTGTTGGTGTTTAGATTATTGTAGTGGTATATTTATGAGCTTTGAAGGTTGTGAAAATAGAATTTGCTTTGAATTGGTTTTGACTCTGCTGTATATCTCTAAATGAAAATGATCCGGAATGGACATTTTGGTCGTACATGAGGATATTACAAACTCTGCTGAGTTGTGAGAAGAGAAAACAGCCTTAGAAGCTTCAGTCTGTTTCTCAGTGCAGCACACATGCATGTGGTAGAGTCAACCTGTTCTAGTGTTTCATACCATCTTGAATAAAACTACAGCTAACATGACCTACTTTGCAAATCTTACAACTGTTCACCTTGAGATTTCCACTTCTTTCTTTTCTTCAAGGTTAATTATCTTACCTTGAAGCGTATCATCTGAATGCAATTACAGTCATAAATATAGGTCACACTTTTGAGGTGTCAGAGTCAGCCTGTGGGGGGCGCTGCTCAGGCACATGTGTGACCCTGTTCTGGACCATGCTCAGCTCCACTGGCCTGACCCATATCCACAAATACTACACAAGCAGACTGAATAATGCATGGACACTCAGGACACGTGGACCGGCTCACGTGGGACACTACTACTACTACTACTACCTCTTCTACTGCGGGACAGGACGGGTTATGAAACAACACTGCAGGCGGGTTATGAAAGAACACTACTGCACAAAACTGCAGTGGAAAGTAAGTCAGGAGATCTTCTGGGTTCTTGTACTTTTTTCAGTACTCTTTTTGAACATGCACTTGTACTTGGAAATGGTCTTTTCACAAGTTTGAATAGCTAAATAATCTACAAGTATGTGCTCCTGCCTTGTAGTAACTTGTTCTACTTTCTTCTCATTTTTATACTGTTGTATAACTAACCAATAATAGCAAACACACCCCACGAACACACACAAGTAATAGTAAACTAAAATAAAACAAATCAAACTAATACACTCATCGTATCTTCAAATAAAATATTTTAAAATATTACTCAGTTAAATATTTGAGACGCGAACGCGACATAGTTCCTCTAGGGATGCACCAATCCGATACTGGGATGGGATATCAGTGCCTGATGGCCTGATTCTTGGATTGCTGCAGAGATGATTGTCCTTCTGGAAGGCTCTCCTGAACCCTGGAGCTCTGACAGAGTGACCATCAGGTTCTTGGTCACCTCCCTGACTAAGGCCCTTCTCCCCCGATCGCTCAGTTTAGGATGGCCAGCTCTAGGAAGAGTCCTGGTGGTTCCAAATGTCTTCATTTACGAATCATGGAGGCCACTGTGCTCATTGAGACCTTCAAAGCAGCAGAATTTGCCTGTATCTTTTCCCAGATTTGTGCCTAAAGACAATCCTGTATCGCAGGTTTACAGACAGTTCCTTTGACTTCATGCTTGGTGTTTGTGCTCTGACCTGTACGCTCAACAGTGGGACCTTATGAATACATGTGTGTGCCTTTCCAAATCATGTCCAATCAACTGATTTATTGTAGGTAGACTCCATTTCAACTGTAGAAACAACACCAGGATGATCAGTGGAAAAAGGATGTTCCTGAGCTCAATTTTGAGCTTTATGATAAAAGGCTTTTTCAAACAGGAAAGTACCAAGAACTAATCCTAACATGTTTAGTCAGAAGAACTATCCTGCCGTTTGTGTTCACACAGCAAACATTTCTGAAAGTGGGTCTAACTGGCTTTAATATTAGCATCTGTAAACTCTGGAACATTTAAATAAGTCAATATGTGATGTTAGGAAAACAAAGTTGTCTTTTTTGATTCCACATAAAACTTTGATGTGTAAACAATGAAAACATAGGGTTAGGGTTAAACTAAATTGTTCACTGTAAATCCTATCATAGTATTATAGGCTACTATTTACAAATTAAAATTAATACAGTTTGAGAGTTATTGCTTTTAAATAATTTTTCTTAAGAATAAGGAAAGTGAGAATGCATATTTTTAAACAAAGTAAACATTGTAAATGTGCTTGTGTCACCAAAAGGAAAGTACCTGTCTCAGAGCAGGAGCTAAAAAAGTTCTTAAAGTGTGGCCCCAGTCCATAGTTCCTGGTCTGTGTTAATGTGCATAAAATTGGGACTGGAGCAACAACAAAAAAAGTACTAGGAACTGGAAAAAAGTGGGAAAAGACCTAAAGGCTGTGATAATGATTTCTTAGTTTTGTATTTTTAACACATAAAAAATGTCCAAAAAAAACTTTTTCACATTGTCATAATGGGGTATTGTGTAGAATTTTAAGGTAAGAGATTCATTGAATACAATTTGAATGGAGCTGTAACATGACAAAATGTGGAAAAAGTTTCCAGATGCACTGTAGGTAAATGATTCTATATGAAAACCATAGCTTACTGAGTACAGCACTCAAGTCCAAAGACTTGTCTGTCTCATCTCTGTATTTGTGTCTTTCAGTACATAAAAGATCAACAGACAGCACTGCAATGTTTGTTCACACTCAAAGAAAAAGTAGATTGTGGTTTAAAACAACTTAGTTCAACTTCAAACTATTTGACAAGCATCATATAATATACGCGATACAATGCAGGTTAAGAATAGAGGTATGTTGTTAGCATGCTGGTTTTTGTCCTAACAGCTAAGGTTCTTACTCAGGATACTGACCTTGCTGACATTTCCCAGCATGCTCTCTGAGATGGAGAAGTAATGCCGCTCCAAAGCCCACAGTCTGACTCTGCTTTACCTCTGCAGTAACACGAATCTCCTTTTGAGTGTCAAATACCCCCAGTCTCACACTTGTACTTGGTATTCTGTGGACATCCAGTCATAGAATTTGCACTGTAGTGTGTAGAGCAAGTATCCCACAGGCTTGCACATTTGGTCAATCACTTAGGTCTATTTAAGGTCAGAAGTTTTAATCTCATCATGTGGAAAGTGGACATTCAGCTGTGCAATTTAAAGAGAACCGGTCAGAGATTTGGGCAGATGTTGACTTTTCATGAAAAAAGCATCAAAACACAAAGCCTATATACATCTTAAGTTTTTATACATAAATGTAAAATGAATAAGTGAAATAATAGATGCAACCATACAGACAGATGCCTAACCCAAGAATCTAACCATCAGCCGGCAAATAGCTTACTATTTCTTGTCCATTTCTTCATTTTCTAAAACTTAGCTGGTGACTGGGGTCTATAGCAGGTCTACAGTACTTTGGGCCTTAGACAGGGGCAACACAGTCTCCAACGAAAACACATAAAAAAGGCGTGAAAACATATGTTTTTGACATTTCGTTTAATATGTTTGTTTTTTTTTTACAAAGACTGGGCCAGTAGGGGAACACCATGGACCACCTTGAACATGCATGTTTTTTGAGATGGGAGGAAAGCAGGATACTCAGAGAAAACCCAATTTAATCATGAGAATAGAACTCGCAATCTCTTGATTGGGAAGCCAGAGCTCTAACTACTCTCTGCAAGATGATATTGATCAAATACCTTTGATCAATATCAAAATGTTGTTCATTCAGTCTGTTCTCCCAGATATGCGTGAACACAGGCAATATGCAATTTTAAACAGGGTGTCATGTGAACACAGTTTTGATTATTTGTGTGTCTCTTTCAGTACCTCAGTCAATGCAACGCCACAAAAATAGGCACGCAAGAATAGAAAGAAGTGTTGTCATGACACGCTAAATAGCACGCAGTCTATGAGTTCATTTGACTAATCATATTAAGTAAAGTTGACCGAACCATGAACAAATTGCTAAAATGTAGTAAATGTTTGTCAGCACCAGCACAGTGAGCAGCATGGGCACTGTTTTACCAAAGCACTGGAAGGCTTGAATGGAAGTGTAAATTGATATAATGGAAAAGGGCAACACTTATGCCAGTGCTTAAAGAAAGAACATGAAAACTAAACAAAGCTAGCAGAGAGGATAGCACTCTCACCTCACAGCAAGAAGGTTGCCAGTTTGACTCTGTGGCCCAATCCTTTCTGTGTGGTTTCTCTCTGTGTCTGGATGGTTTCCACCTGGCACTCAGTTTCCACCACTAACCAAAACATTCATGTTAGGGAATGTCCTCCAGCTACAGAACACCTTCTTGCAAGAAGACCTAGAGATGTGTCCCCGAGCACTGCACTGTGGAGCTCACTGCTCCTGAGGCACTGATCCAGGGTCAAATGCAGAAGACACATTTGGGGACAATAAAGTATACCTTAACCCAAAATAGAAAAAATGATAACAATATGCACAAGCTAAAATGTTGTTTGTATATTTATTTATGCTCAGCAGTCCATTAAAAAAACTTATTTACTGACATTGCTGATCATATCTGAATAAAAAAACAACAACAACAAAAAACTTTGTTACTATGGCAACAGAAGAGCATCAATCAATTTCACCAATTGGTAAAGTGGGGTAAAAAATAGTTACCATGGCACCAGCATGGTGAACTGGCACGGAGAACAACCTGCCTCTGTTGCCATGGTAACAGGGAGTAGACCAACCAGTAGCACCAGTTGGCAAACTGGAACACACTGCTGCTGTTGCCGTGGCAGCACAGCCTCGTGTGCTCTGTTGTTATGGTTGTTTAATGTTGATGTTTTGATCTCTGCCATTCATGAGCTAAAAAAAACTGTGAATGGAGAAAAGTCAATGTGCTGCAAACAGAAAGACAGAAAAAAAATATATATAGCCTATATACAAGGTTTGTTGCAATTTTTAGTTAAGAGTTTGCAATCAACTTTTTCCGATGAAACTAATATTGCTGTTGAACAAACATGCTCAAACTGTGGTTTGGAGACCCTCATCCAGTTCAGCTCCGAAATGTTTTGAAAAGTGGTATTTTTTTCATTGTGTTTCTGTTTTAGTAAAGTTTAAAATAAATACAGATAATTATACATTAAATAGTCTATTTTTATAAAATTTTTTGTCGTAAATCAATATAGATACAGTCGACCACGTGTCATATTTGGGAGTGTGGCCTGCTGTGGGGGAAGTCATAGCCAAAGTCCTATGGGAATCTAAACGACGTTTTTGATCAATGAAGAGTATTTTTAATTCAAGTTGAGTTAGAACAATGTTTAAAGGTGCAATGCTGTACTGGGTAACAGTCTAGGCCAGGCGTCTGCAACCTTTTCCATCAAAAGAGCCGCATTAGCTCAATTCTAAGCAAATTATAGTCAGAACGAGCCATAACTGTATTTACAAAATAAATGAAGACAAAAAATGTGCAAAAAGTAGACCTATTTGGAAATGCTTGAGCAATAATCTGTCACTTCTTGGTACATTTTAGATATTGATATAAACACCTATTTAAAAAAGATTTTAATCAGCTCAAAAACAACTAGGTAATATTCCTAAAAATTAAGATAAAATTGGTCAAAATTGGAGCATTAAGCACATTTTTGCATATCTTGACACATGGCTTAATTGTTTCCTTCTACTGTATGTCTATCTCTGTTTTATCATCAGTTCTAACAATGTGAGTGCAAGTAATAGAAGAGCACACTAAAATAACGACCTTCAGCTCCAGTGCACAAATGCAGGAAATGCACACATTCTGAATATATATTTTTTTTTCACTAAACTTTTTGTAGTGGAATTCCTTAGTCTTACGTCAGACTGCAAAGAGCCAATGGAGTCCTTAAAGAACCACATATGGCCCTTGAGCCGCAGCAATGACATCATGGGCTTAGGCTGGGTGCGGAGTGTATAGGTGACCAGGAAGGTGCATTTACACGTCTAAGCACCATTAAAGGAAACGTTTGTCTGTGGCATAAACATCCAGCATAGTAAAGGGTTGTTAAACCGGAGGCTCGCATGCCACATGTGACTCTTGGCCAGTCTGAGTGTGGCTCTTTGGCTCTTCAGAACAATAGGTGGGTTTCACATTCTAGAATTCTTGTCAGTTATAAGGCAGGTGGAGGGCAAGAGGCAGATTTTCCTATTAATAACATTGGACTTTGTCGTGAAACAATTCAAAAAGTATTTAGCTAATTTAAAAAGCGATTATTTCTATAATGACTAGACCCAATACTCATCTGTATTACCAAAATAAATTGCATTTAAACAATATTTATTTTAGCTGCCCTCCACCTCATTGAAATTACATTGGCCTGTAGAAGGTTGTGATGTCATCTGAAACCCACCTATTTGCTCCCTCACACGCTCTCTCTCTCTCTCTTTCTCTCTCCTTTGGAAATACACAACTGTCAGGGCAGCGTCACAGCAGAGCTATTTAACAAACAGATTGTTTCTTTGAGAAGCATTTCGAACTTTCAGTGATATGCTGTGAAAGTTGAGCTTCATTTGGTCCTTATTTTGTGCAAATCTGCCTTATATCCACAGAGAAAAGATTCCAAAATGTACAATGAAATAAAACGTTTGAAAAATACAGCGGCACAAATCTTGGGAAACGGCGCAGCGCGGAAATCTTCCAAGTGATGTTCACAGCTGTGACTTTTGTATGAATGTGACATAAAACAGAAGTTTAAACACTTTAACACTTAAACACTTTAAACACTAAAAGTGTGTGCAGCAGTGTTTTCTCTGCTCTGATCACACAGGACAGTCCTGAATCTGACTGACGCTCCTAAAGCCCAGTTTTACAGGAGCGCAGCTAAGGGCATCTGGGGCTGGGGCTAAATCTGGTCTCTATGGAGGAGGAGGGCTTTTTGATTTACTGACTTATGTCTTTTTAATTATCGTAAAATCACATCACATAATGAAAATATCACATCTAAGAATCCAGGAAATTGCAATGAAATTTAAAAAAATCTCCTGGGGAAAATCCCCCCAGACCCCCATGAATCACATCAAACACATCATGTTTTATAGAAAAATATTTTTAATAAAGGGCATACAGTGTCTGCGTCTATTCGATAAAAATGTACTTTGTCCCCTGTGGTAGCAGTAGGTCGACTCATGGTGTGGCTCTTCAAGGGTGACAGCTGAAACATTTAGCTCTTGGCCGCTGACCAGTTCACCACCCCTGGCATAGAAGTTTAACAATGAAAAGAAACAAATAAAATGGAATCATACTTTCATTTTACAGGGCTTGTTAGTGCATGCAGATTCGATTATACGGCTTAGTCTGTTTCGAATGAGTAATCTTTGTAACTGGACACACTGTCAGTTCACTTCCTCAGATTAAAGATAAGCTGACACATCGCTCACATAATTGGAACAAGACGCCATTTCTAATACACAATTTCTCTTTTTTGTTTCTGAACATTCCAATTTCTTTAATAACCTTCTCTTTTTTTTGGGCCGCACATTGGACAGAGGGGTGTGAACATGTCAGACAGACTCGTGAAAAGCAGTGAGGTTGCCCTGGATCTGACCTTGTTTCACACTGGCAGAGGAAGTGCACTCCAAAAATGGGCACGGAGATTCACTTCCACCAGACCCTGACCTGATTTGGGCATTGCTGTGAGGTCCAGTGGGCATAGGAGCTATAAGACTATACTCCTGACCTGGTTATTTATAGGTACTTCATGTTATTGTTTGGGATTAAATGTACGAAAGCCGTTTTAGTTACGGTTTGGATGCACCAGGTTCAGGTATCATTGTGACAGAAGAATAATCATTTAGGAATAATAAAAGAATTGTGACGAATTGAAGTATGAGTCTTGAATCGAGAATTGAACCAAATCATCTTTTTTGCGTACATGTTACGTCGTCTATATTGCACGATATGAAAAAGCATAAAATAGACACGAGTTTTGGTTGAAGCTACATGAGGACATTTTCTTTAGGTTTAATGGGTAAGTATAGGCTTCAAGCAATTAAAATGGGTAAGTTTAGGTCTGGAGCTTGGGGTAGGTTAAAATTAGGATAAGATATTTGCTAACGTTCATAAATTGAAACACATCTTGGACCTAGAAATGAATTGGGACTGCAACTCGTGTCATATGAACACAAAAAAGGCATGAAATTGTGCTAATCATACGCTATTGACATGTCCTCGTGGTATATTTACTCTTTCTTGTAAACTCTGGTTGATATATACAGCTCTCTTTTTCTGTCCATTTGGAGTGTTTAATCAACTCTTTAAATGTGATGCTCCAGAAACTCAATCTGCTCAAAGGAAAGGGATAGACCAGCTGAACTGTTTTCAGCTGTGCTAACATGAGTGCACAAGGGTTTTCTAATCATCCATTAGCCTTCTGACAAATTGAGCAAACACACTTTGCCATTAGAACTCTTTAGTGATAGTTGCATCTAGATTTTGAACCAAAAACAGACATTTGCAGATAGAATAGTCATTTAGACTGTATTTTTCAGTTTAAAGTTATCTTCACTGAAGAAAACAGTGCTTTACTTTCACAAATTGAAATTTCTAAGTGATCCCAAGCTTTTGAACTTTTAATACAGTGTCTGCGTCAGTCAACCACAGTATCCCTACTGTAAAACATGGAGGAGATTTGGTTATGTTCTGGGGCTGCTTTGCTGCAGCTGGCACAGGGAATCTGTTCCAGGTACAATGACATTTCAACACTATTTCAGAGAAAAATGTACTGCCCAGTCACAGGTCATGAGTCTTCCAACAAGATAACAACTCAAAACAGCCAAAAACAGTTACGAATGATGAGAAAAGCACTGGACTTTCCTGAAGTGGCCTTTTATGAGCCCAGATCTCTATCTCATTGAACATCTGTGGACATGCACCTGGAGAAGACAGCCTTCAAACCGGACACAACTGGAGCAGTGGGCCTAAAAATCTGTGGCAGGTGAAGAAGTGATACTGAAAGTTACACAAATCATTTGATTGCAGTGATTGCCACAAAAGATTGGGCAACAAACAATTAAGTTATGGATACCATCATTGTGTCCAGGTTTGTTTATTTTTTTTAATCTGTTAAAATAGATTTTTTATTTTATTTATTTTTTATTGCTGCATTTGTGTGTTTTGAGTGATTTCAATAACCATTGTGAGTTTCTCTTTCATTAACAGACAGGTACCATTTTGTACAAACGTGTACATACATTTTCAAAGTATTCTTCCCAATACTGACCCAAATAAGTATAAAATCAAAAAGTCTAATTCAGCTGTGACCTATCTTTGCACTGTAAGTTCATCCATTTATTTTCTTCTTCCAAAGCTGAAACACTGTGCTGCCATGTTTATGTTTTGGTTGCGATTGAAATGAGGCCAGATGTTTGTTGCCTCTCTCTCACATTCCGAGCACATGCACATTATGAATGCAAGGTTATTCATGAGGAGGCTTATGCGCACTACGCTCTGTACAGTCATACCATTGGAGATGTTATGACACAAGTCTCAAGATCTACTTGCAATGGATTTGACATGTCTCCAATGAATAATGCATGTTAAAAAAAATAAAAATGTTTTTAATTTTTTTTTGTTATTGTATATTTTTTTTACTTTTATTTTATGTGTTATTATATTTTATTTAATTAATTTATGTATTTTTATTTATTTATTTTCATTTTACCAGCATTCAGAATTTATTTTTCTAAATACTGGTAAAATTGTATTATTAGTAGTATTTTTCTTTTTTTTTAGAATTAATTAATTATTTTTAATAATTTTATAAACATTCCTAACTAGATTACGGTGCTTTCAAATATTTCTCACTGTCCTTTTTTTTTGGCTTCACAAAATGTATCCTCAATTTTAGAAAATTTTATGATGCATTTAGAAATTGTAATGTCTAAATTCTGGTAAAATATTATTTTTTATTCAATTATGTATTTATTTTTTATTAAACACTGTCCTAACAAGATTGCGAGACTTTCATATATTTCTCATTTTCTCTCTTTTTTTTTTTTTTTAGGTTGACGTCAATTAAATTTTAGGTTTACAAAATGTATCCCCAATTTTAGAACCCCAAATTAAAATTTACAAATTAGAACATTACTAAAACAAGTGCTGTTTTTGCACTTGCATTACTTTTAGCAATCTATTAACCCAACATTGACCTCACTTTAATACATTTCTGATTACAGCAAAAATACCATCAAAATAATACCAATTTTCTGCAGGACTTTGAACCCATTAAGCGAAACTCCAACATAACCTCTACAGTAAATCCGCTGACCCGCAGACCTCGTTCACAAGTTCAAACCGGCTCCGCAAAGTGGCTAACGCTAATCCCTCTTGACGCGTTATTAGCCGCAACGAGCGTACACCATTCACCACAACTCCGGCAGCTTGTTTTTCCATATTTTACCCATCACCCCCACCCCCCACTTTGCCCCGGCTGCGCCCCCTTCCACCCTCCCTCCTTCACTTCTTAACCACCCCCAGGACCTCTGACAGGGGCTCTACCAATGAGCGATCCACATGCGCATTCCTTCCCAGAGACAAGTCGAGTTTTTTTTTTTTCTTTCTGCCACATAAGGGCTTAACACCAATCACACGCAGCGTAGCCATGATTCGGCGGCATGGAGAAGGCGAATTGGCAAAGCGTGGTTGGGTACAGTTACCACCCCTGGGCTGCTTGTTTATGTTGTGTGTTCGGCAGCGATTGGCGTTGTCGGCAAGATTTTTTATTTTATTTATTTTTTTTTTGGGAAAAGAGTTTATGCGCGGTTCCCTGGAGAGAGTTGAGTCCTTGATGAGGCAGGAATTTTTGTATTTATTTAATTTTTTTTCAAGGTTGTGGGAGCACTTGAGGTGAGAAGGAAAGTGTTGGCGGTTAAAAATTGGATTTCTCTTTTCTCCATGAAACGTTTTATGATACAAAGTAGAGACATGAATATTTTCGGGACATCCAATATTCAAGGAAGCAGGCACATCGGCTCAGGAGTATATTAGCTTCTCATTCATAAAAGCTGGAGTTCTAATTTTTAACAAGAAAGCAACATTTTTCTCGCTCTTGTCTTTGGCACATCACTAGTTTTGTTTGAATAGATTTTTTAGTCACTTACATACATAGCTTTAGAACTGCAGTCAGAACTGCACAACAGTCAGAGCCAGCTCGTACTATAGGCAGTAAAGACAAATGCTAAGGGTGCAGAGTGAGGAGGGGTGCCAGCCAAGCTCAAAGGGTGGCTGACGTCTGATACATGCGTCTGATCATTTACAGCACTAAGTAAAAGTCCATGGATACAGTTTGAAGAGAGCACTATCATGCTAAGCCATGGGTGGTGAACCTCGAGGCTTGTGAGCTGTATGTGGTTGGTTCGAGTGCGACTCTTTGGTTTATTCAGAAACATTTACGCCTCCACACCCTCTCTAGTTTTTTTTTTAGAACATTTCGAGTGATATCCAGTGATATTGTGTGAAACTCAAGCTTCTTATTGATCCTTATTTTGTGCAAATTTGTCTTATATCCACGAAGAGAAGGTCCAAAATATAGATGTATTTTTTGTTTATCAACACGGTCGATGCACGCTCACCCCGCCTGTATGAAAGAGCCTCCGCACATAGACACAAACAGTGGAATTAAGTCGAAAAAGAAAAGCTCCGTTGTCAGCTAACTACAAGATTTTATCTCTGTGTGAAAACAAAAGTGATGCCGCTTACAACATTTGTGAATGAAATTCGACCCTACAACCCTTCAAAGTAATATTCGGTTGAGTAAGAAAAAGGAGAGAAAAACACTGTCTCAAGCTTCAGGAGACAGACGTCTGTCAGACCAGTTCATACCTGATGAAAACAGTCAGCTGTCATCTCGTTTCGAGGTTTTATTCAAAGAAGTTTCCTTATGTAAACAGACTGAGAGCGGCTCTTTCTGCATAACGCATTAGCAGTAGGGCGGAAAGTGACGTCGACTGAAAATCCCTCTACACAGTGAAAGATAACATGTGTAAATAACTGCATTTAAAGTGGTCTTTACAACTTTTACTTTTGCCTGAGTAAAAGCAGAGAGCTGGAACCCACTACAGTTTATATCTACCAGGGGCGCAAAAGGCCAAGAGCCAGCACTGACAACAGTGAACCAGGCTTACCACCCTCTGCACAGTCATCAGCTGAAAGTGAGCCGGTGGACAGTAATAGTGTGCTAGTGCAAAAATTACAATAATACCTGGAATCTTGCATGTTTACCTACAATATTTTTTTATGAGGAAAGCTATCATCTGTGTCCGAGTGAGTGGTAATGGCAAAAACCAAAAGCAAGCATATTTTTCCTCAGTATATGACTTGATAACTCGATTTACATTTAATAAACATCACAACTAGCTACGTATTCTACAATGTAAAATTCAGCTGGTTTAGACATTGAAATTGAAAGTCATGTGAGGGACTCGAATAAGATTTCAAAGCAATCAGCTCAACTTAATATCACTATCAATCACATGTCAGAGAGGAGACAAAGTGGATCAGTTCTGGCCTAAATTTGCTGATGAATGAGAAATATGCTATTTATTTCTCTGAAAGGCTTTCTTATTACCTGTCACTGTCAACCAATCACAGCCTAAACATAAATATATTATCTCTATAGACTCTTCAGCCCTTTCAGTGACTACAGCCACAGCAAAACAACCATCGAGTCAGTTTTACTCATCAAATCTATCATCCAGATTGTATTTGTTATGCATTTGAGGCTTACAATAGATACAAATATAACATATTGAAAGGTTGCTTGTAGGCCTAATTACAAAATTTGTGGGTTTTTTTTTTTATGTTTATATAAAATTATCATCTGGCCGCTGTGTCGCTCTTTCGAATTTCAGTGGGTGTGATTGGCAGATTCATTAGCCAATCAGCGACACACATTGCCTCCTGTATGAAAACCAACATGGCTGCTTACGACGAAAAGAATACAAGGAAAAATATGGAAAAAAGTATCGCGATGAACTGAAAAACATTGGGGATTTCAGTTGTCTTTACACACATTTGGCACATGTGCTCATGTGAAAGACAGCTGAACATACACTTGTTTTGTGGAGTTAAGGTGTTGCATCATGGCACTGGGGCTCATTTGAGAGAAATCTACACTGTTAATGCAGATGTGAGAACGGACGGTCTGTGGCACATCTCTTGAGTGACTGCTGCATGGAAAGGACACGTGCGGAACAGAACAGAAATACTGTCGCAATACAGGGATGTTTAATACATACTGTTAAAGCCAAAATATATAGCCTAAAGCGGAAACAAACCCGGAGAACATCGGGTTTGGGTAACATCGGTATGCCTCCCTACCAGCCCTTAACAAAGTTGAGACCCTCTCTATTTTTGCATATTTAATGAGATGCTTTAACCTTTTTTTCCATTCATAGACTAAAATAGACCTTACGCACCTTGCTAGTGTATTAATCAGGTTTATGAGTGAGTGATTAAATTAAAACTTGTTAGCTAAAACTGTAGCCCAATCCTCAGCAAGAACTCATTTTACATTCTTAATTAAAAAAAAACAAAACAAAAAAACTAAATTCTGGCTGTGAATATGCATGAGAGCTCTGGTGTAGCACATGACCTGATTCCAACGTAAACAAAACATTAGCATGGTTACATTAGCACTGAGCGGAGTAAACAAGCCAGTGCTGCGATGCTAATAAGCTAGCCTTGAATGTACAGAAACAGCTTAGACAACAGTTACATCATGCGGCGCTTGTTTGCGTTCTTTGGCATGCTAATATTGGAGAGAAAACTGTGTTGGATCGAGAAAATATTAGCTAGTTATGTTCTCTGTGCACAAGTTTGAGGTTAAAGATGTTTATGCTAATTTCCACACTGTTTCGTTTCCTGAATTTTGAAGCTTTTCATTATAAAGCTTAAAAATGTGGACAATTGATACAAGTGCTTTGAACACTGGTATTTGAATTACCAGCAACATGGTTAGCATTATTAAAATATGTGGTGAACAATTTTAGAGGTTCAGAATGCATTAAGTAAGCCAAATATGCATACAGATGTAGGAATCCTAAAATAATTCTTTCGGTTCATTTACGTTTTTAAGGAAGCAAAAATTAGGTTTAGGACCTTATACATACAACTTTATGTCAGAAGGGTCTGAGTTCAAAGTATAATTCTGGAAGAAGAAATATTGGCACTCCTTGGAAATACTAGGATTTAAAATATGATTTGATCTTCATCTAAGTCACAATGATAAACTCACTCTGTGTAAACTAATGCTTTTATAGCAGAGAACAAGGCTATTCATCGTAAGGTCTGGGGCCAGATCAGGCCTTCCAGCCAATAAGTTCCAGCCCCTGACTCCAAACATTATAAAATAGCCTATTTACTGCTTTGATTTGGCCGTAGTCTTGTTCTTGCTTTACGTCAGTATCCAAATGTCTGCCGTATTATATTTTTCAACAAAAATCTAATAGTGGTTATTTTACAATGCTAAAACGGACTAAATAGTAGAAATATTTTGTGGGATGTCAAATAAAAATGTTGGTTTGTTTAGCACCATTGGCCAAGAGGTCACTGCCCACCAACAATCTGGCCTCAGTTGAATAGCCCATGCACAGAACATTAACTTTGATTTTTACATAGTTATGTTTACATATTATGTAATATTGGGAATAAAACAAACATTATTCAACTTGTAGAAAAGCACTTTGAGCAGCTTCGCTGGTTTTCAAAATACAAGCTTGAAGGTAAAGTCTTCAAAATGTAGAATGTTTAAGCACTACATACTGAGAAAACATGAGCAGAACCCACTTTGTTACATCCCAGACACAAACAGGTGCAGACAGACAGAGTCTGGAGGTAATCTCCAGTCTCCTGAGCTCAGCTTCTCTATTGTATTCTAAACATGGCTAGTTTACACACAATCATTGGTCATCACAGATGAATGGTCATGATCAGCAATGTGCTTATTGTGGATCCCTTCTCCAGGACATTGTGTTTTACTCACCAGTGGTTTTTCACAGTGTTTCCCAACCAGGGGTACGTGGACCTTTGGGGGTACGTGAGTGCTCTCCAGGGGGTACTTGGAATAATTTCAGACTTTTATAGATTGTGAAATGTAATTAATTAATAATTTAAAAATCTTATTTATGATGATTTTAATTAGTTCTGAGGCATTTTCAAGCCAGCATAATACAAAAATAAGACAATACAAAAGTAAGAAATTAGCAGTATTCTACTAGAAAACCCATTTGTTTACCGAAAGCACAAGTTAGGGGTACTGGGTGCGTGAGACCGAATTTAGGGGGTACTTGGGACAAAAAAGTTTGGGAACCACTGGTTTATCACAACTAAGAATGGGTTCTCCAACTCTATCTCACAAGAAAGTGATATACCATGGCATAACAGGACATGTCAAAAGCTTATCAGCATGATTTCACAGCTTTTTTGCGTAAATATGACCCATGTTGTAGCCCCTGTTCATTTCTATGATGGTTTTAAAGATGTGTTATTGTTTATGAATATTGACGAAATCCTAATTTTAACCTACCCCAAGCCTCATACGTAATGTCGGGCAGACAGTGCGATGTTTTCAGTCGTGGATATGCAGCGCCTGCCCAGACTGTACGAGTGAATCGCTCAAATCGGGTCAAAAGCTAGCAACTTACGATCGATGTCCTCACACTACACGGCCGGATGGTCTTATGTGATCTGAGAGCTCACACTGCACGTCGCCCCACGGCGCTTCAGACTGCTGTATCCAGAAGCACAACATAAAAGATGGAGGAGAAGAAGAAGAATCCGGAAGTGGAGATGCATTCGATTTCCTGGGTCATTCGGAGTTCAAATAACCCGCTGCGCTGCCTGTCAACAACAAATATTGTTAATGCATGGGAAGTGTGAGAGATCGTGGCACTGCTTCTACAGTGCGATGTTCCCACGAGGAGGAGCCACCAGAATTTTAAAAAGTTAGATTTTCTTGCGATCCTATGATTGTTGATCAGAAGCTAGTTGTGAGGTGTTACCCCAGGTCCTCTACACGGTGCACAACACACGACTGAGGTGAAACTTGGGCCGATCTCCAAAATTGTTGCACGAGTGAAAAATCGTCTTAAAATGGGTCAAAAATTGCACAATGTCTGCTCACCTTAAACTTACCCATTTTAGTAAATTGAAGCCTAAATGTACCCGTTAAACCTATAGAAAATGCCCCCACGTGGCTTCAACCAAAACTTTTAAGCTATGTCATTTTATGCTCTTTCATGACGTGTACTATATACAGGATGGATTTGTAGTTTTTGTCACCTTGGATGACTGGGTGACTCGTTATAAGCAAGAAAAACAACACAGTCTCCAAAGAAAACATAGATTTACAAAGAAACATAAAAAAATGTATGATGAAAAGCCAAAACGTAAAATAAACGTGAATTTTGGCGATATTTTCAAGAAACTCTAGGCTTCAAGTTACTAAAATCTGTAAGAACACAAGAGCATACGTTAGACATACAGTACTTTAATAATTTGGTAAACTCCAAGTAGAGTTTTTCCTGTTTCTGTCTGAGCTGACACTTCCCTCTTCCTGCACAGTCAGTCTGCTCTGCTTAAATATTGATCAGTCTGCTCCTCACTGTACCATACGACGTGGACTGTCACCACAGAGGCTTCAAACTAAGGATTTATGAAGCTGGAGGAAAAGTTCAACCGAGGCTGTGTCACCTGTCCAGAATCACAGACTTTTCTTGACCAACCATCTTTTAACATATTCACTGAAACAGACTCTACTGGTTTTTCTTCAGGACTAGAAATACTTAGGATATTAAGGATATTAGTAAAACACTAATAATTTAGGATCAAACAGAACCTGTCTTGAGTAGTTTAACCAACCTTTCAACTTTTTTTTTTTTTACTAAAACGCATATTTTATGTAAACAAGAGTGAAGCTGGTGGCACTATGCGGCGACAATATCACTATTAAGCAAAGTTTGGGCTTTGACAATTCTTCTTCAATAGGTGAAGGTAACAAAAATGAGTTTTAGGGAAATAAATGGGTTTAAAAAGTGTATGCAGAGCATATTCAAAAGTCCAAATAAGTTTTTACACAATTTATAGTTCTTTTTTGCTAATCAGAAGAGCATTTAAACAGGGACAGAGTCATCTTAGAATGTCTGATTTAACTGTAACTGGGTTACATCAACTAAATAACCCTTTCTTCTAAATATACAGAAGTTAGCCTAACTTCTGTTACACAAATTTTCAAAAATCAGTTTTTATATGTAACTGTCTCAGAATGAGACAAACACATTGTTTTATTTTCTTTCTAGCATTCATGTTTGCTAATTTAATAATCTTGGGAAGTTCTTAGAGATGACTGTTGTTGTGATTTTCGACTGTACAAAAATACATTGATTTGATTTGATAAATACAAAAAAAATGAGGTGAAAAAGTACTAAAAGTATAGTTACATGTCTGAAAATCTGAAAATACAGTAGCCTACTTTGTAAAAAAAACAACAACAACAACAACAAAAAAATCAAAAACATATATTTTAATATGATAAATGTATTTACCAGAAGTAATCCAGCAGTGTCTCAAATTTTTCCACTTTTTTTCTATTGTTATTATTTGACATTTAGCAGACAACACAATACAATTTACCACACAAACTGGCCCGCCAAAAAGATGTAGTTAATTAACTGACTGAAATGTATTGTAGAGATGTAATATGTTATGAAAAATTGTAAAGTGTTGTGGCTAATTGTAATGTGTTGTGGTTAATTGTAATGTGTTGTGGTTAATTGTAATGTGTTGTCTATTATTTGTAATGTGTTGTGGTTAATTGTAAAGTGTTTTGGGTAATTATAATGTGTTGTGGTTAATTGTTATGTGTTCTCTATTATTTGTAATGTTTGTGGTTAATTGTAATGTGTTGTGGTTAATTGTGATGTGTTGTGGTTAATTATAATGTGTTGTGGTTAATTGTTATGTGTTCTCTATTATTTGTAATGTGTTGTGGTTAATTATAATGTGTTGTGGTTAATTGTAAAGTGTTGTCTATTATTTGTAATGTGTTGTGGTTAATTATAATGTGTTGTGGTTAATTATAATGTGTTGTGGTTAATTGTAAAGTGTGGTCTATTATTTGTAATGTGTTGTGGTTAATTGTAATGTGTTGTGGTTAATTGTAATCATCAAATCAAATCAATTTATTTTTGTATAGCCCAAAATCACAACAACAGTCGTCTCTGAGGACTTCCCAAGATTATTAATTTTAGCAAATATGAATAATAGGAAATCAAAATAAAACAATAAACATTCAATGAAACATTTGATCAAGCAAGTCAAAGCAGATTATTAGTAGAGCAGATGAATGATTGTCCAGAGCATCCCCTGTCCTTAGACCCTCCTTCTCGGCAAGGAAAAACTCAAAAAAACCCTAAGGGAAAAAGAGAAACCTCGAGGAGAACCACAGTGAAGAAGGGTCCATGCCCATGGACGGACAGGCTGTAGATGTAACTAAGGCAAAGTTATTGAGTTTATGTTTGTAGAGCCAGAGTCCATAAGCAGAGGGAAACGACTCGTCTAGCAGGAACAGGACAGGCCAATCCTGGAGAGGGAGGTGGGGCGGAGGTCCAGGCATCAGTGGTCCGGCCCACGTCACTGGGACAGCAACGATGTGTTTTCTATTATTTGTAATTTGTTGTGGTTAATTTTGATGTGTAGAGGTTTATTGTATGTGTTGTCTATTATTTGTAATGTGTTGTGGTTAATTGTAATGTGTTGTTTATTATTATTAATGTGTTGTGGTTAATTGTAATATGTGGTATAGGTTGTTTGTCAATTGTGTTGTGTTATATATTTAGTGTAATGTGTTGTGGACAATTTGTTGTTAATTGTAATGTGTTGTTGTGAATCTTAGGCGCCAAAAGACGGACAAAAGTTTTGAAAAAAAAAAAAAAAAACGTGGTTCACAACAACACATTACAATTAACAGAAAACACAACAAAAGATACGCAACACAATACAATAATAGACAACACTTTACAATTAACTGGCAACACAATACAACTTATGACAACTTATCAGAAAATGTCCACAATATGTGTTAATCTACAACAGAAACACATTATTAACGACAACAAGTTTTGAAAATGTTGTGTCGTAAATGTTGTTTTTGTTGTTGTTGTGAAACTACGGTGGCCCCTAGGTTCACAGCAACAACGCATTACAATTAACAGACGACACAACAAAATGGACGTAGCACAACACAATTACAATTAATAGAAAACACTTTACAATTGACCGGCGAAACATTACAATTAACCACAACACTTAACAATTACCTGGCAACACATTTTAATTAACTGGCAACACATTACAATTTATCACAGCATATTACAAAATGTCCGTAATGCGTTTCAATCTACAACAGAAACACATTATTAAACATTTTTATTGTGTGGTATATTGTAATGTGTTGTTATGAACCTTAAGGGCCACCGTACAAAATCCATAAATATTGTGCAGTAATAAGTTGTCCTCTATGTGACAATTCAAAGATCAATGCGAGACAAACCTGACATCACAACTCTCTCAACCAATCACATTTCAGCTCAGCGACCATATGCCGTTCTCATGTTTTCAGTTCTCGATAATGACATTATTTTGACCGGAAACAATTGAATTATTGTTCTGGAATGTGACTGCAGCTGATGTCTCACACACACACACACACATAAGTGGAGAGAGCGATTTGTTCAATTACAGATCAGTCAATCAGGGCCACATGTTAGCGAGGAGATAAGCGTAATGAGGAAGCAGCCACGTCTTGTCTGGTTTAATGAAATTGGACTCAGCCGTTGGTGGGAAATCACAGAACAGATGAAGTATTTCTGCTGAAGAAATCAATTTCAAACGGCGCAATGTGGTCTAATATTGTCTTCAGAATGCGGTTATGTAGGAATGACACACTGGAGTTGAACGCCTCTCAGAGCTTAATCAGAGTGTGGTGGTTTGATGAAGTCTGACAACAAAACACTGATGATAATTTGAAACTCAAGCTAAGCAGAACCTTTAAATGTTGTAATGTTTGGGTTGTTCTAAATTTCAGAATGGAAGTGATTTTTGAATCTCAATAATTTTAGTCCAGATTGTTTTGAGGTTTTTTGCTAATTTATAATGTCAGGCAGGATCTGTGTAATTCTTTATGCAACCAGTAGATGGAGTGTTACCTCAATCCATTACATGAGAACATACTGTATGTATATATGTCATATTGTTATAAAATGCCAAATGTACTCACGTACTCACTTTCTAACTCTCTCTCTTCTCTTTTGTTCACACTCCCTCTCTTGCTCTCTCACCCTCCCCCCATTCTCTCTCCTCTCTCTTTTCTCCTCCCTGTCTTTCTCTCTCTCCCCTTGCTTACTCTCTTTTCTCTCTCCGTCTTTCTCGTTCTCCTCTGTCTCTCTCTCTCTTCTTGCCCCCCGTCTTCTTTTTCTCTACGTCTTTCCTCTCTGTTTGTCTTTCTCTCCCAACACTTCCCTCTCTCTTTCTCTCTCTCTCTCCTTTCTCGCTTTCCTTTCTCTTTCACACTCTCTCTCTCTGACACTCTTTCCCTTTCTCTCATTCTCCCTCCTCTCTCTCTTTCTTTACCTCCCTCTTTTTCTCTTTCCCTCTCTTTCTCTCACTCTCTCTCTTTCATACATTATAACTTAACTAAATTGACTAAGTTGTGAAGTTAAGTTGGCCTCATGACTTTTGACTTTTATGACTTTTCACAATTCAATTTAACCACATTTCTTTGGGAATTTTGTCTTAACCTGAATCTCTTCCTGTAGTGCATGCTTCCCTGAGATTTGGTGAAACATCTGGAACCATATTGTTTTTTTGTGTGTGTACATGTTTCCCATCATCCATCAGTGCTTGTCACATGACCTCAGAGGAGCCCCGTGTCAGCACTTCCTGTTATCTCCTCCGCTCGGCACCCGCTCCCTCTACACGGATCATACCACAAGGTCACGCAGGACAATCGATGGAACGGACGAGGGAACGGAGAGAATAGGGGAGAGAGAGACAGTGATAGAGAGAGAGAGAGAGTTTTTATGTCACTTGTAGAGCACTTTGGTCGACATTATAAATAAAATTGGATTATATTGGAAGACATTATAACACTATTTTTTGTAATTGTTTATTTGAACATTTTAAAATACAGTCCATGCCACGTGAATACTGCCATCTAGCTTTGCAAACAACGTGGCACAAGAAGGATCATAACATAACATCTGTTGCTAAAAGGACAACACCTAAGGCACTAGGACATGCTTTTGAGAAATGGAGGAATCTCTGAACTGTGCTGGCGATCAATGGGATGCTCATCTGGTGTATATTTTGATTAGAAAGTATAAATAAAGAAAAGTTATAAATACCAAAGTCTCTAATTTTACCTTCATTGTCTACATTTTGAAGTGTGCAAACTGGTCAATCAATCAAAAATAACCAGCATCTAAATTTTCATAATATAAGATTTTGCAGAAAATAACGATGTGTCAATAAGAGACTTTTAAACAGTAGGATTTGTTTGATTTAAGAAAATCCCACAGAGATTCAGAATCTCTATTTCGGGGGAGAGAGAAGAGGTCTGACATGTTTTTGGGGGAAACTGGTGCCAGAGTAGACACGGGGAGACCATGCAAACACCAAGGCCTTGGGCCACCAGGGAGTTGATCCTAGAACTTTCTTGATATGAAACCAGCACTAACCGCTGTGCCATCATATGCCCAAAATATTATTTCCAGATGCTTTTCATCTGTATTATTGGCCCATGGAATGTTGTGATTTCACGTGAACAGAACTTATTGTTGCTGGATGGAAAACTGGTTTCCGAGTGCCCACTGCATTTATTTAATGCCTTGAGATTGGATTATGTTGAACCTATTATGCACAGGATTTATGATATTTTACAGTGTTTTGTCTTGACAAACAGGAAACAGCTCATGCTAATGGACTAGCTTGGCTTTGCTAAGTCTGTCATCGCAACTAATAAAGTTATCATTAATGGAAAAGTTGTAGTTTGTCACAGATTCAAGACAGCATTGGGTGAGAAGCTTTCATTTCTGTTTCTAACTGCTTTTTTCCAATCTGCTTTTCATTTGAGCCAGCATTTTCTCTTAAAATTGGGAAATGGTGTGGTGTGAAATGGTATCCTTGGACTCTCTACTCTGAATGTAGGACCCTCCGTGGCTTACTTTGGACCCATCAAGTGGTGCGGTACAAGTCACTTTGCACAGTTGGAACAGTATTGGATAGTAGGGCTGTCGGGGTTAAGGATTTTTTCCTGCGGTGTATATTGGTGCCTCAACACCAATATACACCGTATATGTGGTTTGAAGTGTCTATGGCCAAAAACCACGTTATATTTATTGTATTTTTAATACCTACATATTTTTGTGTTTTCAAAAGTTCTGTATACATACATTTTATTTACAATTCACACACAAATGAACCAGAGGCGTCAGGCGAACAGCTGCTAGTCACGTGGTGCAGCGCACTTCATAGGTTTCACTTTTGATTTCTCCGTGCGGTAGCCTACTTGGATCAAGTCAGCGGAGCACAGTGCGTTTTGGAAAACAGGAGCTTATTTACACATTTTCATGGGCATAAAAGGGTGATTATAGAGTCAAGATTGGAGCTTTTTCCCATTTTGGTTGCGGATCATCAATAAGTAGGCTACATTAGCAGCGAACTCGTTTGGCAGCATCTGTACGGGGATGATGGCCCGCGCTGGATTATAAACACAACATTGCGCTTTGCCTGCCCTGGACGAAAGGAGAGACGATTACCGTCAAGTTTGGAAAAAATAGTATTTGCTTGAACCTTTCGCTAGAACTTCAGATGTCAATGAGCTAATGTGGATACAGCGGCAGCCTTCGTACCTGTGATTGCTTTTTGAGTGTATTAAAGTTACAAATAGTCTACAGATCTTCTGTTTACAGGTATGATTACATGATACACATCACTTTGTTTGTGGAAAATGCGCAGTTGCAACTCGTGCCCACCTGCCACGAAAATAGTGTGTGCTGTGTATTTCGTGGCTCATTGACGTAAATAAATAAAGCATAAAGCACCAGTGAAAGTCAGACTGAGGGAAAGTTTCAGCGATCACACTAAACTCAACACTATAAAAGCTTTCTGAAAAGGCAGTGACGATTTTTCCTCACTGTCCACCGTATTCCAGCCTCTTCCGACTCATATGCACTCAGTCCTACAGTTAAAATACCCCTGGGAAGGTGCTCAAAACCTTATTTAATGCAAAATGCGATTACCGCGGTTGCTTGAAATCATCTGCGGTTGAAATGGTTCTACCGCAGTATTGCAATATTGCAGTTATCGCGACAGCCCTATTGGATAGTGGCTATGGAAACATAGCAAACTGTTCCTCTCCTACTCCTTCAGGCAACCACCACTACTCTGCAGGCCTGACATATGCACTGGATTGGTAGGGTTACTGCCAAGTATCTACCCTACTAGAACTAAAGAAAATCCTCAAAGTGTAGCCCCAGACCCTAGTTCTCTATGCTCAAAGGTTCTTACAGTGCAAAAACCTCCAGAAGCTCACTGTTATTAGGCATTGTTTCGGTCAGCATGTCCCTTCTGCTGGCCCAGTGAACCAGAACGTAATGGGACTGGGAGGGTGGGGGGTTGCGAGGTGCGCCTGTGTGGTGGGGGGTGCACTTATGTTATGGGTGGGTTTAGACTGGTTTCTGGGGTGATTTGCTCTGGTTGAGATGAGTCGTATACGGATTAGCTCAGTCATTCTTTGTTCTTAAATAAGGAAGGGTCACATCAGTTAACCCCGCCCCTCCACTGCTGCCCCCTTCCCCAACCGCTGCTCTGTTACAGTTCAGTGCCAACAAGCTGTCCCGGTTTGAGTTTGTTGGTAATGTAGCTCCTGCTTGGATAGCGTAATTCTCTACGTAAGCGCCAAGGGATGCCAAACGCCAAACATTTTTAATATAATACAATTCTACAGTCCAGGTTCAGCGTTTAGCATCTGCATCTAAAGTCCTCCAAAATTGATATATTATATGGGCTGGGCGAACTATATTTGGACAATATTCTGTCGGTTCAACAAAAATGTGTTAAAATCTGTGTTCAAATTAGTTACACTGGGAAAATGAATATTTAAAATTGATTGAATGACGTAGTGTTTGTCGTGATTTGAGCTGGTTTGACTGTCTTGAAGCAAAACAAGGAAATTATTTCAAGAGCACGTGAATTTTGTTTGTAAAATAAGATATTTTATAATGTATCTGTTGGCAATCAGGTTCAAACCAATCAAAATCTACTCAAAACATGTAAATTACACTTAATTCAAGGCGCAAATTGTCCCTTGTTTTCTCATTTGTTTGTGTGTTATCAAACAAATATTTTTCAAATTAATCATAAAAGGGCAGCAATATCCTGTTAAAAATTAACTTTCTTGTTTAATAAAGCTCTTTGAATTGCTTTATGTACAAATTCTGATACAGTATTTATTTGTTTTTAAAAAGTACAGCATCACTTATATTGTAAATGAGCTCTTTTGTAGCATGTTTTTACTGCATGATATACTCGCTATTCAATTTTTGCATATCTTCAGAACAACATTTGCGATATTATCTAAAATTCGATATATTGCCAAGCTTTAATATTATACCATCATGCTCTAATACATTTTTATAAGCATTTATAATCATGTGGAGATATTGTGAATAGCACACTAGCACTTGTCCAACAATATTATAAATTAAAAAAACAATAATAACATTAATTTAATTTGATCAAACTTTATTTCTTCATGAAAGTCTTCCTTGATGAGATTATTTTGTTCAGGTGAGTTCTGAGGAAGAGGAGAGGCATTACTGGACATGTTTTTAGTGGTAGAGGAAACCAGAGCACTCGGAAGACATGAGGAGAACATGCAAACTTCCAATAGACCCATTTACTGTTAGTAAACAAAGATGGCTGCGCGTGCAAACTGGTGCCCTGAGTGGTGCCCAGTCTCAGGCTTTCCAAGCTTGAGCATTTTCATTAAAAAATTGCAAAACTTTCTTTAAAAACTGAATTTAACGAACGACAAGCGACTCCAGATTCATGTACAGTTAGCTACTGAATGTTAGCATGACATTAGTAAGTGTCTGATATTCAGCGACCTGATATTTACTTATATTTGATGGAAAAACTCATGTGCAGAAGAGAAAAGCTTTAAGCATACAAATCCCTTGATGAGTTTGACGACGTAATTTGCGGAAAAGCACAGGAGGTGAGTTAACGTGACATTGCTTAAGATTTTTGTGCAAGTTGTGTTAATTATTTATTAATTATCAGTGGAGAATTAGACTCACAGTAAACTGCACCTGTGTGGCATTATTTTGTGCTGTTTTCAACATAAGATTATTGTATAAAAGACTCCAAGGATATACTTACATGATTCTGAGGGGATGTATTTGTTTTGATAGTGATCCCTCATTTTTTATATAGATTTTAGCAGCTAGCTAGTTAGCCCGAAAAAATCACGAGTTATGAAATGTGTCAACTGGTGCAAACCCAAGGAACACATTAGAAATGGTCAGAGCTTCGTTTGAAGTCATTGTTAAGTTTTCTAACCGTTTAATATCGTTAGTACAGCTTACTCATTTTGTATAGAAACTTATGGGGAAACTCTGCAGAGGCACCAGTGTGGCTCCGCCCCCAAAATGACGTAGGCTCTGAACGGGTCTATACAGTCGCCAAAGAAAACAAAGAAATACACCTTTTTTTTTTTACGTCAGTATGTTATGAAAAGCCAAAACCATGAACTTTGGTTGGAGACATTTTCTTTGGGTTTAACGGGTAGGTTTAGGCATTGCTAAAATGGGTAAGATTAGGATTGAGGCTGTGATAGGTTAAGACATTTTCTTTGTTAAATCCAAAGAAAATGTCATTTCGGTACAAAGTTCCTTCAGACTGGAACAAGTTACCCACACACTTAAAATCCTTAACTTCTTTTGGTTTATTTAAGTCACCACTATCTGCTTAACTTAAAACTCCTTGTGAATGTTTTTAGTCTCTTACATTAGCTGTGCATTGGCAGGAGCGTGGAGAGGAAAGAGTAAGTTTGTCTTGTCTTGTTTTTTATCTTTGTATTGTTGTGTGTTTTATGTTTGGGACCCCCTTGTAAATGAGATGTCACATCTCAAGAAGCACTCCTAATAAATAAATCCTGATTCTTACAAAAATGATAAAGTGTACTCTGTCTTGCCTTTGCATTGTTTTGTAAATGTGTGTATGCTTGTATTCTCCGTTTCCTTTTACAAAAAAAACTGCTTTGTGGAACAATGCTGACTTTGCCAAGAGTTGTCCAAACTGAAATTTCCTGTTGTGCAACCCTCTTTGCTTTATGAAATCTGTGAAACTTGCTAATGAAGATGACTTACTTAACTCACTTTTACAAAACTTTCACCAAACAAAAATGGTTAAGTGGTCACATTTGTGCTTGCATGGAGTAGATGCATGTAAAGCAATAGATGTTATCGATTTATAACTGCACAAAAGTGTATCTAAAGTTACATTTTTATGGTAACATGGATGCCATACATTCAGTTTAAACAAAACATTTTAAAAACTTACAATAAAGATACTTGAAAGATCCAATTTTTCATTAATTAATTTAATTTAATTTAATTAATTTAATTGACCTTTATTTAACTTACTTACTTTTACTAAAATCTTAAATACACTGATCTTAAAGGGACTGTATCTGATTTTTGCATCCTAAAAATGTAAACAAACAGAAATAATTAATTTTAACCTTTTTCCTTCAGGCTACATGATTTCCTCACGTAGCTAATGCATTCTAAGCTTCAGAATTGTTCATCATGATGAGTTTTAATGTTTTTTCACACCTTTTAACAGCGAGGTGAGTCACTATGCTAACAACAGTTAGCCACAATGCTAAAAACAAAAACAGAAAAAGCTGCACACAAACGGGATTTTAACATAGACAGGACTTTGGGGACTATTTTCCACCTGATTAGACACATTAACAAGGCATCAGTGTGAGGGGGAAATTGCTTTTAAGTTATCTTGTTGCAAAAAATACAGGGGAGCACAGTCCCTTTAACTTTGTTTTGGTGACATTCTACTTCAACCTGTCATGAGCTTTCAGACAGGATTATGAAAAAGCACAAAGCATACATGTTTTTGATGAAGCAAATATTGTTTCAACACATATTTACAGTCTCATCCTCTGTAATGTGAATTCTCTGAGCTGGTGCCGTTTTTCCCCTAATGGAACAGACAGTGCACAGTGAGTTATGGTGATGTGTGTGTAATGGAGACAGTAATAACTTGTATATGTGCTCTTCTCTGGGCCTGAGTGCATCTGCTTTTTATTACCTCCATGAGCTGGACTCTATGTAAAGGCCAGGGAAAGACTCTGCCGTGACAATGATATCAGTCTGGATTGATCCACTGAACCCTAAATATGAAAAAGGGACGTCTTATTGACCTTTTCTATCACAGTTCTATGATATTACTGTAGCGAGGAGAGAGTTTTATGTGTGGAACCATCAAAATGACAGAAATAGACTGGATTTGATTTGAACCCCTTAATAGTGGGCTCTCACTTTATCTTGATTAATTCCTTTGTGTTCACTGATTAAAATTGACTGTTTAAGTTACCGTATATTACAGGTTTTTAGCCTCTACTTTTGTCTCAAACTTCAGACCCAGCTAATTTATGTATTTTTTGTGTCACCAGGTCTGCACGGGCACATACACAAGTGTACCAGGTGGGTGTAGGCCTATGTCTCTGCAGCTGGACCTCATAGCTGCAGAAAATGACCCTGAGTAAACACTGAATTCAGTCCTCACAGATCTGTAATAATCGCTGTGTTCGTTTGACGTCCCACAGTGTGACTGAGGCAAGGATTTCTCACCTGAAGCTGATCTTCCACACATCTCAATTGTTCCCTATCAGTTTATTTTGTCCAAACTCCAATTATGGGTGGGGTGCAGCGGTTAGCACTCTGGCCTCATAGCAAGAAGGTTAAGGTTAAGGTTAAGGTACACTTTATTGTCCCCGTAGGGAAATTTGTCCTCTGCATTTGACCCATCTGTAGTGAAACATTCACTGCACATCTGATCTAAGACAATTTTCAGCATTTTTCTCAAGCTTTAGAAGCTGGAAAGGCCTCTGAAACTCAGGAGACAAGCTGCAGCTACCCCTCACCGCCAGGAATGCATTTCCTGTGTTGAGTTTGATGGATGACCAACGCTCAGCAGCACCAACTAAAGCTGAGGGATAGACTATTAATTCAGAACTGTTTTTCTTACAGGACGAATTACCTTGTATAAAGTGTGACAATGTCAATAATGTGTATATACTATACATGTTGTGCAAAGTGCCTTGAACTGCTCAGACTTTGATAAAAAAACGGAGGCACAATGGAGACTATATCAGGTCTCACACAAATGCACATCCCCCAAGGTGCTCTGGGGTCTCATTTATAAAAGAGTGCGTAAAAATCTACTTGGAAAAGCTACTACGAAAAAAACTGAGATTTGTTCTGAGTGAAAAATTATCCAGATTTATAAAACCTTCCGTAGGAGCTCTTTTCCTACTGAGCAGCAGAAATCTGCGGCCAGGATCCCGCCTCAGGCCACGCCCCTTCACACTTCCGTCTCACCATAAACTGATACGCAAATGAGCGATTTAAATAAACATGAGCTGATAATGAGTGAGTTTGACTGACAGAGGGAGGAGCAGACGGAGGAGCAGAGGAGAGACGCTGCAGCGGGACACGTCGCACAGACTTGGGGGAAGTTGATTCAAGAGTGATCTTTGCTTCTCTGAGACACTTTTACGCACTGTCACTGAAAACACACTGTCATTTTAAACACGTTGGTTGCCTACTTTATCAGAACCACAGCTTTGGTGCAGCAAGATCGTTAAACAGACATGAAAGGGGGAAAAGTCATCGCTTTTATAAAGCCTGCAGCCACATGCAGGCGGGGTTTGCGTGCGTAAAAGGATGTGTCCACGCTGTGGTCAGGGGTTTGGGAAGAAGCAGCGACATGAGGAAAAGACGGAGGGACGTGAGCTCGTGCGTGTGACGCGCGTGCTCCCTAAACGCGGGTCAGACTGTCTAGTGAACGTTTATTATAGAGACTAGATACGACTGCTGCGGGATTATTCAACGTGAAGCGCACGTGCACGTAAGAGCGTGCACAAGTGCGCACCCATAAGCTTTATGAGCGCTTTGAAAAAATACTTGTTTTTTTTTTTTTTGGTTTGTTTTAATTAAATTCATATTTGCCCATTTCAAATGTTCCTCAAACATGCCGTCCTCTCGTCCTCTCCTCTCACGTGTCTCATGCCTCTGAGCCGTGTTTAAGTGAAGTCTGTCTCACATACGCAACGTCTAAAATGTGCGGAGGGATACGTAATGTTTCACGTTCAAGATGTTTTTTATAAATCTCAAGTTTTACGTAAAAGACTGCTCCGTACTTTTCGAGGCTCATTTTGTGCGTAAGTAGGCTTTATAAATGAGACCCCTGGTCTCAGACATTCCTTAGAGCATCACAGAGCTTCACTGTTTGGCCAAAGGGGAGGGACTTTAGCCAGAAGGAGCCAACACACAATTCACACTACTGCTCTTCAAGTTTTGGCCGGACACACGAGTGGTCAGTTTCTGCAGCCGCTCGGACAAGTTCTCTCAATGGAGAAGTGGTGAACATGTGCATCCTGAGACTATAGGCCGAAGCCTGGTCTCGATGCAGAAAATGGAGCACTAGACTTTGGGCGCCTCTGGATCAGATCTTTTGGGACTTCTTGTAAGCCACACACAAGAGCCACCATGATCCATTAAGCCAAAACTCTTCTTTTTGAGAACTTTCAGAATTTTCAGCCTCAACTCAGAGATGGAAAGACAAAGACTTTTTGGGCCCACGCCCTAACTTCATCTCTCTCCACATTTTCGGATGTGAACATTGCTTAAGGCAGAACCAACGCAAACGGACATTTTTGCAACTTCAACCACGGTCTATCCAGACACCACGTGCAGGGAGCAATGAGGAGCTCATCTTCCCACAGCGCGACCTCTACAGAGACAAAGGAGGACGGCAGCCATCTTCAGACTCTGGTCGTATAAACTGTCACATGGGCTGGTATAGACACAGTTAATGCAAATAGATTTAGATAAACAGTCTACTCTTATTGTGCATTTTTGGAAACTCATCTGCATACTTTATTTAAACACTGTATGTCATTTTCTGGTCAATAAATCTTCATAAACCACAACTTATTTTGGTTAAGTGCATGATTAATTTTCAGAATGGAGTCCCTGGGAATGTGTCAAGATCTTACAACCTTCAGATTAGACTAATTAATTAATTAATCAATAAATTGTTAATTAATTAAAATATTTGGTATTAGAATCAACTTTTTCTCACTTTGGTGAGTGGTGCCCCGAATAATCAATCTCTATTATGATTCTATTTATCAAATTACTACATATTTGGTGCTTCCGTTGTGAGGCCAATGCCAAATATTGTAGTAATAAACAAAATTGCTACACATCCTTCAATGCCTCTGGGGCATCTCCTCAGGAGCAGTGATCGCTGCAGTGCAGCGCTCGGGGACCCATCTCCAGATGTTCTTGCTAGGCTTGGTCAGGACTACCGTAGTTGGAGGATATTACCCTAACATGCATGTTATTGGTTGGTGGGGGAAACCGGAGTGCCCGGAGGAAACCCACCCAGACACGGGGAGAAACATGCAAACTCCACACAGAAAGGCCCGGGCCTGTGCGGGAATTGAACCCACGACCTTCTTGCTGTGAGGCAAGAGCGCTAACTGCTCTGCCACCGTGCCGGGAGTTTAACCCAGAAGGTCCTGGGTTCAACTCCCGGGCAGCCTTGGAGTTTGCATGTTCTCCCCGTATTTGCATAGGCTTCTAAACAACTAAAAACATGTCCAATGTGGATCTCCTTTCCCCTCCCTACAGATAGAAATGAGCTAATCTAGTACAAGCATTTGTGTCATTGTCCTTGTAATTGCAAGGACAATGTGCAATTACAAATTTCACATTGATTAACATTACCTTAACTTATTCCATCTCTGTGCTTATTATCTTGTTTCTCATTCATTAATCCAGGGCAAATTTTTCCTCTGAGCTGTTACTGAGACGAGGGTTTGGGGATATGCGTTAATCAGCTATTCTCAAATATATGAATCTGATAAAACATCAGTGTTTGCTCTTTTAGAAATCATGGTCACAAGAACTAAATATCACTAAATCAGACCAAAACTTTGTCAATGAAGCCTTGTCTGCTCCCCTTAAACAAGTGTGGTTCATAGGAACGTTGTTTCTGACATTAAGATGTATTGTTGTGAGCGAAGTCAGTTTACGTCAATAATATAAAACTGTATGCAGGAGAATACACTCATATGAACCGCACTTTTGCATCACAGAAAGTTAACGAGTCAGACAGTGGACAGTCTGCGGAACAGCAGAATACAAATGGCCTTTTTTTTAAGAGAGCAGGGACCGCACGTTCCAGCATAAGGCATCATGAATATCCACGAGTCCAGCAGAAATTTCCATGCAGTGTATTTCTAGAACTGTGCAGAGGCACGCTATCTTGTCAGTCAGGACACTAGCACTCCAGCAGGACACGGGACTTATAAATAAATGCAGCCAATGTATGTACTTTTTTGTTTTTCTTAAATTTAGTTGATGTGGCTCTTAATCAAGTGCGCTCAATGACCCCGAAAGAAAGAATAAGTATAATAATGCAAAGCACGTTTTTACAGTCAAATCAACTAGCATGAATTGGGATCAGTTTATTCCTAAAAATAAAATAGAAATTCAAACACATAACTAACTAAAGAAGGAGGCTTCTGTCGCTGTGTTACCTTCACTTTGTTCTAGTCACCGTCTCGCAATGTTTTGCAAATAGAACTCTCTTACGACATCTCTCTCTGGTAAAAGCTGAAACTCTGAGTTTTGAATGAAGTTTGTTTCGAATCATAAAAAGAAATATAGGGTAAAGAAATCTTATGTAGCCAAAACTATGAACCCATAAATAAAAAACCGTTGATGTGTGGTTCAGAGCCATATAGACTGAGGTCAGAGGTCAGTGTGTGCCTGGTCACCTCTCAGTCACAAAAAAAGGTGTGTACACTGCATTATGATCTGTGCAGAGAATGTTGATTTCCTTTGCTATTTTCATGCTTTGCTCTGCGTTGTCTCTCTGTAACTGTACTACTTTGTGAGTTTGTGTATCAATGTGTAGAAGTAGATGTTTGATGTGTAGTGTATTGAATAAAACATGTGCTGTGTGCGCTAGACCGTGCAGCGTCTGCTTATCTGCACCTGTGTTTGTTTTACTCATGAGTCAAGTGTGCATCATTGATGTGGTCAGTACAGTGGCACTAACTGCACCTGGACACTGCTTTAAGTGGAACAGACATATTGGGTTGATATAAGGGTTCAGATGGATTCTCTGGGACAAAATCTAAATATTTAAAGGTGAGACACTAAAGCTGTCAAAGTGAAAGTCATCACGTCACATTTTCATACAGAAAAAAACATGAAAACATTTCTTTTTAACTGTTAACGTTGTTAATTAATTAACGTTTAATCTTAGACACAGCGGGAATTCTGGATCTTACTTAGTTTTTTGCATAAACTTGATTTGACTGAAAATTTAAATTTGCTTTTACACATTTTCAAATTTAGGCCATGAAAATGAAGCTAAACTCAAAAACAAACAGTTTATATTGAGTTTAATTAGCAATGCCTACTATTCCAAGTCCTTTTTTGGCAAATTTAGAACAAATTAGCAAGTTTTAGGTCAAAACAATCAGAAACTGGCTGTGTCTCTGCACAGGACAGTAGGTGTGTTCAAGATGAGAAAACCTCTGCCTTGAATGCAGACGAGAGCAGGCGGCTGAGACAAAGAGGAGGAGATTCAACTTGGACACTTGTTGAGATCGAGAGCAGTGAGGCAGCCTCAGATCTCACAGAGTCACAGAGAAAACACAGCTCTCGCGTTTGTTTGAAGTGTTGCACTGAATAAAACTACTGTCAACTTTGTAAACGCATTTGTGTTTCCCTCAGCAAAGAATAAAGAACTTTTCAAAAAGTTGAGCTCTGTCTTTGAGAAAGTGACTTTCAGTTCATCCAGATCATGTATTAATGATGTTGTGTGTGTAATGTACAACATCCTGGGTCTTTTCTGACTCATGTTAAACACGTGTGATGGTATAAAAGACCACAAATATGATCAAGACAGAGGCTCGAGCCGACTGGACTGCCTCGACCATCTTGAACACACCTACTGTCAGTGCTAGACTCTGTGACGTCAGCATGCATTGTCCACTCAAAACGGAGCTTTAATTATACACGCCTGCTGTCAATCCAATCACACTGCTGCTGTCTTGCCTGATTTTTTTTCCTCCAACCCAGTTATGCCATTACATTAGGTGTGTTCAAGATGCGAAAACCTCTGCCTGGATTGCAGAGGAGAGCAGGCGGCTAAGGCAAAGAGGAGGAGATTCAACTTGGACACTTGTTGAGCCCGAGAGCAACGATGCAGCCTCAGATCGACTCACGGAGCTCTCACGTTTGTTTGAAGTGTTGCACTGAATAAAACTACCTACAACTTTGTAAACACATTTGTGTTTCTCTCACACATCACAGACTCACTCACACATCACCAGAGCAAAGCATGAAGAGCTCATGATAAAGTTGGCTCACTTTAGATTTGCAAATGTAATGTAATGTAAAAATGACATTCAGCTCATTGGGATCATGTATTAATGTTACTGTGTGTAATGTCCAACAGTCTGGGTCTTTTCTGACTCATGTTAAACACGTGTGAGGTTATAAAAGTTCATAGATAAACAAAGGAAAAGGAACTGCTGCGCGTCACGTTTGATCAAAGCCAATCAGCGGTCACTCTCTGCACTACATTTCCCATCATGCATCTTGATTTTGTAGTCATCGAGGCGGTGAAGCCGGGAGCAGTTGCTTTTTCTCGCCTCCACGATTTGTCAAGTCAACTCGAGCCGGATTGATCTCGAGATTACCGGGGCCTACAGAGGGCTGACGTAGCCCCCGACCCCCCTTACCTATTGCATTGGTGGCTATGCTAGCAAAACTTTATATTTTAACATTTTAACTTCAAGGATTTGGGTAAGGTTAGGGTTGGGATTAGGGTTAGGCTTAGGTTAAGTTAATTTGGTTAAATTTACAGATTTAAGAAAGGGTAGCGGCAACTGCTTTGGGAAAACTAAAAACGCTGCTGTCTTCTCTGAACCCCTCCTTTTCTCCTTCCACAGTGCTTTTCAATGAGTTTTGCTATGTGCATCCTATGTAGAGTTTTTTTTTTTTCTTCTTCTTCTTTGCTGTTTAACAACCGTATCTCACAAAAAATTGTGCATGTCCCATGACATAGCAGGACATGTCAATTACACGTCTTTTCGGCTTGCAGCCTCAGTTCATTTCGATGGTGGTTATGTTCAAACACTCTTAACCAGCCCCAAGCCTCAGCCCTAAATTTACCCCATTATAGTAAGTTGAAGCCTACATAAACATACCTGTTAAACCTAAACAAAATGTCTCCACATGGCTTCAACCAAAACTCATGTTTCTTATTTGCTTTTTCATATTGTGCAACAGAGTAACATAGACGCTAAAAAGGTGTGAAATCATGCTCATCATGCACTATTTATAAAGGGACTAGAGCTGTAGCCTTTTTAGTCGTTTAGTCGATTAATTGGTCGATGAAGTCTTAGTCGACCAACATTTGTATTAGTCGACTAGTTCCTCTGTGTAAATCATAAGGATTTATATATTGAACAGCAACAAAAAGGGAGAATTAACAATTCAAGCCTGAAAGAATTATCTGATCTGCCGTTTTTGATTGAATTTTGCACTTCATGTCTTTTCAAACAGACAAATGGATCAAAAAGACAGGCCTCCGATTTAGCTGCTGAGAGTTTGTCATGCTCCCCTTTTAGACGACTAATTGGTCGATGGGACATGTTTGTAGTCGACCAAGAATTTCTTTGGTCGATTACATATATTGCATGCTTTCTTGTGATACTGTGTTGGCTTTAAATAGTGCAAGATCTGTGACATCACAAATGTGGGAGTGCATTGTTTCTCTGAGAGTATTTTCTAAGGCTCAAAAGGTAAAGAATAGCATCTCATAAACAGAATCCTGCTGAGTTTTTGACGAGTAAGCAGTGTTTAAGCATATTTAAAAACTCAAAAAAGTTAATTTAGCATAACGTGACCTTTAACTCAAATTCTCCTTTGCCATCATGAGAAATTGCTCCTCTGTTTTCTCTTTAGCTCTTAATACAGAACTCATTAGACAAACTCCAACATCCGTTAAAGAAATCCAAAAGGTCACAGGTGTTCATGATGAAAAGTCAGTCAAGTATCATATAGAATCTTAATCTCCGAAGTTAATCTCCTTTCCTGCATGTGATCCATATTAGCGGTTGTCTCCACTCCCTCCTCATCCTTATATCTGATGTGTGTGTGTGTAATCCCTCCACAGATCCGACTAATCAGGCTCATGTCCAAGTCAAGCTCCTTACATCTCCATAACAACCATCTCTACCTCCTCATTTTCCTCTTTACTGTACTTTTGCAACTCACATTTTAGAAATAATATGCAAATACACCACATTTTGGCAGAATATTAAGTCAAAAATGCGTGAATAAGGCAAAAAAACATTAGTTCCGTAATTTCGACGCTACTGAGCACACCTGAGTATAACCCACACCAACACCAATAATGAAAATGATGAAGTACATATAGGCCGTCAATAGTAAGGCAATGGGAATCTATTATTTTGCTGCATTGTTGTATAAGCTGCAAAGTTCAAAAGCTTGTGGAAAAAGTAACAGCTTATAATACAGAAATTACGGTAATCTTTATTAATTTGCAGTCGTACAATTAATGTCATTTCAGCTGCATTAAATGAAAACATGAGAGGCTGATATCAAGTTTTCTTTGTGTACGTAAACCCAGATAGTATTCATTACAAGACAAATGGCAGTAAGTTTACTCATAATGATCCTGGCACTTAACCCAGAACTAAATTAGGACTAGACCTGGACTAACCAACAACGAAACCAGGATCACACTGGGACTAACCCAGAACTAAACCAGGATTAGACCTGGACTAACTGACAACTAAACCAGGACCATACTGGGACTAACCCGCTTTCTTGTGAGACTGTGTTGCCCTGCTGAAAAAAACAGCATAGACCAGCATGGTGGACCAGCACGCTAGACCAGCAAGACCAGCATACATTGTGTTTTGGTGCTGGTCTTGCTGGTCTTGCTGGTCTTGCTGGTCAGACCAGCATAGACCAGCGTAGACCCTCAAGGTAGACCAGCAAGAAATCCATGCTGGTCCATGCTGTTTTTTTCAGCAGGGTGTATAGATGCGTATTTGGTTGCGAGCTCACAGGAGATTTTATAACGGCTAAGCTTAGGTTTGAAGTTACAAAAATGGGTAAGTTTCGGTCTTAGACTTGGATAAGATTAGGATTTTGTTTGTATTCATGAATTAATAACACGTCTTTCCATCCAACATACAAAAATGGACTGAGGCAACAAACACGTAGAAATTCCATTCAAATGACATGCTGTTTAAATCTGTGAGACCAGGCTGCTTTTTGATGAGGATATAGCATTATGACAAAGAGATAAAACTGTGTATATAGATAGACCTCTCAAGCTACAAAATCAAACCTAAAGCCTTATTATGCATGCTGGATTTCTTTGCATCGTTGACCATCAGCATAAGGCTTGTCTTTCACATCTGCTCAACCTCAACCTCGCATTCATGAACTATTCTTTTTTTTCCAAGCACCATTATACACAGCGTTGACCTTTGCCCCTTGTATACATTCTCCTCCAGCTCCATAAACTCCTGTCTTTCTCATTCTTTCTCATCTCGACACAAAAGCCTCACCATTGACTTTACTGTCCACTTGTTTTGATTGTTTGCGGCGCAGCAGATGGTCCTTTCTTTTCCTCCGACTGCGAGAGCGCAATTACACAGCCGAATGTTTGTTTCTCCCGTTTTCTGCTAAATAACTTTGAGCGTGTTTCTTCATGGGTCTAAACTAGGGCTTGTAGATGAGAAGCGGCGCACGATGCTATGAGATGCGGTTGATTCTTGCGAAAGCTGGCCCCGGGCAGGACTCAGAAACGCAGATGTCTTTAGAGGAGACGTAAGGCACCATCCTCCCACCCAGAGAACATCCCTAACATTTATATTCTGCGTGCAAAAGATGCGAGCAAACAGTAAATGTAACCCAGACGTTTCCCCCCAAAGTCAAGTCTTGTTTGCTGCAAATCCCGTATGAATCACCGACGTACGTAAGAGGTTGGATGGGCTTTACTGTACTGTTTACACTGCCGTACGTCATCTATAGACAAGGCAATCCACTTTATTTCTTTAGAATCTTTCACAAACAAAGCCCTTTTCAAAGTGCTGCACAATAAGGAAAGAAAATAAACTACTCAACCTAATAAACAAAACCTTGACATGGAACAAAATCTATTGGAACATAAAAGATGGCAGAAGAAAAGCACAAACGCATGACTACTGTAATTTTCAAATGATAAGCCACTTCATAAGACAAAGCCAGGTGGTTGTAAAGAAATGTACTTTGCCATATAATCTATAATCTAACAGATTATTGTCTGGATGCAAAACAACTTTCACCAGTTAAATGACAAAACACAACTGAAATAAAGTGTTAGCAGACACATCCAGTCTCTCTCCCTGAAGCCTTAATTCAAATCAAATTTGGAATTTGGGAGTAATCAGAGACTCAAAATAATACAATTATGTCAACAGCATTTTACCATTTGAAAACACTGCCAAAATCTGTATTTTAGTGTTGAGCTGAGAGACATTTCAGGCATTTGTTTCCAGTAGGTTAGACCTAAACTTTCCTACACTTTTCAGACCGGGACTCCCAAAATACCCATACTGCCAACTCACAACCCCTACAGTAAAATGTTTCAGGTTAGGAAACCATTCAAATTGAGTTAGAATGCCTGTATTTTAGTTTTTTTTATTGTTTTATACGACAAAAATCTGTCAAACATAATGCTTCCAGTTTAAAAAAAAACAGATTAAATTCTAAGTCATGATTGCAAAAACGCATATTAAAATCATCTAGCGACCCCCAGAATTTGCTTTGCAACCCCCAAGGGTTCCGTAGTTGGGGTAATGCCCAAGGGTTAGACTAACCCAGTGGTTAATCTAACCCAGTAGTCTAACCACTGGGTTAGACTACTGAAAAGCCCCCTGCTTACTGACTTATCCAAACTGCAATTTTTTTACAGCTCAAGTCCTGACTAAAATCAGGAAGCATCATCACATAGATCCTATGCTCAGGTCTTTGCACTGGCTCCACGGGGTCAGAGAATAGCTCTGCTTTTCTTGTGAAGAGATTCACTCTGTCTTTTTGTCTTAAGTTTCCCAAAAGTTTTTCTTTTTGTCAGACAGGGGTATTGTTTCTTTACCTGCTTTACATGTTTCAGCTACTTTCTGTAGCCTTCATCAGAAGCGTCACTGGTTGATATAGTGACGTGTCTTGTGGGCTGCTTACACGGTTTTGTCAGACAATAGGGGGAACTTGCGCCCCCTACTGCCTAGCGTCTTCTCCGGGACAGCGTAAGCTCCCTCGTCACAATTTATGCTGTTAGGTCCTCTGGTTGTCTGGCAAAACCGTGTAAGCAGCCTACAAGACACGTCACCATACCAACCAGTGACGCTTCTGATGAAGGCTACAGGAAGTAGCTGAGACATGTAAAGCAGGTAAAGAAACGCTCCTGTCTGACAAAAAGAAAAACATTTTTGGAAGCTCTGCTTTTGAAGTGAAGCTCCCCTTCCAAACTTTACCCATAAGCACATTTGAAACACCGTAAACTCATTGAAAAACATTTGTAAAAGCTTAAAGGATGGGCTGAGAGTGAGAGCAGCAGTGTGATTAGCCTAGAAAAGACACTGGCCTCTAAGTCAGGTGGGGACCAAACATTACTCAGAATAATAGAGAATGCTGTGTAAACACCCCAAAAAAGCTGTTTTAGGGTTTAGCTTTACTATCAGTCTATCATGGCCAAAGTACAGTGCCTTATGAACTATCTTGGACCCGGCTTTCTGCTGGTGCCAGAATCAAAATTAAACCATCCTCCAGGTAGTGCCAGAGTGAAGACTTAACATGGATCATCCTTCTGCTGGTGTCAGAATCCAAACCAAACATGGACCGGCCTCTTGCTGGTACCAGAGCCAGGACTAAATATGGACCGGCCTCGTGTTGGTCCCAGAGCCAGGACTAAACGTACCGGCCTCGTGTTGGCGTTTCCATTGGAGCTTAAGACAATCCTTTTTAAATTTGCTTATGACTGAAATCTTTTTTTTAAACTGTTTGGATTTGTTCGTTGTTGAAGATTCCATTCGTTTTTTCATGCTTATTTATAATTTAGCATTGTTGTATTATATTATATTTAATTTTATGTTGTGAGGCATTTTAGGCATCTATGGTGATTTCAATTTTCTGATTAGACCCAATCACTTTCTGTAGATGGCAACATAAACAATAATCATTGTAGCTGCCTTGGAATAAGAACTCACTGAGATTCTACAACACTATCTTTTCATCTTGCTCCATAAATTACGTACAATACAAAAAGAGTTCACAATGACAACACTTCCAGATGTTGACTTTGGACCCTGACCTCTCCTTAAGCAGCGGTTCAGACATAGGAGCGTCTGTAATCTGATCCACTCTCACTGTCTGCCCCACTGTGTCCACGGCACATGAACTCACGACACCAGTGTGACCCCGCCCGCCACCCGGTCACCTTCAGTCTGGAGCTGGGATTAAGCGCCGCACCAGACCATACATGTTATTGCAGCCCACGTCGTAATCCTGACAAAATACCAATACACCATTAAAGAGATGCATCCATCAGAGCAAAGGCATATACTCTGGCTTATGTGTCTGCTGCTGCGGGGGGAAAATGTGCAGCAGAACCCTTGTGGAATGATTGTCTGATGAAGGTGTGGGGAAATTGGAAGTGCTGGAGGCATTTTGGGCGAGACACTAAAGGGGAATAGTGGATAAAAAATTAGCGCAGTCTCCGAAGAAAACGTAGATTACATCAATATTTTCCAAAAAGCCAAAACGTAAAATAACCACGAATTCTGATTGGCAGCATTTTCTTTGGGTTTAACGGGTAAATCTTAACCTAAACTTAGCCTAAACTTACCCGTTAAACCCAATGAAAATGTCGCCAAACCAACCAAAATTTGTGGTTACGTTTTGGGTTTTTGTTGCACTGACGTAGGCGTAAAAACATGCTTAGCTTACGTTTTGACATTTCGTTGTATATCTACGTTTTCTTCAAAAACAGTATTGCATCAACCATTTCTACGGTTTGGCCAATTAAGTGTTGAGGTTGGGTTGGGCTATTGTGATAAAAATGGAACTGTGAGCTCAACTCCTGTGACAATCTGCTACATTTTGAAGGTTGTGGTTTTTTGGACTACAAATTCAAGTTATAAAAAAGGTGAATTTTGACCCATTTCAAGTTTGATTTACAAAAATGCGTCTATTATGACTGAAATGTGGACTTTTAGCCTATTTTCATACTTAAAAGTTATTGTTAATGTTAGAAAAGTTATTAGCCTATAGTATGACAAAATCATTAATATTTGTTTACCTGCAACACACATTGTTGAAATTAATCAATTAATTTTGTTTTTTACTTTTTATTGAAGGCTGAGGTTGCTTGTTTAGATATTTATTTTCTAAGGCTTGGTCACTTGTTTCTCTCTGAAGATCTGGCAACAAGACAGACTTTCACAGCTGGATTTAGCCAATGACAGTGAAGTAGGAACTGTTTTTACCTCAAGGGCAAAAAAGAAAAAATTAATTGTGACAGAAATTGTAATCTGGCTTCAAGAAAATAATGAAATAAATGTTTTGCCATGTCGCCCAGCCCCTTTAAAAAGGAGGAGGGGGTGGGTCATCAACTTACTTGACCTCATCTTACTCCGATATTGCACACTGCTGCAATAACAAAGTGCAGAAAGCAGGCAAGTCTGTTGGGTTTGGTAATAAAGTTGTTAAGGAGTTGTAACACAGAGCTAATCAAATGGCGGCCCAGGAGCCAAAGGCGGCCCACTAAGCAGTATTTTTTGACCCACGATGATAAAATTGGCCATGGACCATACCGTTATGATAGGCGGCGTGGTTCTATATTACATTTTATTCAGTAGCTTTGACTACTATGCATCATTTGACCCAAATGGTTAAAACCTTATAGTGCTGGTTTAGTCTTATTCAAGATGAGATTTATCGCTGATGTAATCTAAATGTAGATGACTAGGTTTAGTTCTGGTTTGCAAACCTTTTGTTCCACTGCTGCTCTGTCTCAACTCTGGTTGTTGATTATTACCTTGAGTTTGTTTTGGTTTTGTCCGGTTTTGTGTACTTTTTTAGTGAAAATTATAGATTTTTAGTAAATGGCATTGCAAGTGTTTTGTGGCTAGTGGATGTAAAGCACATTTTCTGTTCACCTTTGTAGTCCAGCCCTCAGACCCAAGCTCTTCAACAAATATGTCACACTGGTAAATATAATTGAATACCCCTGGTTTAACATTTAATAAAATATATGGTAGAGCAAAGTTTAGGGATTTGGGAAAGGTATAACAAGTGACGGCATGATCGTTGAAATGTATGTTCTCCTCTACTCAAATATGAGCTTATGATTTGATGTACTTTTCATTTGTAAGTTTATTGCACAGACACAACAACAATCTTGTTTTCCACTCTACTTCCTGGACTAAAGGTAAAAGTAGCGAACGAACCCCAATTTTGCAACCTAAAACGGTTTCCATGAAGTGCAATGAAACCGGCTGATGAATCTCAACCAAAGACATTTATTCAAGAACGTTGCTGTATTACGTCTCAATTTGTATTATTTTTTCATTGGGTTTTTATTTAGTTGTACCTTTTTGGATAAAATAGTGCCTTTTATGACATTTAAAGTACTAAAGACAATAATATGCACACTTCCTAATAAATAATGTTGTTGCAAATTTAAATTACATTTAAAAACAAAACCATCTCTTATGACTAATGCAAATCCCAACGCTTTGAAGCAGGGCAGTGATTTGGCTGGGAGAAATGTCAGTGTAAGTCTGTGTATCTGTGGAGCATTGATTTGTGGAGATTGGCTGAGTCCAGCAGCGTCATTCATCCTGGCCCAGCAGGAGTCATGTGTGCTGGTCTACACAAACAGCAGGTATGTGCTTTTATCAGGCTAATGGCTGTGAAATGAGCCAATGGAAGAGTAGAGAGAGAGAGAGAGAGAGGAGGGGCCGCTATAGCGCAAATAATGCATAATGTACTCAGAAAACGTGGACTGGGTTAGGATTTAACTTTTAAAGGAGGCATATGATATATAAAATACTTTTCTGAGTTTTAAAGGGGACCTATTGTGTGTGTTCTATGTATTTGGTACTATTACTAACTATAATATAATATGTAGATCAGTAATTTAATGTTTGTTTTTTGTACAATATAAATGGATGTAAAATAGTTTGGAAATTGAAAAAGGTCCGTTTACTTCTTGTACAAAACTGCAGGACTGATAAGCCCCGCCTCTTTATAGTGATAAGCCCCGCCTCTTCATTGCAAGATTTCAATGTAACAAGCAGCAGATTTTAAATTTGTTTCTTTTGTTGTTGTAAAGTGGCTATGTGACTTTTTGAACCATATATGCTGCACTAAGAATCTGGATTTTTGGAATAATCAATATCATATAAAAAAGTGGGCGGGGATACAAGATTACTCAAACATGCAGGAATCATTGTTAATAAAAAAAACTTTGAGTAAACTAAGGTGTAAAACAGATTTTATACAAGAGGTCTCCTTTAAATCTATTTAAACATAACAGTTGTGTCTGAGCATTGGTTCATTCAATGTTGTTTGATACTGTGTTTCGAAAATCCCTGTTTTCACCTACCACATAAACCCCGACTACTAAGACAAAAGAAAATTTAATTAAATTAAACAATAATATGATTCAAAATAAAACAGGGTTCAAAATTATCACAGCCACTTTTCAAGTTAAAAAAACAAAAAACAAACAGAAACACTTTAGAATGAAGAGACTAAGCTTGTCACTTCTGTACTTTTGAACAGGCAGTCAATAAATCTGTTTATTTTTCTGAAAGTCTGCATCAAAAACTGCACTGGACACCTCCTGGTTGGACACTTGTCTGAAGCCTGGGTCTGATTCTAGACTTACTGTAAGTGTTTTTGATGCCCTGGACATTGATCCCTTTGATCTGGAGTCAGATCCTTGTGCCGCTGCCTGCAGCACTGAGTGTTGTCAGGAGAGAAACGGCTGGAGGTCCTTATTGGTTTGGATGGTTAACTGAAAAAGTTCAGTATTCTTCAACTTTGGATGCTGACGCTCCAGATGCTGCAGGTGGCAGACATACTGTAGCTGAACGCATGCGAACGAGGTCCAAATATTTGACATTCTGACATAAAATCCTTTAATTTCTTGTTTGTTTTTTTTAAGACCATTTTGAGCAATAATCTGCATGTGTTTTCAGTAGCTCCACAGCCAGGAAATTTGTAAAAAAAAAAACAAAACAAAACATTATTTTTGAATTATGATTGATTATTGTTGGCCTTAACTCATTTCATCTCACTCTGAAAAAAACTATATAGCTTTACAAAAATTGTGATTAAATATTGTATTACAATAGAAATGACATGACATTAAAACACTAAAGCAAAAAAATAAATAAAAAATAGTATTTCTCCTCTTGCTTGGACCTTTTTTAAACATGCATTTAGCCTAAATATAATATTAGTTTGCATTTCACTCATTAGTCGTAAATGAAATAGTTGGTTTCGAAATAAAATGATGGATTACTACAGTTTTCTGGGTTATTTTTTACAGAAATGATAGTTTTTTTATATCCCAAAATGCTGGGTTATCAGGTTGGGTAATCTTGGAGCAAATTATGACATTTTCCTTTCAACAACACAGAAAATTGGGTGAAATACAGATTTTTCAACAACCACTCTCCTCCACCTGCTCAGAACTCCAGAAAACATCTGAGACAGGTATTTCTGCTGCTTTTTACTTGTAATTTTATCTGGAATTTTGTACAATTTATTCATTTTTGACAAAGCTAATTTCCTTAAATAGGCTTGGGTGTAAAATAAATAGGTTTTTTTTTTTAATTTTTTGTCTGTAAAACTGGGCCACACTACACAACACCTCATTATCACTACAATGTAAAAAGCGTTTGATATTTCCCAAAAAGAAACAATATTTGCATTCCCTCTGAGTGTTTTCTTTTAAGTCCATTTGGCAGTGTAAATTGAATGAATATTACAAAGCTGCATACATTACGGGCTCTTGTGGGAATAGTGCAGTAAGTAAACACGTACATCCCTGTGGGTTATTTAGACAGACATGCACTTCCTATGCATTAACACCGACGACAATAGAGCGGCTAAGATCAAGCGTAGCATTAGCGAGATTATATCACATAATACAAAGATAATCAATGAAAAGAAAGATGTTGTTTTATGCTTTTTGAGGCTTTGAATGACCTTAACTTCTGCTACACTGTAAAAACTCATATTAGTTTCTTTCTTTCAGCTCTTTTATCTTACTAGCACAGTATTGCTAGTTTAGTAGATGAAGAAGGAAAATCTATAGAAAATCTTGAAAATGAAAGTAAATTTTCTTCACCTTTATCAATAATTTATAATTAACTCTAAAATTACTTTGATCAACATAATGGATTTTTTATACTAAACCAGGACTAGAACTGTACAAGAATAGGACTAAAGCTGGAATAAACCAGGACTAGACCAGGACCGTACAAAAAGCTGGAATAAACCAGGACCAGACAAGGACTAGAACTGTACAGGAAAAGGACTAAAGCTGGAATAAACCAGAACTATAGGACTAGAACTGTAGAGTAGGACTAAAGATGGAATAAAGTAGGACTAGATCAGGACCGTACAAAAAGCTGGAATAAACCAGGACCAGACAAGGACTTCACAGGAACTAAAGCTGCAAGGGCTAGACCAGGACTAGAACTGTACAGGAAAAGGACTAAAGATGGAATAAACTACGACTTGACCAGGTCTAACACTGGCCTAAACCAGGACTAGACCAGGACTAAAACTAATCTACATTAGGACTATTTATAACTGGATAAACCAAGACTAGGAATAAAATTGGACTAAACTAGAACAATCAGCACTAACTGGACTATATCAGAACGATTAAGACTAAAATTAGTATAAAGGAGTATCAGGACTAAACCAGGACTAACCTGGGACTAACAGACTAGACCAGGACTAAAACGGTGCTAAACCAGGACTATAAGGATTAAATTTGGACTAAACCGGCACTATAAGGATTAAATTTGGACTAAACCAGAACTCTCAGAACTAAAAACCATTTAAACCAGGACTACACTAGATTTGAGATTATACACAAATAGTATACGCTTGTTTTGAGTCTTATATTTCTCAAGTCAAAAAGTCCAATTTTAAAAATCTTAAATGAGACCAGATGTGTTTGTTTCCCTGGCAGATTTCTTCACTTATTTCAAGAGGATCTGAACTTGTTTTAAATATGTTTTAGGAAGGTCTTAGAGCTCAAGATAATGTTACATTTTGTTGAGATATTTTCCCTAATGTTAAAAAAGCTTTAAGGAATTTTTTTTTTTTTTTTTTTATGCTGGCCTAGGTTTTCCAGGTAAGTGTAGGAGCCATAGTGCACTTTTTCAGTATTGTATGTGTCTCTTTGATACTCTTTACTCAACAATGGTATTTCCTGAATTCTATAGTCTAGCAGAGTTGGTAGGCTGTAAATGCACGTTTACTGTGAAGACCAAAGCTGTTTAGTGGTGAACTGGCAAGTTTCCTCCTGCAGTGCATGATGGGTAATTGAATTGAATGAACTGACAGACAGTGTCCATTCCAGTGAGAGCGTCACGTGTCTCTGATCAGATTTATGACAGACAGCTCTACGCACTTGTGAATGAGAAGTCACAGATCGGACAAGGTCAAGAGGAAGCAACCTTCTTTTTCTGCTTGACATGGTTCAGATCAGTTTAGTCTTAAAGTAGACTTGGCCTGACTCTCTGAAATAATAATATGATACTAAAATACAGTACACATTTGTATGGTACAATACAATCACAAAATTTAGAGTCAGGTATGATATATTGCAATATATATTGAGAAATCATGATATAGGCCTACTGGAATTCCCACACTTAATAAAACCTGCTTGTCAATCATACATTTAATAAATTGTAAGGTTTTTTTTTGGTAGTAGCTACATAGACATTGCACAATAAACATTGACCAAGAGGAAAGATACCAGGTTACAGCAAGAAATGCTGATTTCCACCCATTGTCCATGTTGATGTCACAATTTAGAGATCTAAATGTAAACGGTTTCCTGATCTTAACATTGTTCATATATATAACACATGTAACACGAATTCAAAAAGACAAATTTGTTCAACAAAAAGTTCAACATGTAGACCCTTTTCATGCCACGTCACGGTGACGTCACAGATAGCTGGAGGCAAAAAAGATGAAAACTCATAGCCGACGCATTAAAAGTTCGAGGTTTTATCATGGTTAAAATGTTGTTTTGTTGTGAACTGTATCTAGGACCTTTGTGTCCAAAGTTACCTTACCCAGACGTGCAGGTGCAGTTTCATGTACAAATTGGTCTGTTTTATTTAGAAATGTAGCTAAAACTGTAATGTTGTTACTCATTCAATTTTTACACACAAGACTATTTTCTACTTTAGCAAAACCTTTGACGAGAGCTAACTGATTTTCAAAGCTACATGCAACCAATTTTGTTTAACTAAGTTAATCGTAAAATAATTACTATTAAATGTTGTGCCTCTGAAGCACTAATAATGGGAGGTGCACACATCAGCCACATTTAACATTAGCTTCAAGACACAAATGAACTGTTAAAAGAAGCATTTTAGCCACTACTAGGTTTAGCAACGTAAAGCCGACATGAAACAAATGTAAAAATCACCTCTTCAGCCTCGTGAAAGAGCAGATTCTGATCCAAAACGAACCACACAAGCTCAGACAAAATGCTCCCATCCGTCAGAGGTAATTCACCAAAGTTTGTGTCAGGTCCCACAGAGTAAGTCATGATTTACATCCTGACAGTTCTGAACAGAATTTTACATTTTTTCTGCTTTTGTGTTTAAAATCCCTCCAAAAAGCTAGTTTACACTGGTTTAAATGGAGGCACTGTCGTCTTTTGCCTCTGGCTAAGCTTGCTATTTAGTTATTTCAAGTCTCCATTGGTTTACGTGAGGCTGACAGAAAATGCTTTTGTTGATATCATTTTCCTGAGCTTCCTCCAGCGCCCACTGGACAGTGCTGTGGCGCTCTAAACTTGAGCCTGTCACTTGAAGCTAGCTAGCTCCTCGTGGTGTTTCTAAGCAGAGCGTGGCTGGTCGGAAAACTTGAGAATAGCGTAATATTTTTAACTTTTTGATTTCTATTAATGTGTTTTATACAGGATTGGCACCCTGATAAATGCCCGTGAGCCATAAAAGTGACAAGAGAGTGAAGGAATAAAACCAACCACCTGGTGAGTGAACAAAATGTGCTGTTAGCTAGCTGGTTGTGAGCTTCAAGTTAGCTTATGCTGGTGGACACGGTTGAAAATATTTTTTTTGTTACCAGGTTTTGGAGCTTTGTGTCATTGCAAAGTGTATATACTCTTTCCTGACCAGAATTATACTGTATATATAAAAAATAGATACACTATTTGGCGCTAGTTAGCGCTAGCTGCTATGCTAATTGCTAACCGCTACTAGCTCACTAGCTAACTTTGGAAAAAAAACGTGCAGTCTGCAATGCAAGCGGATTTTTTATTATAAAAATATTGTCATTTCATAGTTCAGACTGTATTTATGACTCAAAAAGATAGTTGTGGTTAGAACTGGGCAATATATCGAATTTCAGATAAGATTGTGATAGTTGTTTGTTTTGAAGAGAAAAGTAAACTGATCAGTAGCCTTTATCGTTTACAGAAAAAAAAGCTTAAAAATATAAATGATGAAAGTAACAACATTGTAAATGATCAAATAAGTGTAGAATGTAATATTTTAGGAAATTAAGCTCTCATTGGTCTCCTAGTTGCATTTTTTTAATTAGAAAGCTTTGCAAATTTATTGAGAATATTTTTACATGAAAACCTCGTTTAGCGGCATTTTTTCTTTGTGCATAGAAGTCTTGTGATAACATGTTAGTCAACCAAAATTATATTAATTAAATTACAGCCTAATTTTTCAGATTTTTAATACACTTAACTGTGTAATGTGTTTGAACATTTTCCGGTTGGTTTGAAACAATATTGTCTGAAAATTGTTATTGAGATATGCCAAAAAGATATTTATTTTTCTTAATATTGCCCAGCCCTAATTGTGGTAAAACCAATTGCTTATGTGCACAATCTTGAAAAAATAAATGTAGTAGTTAATGTTTTTAACCCTCTTATTTAAAAGAATCATTAAAAACGAATTGATGCTTAAAAAAATATGGATCTTTTACAAACCCAGGTTGCTCAGTGTGTTGTATTTGTCAAAAATGTCATTTTGTGCTTTATTATCCCCAGTGTGTTATAGCTAAAATAACATGGTAATTCATCCTAACTTTCTTAGCTGACCAAGGCAGAAGAAACAATAGCCCTGAATGCACATTATAACATCATGGTACAAATGTAATGTAATGTAATTCTTATCATGTAAGAACTCACAGTGATAAGAACTGAAATAGAGTATTTTTCTGCACCTTTTTGTAGATTGGTTTTAGGGCAATCTTCAAACTGGCCAGGACATGATGATGACAGCAAGTAGAGCCGAACCCAGCCCATGGTCTAAGGTGGCAGCGCGCAGTGGGATGATACCGAGCCCATGATGACAGCAAGTAGAGTCGAACCCAGCCCATGGTGCGTACTGTGTGTGACGCAAGCAGTGGGATAACCAACCCATGGGGACGGTGCGACCAACCAGAGGCATCCTCGACACCTAATCCAGATAAGACACAAATGCATACAATACCTGGTCAATAATAGTACTTATTTATTTAATGGTACTTTTTAAGTCATTCCAATCTACCATCTTTAGTTTTGAGCAAAAACTACAACATGACAAAATTGCTGAGTTTTGGCATTAGTAAAATTATGGACGCTTGTTTTTTCCCGTGACAATTTAGTTTGTAACTGGAGATGCACATGCCATGGCTCAATTAAAGTCATTTTTATCGTTCACTTAATACTTACTAATAGAAAATGCAAATATGTAAAAAAATTATACACAAATTTGCGCTGCTCACAATTTAAATGGGAATATTTCAAGACTGACAGAAAAATGAAAATGTCTGTGCTTTTGAATACCCGGGGAACAGTGGATTTCTTAATATGTGGGAGGATTAGGGTCCGCTGGGTAATCCTGGAGTATGGATTACAGTTGGAGAGATTTCAGAAAATCTTCAAAAACGCAGCAGCAGAGGTTTAATACAGGACACTCTTTAAATATAAATACACTTCTATCGTAGGTTATGTGTAGGGCAGAGGAGCAGAGCAGTAGTAGTCATGACCTGAAATACAGAATTCAATATTTGATTTGACTAGTTTACTAGTGTTTTGTTTACACTTTATCTGGTTACCTCTTTTCTCAGTATACAGACAGATTCTCACTAAGTAATATTTTTAAATTCCAGTTTGGCCCACCTCTTCTATTGCTATCGACTGGTCTATCTTTGAGGCGTTGGGAGTTGATCCCAAATGCCCTGTATGAACTAACTGCGAGCTGCAACTGCAAGTTGCAACCTTGAGCAACAACCGCAAACTGCAAACTACAACTGTGAGTTTTAGATGTGGCAGCAGGAGTGCTCCACTGTTAAATGGCTGGAGCACACAGTTCTTGCGTAATACAAGTCCAAAGCGGGGCCCCAGAACACACGAGTTTGAAGTAGGGCTGCTGATAACTATTATGATAAAATAATAATCACGTTTATTTAAATCGTAATTGAAATCACAATTATTCAAATGATTATTTGCTTAGAGCACGTGTCAAGCACAAGGCCTTGGGGCCAGATGTGGGTCTCCACATCATTTTTATGCGGCCCTCAAGGTCTTCTAAGGTTTACTTTAATCCTATATTAATGCCGGGAGTAATCTCTGGGTGATTTGTCTGAAACTTAAAGAGAAAGTCATTTTTCAGATTACTGTTGATGTATAAAAACAGAGCTGGTGAGTAATACTTGGGACTGTGTCTTTAAAAGCAACCAGGTGCTCTTCAAGTGCAAAGAAACAATAACTCACAAAATGCCGTGGCCATAGAATAATCAAAAGAGAGGTAAAGGTAAAAAATATGGCAGGTAGAAGCTTGAGGCACTCTGATGATTAAAAGTCCTTTAATATAACAGTCTTCTTCAGGGCATAGTCATAGTGTTGATGTATATTCAGTAATTGTCACTTAAACACAAAAATCAAATACAGATACTATTATTTGTATGATAAAGATTATTAGTAAAGTTAATTTACTAATCTTTAGTTGCCATAGAAGGGTATTATGATTGCCCTTTGAGGGCAACCATAATACCAATGTGGTTCTTTGTCAAAATGAGTAAGCCCCTGGCTTAGAGAGACTGCAGAGTGTTATTGTCCCTTAAATGTAGAGAGCGAAGAGATAAAATGAAATATGTGAACAATCTCATAGAAATAAACGTAAATGTATTCTACAATTTTAAAGAAACCACTTATTTTTCATATCAAGGAAATTTGTGAACAGGCTAATAAGTTACGGTCAATAATCACAATTACTCGATTGCACAATTTTTGTAAACAATTACAGCAATAATCGTAATTGAAATTGAGTAGGGATGAGATAGAGTAGAAGGGAGACGAGCAGTAGGAGAAGACAAGTAGTGCCAAAGGACCTGTGTGTATTTTAATCCATTTGGGGAACCTTGTTTTAACTGCTGTTAAAAAGCGGTTCTTTCATTAGATTACTTGTTGTATTTGGATTGATTCATGCATATTTGAATGTCCTGCAGCTAATGCGTGAGTGCTCAGAGAATCCTTAGTCTCACCTATCACCCTTCCCTGCCCACTTGTCTGTATTTACTTGTAATTACTCCAAATTCCAAGTAAAGATGTGGGGGTTCTAAATTGTAACAATGTTCCATCAACAAAAAAGTAGTCATTGAAAATCCGCTGCTTTTTCAAGTTACATTTCACAACAAAGAGGCAGGGCTTATCAGTTCTGCAGTTTCAAACATGAAGTCAGTAGACCTGCTTTTATTTCTAAGTAATTTCAAAACATGTTTGTGTTTTACAATTAACAAAATGTGAGATTGCTCTACATACTGTATATCATAGTTTTGTTTTAAATAAATTAAAAAAACACAAAAGGTCACTCTTGTAAACAGATTTTAACAAGCATCTACTTTTATAAATCATGAAACCCTAATGATCAATGGATAAACATGTTTCAGCCCTAGAAACTCTGAATGCTTAAATAAGAAGTTTGTATCCTTCCTGTTACATTTTTATCAATTTCTCCATTCACATGCACCTGCCTCTGCTTCTGCTCTTCTTCCCTCTACTGTGTAAATCCCAGCCTGAGGAGGGGAGGGCTGCTGCTGCTGCTGCTGCTGCTGCCTGTACGGGGGGCAGTGGGCGTGCGAGCATGTGTGCGTACTCGAGTGAAGGAGAGAGAGAGAGATCCTGGAGAGAGAGAGAGAGAAAGAGGGGAGGGGATCCTGGGCGCTGCAATGAACCGGTGCACCACCACACCACCACAATACAACGCAGCCTCCGAGCACCAGGCTGGCTTGGCTTTCCCCCCCTGGATCTATTGTTCCCGTTCGTCTTTTCCCCGTCCCTGCCTTCTCCGCGACCGGGGGAAGCTTTAGGACATCCCTCCACCGGTCTCCTCTCACCCTCCCTGGGATTACTTCTTCAGGAGCAGAAGGGCTGGACAAAAGCTTTGACTTGAGCCTGCAACCGCGTGGTTTCTCTTCTCTGTTTCTATCTCGCCGGGGTTTATTTGTTTCCCCTCCGCATCGGGAAGGCGTACCGGTGGAGATCTGCGTAGCCATGGGGAGGGCGGGTAGAGCCGGAGCCTGGCCAGGGGCACCGGGGTTAGTCCTGGGGGGGTCTCTGGTCTGGAGGTGCACGCTGGTTTGGATTCTTGCGGTTTTTACGGGACTGGAGGCTGAAACGCCAGTGGAAACTAAAGCGACGTACATCTGGCAGACAGGTAAGAAGCACCTAAGAGTCGCTTTTTGGGAGACTTTTTTTAAGCGCTCTTAAGCTACTTATGAATTACGAATGCGAAACGTGTTTGTTGTTGTGCTTTTTGTTGAGGGATCGGTGCAGTTTTGAGTGTAGTTTGCAGGAGGAATTTTGAATGGGAACTTTTCTGGGTTTGTTTTGTGAAGTGTTGAGGAGAGAAATTTTGATGCATGAATGATTATGTGATGTTTTGGTAAGAGATTGTTACACCAAATAGGCAAAGCAAGGTCAGGAATCATCCCAAACTATCGTCAATACACACATTAAAAAATATGTTATGAAGAATTTGATATGCGCTGGAAAAATGTACATTCCAAACACATTTTGAATGCAAACAACATGCACGATGAATGTAAATCTCAGTATTGATTTAAAAGTTGCAAGTCTGCCACACATGCATAAAAATACAGACTATGCAAATTCAGAAGACCTCACCCACAGCTCTACTCATATCCTTATCCGCATAGTAACTAATTCAATAAGAACTTATATTAAAATGCATTTTTCAAAGCAATAAAATAGATGCTCTGTGACTGGCAGTGATATGGGGTGTGCGTTCATTCATTGGGTATGAACAGAGCACATTGCATCAAAACAATTTTGACCTACATTGACGCCAACGTGCGAGTAGTAATGCAAAACCTTGCTTTAAGAAATGATATTAAACTTAGCTTAAGCAATTTTAGGTTAGAAGCGCTGTAGACTTGCAGATAATTAGTTATACTATACATTTGTAGATTTATAATGATTTAAATTCACATTTGCAGAAAAGAGAGAGCATAGAGTGAGTGATTACAGAGAGAATTGGGTGGAAAAAATACCTTGTTTGTGTGCTTTTTTTGCCTAAATATTTTATAATTTTATATTGGATAGTTGACTCCACGCTCGCTTTTGGATGATAAACATATGCTCACAACACTTAATTCACTACTACTCATCAAAATGAAAGCTATAAGAAAAACTTTGAATTTATGTTACATTCTAGTTATAGCCGACTTTTCTGCACATAATCTGCTCAAAATGCATTTTTCTACTCTCTCAAATACAAGCAAAAGCACTTAAACTTGCAAAGTCCACCCAGTTGTTTTTCTGGCACATGGCGCTAGAGTGATGCATTGAAGCCATTTTTAACCCCCGATCCTTTGGAAAACATATTCTCTGCATGCACTCTGATTGTTTTTGCTGAAGCTACTGTAGCCCTTTAATTGTTTGGTTTGTGTGTGTGTGTTGTTTGGGGGAGAATTTTTGGCGTTCCTTCGGTCGGCCCCCTGGCATATGGGACTCCTCAGCGTCCCATGCCGACCGCTCCGTTCACGTTCATTCATCATTCTCTCTGTCATGCGTAGAATTGATGAAGAGTAGTGTAGTAGCGAAGACGGCAGCGGCGTGCGTTTGGAACTGCAAAGAAGGAGGGTGGTTAGAAAAAAAAAAAAAAAAAAACAGTTATCAGGGGGGAAAAGAAGGAGAGGGAGCAGGAGACTTTGATGGAGTAGAGTACAAGGCGCCCTGCTGCTGCTGCTGTTTGGGGTGGTGCCTCAAATGACTATGGGGGTAAGGGAAATCGGAGCATCTGCTAATAGCTGCACAGAAACAGAGGAGGGGAGTATGCAGAATTCCTCTAGTCGAGCCAGGAAGCTTTTTTAGTGAGAATAAAAAGTCAACTTGACATGCATATCTACTGTTTCCGAAATCTTAATTGTTTTTTGCTGTATGGTCTGACAAACTAAAACACAACTTTCTTTTACTGTGCATAAAGCTGATTTTTGTAACTTTTGTCTTTTCTACCCAAAAGTATATCATTAATGTACCAATGACTGTCAAAATCAGGCTGCTGATCTGATTGCAGGGTTCTGATTGGCTGTGCCACTCCAGTTTCTTTTTTGCGGTCTGTAAAAAGATGTTCTTAAGTTGCAGCCAACAAAGATTGCACATGGATATTGATTGTTGAAGCATTTCTGAGCACAAGAAAACAGTTAAATACTTCCTATTTTGGAATGTGAAAATCAGGTAACCCACCTTTAATGTTAGAACAACAGTGTGTTTTTATTGCTCTGAGAAAACTTATTGTCAGTAGACTTGTCTCTGTAAACTTGGACAAGAGGTACATGATTGTTTCCATAGAAATGTCTTGATTTTACTCAGATATTCCACTGTGTGGCATGAAATCATAGATATTCATGGAGAATTCTCCATGGTATAGCTTTAGCTTTTCATACCATAAAAAAGCAGGTGATGTGCCAGTTTCAGAAGTTGCTGTTGCTTTGATTCCACAAACATAGGCTACTTCTACCTATAGACTGAATGCAAATATATCTTTTTATTTCTGTGACAAAATATCCTGCAATGGAAGTTCTAGAAATATACTAATCACTGCACAACATCACAACAATCTGCGCCAGTAATATTTAAACAGGTGGAGGGCAGATGAAATGAATTTTGTTTGAATGTGTTTTTGTAAAGGCTTTAGCCACCTGCAGAAATAATTCATTTGCAACTTTTTTAGATATTTCATGATAAAGTACAATGTTACTAATGGAAAAAAAACAACTCATGCCCTCCTTATGACACTTCAGTTTCCAAAACATTAACCAACCCATTGATACAAATGTACAAGTGGCACATTTTCAAATTAGATTTATGGCATCTTTGTTAATTTAACTTTGTTCAACAGAATGCTATCACAAAACTAAAACTACACCACTTTCAACAAGAATAATTGTATAGAAACGCCCTTGAAATCAGAGAAGGAAACTTTACTTTTAAGTCGGACACATTCTATTCCACAGAGCAGAGCGGCTGACTTGGTACTTGTAGTTGGAAGTAGCGGGAGCAGATGGGAGTTTGAGTTCCGGACAAATCAATAAATAGTCTTGCTCTTCTTTGCTAGTGCTGCCTAATCTTACTGTGTGTCTGGGAATCAATGCACTGGTTTCACTGGGAAGGCCACCCCCCCCTCCACTCTGTTCCAGTTCAGGTCGATCAATGAGTGAGCCCTGACCAAGCAGCAGCAGCAGCAGCAGCACAGCCGGTACAAATCAATGTCCGACGCTGGCTGAAGCTTAACACCTGCTTTAGTTGTTAATGATATGCAATGGGAATAGGCTACGTTGGTACTGCGCGGCTAAATGAGAAAGATAACTAGCATGGGTGAAAGAAATAGTTAGCTCTGTGGAGGGATTACTGTATGCAAGACTGTGTTGTTGTTTCCTCATCAATATCTTTAGTTGTTGTTTGTTTTTGTTTATAAATGTTATCTCTTTGAGCCTCAAAAAACTAATTGAATTTCCTTCTAATTGATGCATGTCATACTCAGTCTGAAACTTTGACATAACCATGTGCTTTAACAGAACCAAACCAAGTCTATTTTAGTGGGGTCAAACCAGGACACCAGTGTAGGAATGCAACAGCAGCCCAAATGTTCTGACATCGAGTCCCACGTTAATATTGTGGGCTGTCCCAGGGTATTACAAGTTGTTTTGGTTAAAGGAGACATAATTTTTTTCATTATATCCCAAGTATTGATCTAAAAATGATTTAGTAATTGTAACGGTGCCACTGACGACTTGTTCAAAATGCAGGGATATGCAATGGATATTTTGGGAACGATATTTAGCCCATATCGGCTCTCTGATCAGGCAGTTTGTTTGGGCTTGAGACACAGTTGCAAAGTTATTTATGCAAGAATCTAAAGTTTGCGATTTTAGTAATCGATTAGTTTGGCAATTTATCTTTCAACCAAGCGATTAGTTGTTTAGCATCCACAAATTAATTGAATACAAGATTTGTGCAAAAACGTCTCTTGAGAATGTCCTAAAGGTGTAGATTTACAGACAAACTAGTATTTATGTCAAAACAGTTAGCGATTACTATATTAGTTGACGGTTTCTTTCTGTAATTGATTAGTAGTGAACAATCCTTTTACTTGCTATAACCCGACAAGAATCTGAAGTAATGATGAGGAAAGTGGACTTGGATAACTCTACGTGACATTTTCAAATGCACATGCACGGTAGCAGAGTGGTTATAGTTCTGGCTTCCCAATAAGTAGAGCGTGGGTTCGACTCTCAGGTCGAGCCAAATCAATATCTCACAAGCTCTCTGGGTGGAGTTTGCATGTTCTTCCCATGTTACAGTGATTTTTCTTTGTGTGTTCCGGTTTTCTCTCATCTCCAAAAACATGCAAGTTTTGGTTAGTTGGGGATTACTTTAAATTTCCCCGAGTGAAAAAATGAGAGAGTGAATGGTTGTCTGTCTCTAACCCTGCGACAAGTTGGCCACTGTCTAGGGTGTTCCCCTACCTAATGCCCAAAGTCACTAGGATAGGTTCCAGTACGGGGACAAGGGGAACAAGCGATAGCAAAAGATTAAATCTTATGCATTATTTTGTTGCACTGGCAGCTAAAAAAAGAAAAACTAATGAAGACATGATTGTTGTTTAGCCCTTTAATATAGTTATTCTTTGTATTATTATAGTAGTTAGTCAAGCCCAGCAAAGAGAATGTATAATTTCTTCAATTCTCTCGACACTATTCCAAAAATCAAAGCCTTAGTTTTCTTACATAAAGTGATCTTATAAAGTGATCTTTTTGTTTTATCTCTTGGAAAACACCTTGTAATTTAGACCATATGACTTTTAAATACATCTTTTTTAGAATACAGCATTTCTTCTGGCGTCATCCCAATCCCCCCTAAAACTTTTATTTTGACTTAAATGACAAACTACGCCTCGAGACGCACATGGCGGCGGTTACGCTGTTATGTTTTGAACGCTCGAGTGACTGCTCAAAAAACATCCCCACGTCCAAAACCTCCGATGAAACTTGGCATGCCTTAAATAGCATCCTCCGCTCTGGGTGAAATTTTAATGCTGACTTGCCGAGTGTGCCTTACAGTTAGATTCTACGCGCCCGTTGTTACGTTTACAGTGGATCTCTGCCTAGCAACAGTAATGCACTTGCGCCCACTTTTGCCAGCTCATTTAAATATCCGAATAAAAATCTCAGGGGTTGCACATTTTCTCTTTGAGGGAAGCTGCGAAATAAAACTAGACACAATTTAGATTCCACATATATTATGCCGAACCAATTCTTGTGAGTTTTTTTTTATGTTTCCTCATCAAAAACATACAAGTTGTGTTTTGTTTCATTCACAAAATCTGGTTCAGAACTGCTCTGTTCCACTGCTTCAATCCACTCAATACTAAATTTGAGATGTAATTTGGGGAATTTTTGGCTTTTCAAAGGGGATAGCTACAAAAACATCAAACACAAAAACGAGATTTTTAAGCCATTTCATTTACAGAAACAACCTTGCAAAATAAGCATCAGTTTTATTTCATCCTATTTACCGGTACTTAATGTCATTTATTATTGCTTAGAAGTAGGATAGAATAACTCACTAGTGCTTGACCCTTGACCTGACGTTGTGTTTTAGACTTTTTTTATTACACTGTCTCTATTGTATTTACAAAGCCATTATGGTTTAAGAATTTTAGTTTAATATTAGAAATGTTCTAAAATATCTTTATAGAATGTTACGTACCCAAACAGGCATTAAAAGTTGCTCTTTATTACCAATAAGGATAACCTACATTATAGAGATCTATGTTTTTTCTTACAGTTTCTTACACAGCCTCAGCAGCCCTGCTAAACCAAACCAAACACTTATACCAGATGTATATTACAAACAACTATCTTATAATACCATACAATACAATAAGCCAATATGTTCACCGTTAATCTTGATTGCATTGTTTGTTTGATTTGATTATTGTTGTATTGTTGTTTTTGATGTATTTGTATTTGAGTTACGCAGTCACTGACCACTAGGACTGTACTGGATGTATCAGTATCAGAATATATAGTGACAAACTTGTTGGCAATACAAAGAGTTCGTATGGGGATATGTATCAGGAAACTTAAACTCATACATTTTACACTTCTGAAGATGAAGGATTGCTACTTTAAGGCTGAAAGTTGAGTTAAAAAATGACTTCTTCATAGATTGTATTTAACAATTAGATAGGTGTGAAAATACAATTCTTTTGCATTTTGATCAAAGTTACATGCTTAACATTGATTTTAAGTCAATGAGGTAATATACAATACAATACCAAACATTTTTACTTTTTATTTTGGTCAGTAAATCAAGTAAATCTTTCGTATTGTATTGTGGAATATGTATCGGAATTAGGGATGGGTATCGATAAGATTTTATCGATATTGATGCCATTATCGATTCCTCTTATCGATCCGATTCCTTATCAATTCTCTTATCGATTCTTAAAATTATGTGTTTTATATATCTAGATTTAAAAAATGTATTTTAGCTAATTTCAATACATTTAGACAATGATGTGGACTATATTATGATGATTACTAATTAAATATAGGCTAAATGAAGAGCAGAAATAATATTTCAGAGCTAGAGGCATAAACTATTTTGATATTGATAACACTAATAACGCTATGTGGGTGTAACTTTGGCCACGTGAAGTCCTGGTTCTACACACATCACACTCTCCCTGCGCTCACCAGGCCTTTCTCTTTCTCCGTGTCCCACAAACTGTGCTACAGTAGCCTAGTTGTTTTATTCAGAAAGTCCGCTCCAGGTGACGGTCTGCGCTTGGAGAAGGCGGAACAGCGCGCTTCAGTCCGAAGCGAACGCACGTGTCTCCCAGACCAGCTGTGTGTGCGCTGGTCAGGACGCAGGCACGACACAGCACAACGGACAGTCCGTATACACGGGACACAGCTCGCTTAGAGACGGATAATTCGTGCGCTCCGAGGCGCGGACACAATTTACTTCGGTGCTGACACTGCTGACAGTTGACCCGTCTACGGAGACGGAGGAAAGAAAGTGAGAAAGAGGTCGCCCAGGCTCGAAGAAAACGCACACAAAGTGTACATAGGAGCGCGGAAAGAAAGAGTTTATACCCCCCCAGCTGACGGTAGTTGCACGCGCCTATCCTTCAAACATTCATATTAACGGAGAAAGCTTACCTCCGCTGTCACGGCGCTGGTGTGTGAGCCGCATGTGCGCCACATGTACATATTGTCTCCGTTTCTTCTCTCTTTTCCTGTGCGCGCTGTACGTAAACGCGCTGTATCCACGTGAATTGGTGAGAGACTTAGGCTTTGCCAAAGCTAAAACTTGTGCTTGTAATAATGAAACCGAACCGAACAGCCCAGCGTGAGGTTGAAGTTCGCGCACTACTTAAAGGCACAGCGGCCCAAAGCGGCATCGATAAGAAGAATCGATAAGAGAGGAGACTAACGAATCCAGTGGATTGCTAAAAATAGAACCGGTTCCCAAGTAGAACCGGCTCTCGATACCCATCCCTAATCGGAATATGTATCGTATCGTGACCCCTGTATCTTGATACGTTCACATCGGTAGGCTCTCGTCTTTTCACTACTCAGCCCTACTGACCAATCATACACTGCTTCGGTTCTCACACTGGCATCACCCGTTGCCACTGAATTTTTCTGAGCCAACGGCACAAATGGATGTGGGAGAGAGTGGAGCTTCAAGTCATCCACTGTATCAGGTGAAGTAGGTAGAGAAAAATCCTCCACCTCAAAGCTATGCATATCTCAATGACTGTTATAGATCTGATTATACAGTCAAGTCAAATCACACCTCACTTCTTCAAAATCAAAGCTGTTGTACATAGTTGCGCAAATACAAACAAAAATAAACATAAATACTGGCAATCAAGACAACCCCAGTCTTGTTTTTGTTCAGGAAATATTAAAACATACATAACAGTTAGGCCCTTTAACTCCATTTTTGGCATGCTGTGAGCAAAAATAGGTCAGCTTGCCTTAGACGGCCCCTGGCTTTATTACAATTACAGCAGGGGGTCTTTTTGTTCCTCGATTAATACTTTCTCCCCATGCATATTTGTTGTTGTTTACTCACAATTTGTGTTCACACCCTGTGCAAAGGAATCCGCTGGTATTACGCACCATACCTCCTGCCGTGTAAAGACAGGAGGAGGGGGATTAAGGCTAGAGAAAGCCAGCAGATTGGCCAGACAAAGTTAACCTAGATACCGCCATCAAGGAGTTGTTTGTGTATGGCTTAGACCGCACTCGGGGCCCCCCTCCTTGCCCGGTAAAAGCGCTGGCGCGGTGACAAACTACACCGTCGGCGCGCAGATGTTGCCTTGAATGGAACGTTTTGAGTCGTCTTGTTTCCTTTTTTGTGTTTTGGAAAGGCAATCAGGGGCTTCTCATTCAAGGATCTGGTGCTGCCGAGTGTTGTGGCTTTACAAACTGGAAAGAGCGGTTTTGAAAAGAATGCTCTGCTGCCAATTTGTAAATGTTGTTTCATAAACTGATGCAGGCTTGTTGAGTTGAATGTGAGAACTGGCTCTAGTTCAGTCACAAGTTTGAATAATAAAAAAAACATTTATAAAATGTATGATAATTTATAATGGTCATACGCTGTGGTAGAGCAAGCTTGCATCTCTCTATTCTCTTCTAGCCAGGGGTAGGATATTCTTAGGCCTTGTTTCCATTTAAATGTTGTTCCTTTAGCTTTATTTCACTACAACATAAACAACCATGCCAAGAATATTTGAGATTTAATCATTTATTTGTCTAGTATGAACATTCAATTTGGGCCCAAACTAAAAATGTCAGGTTATGGTTAAAATTAAGGTGCTTTTTTGTACCTTTAGACAAGTTTATATTGTGCATTTGACCCATCTAATGCCTCATGCTATTCTCAGGAGCAGTGAGCTTCACAGTGAAGAATTCAATCTCCAAATTTTCTTGCTAGCTTGGTCAGGATAGCTTTAAGATTTTCATACCAACTTCCACTTAAAAAAATATTTGACTCTCCAATCAACCTTCAATAAAACTCTGACTGGGATGAATTTGAGTTCAAACGTGGCTTACAATGAGTCAATATCAGGTCTAAAATAATGAAGAAAATTATAAGACAGACAAGGACGGCTTAGCCCAAAGTAGGACCAAAACATGAAGATATGTCTCCAAATAAAACAAATATTCAAACTGCAGATGGCTTTAAAGGAACCGTATGTAAGATTTTGATTTCAGATTTTGGAAACATGACCTGTGTGTGTCCACAGATACAAGGTCAGCATGTCCAAATATACTGCTGTTTTTTACTGAAAGTCATTGTAATTCTGAGGTAATCTTAAAAAATCAATGGACATGATGTTCATTTGTTGATGTTTATATTTGGTGTTTTGGTTCTCAAGAGGATTATCCAATCAGAAAGCAGAATGAGCTTCACATGACGTTTTCTTTTGGGTTGCCAGATTAGTTTCCTAAAGCCGGATGCTGATTTTGAACCATGAGTCAGGAACATGTTTGAGTTTGTTTGAACTGATGTTGCACCATAACAGAGACACTACTGTCAGTGATGGGCTCATGCACTTGTTTCTACACAGTTCTCATAAGGCTCCATCCACACTGTGTAAAAATGCAAAGAATCAGATATCTGAGAAAGCGACTTACTGGTTAATACCCATGATTCATAGCAAAACTTTTTCCTGATTGGTCCTGATTGGTTCTAATTTTTTTGTGGGTTTTTGTTCACACTCGGGCAACCACGAGTCTTTTTTATACCACTAGGTGTCCATCTTACATACGGTTCCTTTAAGTACCACCAAAGACATTCACCGGTTCTACATGTACCACAGTTTGAGAAGCGCTGGTATAGTATATTGGGCATGTTTTGGGTTGAAATAGAGAGAAGCATCTTAACTCTACACAGAAAGGCTTGGGTAGTTTGGTCTACTGAATTCAAGTCTTGTTTAGTCCTTCTCTCAATGATTGGTGTAACTATAGATTAAAATGTGTTTGTTTTTAGCTTTGACCTCGTCCTACTTAACATAAGAATGATCCATCCTTAGTACATATACAAATAGTTTCACTATCCAAGCACGTGGCACAGTCTCTCAGTGTCACTTCATCAAAAGCATCCTTTCTTTGCCAAAGCCAGCTTAGCCCCTCCACTCAATTAGCAGACGGTAACGTGATCTAACCAGAATCTTCGGCTTCCTGTCTGTGTGCGTTCTAAGCTCTGAGACAATACGAGTTGCGAGTCGGCTGCCAGGAGATGTTAGCGCGGTGCCAGCTTCCTCGGCGCGACAGAGCCATCGCGAGCAGGTACGCGGAATAAACAGTGACACATGATGACTCTGCACCATGTTTGCACGCCATCCCCGAAAGTAGAAGGGACCAACGCCTGAAGAGCACAAGTACATGGATGGATAGTTACTGTAATTTGGCAAATGTAGCTGGTTAGAGCTGCAGCAAGTTAATTAACTGATGGCTACTAATGGATTATTTCAGTATTTGTTAATATAGTAAACAAATATTCGTCTACTTAACTTAAAGTGTATACAGAGTCACATATCACATCAGTTTATTTTGCTAAAACATGTTCATAAAATACAATTTTCTATTATCTCACTATCTTATTGCAAATAAACTTTTTAGATGCAGCATATAATCAGGCTTGGCCTCGATATGTTGCAATATTATTCATACTGGACCTTTAAGAAAATAATTTTGGCCCCTTGAGTAAAAAACAGTTTGGGCACTCCTGGTCTAAAGGTTGTCAAGAATTCAGAGAATTTAAGATGTTATAATGACACTGGACATATTGAATATAAAAATGTATTTTTAATGGAAAAAACTTCTCACTCTAAAACACCTTGAAAACAGTGAAACATTACTTGAGCAATTAAACCTTATCCAGTTAAAGCGACTAAAATCTATGCAGTCACTTATTGCATTTTGATGTTATCCAAGAATATTGCTAAAGTAACTCTTTTGGCTTGATTAAGATTTATTTTTATTAAAACCACAGTACTTCCTGTATGTTACCATGTTGCCGCATATAAAGTTCAAAATGAAGCTAAAGCTGTTTTTGGAAGGGCAATTTTTGGGGTGGGGTGTTGTTCGTTGTTGTTGTTCGTTGTCAGGGGGGTAGGTGCACGGAGCATGTGCGGCGAGCGAACTACGCGAGCTCCGTGCGCCTACGGAGGTTTTCACAAGGAAACGCTACAAAAGCGAGCGAACTACGTGAGCCCTGGCCTGCGCACAGACCAATACCCGCCACCCACTAGCCCAGGCAGAGTCGCCGCGGGCCGGAGGCTGTCACTTTAACTCTGGCAACATCGAGTGGTGCGTGTTCTACTTCTTCCCAGCCCACAGCACCTCTGCCCAGGCGCACCTCTACAACCTCCCCCCGTGAAAACCCCGTTCAGAAGCAGCACTTTTTCTCCTGTTACAGCCGTCAGTGCATCTACAACAAATGACGAAAGAAAACTTTGAGGAAAAAAAAAAGGAAGGCGTGGCGTGTGGCGGCTTTTATTTAGCCACGATCAATTATGTAGAGGAAACCCTGAGTAATTTACATTTTGAAAATTGATGTAAAACAGCAAAGAAACCAAAACTGGTCTATTGACTTCCTGTTCAAAACTGATAAGCCCAGTTTCTTTGTGGTAAAATTTAGCTGTAACAGGCAGCGGCTTCTAAATGACTGATTGTTGGAAAGCTGCTACATGACAATTTTGAAAACCTGCATGTTTTAGTTAGAATCTGAAGTTTTTGAGTATTCACAGGTACAGAGAGTTGAATGATAATGATAATAATGATGAGAGAACATGTATAGTTACAAACTCAGAAAAGGTCTTGTTTAATAGAAAATACTTACTTTTCTGTTGATGACTTATTCCTCAACATTACACTTGACATTTTTTGTAGCAGAAACATGTTAGCGATGCTGTGATGACCTATAGAATATAGCATGTCGTGCTGTGACCCCCTGCTCCCTCCTGTAGCACATGTCCTCTCCAATCTACTCCTGATGTGTCCCCTGTGTCCTATGTGTTGTTTGGCCTTTTTCTCACAAAAGCTTTTAGTTACAACTTACAGAAAGCTACAGAAAGACAGCATTAATAATAAAAAAAAAGTTACATAAGAAAGCTACAGTTTTGCAGACTTTGCTTCTCCATTGAAACAGCCTCCAATTTGTAATGCATTGTGTGTATATGCAGTTAAGCTATCAAGTCAAAAGATTCTCGTCTTTCTTTGGACATTTGTCAAAACAAATTCATATCGTGATCTATTTTTCTCTGCTTGCTAGTACCTAACAAGATTTTTGCTTAAGTTTACTGATACATTATGGTTTAAGCTACAGCTACACTGTCCCACAAATCCACAAAACTCACTATTTTTTTTTCTATTTGTGCAGATGATTCGCTGCAACAAATATTTTAGAACATAATTTGGAAAGTAAACGGAACATACATGTTAAAATTTTGGATTACGCCAAAAAACTGCATATATGCTTTTCATCTGAATGTTATGTCACGTTAAAAGAACTCATTCCCCCATTCCAGAATTTTGTTTGCAAGCTTTTAAAGGGTCTACTGCCTTTTCCAATCATCAGCTCAATACCCTATGTGGGCTGTCCCTTTCCCCCAACAGAAACATTTAGAAAGTGACAATAGCACGTAAAAAGATCTAAGTTAATGAGCGGGGCAGTCCCTCTCCCCTCTCCACCACCACTCCCCTCTATCCCCTCCACCCAAACTCAATACAGCCCATCTAGAGAAGTCCGCCCCGCACACTTACGCAGCATAACAACAACAGCGTCAGGTGCATTGTGGAGCTCTTCGCTCCAGATGTGCCCATGCGTTCAACAAAAGCCTTCCTCCGAGCCACATGGCCACCTCTTTGTTTCCTTTTTTCAAATTCCCCGCAGAACGAACCCCCCCTCCAGACAGCAGGACGTCCGCAGCAGGCGCACCGTCGGAGGTTGACCTTTGACCCCGGAGTGGAGTGCGGTCTCCGGAGGGCGAGGGCGTGTTAAGGGAAAGGATGGGAGGAATAGGAGATGGTAAAGATCGAGTGTCATTGGATTAGTATGTTCGTTTAGTGAAGAAGATTAAGAAGATTACTGGCTGTTAGTTGGGATAGAAGTAGAAATGTCAAATTATATAATTAAAACGATTAGCAGAACGTTTAGCTAGAGTGGCATTTGCTAGTTTTCTGTAATTTGGTTTCTAGCTTTAGATTTTTGATTTAGAGAAAACATGTCGGTGCTTTTTTGGTTTGTTAGACTCTCACTGTTTTACTTTTCATTTAGAAAAAAAAGCACAGTTTGTAGGTCTTTCATACCTTTTTAATTAAACAACTTCTAATCAGTTTTGATCCAGAATAGATACATTGTCAAGCATCTCTAAGTTGCATTTATGTTTAATGTGATAATTTCATAAGATCACATGAGGAAGAAGTGTTTCTGATGAACAATTTGGAAGAATTTACTAAGAAATCTATAAAAGACAATTTCATATATTTCTAATAGTTACTAGACTTTTAACTGACGGTCAAGAAAATTTCTTCTTATACCACCTAGCTCCGCCAACTTGCCATGTGCAATAATTTGAAAAATTCAAATTCCAAGTAAAGCACATGGTGTTCAAACATGTCATGTGACCACTAAATACATACAAAATCTGCTGCTTGTTAAATTCGACAATGAAGAGACAAAGCTGTTTAGTTTTATTTTAATCCAAAGTGTTTGAACCTTTTTGTATTTTTAAGCTGTTTTAGATAAATTTTGTGTTTTAATGTCATAGTTTAATACTAAAAAAACACACAGAAACAGCTACATATCATCATTCTCTAGAGCCAAGACATGTTTGTGTTGTGAGCCTCTCAAAACATGTATTTTTTTCACATTTGCTCCACCTACTTCTTGCATATCTTGCGTCGCTGATCTCACTCTGATGCTATGTCTTGCAGTACAATGACTCACGCCGCTGAATCAATGGCGACCTATTGATCCCCAGCCTTCCCAAAATGTCCGCTACTATCGACTGCGGTCTGGTGTATCATGTAGCTTAATCATCCTCGCAAGAATAACAAAGAAAATCCACATTTCACTCTTGATGCACCACAATATTTACTACTGATTACCGCCTGTTGATTGAGGCGCACTTGATAGGATTGGCCTTCGCAGACAAGAGGCAGTCCGTTAGTTCACTTTTCCTCTTTTCCAATCATCAGCCGGCAGATTGCGCTCATTATGGGTTGAGGATTTGAAGGAGGTACTTGCAGCTGTTCAGTTGGCGTGCCTGGCAGGACGCCCCAGGTGAAGCAGAGACGAGCGCATAAATAAACAGACTGTTGGCGCACTGGCCCGTTTCACACAAAGTAAAGCGGATTGCGTTTGTATATCCCACAGCGGTAAGCAGAGTGTTGATTGACAATATTTTACAGTTTAGGCGAAAGTGTTCTGTCTGGTCTGGAGCTGCAGGCTAGCATTAATTTTAGACACCGATGTATTATGGGGTAGAAATTGTGGTTAGAGCAGTAGACCATCTTTTTATCTTGTTTGGTATTAAGCAAAATGAATAAAATTGTGATTTTGCACAAGATATCCTTTATTCATTTACATTTAAAAACAGTTAATTCCAAGGTAATACAGTTTATTTTAGCACTTGTTTTAGCCTCTTGTATTTATCAGCCAGTGATACCAAAAGTGACTTGTGATTTTTTGGAAACACAAATATCAAATATATTGGTTAAAAAAACAAACAAAACAAAACATAGAAAGTCAGAACCTTGCTCTACCAGACAGATTCTCGAAATCAATGTCCCCCGACAGATATATTTTGTTAATGTATTTATTCAGACGGAAATGAGTCCTGTCTACGTGTTCACCAAACTCCACTGAGTCCGTCTGTTGTTGTTGTTAGCATTGTGGCTAACTGCTGTTAGCATACCAAAGCTTCTCACTAACATCTGTGAAAAAAGCTTAGAACACATCGTAGTGAACAATTCAGTGGCTCAGAATGCATTACACAAGTGAGAAAAACATGTGACTGAAGTTGGAAGCTTAAAATTAATTTATCAGTTTGTTTTAAATTTTTATGAAGCAATAATTGGGCACAGTACCTTCTGGAAAAACTGCTGCAATGTGCATAAAGATTTCAATGTTGTGGTTAAAACAGAAGTGCTCTTTTAAACTGAACAAAAAACAAGAAACATGGCAGTGCTAGAGGTGATTTGTGGAAGGTAAAGATATAAGTTCTTTTCTTTTCAACTAGACTGAACAAAAAACACAATTTTTTGTCTACTTTTGTGTGACGCTTTGACCAGTCAGCTTCAACTATTCACCATGACATTTAGGCTTTCAGCAACAGTCTGTCCAGATTGATAATATGTCAATGTAACCCTCGTGAGTCAGGTTATACTTTTTGAGGAGGCATTTTACATTTAAAACTGGCTAATTTCATGATGCTTCGATTAATTTTCGCGCTTGTTTCTTGCACTGATCAGCACTCCAAAACAGGAAAAGAAAGAAAATACAAATAGTATCAGTTAGATAAAATATGTAAACCAACAACAGTTATTGTGTCGTGTTTGTGGTAAAACAATGACCTTCCTTCCCCTTCTAAGCAGCTCAGAGTGTTGTTAACTCAAGCCTCATTAGCTAATGTGTCTGTTAGTAGCTTGTCATGCTATCTGTCATTGTAGATGTTTAGTTGCTGGGTTCAGTTGTAGCAGTAAAACACTTAGCAATCTGAGTTACTATATGGTCTCTCATCACACTGCTTCATCTCTGTTGGCTGATTGTACTTCCTGGTTTTGTGAACCGTCTGCAGTTCTGCGATACCTGACCTAGTTGCTGCAGTGAAATGAAATCAAGCAGAGACACTACCATCCCAGTCCATAAACCTTAATCACGTAACTTGTAGAATATCATTGTTTCCCACCCGAGAGAGTCTTTGGCATCACAGAATCCCAACTGCTTTGGATCAGGCTGAAAATCTGCCAAACAACTCGCACTCTCTCGTCCCTATTATCCGCTGTATTACTCTGGCGCTCGACAAGAATGCATAATGATCCAGTTTGGAATCCCAACAAAAGCTCAATGACACTGCAATTTGTCGCGCAACCGCCTCCTCTCTTTCTCCTCGCTGTTCTTTTTATCTGGCTGTGCTCAAGCAACAGAACCACCCATTCAGAGGGGCAGGAGTGCTGGCTCGCAACACCCAGGGAGAGAGTGTGAAAAGGGGAGTTGGAGGGGAGCGTTAACACCCCACCTCCAGGCTGCTGACATAGGCAAGAGTAATTACGTCGGTAGTGGAGACTGTTCAGTTCGATGTAGGGGAGTCCGCAGCTCAGACCACCTTGTCGAAAAAGTGATAAGCTCTGAGGAGTGTGTGAAAAAGTGATGCGGGGAGTGAGTGGGGAAGGCAAATGAGCAAGCGATGGACAGGTGACTTGTGGGAAAATGGATTAGGGAAGAAATTGACTAAAGTTGTTGGAATTGTTTTATGACAAGTGCATCAAAGTTTAATGCCAAAAAACTTTAGAAAACAATACAATAAAAGTCTGAATGCTTTCTACTCAGTTCATTATGCCTTAGGTTGTAGATGTTTGTCTCCAGCCTAAGACAAATTTCTTCTTGAAACAATAAAGTTAATAGGTTGTGTTTACGTGACATCACAATATTATAGACCATATGTGTCAAACATTTATGTTGCCTGCAAAAGCTTATGAAATGTATTTAAATTTTCTATTAGCACCAAAAGTATTGTTGGTGTGTGAGCTGGGCGATATGGCAAACAATTAATGTCACAATTTTCTTGGAGCCACATTATAGATAATTTTTGTAGACTAGTCTATTTTTTTTGCCTTTGCAGTAAATACAAAAATCTTTTTTTTTTTCTTTTTTTCAGAAAGTTTCTACTTCACTGTCAGTAGTTAAATCCAGCTGTCACTCTCTATTTCAACCATTAAAAAGAACCTTTAGAAATGAAAATGCTAAAAATCAAAGTCTCAGTCCAAAGATGTATTTTCGTGAGTCTAACCTGAAAAAATGGTCTAAAATGACCTGTTTTTGGACATGAAAGTGCAGCTAAGGAGCAAGCTCAAAAAGAATCAAGAAGCCCAAAATTGCTATAAAGAAGTGGCCATGGCAACTGAGGCTGACTAATCAGAGAAGTAGGTGGGTAAAATAGTCTGCAAATGGGAAATTATTATATGATGATTTCATCAAACAAGCAGGTTGTCACAGAGATGAGCTCACGATTCGATTTTTATCACAATTTTGCCCAGCTCTTACGTCATCTTAATGACAAATTTTGTCTGAGTTAATAGTTATTTATTTTTCTGGCAAATGACTATAAAGTATCTGTAAGTTTAAAAAAATATACATATAGCAGAAACTCTGAGGTACTTACAGTTAGAAACAGCTCTTTGATGACAACCATGATGACATTGTGGCTCTTGGTATATAGTTCCACAATATTAGTTCCACAAATTTGTTATAAACCAATAATATACAGCTTTACGATGTCATATAAAAAGTTAATGAGTCTAGTTACCAATCGAACAAATGTGGAAGGGCCTTTCAGATATTTCATGACAAAAGTGCTTTGGTTATTAATAGGAAAATCTGGCACCATCTGGCCCTATGATATAATTACATTCAGCAATGGGAATGCAGCCTATGCTGATCTACTATATGAAGTGTTGCGTTATAGATTTTGTGAGCTTCACATTAGACGATAATTGGTCCTAAAACACATGCCAAGCTATAGGTAATTTAGAATGAATTTGCTGATCTAAAGTAGTACGGCATTCATACATTTGTTATTGTGCTGATAGAATAGATAAAATTTCAATACATTTCATTCACAAAAACAGTTATTTAGTAAACTTTTATGACCCATTTAGAAATTTTTGTTTTATGATATGAGTACCTATAGGCTACATAGGCACATTTCAGAAACATATGCCCAATTTTTCCATCTTTCGTTCCTTGATTGATCCTCTTACAACATTTGTCACAAACCTTGATGTACTTGTCATGTGTGATAAGGTATATACTCTTATATTATCCAAGACATCTTCAGAACAATGATGTATGGGCTCTTTGCTTCACTGGACATTGGATTGTGAGAGGTGATTCGCTGACCTGTGGTGTACTGGACAGATGGAGGAACTGAGCTAGCCCTGGGCACCGCTAACAGCATTAACTGGTCTGCTCATTGTGCTCACAGAAACATTTACTGTGCAGAATTGAATAGATATTTATGAATCAGCATTAGGCACAACAAGTTAATTGATTAATCGCAACGTGCCATGAGATCAGACAATAAGATTTAGGAGTCAAATTGAAAAGTAACCTTCAGGACTGTCTCAAGTGACCAGAGTTTGGTCAAATTGTGTGGACTTTACTGTACTGTGTTACTTTGGGTTTAACTGGTAAATCTTAACCTACCCCGAGCCCCAACCCTAAACTTACACATTACACTTGACTTTACTGGTTAAATCCAAACAAAATGTCGCCACGAGGCTTCAACCAAATTTTGTGGTTATTTTATGGCTTTTCGTAATTTATTGACAAAAAAAGACATGAAAACGTGGTTATCGTACATTTTTGATATTTTGTTGTACATCTACGTTTTCTTCAGAGACAGTGTTGCAAAATTTGCTAGTTCAAAATTCTCTTGCACAAAAACGTCCCCTTAGCATTCATTATGAAATACATTTTTGTGAATACAGTGTTAGTACTATGTAGCTATTAAATTATATGATCTTTCTATTGCTGTGTACCAGGCAAAGTCAGAGTGATGTGAAAGGACTTTTTGTAACAGATTGACTAATACTAATCTGCAAGCTCAAGAAAGATGAATACTGACCATGTCTTGAACACGTCAAATAGAATATATAACTGGAAACACCTAGACATTTTTTCTTGTGAAGGTCAAATTCTTTCATGTTCATAGTATTTACCATTAGTGTTTTTTAAAGTCTTGAGTTGGGAAGAATTCCATGTACCAATAGCATATAATGTTTACTGCAAATAACTGTTATACTGATATTACCAATAGTTTGTTCAGAGTCATTGTATGCACTGTAAAACCAAATTTTGGGTAGGAATTGAACTGGCTAGTTTTTGGACCATAGGCAAACTCGTAACCCACTTCCATATTTCATTAAAGTCCTGTTGACTACAGCCATCCTGCAGCTTTGCCTCTTCACATCCAAGACCTAATTTACTCCCCATTACCATCTTTTCCCTCCGCTCCAAATTCATCAAAACACAAGTGTCCCCAACAACTGGTGCCCTTAACTAACTGCGGACCTCATTACGCTAAGAGGAGCAAGATAAAAGCGTAGCATCTGCAGTTAGCCACGGCCAAAAGCGATGCATCCCCACTGCCAAGCTCCAACACGACCAACGTGAGGTCCAGAACAATGCGGAGCCAGCTAACCTCATTACAGCGATTATCCGAATCTACTTTTTCCTAGATAAACGGGATCGCCCTGCTGGATGACCGCATGGGGCGAGCTAGCGGCTTGCGGCGAGGTCCGATTAGTCTTGAGGGAACGTGCGGAGGATTGAGCCCGTAAGCTAAGCCTTATACGGCTTTGCATCAACCTGCTCCCACCTTCCCACGTTAGGCTCAATTAGCACTCTGCTACAAACGACTTAAGCCGTAGTAACCGGGTTGCCCTACTGACTGAAGAATGCCCTACTGATACAAAATCTGTGTAGTGTAGTAGTAAACCACCATTCTTATTATTTCTGCTCATTTCTTTCAAAATTAGGTTGATTAAACATTGGTTTTGAGTCCCTTGTCCCTCCACTATTTATTTGTCACTTTTAGGCCATGACCCATTTGTCTTGATATTTTGCTACAATAAAGTGGTGAATATATTGCAGATTCTTGAGCAAACAGGACACAGAAATATACTCAACTGAGTTAACAAAAGTCACTCAAATAGTTCCATGAATGGACCAAGTGCATAATGCTACTAATACTGTACTACTGGCACATAATAATAATAATAAAAAAAACAGTCTGCCTTCAAACAACTAAAGCTTAAGCACTTGACTCTTCTAATTTAATCCAGTTTTACAATAAAAAAATGAATTGCTAGCTTTTTTACTCTTCAGTTTCTTAACTATTGCTTTAATTATTGCACATATTACATTTGCAATTATTCAGCACTGGCTCACAAAACTACTGTATGTACTGCATAGGACTGGATTGTATATTTTTTTCCTCATTTTATTAGCTCTCAAGCATTTGACACCCAGTACCTATGTTTGACTTTTCAGATTTAATCTGTCTTTATCATTACAAAATTAGGGCTAATACTGGTCTGAAATGAGACTCATACAGATTTTAAATTTTAAATTTGACTGCAGAAGACAAACAATTGATTTGTCTCCCCCTCAAAAACATTACAATTACAAGCAGGGACAAATGAATTGCAAACTGAAATTCGTGAACTAAGACTGCCACTTCAGTACTCTGACAAATTACTGTACAAATCTAACTACCTTCCTTCCTACCTACCTAGAAAGGAAACAAAGTTATCCTATTTTCACCACTACTATTTGCTGTAATTTCCTAATATATTGTACATGATGGTTTTACAAATCTTCACACTAGTTAACACAATTCCCATTACTTTGCTCAGATAGTCTCATAGTACAATATTTGTTCCAGTGAAACTCCATTGGTCTCACATTTATCTGCACGGACGACATTCAAAACTTTCTCGACATATTTTCTTGCCCAGAGACAAGTGACAGCGCGCTCCGGGCCTCCTGATTGGTCGCATTATTCCCTAACACCAAACTACTCAATGAACTGTGTCTGAACCGGAGACAACCAGGTCACTGCACACTGCTGCAGACGCACTCAAATTTGATTCTTTATGACAATGTTTTCACTCGGCGCTTCCGTCTTCTCTAAATTCTTCAGAAACGCTGGGTATATAATTTATTGTTCATTTTTTTTAAGTTTCACAACCTTAGAGTGCAACGGCTGTGTTTGCTTCTTGGTTTAAATCCACTTAAGTTAAAATCCACTCACCTAGGGCTTAGTTTTCTGATATTATGAGCTTGTGGAGAGCTTAGCAGTGCTGTGTCTGTACTCATAACGTAGTATTTGTTTATCACTAATTATTTTCTAATGTTTATGTAAAGATGCAATTTTTAAGGGTGAAAAAAATTCAGATTTGAACTTACTCTTCATGTTTTAGATTCACTTTCATCTAATTACACCAGATTTGAGTCATTTGCTCATAATTGGTCTAGTCCAGGTGGTACAATTTTGTGAAGCCAATTACTGTATGATGAATGAGCAAAATGAGAGCCACTGCTCCATGGTTTTCATGAAGCAAATGGCAGTATTTGTACTGGTTGAAACATGAGGAGAACTGAATAAAGTCAGAGTTAAAAAAGTCTTAAAGATGACATATTGTGTAAAATTCACTTTTCTGAGTTTTTAACCATCTTACCACAGTGATCTATCATCATTTGTTTAATCACAGTTGTGTTTGGACTGATTCATAGAATAACATTGTATATTGTTAAGCAGCTGATGCTCAAGTTCTCAGAAAAGTCCAGCTTTTACCTACCACTAGGGGTGTAACGAAATACATGCTTGTAGTGAATCGTTTTGGTACAGTATGTTTGATTCGGAACACATGTGTACCATTTCATTACCATTTTTATATAAATAAATGTGATTTTGTGCGATCGAGGTGAAACTGATATTCTCACGTGGCACGTTTCTGCACACTATTAAGTGATTCGCTATCTTCCATTTAAATAACTATTATTCATCCATGCTACTTTCTTGGTGCTGCTCGAATCTTTCTGATGACTCTGCGCACGTAAACACGTCAGAATCATCGCAGAAAGAATTACTTTTGCACTCACCACTGTCGCACGGAAGTGACAAAAAAATATTCCTTTTACAGTGAAATGCACTAATATTTATTGTCCTTTTTTAAAATAAAACAAACTGAAAATGTACAAAAAGATACTGAACCAATAACCGACAACCCACCACCTATTCCTATTTTCATATTTTTCTGTATTTAATAGTGATTGTTCAAAACATTCAGGTTTAGAATAAAACTGGATGCAAAATCGCCATGTAGACACACAAAAAAGAAATGTAATTAAAATCTTCTGCTTGCTAAAGTTACATTTGACACAAAAGAGGCAGGGCTTATCCGTAATTCACTTTTTGAACAAAATGCCAATGGAACTGTAAATGTAAATTTGCTGATCTACATGTCATAAAGTAAAGTATCTAAAGTAACTTGTTCTGCTAGTAGAGACAACATGACATCATTTCTGAGTCAAGAGCATTGTAGACCTTTAAATGATCTATTAAACAAGTATCTATTTTTTTCAACAGCTTAATTTTAGGTTAATTAAAAAAGGTTTTGTTTTGACGACAACATATCTCATTGATTCCTTGGTAAGCGCTAAAAAACTTGATAATTAGATGTAGACCATATGCAGTTGTATAATTTTAGAATGCACTCACAGTATTTCTTCACTTTTCCATGAAGTACATTTAAGCATGAGCAAACCAGCAGAGGCAGCCGTTACTTTCTACACTTATCCCCATTTTAAAAAACCCATCTCACTATTGACGCTTGTTTTTTTCCCCCAATCCCACCGAAACTCCCTTCTCCTGCGTTCTTACTCCAGCTGACAGACGGCTGGTATAAATATGAAATGTCGGATGTGGAATAGTTTACCCCTATGCGCGCAAACACCATGAAAACTTCCTTAAATAGCATCACTTAACTGTAGTTGCGCTGTATTATTCATCAGCACTGGAGACTCACTTCCAGCAGGCGCTCTCGTTCCTAATGAGGCCCCGAGGAGAGCGGCGGAGTCAAAACAGGACCTCAGTCTGGCGATGAGAGTGGGCCATAGATGCGCGCTTACTTCCCCTTTAAAATGTGATTGAGTGAATGAGAAGCACAGACTCTTGAATGGAAGGTCATATTCAGGTTAAAAGTGCTGTTTAAAAAGCCACATTTTGATCGATTGTTTCGGAACTGCATAAGGATGGAAAGTATCTCCACCACCGTCCAAAGTAAACTTTACCGATCTATTACAGAATACTGCTGATACAAACAAAAAATGATCTTGTGAGAAACCACTTTACAAGATGAATGGCCTCTAGAAATAACACTTTTCCACCGTTTTTGGCTCTCAACGTATTTTACATTAAGGAACCACTTACCCAGTTGTACACAGACGCTGAGGCAATGTGGGTTTGGACACAACAAATCGCTCTTGTCGTCCTCCAGTCTCCCATTAAAGTGTTGACCAGATCCTGCCTTGCTTAGCTTCTGAGATCTGACTTGATTAGGCTTTAGTTCCTGCAGTTGTTTTCAGAGTATCCTGGATGTACTACTTATTTCTGTGACAGTAAGAGCTAGGGCTGTACTCAAAGTATCGGCAGGCTAAAGCTAATACGAATTTTGGAGGGTTGACAAAGCTCCACAATAAAACTGATTTTTGCAGCTAAACAGGCTTGAAGTAAGTTACTAAAGTTGATTAAGCAACAAATGATTACTATTTTTTGTGTGTATTGGTGATTGCATGTTTATTAAATATTAAGCAGAAAAAGTGGTGTGGGGAGAACTACAGCATAGATACAGTTGGCAATGTGTCATATTTGAGGATGTGGCCTGTTGAGGAACAAAAGCATCTCATGCCCTGTTTAAGTATGGGAAGCTAAACTCTTTTAAGAACTTTTTTTGATGAATGTTTAGCAGAACTAATTCAAGTCTAGTCCCAACCACGTTTAAATAGAGGTTGTTGATGTGGCTTTATGTCAGAAAAGTAAACAGAAAGTTTGGTAAAACATGCCAGTCGGCGCTTGCATCACGTTTGCAGCTAGATTTAGCATTGCTGGATATATTTACATTGTTGGACCATTGGATCACTTTATTTATCCCTATGTCTTAACTATATTTGACACATTTAGGGATGCACTGATCCGATACTAGGATCTTTTATCGGTGCCGATCCAGGACATTTTGCTGAATTGGGTCAATACCCAATCCAGCAAAAATCGGTTCAGCTGATATCATAGTTGTGCTTTTAATTGGACATAATGAGGCAAATCTTTTTTCAGATTAAGTTGTTTAGTTGTGACTATGTTTTAATAGGAAAGAAAGGCACTGTCAGTTCCTACACTGGTATCGCTTGATATTGGATATTGGCAGATACTTAAGGCCAACGTATTGGAATCGGTATCGAAACTTAAAAAGCTGGACAAAATATATTTCCTACATCCACATTTGCTGTTGTGGTTGTTGAGCAGTGAGTGATACAACTGTTGTTCTGATCCACTCTTAATGTTAAGTCTCCCCCGCGGAGGTCGCCTTTGATGCCAATTGTATCTATAAAGCACAAAGTGGTCGCTAATGTTTAACTTCATTTGTTTTTAAGATGTATTGTTATTATTCCAGCTTCAAAGATAAGCTAAATTTCAGGCCTGTTCTCGATAGTTACCTCCATGCTGTAAAAGTGTATGTAACAACACCGAGTCTCACGACCACATTCCTAACTTTGTCACCTTTCCATTCGTTTATACAGTGACGTGACGACAACAAGAATGTGCTGGTCACCGCGGTCAGGGACTTCCACGCATCAACTTTAACTGCACACATGCTCCGACCTTGCGTCTATCGATGTGTAATTCCTAAACAGTGCAGATTCAATTACTGATACGGCCTTCATAAGGGACCGACATGGGGCTAAAGACAAACCATTCTGACTCCCATTAGAAGACAGTGTGAACGTTGACTGACACTTCCATTATAGACTCATGGATCTTTCACAATCCCCACGGTTACTGCTGACAAAGTTTAGCTCGCTACAGTGAAGTGAACTGCAGTTTGTCAGCTTATGAATGAGTAGTAATGCTGCAATGTCACGAAGATTGCAATTTTACAGCAGTTACATGATTTATTATTGCTTTAGTCAAACCTTTTTTTGTAATGATCTGGTTGATACGTATGTTACTCTAGTTGCCCTTTCAGACTCAACTATCCTATAACTGTTTGTCAATGTGTGTGAAGTGCTACTGTACTAGTGCTAAGCTAAAACAAAACAAACAAACAAAAAAAAACAAGAAAATCACGTGTCGCTTATGCAAAAGGTAGTTACCGTTCACTCAGGTTAGAAAAAAATGCTATCACGGTGACAGTTTATGAGCAAAATAGTGGATATTCTGTGCAATTTGGCTTCATTAGCACATTTTAAACTTGGTTCAACTTAAAAATTGAGGCCATAAAGTGTGACATTGAGGCTAAATTTTCAGACTACATCAATTGCTGTATTTTTTAGTTTTCTTTCTTTCTTTGACATTCTTTAATGACAAAGATCATTTTTATTTCCCAATGTACTTTCAGTGGACGTGGACACGAAGCTTTCAATGCGAGTATAGATTTCTCTGAAAAAAATGGAGACATTGTTATCATGTCACAATTTATGGTGAACTATAATAAATTATTCAATTTCAGATATTGTAAAATCCACAGTCACTTAGCTTCACTGAAATTAAGATTTCTGATGTAACACAGTTTTTAGTAGACATAAAAAAGATTCTGAAGATTATTCTCTGAATGGTGATTTGTGAGATAATTTCCTTGGATACTGACATTAGTGGTGGGTGTCTGCGGCAAAACTCATGTTTATTGAAAAGTCTTATCCTTTTTGATCAAACTTGTCTCTTCCGCTTGTAACCTATGTGGAAATGGAGAAAATAGGCTGTTGGGCTGGGACGAGATCTTGTGCACACGTAAAGAATGGTCTTGAGAATGTTCATAAAGGGTTCAGTTGCGTATCTTTGAGCAGCTGTAATAAAACGTCTCCTCCACATTAGTGTTGTCACGATACTAAAATTTCAAACTCAATTCGATACTTGAAAAAAAACCTCGATACCGATTTTGATATCACTGTGCCAACTTAAATTTTTTTTTTTCTTATGATAGTATTTTTACTTTTTAATTATTGTTTTTTTTATTTATACTTTTCTTTTTGATATTATTAAAATAATATTATTTTTATGTATTATTTGTTTATTATTAACTTGATTCATGAATCTTTACATTAAGACTGGGCTTTGTTCTGTTATCAGACACATTTGCTGTTAATGTAGTATATAGGCTCTATACACAGTATTTGATAGTTTCATCATTTCCATCTCCAATGAGAAAAGAAGGGGGCGGGGCTTAGCGTGCGAGATGGGGGAAAAGGGGCGGGGTTTAAAATATTGATACTTGTTGAAACGAGTATCAAGTATCGATACCGTATCGGGGAATCGATTTTTTTGACAACCCTACTCCACATACAGACTTGTAGAGCACATAACTGAACAGAAAACAGTCTAAACTCTGTCTCAGTTTGTATTTCGTATTGATAGGACAAGTATTGATGGAGAGAATTTGTGAAAACTCATTTTCAGGAGACAGAATACCAAGGCTAGAAAAACTTGAATGTAAACAACATTTCCAATACAGTTATTTATTTTGCTTTATTACAATATATTTTGTGTGTGTGTGAAAGCCTGTCAAAGAACTAAGAGACAAAACGGTCCCAATTTCAGAGAATGATCCTGTTACATTGTTGTCAACACCTGAAGGCCACCTGCCAAAATTAAATCGAAAGCTGTTATCAACTTCTCACACATAAACTACATTATTTGACCCGCATATAGATGTTTTTTTTTGTTTATTGGTTTGTGAAGAAACACAACAGTAGTATTATACAGACATGACATTATTTTTTTACAGTATCTTTATGTTGTTGTTGTTGGCTTAAATAAAATGTCATATTATTTTTATGAAGTTAGCAGGATGTGTGGGAATGATTGATGGCTAATTTGCTGCTTGTCATTTGTAAAGTGTTACAGGGCACATGGAAAGAAATAGAAAAGGTTTTTGCACTCGGGCCGAACATCATGGCAAACTGTCAGCCGTCAGAGCCAGAAGAGGTGTGAGAGTGACACGTGGAGGGAACCGGGAGGACAAGTGTGTTACAGCTTTAATAACTGTATTTGTGCTGAAGTTTGCATAAAAGGAAACGTTATACAAGTGCAATACAGCTCCATGAATGTGATAAAGTAGAAACACTGTTGAAAATTATTTAAGAAGAATCCAGAGATGTTTGGTCTCACTGTCACTTACCAAGTCCATTGATTAAAACTAGTTAAGTTAATCAGTATAATAAATGTAAAAAAAAATGTGTCCGCACTGTCACCATTAAAATACAGTCTTTTTAAACCTGTAACTTCCTCATCAAAAACACAGCTGGAGTTGTGTCTGTGAGATACTATTCTTCCAGTTCTGAGCCTCAAAAAAAAAACATTTTCCCCAATGTGTGATGTCATAGGTAGCTCTCTGAGATCCTTTGCACTGTTTTTAAGAGCAATTATCATCCAGACTTCGTTTAAGCATTTCTGTAGCATTTGCATATTGGGCTAGATTGGTTTGATTATTTACTCTGGTTTTTCCTTTAGCAGCCAGGAG